>HG992006.1:13535000-14785000 GCA_905220435.1 Amphipyra tragopoginis
CGGGGGACGAGGAGCCGCGAGCCGCCGACCTGCACTTACTTACTCTAAAACACGGACCAGAGGCGCGCGTTCTTACGTCCAATAAATATACGAACCTACCTATAATTACAGTCCGCTATTTTTATTTAAACACCTCGAAGAATCCTCAACACAGCTTAACCTTTCAATCTTAAGATCGACGCAGTTGGTAATTAGACATGAGCATGTCAATACAAGTATTGATTATAAATAGGAAAAACACTACACAACAACACTTAAACACTGGAAAATGCCAGCGAAATGCGAAGCCACATCTGAAATCAAGTACAAAGGTACAATGCATCGGAAATATGTATTTGTTATGGCACGTGCAGACGATCGAGGGTACTGTGTTAGCACAAATGTCATTTGTACGCAAAACGACAGATTCGTATCCAGACATGAGTATCAGTTGCCATTTTTAACAATGGACACATCAAAAGCAAATGCGTGCGTGTCCACAATACAAACATCTACATATAATAACCAACTGATGACAACAAAAATACGATAAAGCAATTGCTACGTTACAATATACAGGGAAGTAATTTGAGATGGGGCATGAAGGGCAACTAGCTACCTTAACCATTGTGGCTACAGGAAAACGTTCTTAGTAATTACCTTTGGAACAATGTCTATCCGCATTCACAGATTTGGCAAAAAAGGAACAGTCAGCGAGAAAAATGTCAGTTTTCACTAAACATTTGTATGATGCCAATCGATCCTATTTCCCATAAGGATCAAAAAACTCTTCCGGACCAACTGAGATTGGAGTACTAGAAACGCCAGAAATTTTCTAATTTTCTAAGAACGTTTTGCTGTAGTAGTTACAGGAAAACGTTTTTAGAAAATTAGAATGGTTTAAGGTACCTGCCCTTCATGCCCCATCGCAAATTACCACCCTTTATATCTAAATAAAAACCAACAATAGAAATATTACGTTGCGTGAACTCAACCTGTTCGTAATAGTTATAATAGCGCAACAATTTTTAACGTTATTTATACAAACGTTTTAACGTTAAAGCCCGAGTCTTTGATCCCTAATGATACAATGGAGGTACACTAACACGCCATAAACTCATTTGCTGGCGACTCCCTAATCTTGGCTTCCAGTGTATTTAGTTTCTCATTTATGAACAACGCTAGCGTGGAACTTGCTTCGTACATAATTATTAATATAGGCTTAGAGCTGTAATGAACCACAAAGCTCGCGCTCCATATAATATCGTGTACCGTTTTGATTGCCAGCGCGTGTAATTTGGAACTAGTAACTAAGCATTATAGTGACAATCAGGGTTTCGTTAATGATGATCTATTTTGTATTAATTTAACACTTTCGATATATTTCCTTTGTGGTGATAAATATTTAAGTGTCATGTGTTTTGCTTTGAATAATGGTTTTGTTAGGTTTGACAGCTATTCGATAGAAATTTAATTTATATTAGGTTATTCGGAAAGGGGTTACGAATCCGAAAGGGTGTTAAAGTACCCATAATAATGATTAACTTTTGTTCTACAACTTTTCCCAAAAGTCAATAGTTTAAGAGAAATAGCTGTTCAAAGATTATATAAAAATGTGCTAAAATCTCTATAATCAATCCTCAGTTATGATCATCTGTGAAAAATTATGACTTTCATTCTACACATACTGGGTGAACAAAATTTTATTATAAAAATATATGCTAAGTCCAGCGAGCCATTCTTCGAAGTAAGTAACCTTGATTTCTTTGACTAGTTCTATCAGTTATATACATAATTCCATTTAGTAACAAAAATATTCATCGTCCAAACCGGCGTTCGACTAAAAATCGATCTTGTGTCTAAACTTTCGCGCGGCCTGAAACAAATTTGCAAGCGTTAGCATGTGCACAGATGCACTCGACACGGTTCCTTGCAGTGCTGCAGTGAGCGGAAACGAAAGAACTCATTTGTAGCGCCAGATACCGGATAATTTTGGAAGCCGACTGCAACTGCCTGTGTATCACCGTCAAAGTCGTAGCTTTAACGAAACTAACATCAAACTCAAAATCTAATGACGACACGTTTGGTGCAGTGGCTAAGCAATTGGCTTCTGCGCTACGGGTCGTGGGTTCGATTCCCACACGGAACAAAAATTTGTATGGCCTACAAATGGTTGTTTCGGGTCTGGGCGTTTGTTTGTGAGATTTGTGTCTGTAAACGCACCCACGATACAAGAGAAATTTTAGTGTGGGGCAACGTTTTTTAAAAAAAAAAAATAAAGAAAAAAAAACTTAATGTTATACGTATGTACCGTGTCTTTGCCGGCAATAAATAGGCTAGCTCTTCTCAATCCAAGGGTGATGTAAAGGTATTTTTCAAGGGGATGGACAGCAGCAACCTCCTTTGCTATACAAGTTTAGTTTTAGTATACACTAAACCTGAAACTAGTTTTTTCAGAATCACCAGGAGAATCGATTGACATAGTTTTTACACCACATTATATTTTTCCTTTATTTTTTCATAATTTCAATTCTCTTTCAATAGGTATCTACGCATAACAGTGGACTTGAATAGACACCTTGAGGCTTGAGACGGTCCGCTCGGTCAGTTTCCGTGTAGTAGACAACCCCTGCATAGCACATCTCAGGCATTTCACACTTTACTAGGAAACTTAAGGCGACATAAACTATGGTGTAAATTGGAGATTTATTAAAACAAAACACACATTCAGGCAGTTCTGATGAAAATCTTGTTGGGGTGTCTCGGTTTTTGTATATGCTAAAAATAAAGTTGTGTAATAACATACTTTGGTCACAAATCCTCATGCCAAGCGGGACGCTTGTGGCAAAGTGTAATAAAGATATGTATTGTAGCAGTCTTTGGGAGGATATCAAGTAGTGGGCGTTTACTAGTAGTAGTGTATAGACTAACCTTAATTTTTGTATTGATTTAATGTATGTAAGTAATGTAGTAGGGCACATTGCTCGCAGAACGGATGGCCGATGGGGCCGAAAGGTTCTGGAGTGGCGACCGCGTACCGGAAGACGCAGCGTGGGTAGGCCTCCCACAAGGTGGACCGATGATCTGGTGAAGGTCGCGGGAAATCGCTGGATGCGAGAAGCACAGGACCGGTCGATGTGGCGATGCTTGGGAGAGGCCTATGTCCAGCAGTGGACGTCTTTCGGCTGAAATGATGAAGTAATGTAGTAAGATTTTTATAATTTTGTTGTTACGCTGCGGACTACCATCGTATATACGTTCAATTACTGTCCATCCTAAGGTTGTCTGGCTGAGATTGCCGAGTGTGATAAAACCGCCCACCTCTACGTAGTATAAAACAAAGTCGTTTCCCGCCGTCTGTACGCTTAGATCTTTTAAACTACGCAACGGATTTTGATGCGGTTTTCATTAATAGTACAGAATGATTCAAGAGGAAGGTTTATATGTATAATACATGCATACGCGATAAAACGACAAACACGCGGGCGAAGTCGCGAGCGACCTCTAGTATTTTATAAAATGTATTTTGTATCATTTTCTTCATAAATGATGTATGATAAAAAGTAATTATATAAACTGACATTGGAATTACTCTTAAAAATAATTCCGACAGTAATGCAATTCCTTTTTAAAAAATACCAACAAAAAATTCGACATTTTGAATACAAATGTACAATACACAATTTGAATTCCAATAAATTATGATTAATTAATTCAATAAACACTCAATGGCTCATCATTTGTATTCAAAAGTACGCACTGACACTATTGGAATTGGAATTATTTACAAAAGTAACCTTAATGACTTAAAGTTAAACATGACAAAAAACAAACAACGTTGTATCGGGGCATCAATATACTCACACTGTGGGTAACTATAGCATTATTCCCTAAAGATTATTCATTAAATCGCTCACTGAAGAGATAAAATAAATATTCAACAGTATACATCTACGAGGTGGCGTAGTAGTGAACAGGGAGCCTTTGAACGTTCTTATTTTTATCTAGAACTTTATAACTCGTAATTTTTTTATTGCAAAATTAAAAGAAAGGAGGCAGGCATTAAAAAGCATTTCAGTCGACTTCATTTATCTAATAATGCCGTAGAGACGACTATATAACAAAAGTTTGCTGTTCCAACGCGATGCGTTCAACTTTGTAGAGACTTCATTTCTGTGCCACCGAATGCCATATTCGTGGCAACTAGGTGTTATAAACGAGCTCATTTTTCTGGCGGGAGACTTTTTATGGATATTGTTTTGCTTAATAATATTTTCAAGTGCTACTATGATATTATGCAAGCAATCTTAGAACTCGTTTCTTTGAAGCAAAGCGCAGATAGAGCTATTTTGAAACTGATGTAAATAATAGATTTTTTAAACATGCTGCAAGAAGTAATTTATAGGAGTCTCGGGGATGAGTTATAATGTTTTTATACTAAAATATGAATGTAATAATAGCTGTATTTTGAGATAATTTAATGTTACTGTTATGGGGTAGTGAGTGCTACATTAAAAATACATTTGTTCTTTTTATCGTGATTTTATAGAAAAATATTTTGATATTTATTTTGTATGATTTTTAAATACGAGTAACATGAACCTCGTGGAAGCTGAGAAACATTGACAAATAAAATATCTTGATCTAGCACCCGAGGTTGTCAGCATATAGTATTAGGGTTGCCACCTTTTTATGGAACAATAAATGCATTTGTATTTAGGATACCAAAAATAAATTACGATGTAAAAAGAGTCCTTTTATTTTATGCCTATAGACATATTTTTCATCGCTTCTAGATACTTGCCAAAGACAATAAAAGTATGCCAAAAAAAGTCCAAACTAGTAGGATGAGAAACAAATGAGACCGGAAACAGGTAAAAAAAGTATTTTAGCGTATTTTATTACTGTCGAAATATATAAAGTACATCTACGGAAATAGCGTAGAATACTCTATAATCGAGTATGGGTGGCAACCTTGTGAGGGATGTGGACTCAACAGTCATCGTCACGATAGTTATTACGGTTAATGGCCTAATAGTCAAGAGCCTCGATCTACATCTTATGAGGTACTCGTTAGGGGGCTAGATATAGAAAGCGGTATTCCTTGACACGGCACGCTTAGAGCTCTTACACACGAGGGGCATGTTCCCAACGGCAGAGGTAACTGCAGCCGTCGACGCGCGTCGGCGGCAACCGTCGACGCGTCGACGGCAGCAGTCGACCTATAGCGACACTTGCAGTTGTTGCCGCTGCCGCTGATCTTCGAAGTTGAAATGTCGACGGCTGCCGTCGACGCGTCAACGGAAGCCGTCAACGCGTCGACGGTTGCCGCCGACGCACGTCGACGGCTGCAGTTACCTCTGCCGTTGGAAACATGCCGCTCGTGTGTAAGCGCACTTAGTGAGGAGGTTCCATTCTCTGGAGCCCTGACCCTTCCGATGCCGGTTGGCTACTATTTTTATATTTTTAAGTACTACTGCTTTTTAAGAGGTGTATTTAAAAATAGAATTGATATTCGTACGACGAATAAACGGGTAACATCATCACTATCATGATTGTACATGTAGATGCTGCAACCAATCTACGTAATTATTCATGGTATAATTAATGGTGATTGAGTGGGTACAATAGGGCGACGCGTAGGGTAAGGGGTGTCCTACGATACCCAAGGGATGTTTTCTCGTGGGGTGCCGAATCGTTGATCAGTGATGAAAGATGTATGAACTTGTTTTATGGTCAGTTGTATCAATGGTCAAGAGAACGGAATTTTGACTATTGAGGCAATTTGATACCATGAGCATGAAAAGTATTAAAATAGAAATAAAGATAAATTAAATTACAGACTGCCTCGTTAGTCTAGTGGTCGCAAGCGCGACTGCTGAGCGTGAGGTCCGTTCGATTCCCAGGTGGCGCAGTGTTATTGGGTTTTTCCGTGTGGAATTTCTCAGTGCAGCCCGGAGTCCAGATTTGTGCCCGGTTGATGGCAAGAGGCTCGCCACCTGTGACCTCGCCACCTCGACACGCCACATGTGACTTAAACATAATGGCGAAATAAGAGTGTACTACACTTCTGCCCAACCCTTTGGGGAATACAGGCGTAATGTTATGTATTAATGAATATTATTGATGTCAATGTATTATTAATAAAATGTTCAATTGTAGATAAAACCTTATTTTAAACGAGCTTTCACCCGTAGCTTCGCTTGCGTGAAATTTTGAACCCGTTAAGTGACGATTTTCCATACAAACTTTCATCCCCTATTTAACTATGGGTTGAATTTCGAAAAATCCCTTCTTAGTGGACGCCTACGTTACAAAAGGAACCTACTGTCAAAATTTCAACATTCTAACCCCAGCGGTTTAGGCTGTGCGTTGATAGATCAGTCAGTCAGCTTCTCCTTTTATATGTATAGGTAGATAGATTTTAGAAAATCTTTCTTTAAAAATACCACCATCGACTTCTTATCACTCTATATTCGATAATGTAATACACATCAGTGTACAAAAAACGCCCCTTAAAATATTTCCAACATTAAAATTCGACGGGCTTAATCAAATATTTGCTATCGAGAAACTGCCAGCAATTCTTATAAACTGAAAGTGGAGTCGTTTTTTACCCCTTTTACTTGTAAGGGACCGCTCGCGTTATTGTATTTCGTCCATGTTTCTATAAAAAACCTTCAACCAACAAGTTATGGCTGAGAGCAACTTCTGAGACGAGTATTTTTCTTTTTCTTTTTTAGAAATTTGCGAATGTTGTGTTGTTCCCTCGGGTATTCTGAACTTTCTTGTTTCGATGCCTTTTCAGCGATATATTGGTATGCTGTTGTTTTATTTACTGGGCGATTCTTTTGTTAGTACGTGTACGTAGAATGTCCGACATCTGTAGTCGGATTTGGAAGTAGAATCTTTTATTTGATTTGGTTCCTTTATCTAGTGACCTTTACTTGTATACTCGTATAATACTGTGACGTTTTATCGTTGCCAACCGTAATTTAGCTATATTTACACGCTTTTATTTATTTTTACTTGTTATTAGTACTTAGTACACTACCCTGGTGGTAAATATTATACATCGAGCGTTGAGGACAGTTCAAACTACTCTCTAATGTATAGCATACAGCAAATGTTGTAGCACACCGATATCGCCAGGCATACATTTTATAACGACACGTTCACACAACGCTATGCTATAAAGTAGGTATTGTCTTGCTGTACGCGATAAATTTGAGCGATTCTTAGAACTATATCGTAAGATTCTCCGATCTCCGCCCCACTTCACTTCTACCCCGTCCATCGCTGACGAATCGCCGTCAAATAACTTGCTACATAGTAAACCGGCTTGTGATATTACGTATAATGTGAACGTCATGCTATATAGTGATAGCTTATGACGCAATATGCTTTACTATATATGTATATAGCGAAATAGTATAGCGTAGTCTGAACTGCACTTAAGAAAGAGATATTGGATAGCTTCGGCTTTATAGAGTGTCGTCTCTGTCACTCATATCTATGTGAACTTGTACGATGACTGACAAGTCAGGAACAAAACGTCATACAGGTATAAGTGAGAGAGACGACGCTCTACAAAACCGAAGCTAGCCGGTATCTCTTTCTAAAGCTCGATGTGTAATATTTGCTGTCGGGTAACTGTATCTATGTTTAGATTGAATCTTGCAAGTGCAACTAGAACTAGTTTCACTCAACCAACTTAATTGAAATGTTGCACGCGTGTACATAACGTGATAAATATCTCATAAACTTTGGAGCCCATTACTGTCCCACTGCTGGACACGGGCCTCTTCTCAGAATGAGAAGGGTTTAAACCATAGTCCACGACACTGGCCTAGTGTGGGTTGCAGGACTCCACAGATCATTGAGAACTTTATGGAGCCCTCTCAGATGTGCAGGTTTCCTCAAGATGTTTTTCTTCACCGTTAGCGCAACAGGTCTTAAACTTATAAATATTATCTGTCTTCTTCTGTCGTGTCAGCACCAGCTATACAAAAATAGCGTATGCTGTGGTGTAAAGATTAGCCAGTCAGCAAGGTTGGTAGCGGGGCTGACTGCCCAGGGTGCGCCGGACGTACTTAAGTGTCGTCACTCGTGGAGGCTCTTTTCATGCACCCCAATATTATCTGTGAGGGATAGAGTTGCTAATTATTTACCCGCTTCCAGACGAACAAGTTTTTGCAACCTTGCAACTACATGTTGACTTATTAGGAGGTACCTATGAATGATTAACAGAAAAAAGCTACTTTCTCGACGTTTCTTAAAAGTTTTATGCAGCATGTATTGTGCCTATTTGAAATAAAAATTTTGAATCTTGAATCATCCACAAGTCGTGCCTCTACATCAAATTCGTCTTCCTCCAGTCAAAAAGTCAAGTGTTTTTCGAGTCTTGTTCAAAACCACTTCTGGTAAGGGAGAACCGTGTACTAATTAGCGAATACACCACTCTAGAAACAATGTTTCATGCAGAACTGGATTTACCGGAATCAGAAATTTTATTTGTATTTTCCATTTAAACAGCAGCTATATCATCATCTTAGATCATTTCTACCTACTACTATCTCATTACGTTACTAATATTAATACATATTAATATGAATTCATAAATAAATATACATACATTTTTGTTCGGGTGCATTTTAAGAGCCTCCTAAAGTACGTCCGGCGCAACCTGGGCATTCAGCCCAGCTACCAATCTTGCTGACTGGCTAATCTTTTCTCCACAGGAAGGCCCGGACTTCACCAAAGCGGAAATGTGCGGAGATGTCTCGTAAACAACCAATAGGAATTCGTTTTGAGTTGAAGCTAAGCGGAGAGATTTGAAAATAACGCAATCCTATTGACCCGTCGCCCGACCAGTAACAGACCCGAGAAGGCGGCGCGCAGTGTTCCGCGCGCGCCTCTCGGGAGGACGTGGGGCTAGGCCCCATTGTAGGAGAGGTCAAAGGCGGGTCTAGGCCTGCCGGGGTCGCGGTGCATGCAGCTGCGAATCCCGCGACCCCGACCAAGGTCAGGAGAAGGAACACCGTGGGTTTTTAGCCGGTAAGAGTCCGGCATAACCCTTCGCCTTCCTCGGGCGAAGGATATCCAGGAGGATCTTACCACGATAAGAAAAAGACTTCTTGTCTGAACAGCTAATAAAGTTGTTGACTAACGTTGATCTCGACAACCGGATACCTAGATATCCTTAAGCTAGAGGAGTTGTCAGACTTTCTATAACTCTATAAGTGCCCGAAAAGAAGTGTGTATGACAACCGACATGAATAGGCTAATGTGCTCTCCGAGACTCGAAGGGGTCTCGATGTGTGCCTAGTGAATGGTGACTACCCATTGGTAAAGCCATCAACCCTTAAAAACCTTAAATAACTTTATTTATTATTATTTATTTATACATTAATTTGGTTAATTATGTCAATTTTAATCATTTTTCGACTTTTAAACACCTACCCTGCAAGTAATTAATAGCCTAATAAATTACCCAAGCTATATTTCAATACCATATTTTATTTTCGCTAGCTTAAAATATACTCTAATTGTAACAAATTTCTATTAAAGTTCGGAACTCGGTATAAGATAATGAATGAAGTGCTCTTAGAAAGCAATAATGTCTGTAGACTCGAAGTTCTATCGAGTTCACTGAGAACTCTTGTTGTATTTACACAACAATTCACCCAGACTTAGAGAGGGCACTAACTAAGCAACATTCAAACAAGAATACCTTTTGTGTCTCTGCTAGATCAATCTTATTAACTCGAAATTGGGTTTTTGAAGTCGAGATTGCTCTTTTTTGTTTGACAGTTTATTGAAATTAGTTTGAAATAACATAGCATTATCAGTCCATTATTGTTCTACTGCTGAGCAAAAGTCTCTTCTCAGTATGAGAAGGGTTAAGGCTTAAGGGGTCTACTCCCTAAGCACGAAGTCCGTGGTTTCGGCCTTAGTTACGAGCGTTTCCTACTCCCTATCACCTACGGACATACGATTATTTCGGGGCCTGAACTAAGAATGAATGACAACACGATTTGACAGTTGTCCCTACTACCGATGTGTTTTTGCCCGTCCGAAAAGTTGAACTTGACACTTATTTTGTTCATTTGTTTCGGGCTACTTTCGGACGGGCGACGAACTTCGTTAACGGACTTAGGGAGTAGGCCACATGGTGCGGATTAGCGGACTACACGCACCATCGAGAAGTTTGGGGAACCCTCTCGGGTGTACAGGTTTCCTCACGACGTTTTTATTCACCGTTAACGAAAATGATAATCAAAGCATGGAAGGGAATCGTTCAACCGCTAGGCAATCACTACCCTTAAGGTACAATTCCGTGCATCGCGGCCGATCGCAGCCGCGCGCGGTCTATCGCGTGCAGCTGACGCACGCGGCCAATGCGTCAATAGTCAGAGTATGAAAATGTATGGCATCGCTTCCGAAGTCTGCGACAGACGCGTGCGGCTGACGATAGATTAGTCAGTATATTATAGACACTACTATCACCCTAAGGTCGACTAGTAGGAAATGCCTATGGCACTAAGTTCGCCTCTGTACAAATTATGTGCGAAAGTATAGATAAACAAATTCGTATTTTAATTTAAAGTACGTAACTTCACATGTGACAAACATAGCTCAAAATCCTGTAACGCACATAATAGTGATAAAATCTTGAGTAACAGCAAAGATTGTTTGAGAAAAACCGAAATTTTTCCGTTCCATATCCTGTAATCCAATATTTCTTCACAGAAACAAAATAATCCCAAACATGTTTACCACATAAAATTCAAAACATCGTACTTTTTTTTCGAAGGCAACCCGGCTTGAAGGTATTTATAGGCACACATGCGTCTAATTGTATATATGCGCATAAAATATACGTAGAGTATCGAACAAGACCCGCGCCGCACGCACATCGAATTCAGATCAACCAAACCCTCCTGATGGAGTTTTGATGTCATCTGTAGCGGACTGCCCATGCACATTTTATTGTTTTTTCTTTAGCTTTCCAACAGTTTTTCTGACGTCTTATTAAATTTATTTTAGGAATAGATGTGTGAGTGGAATATTTTATTTATTTGTCAGTTGCAAGTTTTTTTGTAAGCTGCTCACAATTTTTTGGTAAAAAGATTACGTAAATTTTATGATAAAAATAAAAATTGAGTTGTATATTGAAAAATAATTGGACATTGACAGTCGTAGTTTTATTTAAGCATCTAAGATTGCCAAACAAAAATAAATATTTATGGATAGAAAAACAAAGCGACAAAACCATAAATCTAGACAAAATAATAATATTACTGGCCTTAGATTCAAAATTAATATTCTAACTAACGACCCGCCCCAGCTTCGCACGGGTACTTTAATATGCATGTGTTGTACATATAAACCTTCCTCTTGAATCACTCTATCTATTAAAAGAAACCGTTTTAAAATCCGTTGCGTAGTTTTAAAGATCTAAGCGTACATAGGGACAGACAGCGGGAAGCGACTTTGTTTTATACTATAGGTATATAGTATATATAGTGACTAGCTGACCCGATAGACGTTGCCTTTCATGCAAGAATTCTTAAGAAAAAACTTTCGGTTTTTCCCAATTTCCAAATTTTTCTTTCCATAAAAACCTAACTATTACGAACATTTAAAAAAAAAACCCATATCGGTCCAACCATTCTCAAGTGATGCGCTTACCAATAAACAGCATTTAATTTTTATTTATACAGATTAAATGGCTTTGCAAGTGGTGTGAAACAGTAGTCATTGTACAAAGAAGCCAAACCAAAATTTAAAAACTATGCTCTTAACTCTTCTTAACGCAATAAACATTTAAAATGCGCCAAGGGATCTCATGTAAAGTGAATAAACGAGTTGTTTCACTCATTGTGGTCCATTCGCAACTGCGCCGCCGTGCTCGCACCTAATTACTAAATAGCTTAATGGATGGAACGGCCTCATTAGACCGGAGTGGAGTGGCGTTTAGAAAGACATTCTATAGCCATTGGCAGCGAATATAAGGCCGTACATTCACAAAGTTGCTTCATCGGGAAATTACGCTTTTAAAAGCTACTTTTTTAACCACGAAGCGACGATGCGAGGTGCTAACACATGTGGTGTACGCTCGTTTCAGCTTCTTTTGTGAATCAGTGTTGGTAATTTTGACGTAGTTTTTTTAAGGCGCCTTCGTTTGGTAAAGGCGAGAAAATGTTTCTTTAAAAATTCTGGATAAAAACTTTTTTTGGTTAAATAATTTTAGAGCTTATCCACATCTAAAATTACACACAGTATAGTTACCGTCATATGAATTCACTAGCTTTCGCCCGCAGCTTCGCTTGCGTGAAATTTTGAACCCGTTAAGTGACGATTTTCCATACAAACTTTCATCCCCTATTTAACTCCCTTAGGGGTTGAATTTCGAAAAATTCCTTCTTAGTGGATGCCTACGTTACAAAAGGAACCTACTGTCAAAATTTCAACTTTCTAACCCCAGCGGTTTAGGCTGTGCGTTGATACATCAGTCCGTCAGCTTCTCCTTTTATGTATATAGATATCAAACACAAACATAGCACGCCCCACCAACATCTATCTGCAATGTGTGTGTGCATCCAACGAGTCACCATGTTTGTGTTCGATATTTAGTATATTTATTGTTCGACTAGTGCATAATTAAAGTGTCATTTCATGTGACGCGATGTAAATATTCTTTCTCACACAATGATGCTATAAACTTTAGATGCGTTGCCCGCGCTGAATATTGACACCCTTAAAGTAAGGTAATTGCCCGGTATTCACTTACGGCCATTTTCAATAACCTGTCTATCGGCGGTCTTGCCTACTAGAGATAGAAATTTGACATAAGCTCCATAGAAGTAATGTCAAAATTCGATCTGTAGTAAGGAAAACCGTCGATAGATACGATATTGAAAATGGCGGTTAGTCACGCACCAACTAGTGTAGCGGCTATAAGTCCCTATAAAGTGTAAATCTTGCAACATTTTGCGAAAACATATTATTATTGTATAATTAATTGTAAAATTTGCACTGTATAATTAAATATACTGATATGTAGGTATCGTAAAATTTGCGTTGTTATGTAATGCAATGATGTTGGTATATGACGCGTCTATTTATAAAACGTCTTTGTTCTCACATATTTTTACTTGCAGTGTCAATACTCGTATTATCGTAGTTGATCTCTACGCATCCCACTATTAAGTCACGTCACACAACATATATTTTTAATATATCCAAAAATATTCGACGCTAGTTTGCTCAAGATTTTTTATTGATACTTTTTTGCACAGTCGGCTCCCAACACAAGATTTGTGTCCACTGCATACGAGAACTTTGGTACACCCAGCTAGAGATTTATGGGGCCGAAATTTCAGTTACAATGGATGTTGGTTGAGACTATTTTGCTCTCAACTCGGCTGCATACTGTTTTCTCGTGGTACGTGAAATTCTGTTGCGTATTTGGAAGAAAAAATCTCACAAACATCAGCTCTATTCATTGCATTGTTACAAAAAACATTGTTCATTATTGCATAGTGTTGTTTTGTAGTTTCACAGCTCCAGTCTCGGTACATTATTGTACCGACTTTTTTGTCAGAAAATTTGCTTTTAAGAAAAACGTGTTCAAAGAATAACAATTTAATATGATAAGGTTTGAACTTGAAGCAAGAATGGAACAGTAATCCTATATACATAATTATATTTAATACTTCCAAACTCATCGCGAATCTGTGTCATATCAAAAGATACAAAAATAATTCTCACCAACTTCTCCATCAGCTTGTCCCCTAATTTTCAAACACAAGCAAACTCGGATGTCAAGTTTGTTTCGAAATGTAAATTATAAATCTATTATCCGAATTCCCAAGTGTCCGTTTGAGTCGAGAGCTTCTTCAAGAATGATAACGAAGCGTCGATACGAAATTTGTCCAAAGTTCCTCAGTCCTCTTGTTTATTTGTGTCCAGATTTGAATATCTTAACGAGACAAAGCAAACAGACAAACGAACTCCACGATAAACAATTATTTTTAATTTTGTCAATTTTCTTTTAAAGATGGAAGAAACAGCTGGAGGAATGTATTATTTTAATTATCTTACAAAAATGATACTGCTGTTTAAAGAAAAGTAATTTAAAATTTTGTACGTACGCCTCTTGTTTTGTCATTCTTTTATTGGCTGGGAACATTTCTTTAAATTTTAATTAAATTGCGACTTTTAGCCCGGCCGCACATTATAAGAAATTTCTGCCAGAAAAATTCTGACGCATGAGTGAAGACCCTCTGCACCTACATTTTATACTAGAGTCAGCAGGCAGCCGCCATGCCGGACCCGGCAAATTCCGTACTAATACCGATCTAGAGTAAAAATCTCGGACCGAATTCGGATGTTGCTTACGCACTATTCCGATCTCTGATTCAAATTCAAACAATTCAGGGGCCATCTTTGGCATATCCGTTTGGCGTCTGATTTGAATCCGAGGTAATGCGAAAGCGTTCACAAACAGTACTACGGCTACTTCGGTCCATCAATTGTTCTTCCGAATTAGAAACTCACGGATGACGGATAGAAATCGGATGATGGATGTAGTGCGTAAACTACCATACAAAAAGTTCTATGGCTACTTCGGAACGTGTTTTCACGGATTCGGATCAGATGCAGTGGGTAACCGCTGTGACAGTGTACAAAATGTATGAGCAGAATCGAACGTCAGAAATTTTCTAAGTGTGCAGCCTGGCTAAATGTAGCATGTTTATTATCAAGTGGGAAACAATAATGTTTTTATTATTTGAAATTATACGAAATCATCTTTCCTCCTAGCCTCTTCCCAACTATGTTGGGGTCAGCTTCCGATCTAACAAGATGCGGCTGAATACCAGTATTTTACACGGAGCGACTGCCATCAGACCTGCACAACCCAGTTACTAGGCAGTACCGAAATTAAATGAAATCATAATTTATATTAAAAATAGTTAGTACAAAATAAGTAAGTAGTTGTACCGAGTACGTAAATATACAACTTTATTTTTAGCCTATACAAAAACCGAGACATCCCAACAAGATTTTCATCAGAACTGCCTAAATGTGTTTTTTTTAAATAAATCTCCAAGTTACACCTCAGTTTATGTCGCGTTATGTTCCCTAGTAAAGTGTGAAATGCCTGAGATGGACGCGGGGGTTGACTAATACACGGAAACTGACCGGGCGGAGCATTTCAAGCTCAAGGTGTATATTCCCGTCCACTGTTATACGTAGAAACTTGTTGAAAGAGAATTGAAATTTATGAAAAAAAAAGGTTAAATATAATGTGGTGTAAAAACTTTGTCAATCGATTCTCCTGGTGATTCTGAACAAACAAGTTTCAGGTCTAGTGTATACTAAAACTAAACTTGTATACGGTTTCCGTTTTATGTAACAACTATTAACCCAAATTAATGTTAATAGAGCAAGTAAATTGGCGTTTCATGTATCGAAATAATTTACTTAACTACGCCTATGTCTCGGGCACTCAAGGTAACCTAAGAAATGTATCAACATTTACATAGAATTAAATGGAGTGTTTATTTGTAACGGCCTAAGTTTCACACTCGTCGGATTAATCTTAACTGTGAAATAAATTATCATCATCATTCAGCCGAAAGATGTCCACTGCTGGACATAAGCCTCCCTCAAGCCATGTTGGGGGGGTTTGCCATAATCGCCACGCTTGGCAGGCGGGTTGGCGATCGCAGTATGGTTGTTAAAATACTCAGAGAACGCTGCTGCCCATCCTCTAGTAAATCCCTTAGTCGCCTTTTACGACACCCACGGGAAGAGATGGAGTAGTGCTGTTCTTTAAGTCCGGCACTACACAGACGAAATAAATTGAATATAACAATAATTGTATTGCAGTTTTTTAGAGAAACTGTCAATCCAGCCTATAAATCTCTTAAGGCTCTATTTTTTTATTACGTGTAATGAGAATTCTTGCGAATATTACAAAAGTAAAAAAAAATACAAATGCTCAGTTTGAAAAAAAATTAAAACAGCGAATGCTCTGTGCTTAAGATAATGTAACAGGTTTATCAATACCTTTAGGTAAGATTAAACCGATGATTGTGAAACAGGCTCAAAATGTCTAATAATAATATAAACTGATGAATATAATAATGGGAATTATATTTTTTTGTCAGCAAATTTTACATTTGTCATCAACTTGTATCATCTAATTAAAAGATCCATCGCCACGAAATATTTTCCTTCTCAGATAAATAAAATTGTCGCCAGATATGAATTAACTAATGAATGTCAATATGTATCTAAAATAAGAGATGGATTATCAATAAAACCGTAGTTCGTTCCTTGGATATAAACTTTGTTTTCAAAATAATAGGTTTATCCCTCAAATAATTGCTTCGTACTCAGAATGGTATATCTGTCGGCAAATAAATCAATTATCATCCCCAAATTGCGACTTGTTTTTATTTGTTATTTTGTCACCAGTACAGCAGTTATATTTTATTTCGTTCAGTTATCAAAATAGTACTATCCGGGCCCCTAGGATGCAGCATATGTTTAAATACAGCCCTGCAGGTCTGATTCACCCTATGCTGAGTGACTGTTTTTTAACGATATTATACAAAGTTAGTTTTAGTATATACTAAACCTGAAACTAGTTTGTTCAGAATCACTAGGAGAATCGATTGACATATTTATCCTACCACATTTTTTTTTGTTTTTTTTTTTTCATAAATTTCAATTTTGTTTCAGTCGGTTTCATAACAATTGACGGGAATAGACACCTTGAGGCTTGAAATGGTCCGCTCGGTCAGTTTCCATGTATTAGACAACCCCTGCATAGCACATCTCAGGCATTTCACACTTTTTTAGCGAACTTAACGCGACATAAACTAAGGTGTAACTTGGAGATTTAATAAAAAAAAACACATATTCAGGCAGTTCTGATGAAAATCTTGTTGGGGTGTCTCGGTTTTCGTATAAAGTAAAAATAACGTTGTATAAGTTCGGTTTGTCAGGTTCACGTCATATCTATTGGTACTGAAAATATACATTGTCTGCCTTACACACGACTATTGTTAGGTACTTTTCATTTTTTGATTTTTAAGCTTGTCGTAACTTTATCCTGCGGAGGAGGCAGACTCGAGGGCTATCAATCATATCACCCTATTCGTGACCACTGGTAATTATTCTAAATTGATTAACAATTGCAGAAGCGCTGTTATAAAATCAATTTATGATTTGCTTTTTCAGCTCAATTGCCATTCAGTTATACGCTCGTATGAACAAACTAGTAATAATATAATATATTACGACTATTCATAACCATTTTAAAGTTCTTTTTGTACAAATTAAATAAGCAAATCATTGAATTCGAGAGGCATTTATTATTTCATCGTTGTCCCCTACAATACTTATTGTGCGTACAACACAAAAGGACTCGAAAATTTGGTTTTGCCTGTTAATAATAAATTTAATTCTAGTTGAATTTCAATTGAAAATAAATGACAACAAATGACATTCGAAGACCTCTGTCTCGTCGAACTAATTATTTCTAAGAAACGCTCTCTTTATATATTAGTTAGAGAGTACATGTGTGTAAAAAGAAGTAATGGTTTTCATTTGCTTATTTTGTTTTAATAATTATGAAATATTTCACACATAGTTTCTAATATATTTCTTATATTCTATAATATTTCTTAGTCAAAAGCCATTCATTAACAGAAATTCACTTTTTAATTTCGCTATTTGTTAACATTATACATGTAACTTTAAAATTTTTAAAGGTCGAAAAGGGAATTCTGCAGTTTTCACTTACTTCTTGTAAAAACGGTATTCTGCCATGCCAGCTCTTTCAGCCCGTAGGCTGAAAGAGCTGGCATGGCAAAATACGTATGACGTATAGAACTATCATTAGCATGTGCCATTATAAAAATTATCATTGAATATATAATATCTATACATACAGCGTGTCCCAGAAAGTAGTGTCAAGCGGAAGTCCAGAGGTAGAACATCCTTTGAGGTACCCAAATCACCCCCATGTATGTTCCGCGATTTTTTGTAGTTTTCGAGTTATGAATGTTTCTCATGTTTTTTAATCAAACTCTGACTATAACGACATTTTTGATCATAGTGACGTGAATAGTTGAGATACATGAGTATTTTTTTTTTCTAAATTAGCTGATTAGTGACCCTTTCAAATGCATAAACATTTGTAACCATAGATGTAACGAATGCGTTACAAAAAAAAATTGAATTCTCATAAAGTTAAAATCCTGCATGTTTCCTACATCTTTGTGGGTGATTTAAAAATAAATCTCCCTAAACTTTTTCCGTCACATGTATTTTAAAAACTTATCCATTTTATCAGCTATTTATCCTGTAAATTTCATCGAGCTATCTCTACGACATCACAATAAAAATTTCATTCAAAGCATACAATATCCAAAATTCCAGTTGTAAAAGTGTGAATGAAAAATTGATTAAAACTAACTAATAACGTCTTTTTAGTAACTCTTGACGTAAAAAGAGGGGTATTATAAGTTTAACGTATGTGTCTGTGTGTCTGTCTGTGGCATCGTAGCTCCTAAATGGATTTTGATTTAGTGTTTTCTTTTGTTTGAAAGGTGACTTTATCGAGAGTGTTCTTAGCTATGATTCAAGAAAATTTGTTCAGCCGTTTGAAGATCATCAGCTCTTTTCTGGTTGTCGAAGGGATATGAGCAACTTCTACTGGTCTGATCGATTCGAAATTTACTATCCTGTGATTTCAATGATATTTCAATAACATGGTAACCTTGACCTGATACTCAAGCATCATCTGAAACAGCATGATACCCAACTAACAGTAGAGGTATTGTGTGCCTATTGATTCTTTAAGTTTATGATAAGTTGTAATGACCTCCTTCTTGTCACATGTCATCAATATCATTGAAGTCACAGGATAGTAAATTTCGAAACGATCAGACCAGTAGAAGTTACTCATATCCCTTCGACAACCAGAAAAGAGCTGATGATCTTCAAACGGCTGAACAAATTTTCTTGAATCATAGCTAAGAACACTCTCGATAAAGTCACCTTTCAAACAAAAGAAAAAACTAAATCAAAATCCTTTTAGGAGCTACGATGCCACAGACAGACACACAGACACATACGTTAAACTTATAACACCCCTCTTTTTACGTCGACGGTTACTAAAAAGACGTTATTAGTTAGTTTTAATCAATTTTTCATTCACACTTTTACAACTGGAATTTTGGATATTGTATGCTTTGAATGAAATTTTTATTGTGATGTCGTAGAGATAGCTCGATGAAATTTACAGGATAAATAGCTGATAAAATGGATAAGTTTTTAAAATACATGTGACGGAAAAAGTTTAGGGAGATTTATTTTTAAATCACCCACAAAGATGTAGGAAACATGCAGGATTTTAACTTTATGAGAATTCAATTTTTTTTTGTAACGCATTCGTTACATCTATGGTTACAAATGTTTATGCATTTGAAAGGGTCACTAATCAGCTAATTTAGAAAAAAAAAATACTCATGTATCTCAACTATTCACGTCACTATGATCAAAAATGTCGTTATAGTCAGAGTTTGATTAAAAAACATGAGAAACATTCATAACTCGAAAACTACAAAAAATCGCGGAACATACATGGGGGTGATTTGGGTACCTCAAAGGATGTTCTACCTCTGGACTTCCGCTTGACACTACTTTCTGGGACACGCTGTATAATAAATCTGTAGACATGGCGTGTCTGTACATAGCAAATATTTTGAAAAAACCTGGTTGGGATGTTAAACTATAACCAATAGAACCCATTTTTAACATTTTTGGAATTTTTGGCCATTTTTTATTATAATAAATGGAATACATATACACTATTTACACACATCAAAAGTGTCTAGGGATCAAGCATTTTTATGCGGATTTCTTGAGATTGAGATGTGGCTTTGTAATAAATTTATGATTTTATAAATTTATATGGATCCTTTTTGGTGCATTTCATAATTTGAATCAGGAACTGTGAATCAAATTCGAGTAAAAGATGAAAATCAGCTGTCAATATTTTCCCTATAAAAACATACAACGCATTGAAGACATTATTAGTGCTACTGTTTCCCTACTACTGATTAAAACCAACGTTATTATGGAGCGGCGACGTCATTTAAGCAGGGAAGAAATGCTCAGAGCCGTGGGAATGATAGAAGCTGGTTCCCGGCAACGTACTGTGGCTTTAGCTCTGAATACAAGTCAGAGTGTTATCAGTCGACTTTGGACACGTTACCGAAGCACTGGTACCGTGGCTGAGCGCCATGGAGGACGGTATCGCTGCACCACACGGAGACAAGACCGATACATTCAAATCTTAACTCGAAGAGCTCCAACAATAACCGCCATGATGTTAGCCGTGAGGCTTCATCACTCTTCAGGGAACTTAATTAGCGACCAAACAGTCAGAAACCGCTTGCATGAAGTGAACCTTCATTCCCGAAGACCGCTACGGGTACCACCTATAGCAATGCACAATCGTAGGATTCGATATCAATGGGCTCTTGGACACAGAAATTGGGCAGAAGAACAATGGCGTTTCGTGTGCTTTTCTGATGAGTCTCGTTTTGGTATGAGACCGGATACAAGACGTATACGACACTGGAGAACCCCTGGACGCCAACAGCGATTAAAATCCTGCCAGGAAGTCCATCCTTATAGTGGTGGAACCATCATGGTATGGGCGGGTATTTGGATCGGCGGAAGAACTGAGTTGATTTGGATCAGAGGCAACCTCAACGCTCAAATTTATGCTGAGACGATTGTATCAGACGTCATCGTTCCTCTACAAGCGCAAATCGGTCCCTTATTTCAGTTAATGCATGATAATGCACGACCGCACACCGCAAGAGTTGTAAGACAGACTCTCGCCGCAGCTAACATCAATGTCCTGCCCTGGCCTGCTCAGTCGCCAGACTTGAACCCGATTGAGCATGCATGGGATATGCTACAGAGAAGAGCTCTGCCGAATATGGAGGGTATCCAGTCGCAAGAAGACCTTTTTTTGTTGTTGCAACGAACATGGGCGGCCATTCCACAGCGTGATTTGGATGAACTCATTTTGAGTATGCCAAACCGATGTTCTTGTGTTGTTAGTGTTCGCGGTAGAAACACGGATTATTAATTGTTTAAGTTACCCAATAAAATTTTAAAGAAAACTGTTATTTCAGTCTTTTTTTCTAACTTTTGTGTTAGTGGTTCAAATGTCAAAAATCCCTTTATTAGGAAAATGGCAAATTTCTTTATTAATGCAAAGGTGACTTGGTTTATCGTTACTGTGACAAACGAAAACACTTTATTTGATGAATCCTTAAAGAAAATTTTAATTAATATCAATCAGGAGAAAAGTTATTGCAAAAATATATGTTGATCCCTAGACACTTTTGATGTGTGTAGTTGCTGCGACACAATGTTGTTTTCCGAGTTCCACGCGGACGGAGTCGCGGGCACAGCTATATAAAATAAATATATAATATTTCGTTATATCAGATACTTTTATGACACACCTTTATCTGACCCTTATTAGTTGCAACTACTGCAAGTTCCTACATCGTGCTATCATGATTTAAAACGCAGATACCTACATATACAACCGCCCAACATTAACCGTTGGGCAGTAGTCCGCCAGGCATAAGACTCCGCCTGGTTGGAGGATCCTCCCTTTGGTAGGAGGGACACCATACTTCGTTCCTCCTGCGCCTATTAATTTTATTGAGAAAATACAAATGATAGATATGCTCTTTTATACTCTAGCTCCTTAACTATTATTGCACTTGTTCTGCCTAGCCTTTTCCCAACTACGTTAGGGTCAGCTTCCAGTCTAACCAGATGTGGCTGAATACCAGTATTTTATACAGTGCGACTGCCATCAGACCTTCGTATCCTAAGGTCAGACCGGTTGTCAACTTTCAGGCTTCTTACTACCCGTAACGACTGTCATAGGCATTCGTAGGACACCCGCCACTGACGGCTTAACGTGCTCTTTGAGGCACGGAGGGGTCTCGATGTGTACCGAACGGTCACCCATTCACGGGCTGACCGTGGTAAGCGCAGCTTAACCTTGAAAATCGTATGATCTGCGCTGTTGTCACTTAGCCACGAGCCCCTGTTGCACTTATTTATTTATTTATTCCATAAGGCACACCAACAACTTATTTACAATTAATGAGTAAACAATACGCTTAAAAAGAGTATTCTGTGTAAACAAGTCAATTACAGGCGTGCACATCATTCACAGTGAGACGATTTTTTTAACACTCGTTTACATTATTTATTTAATATTAAGACAACTTTATAAATTATCAAATAGAATAATTACAATTTAAAAATATTAGTCTTTATAATTTAACAGTAGGTAAAATTATTTTAAAACATTAATAAAAATCATGAAAAAAATAATTAAAATTACATCCAATTAATATGTTACAATTTAATTGCACTTATGGTGATTGAGGGTGCCTTTCCACCAGAGATGTGCTATGCAACGTTGCTATGGATGCATTTGATATCCACCAATCATATTCATTGGTCCACATAGCATAGCACTGGTGGAAACTGATTCAACTAAGCTACGTTTTTTATCTGGAAGGATGCGAGCTATAGATGCGTGCTATGGATGGTCGCGAGTAGTGTAGCTATGTGCAGAGCAGTGTACCTACAGTAGGCGCGCGTTTGTCACCGAAAGTAGGCTCGAGCTGCGCATCTTCCTCGCACAGCTACTTTGCGGCGGCGCATTTTCATAGCCCATCTTACTCGTTCCGCTGCATAGCTTAGCATAAATGGAAACGGTCACATAGTGTCGTAGCTTAGCTTTTACATTCTCACAGCATAGCTGCATAGCATATCTCTGGCGGAAAGGCACCCTTAAGGTATGACTTCAAATGATAACCACGAAGTCTTGTTTAGTGACCGAATTATTAAATCATTTGACAAAGTTTCTATAGTTAGACTTAAGTTAATATAAATGGAGATTATAATATTCCAATGAAATTCGAATTCTCATTCAGACGGAGTCGAATTATCTCTTAAAACTTTTGATAGACCTATTCAAAAAGGTGCGTCGAAAGTCACAGGCAAAGGCGTGTCAGATGTGAATATCAAGTACATTTTGATGAAGTTAAACCACTTGAAATATAATAAGGTGCCATTTACCATCCATAAGTACTTATTCGGATTAAAAGGGCCTAATAATATCAACCAGTATTAATTCGCAAAAAGCTGGATTGTTTTGATACATTTATGCGCATAAATTATAGTCGTGTGTTTTCAGCTGCGTAAGCATACTTAAGGTCACAGTTCATTGGAGGCATCCGGCACCCGACCCGCATCGAGACGTCCACTCGTTGTCAGCAGGTGGTTCACGGGTGGACGCCGCGTTATCACCAGTAAACGTCGCGTGGTTAACCAGAGGAGTCGTCGGAGGAGTCCACTCGATGGCAGCGCGCGGTTCACTCGGGATTTATGCGTTGGCAATGCGCAGCAACGCAAGGCTAGCATGCGAGCAGCGAGTTGTCAGCGAGTGGTCAACTCGACGTCCCCGCGTGGACAGCATACACCCGAGGCGATCCGTTGACGCTACGGAGTTGATGTAGTGAGCGCACATCCATACAAGTTCATAATTATAAAGAATACTAACCGCACGACCTTTAAACGTGCTATGCATTTCCAGTGGCTTGTATATGCTATAGATTCCGATCAACTGTGTAAGGATGCGTCAGCGTCCAGCATTAGCTACACTCGCACCTATGTATGCGCATTACCTCAGTTTGATGCGAAAGGGCAAAATACGTACACGTCATCATAAAGATTTGGGCGTATACGTAAAGGAAGCGGGTAACCGGCGCCGACCTGCCAGCGCTTGTCGCTACTAGTGCGTGCAGGTAACCGCTACATAAAGGAAGCGGGTAGAAGCATTTTTTATCAAAAATACGCCCTATTCCCTTGCAAATACAGCAACAAATGACGGCCAACCAACGCTGATCGGAGCAGGTCAGAACTTGTCGGCGTAGTTCGGAGCTTGTCGGCGCTGGTTTACCACACAGTATAGAAAAACAGTATGGTCCAAGTGGCCACAAAAGTATGCGGTGTGGCGAAAAGGAAGAATGAGACGAGAACGAATGATTGTTGGGTAGACGATGAAGTTAAAGAGGTGGTACGGAAGAAGAAAGAAGCGTGGCTAAATTTATTAGCCTTTAAAGCCAGAATAAGGATGAATCAGGCAACGAATATGAATGACGATGTGGAAAGAGTGAAGAAAAGATACACCGAAATAAAGGCGGAAGTAAAAGATATAGTAAAGACGAAGAAGAATGAAAGGAAAGAAAAGTATAGTAGGAAGTTCTCCGACAACTTCAGAGTCAATGTTAAACTGTTCTGGAAACAAGTAAGATTGGCTCGTGGAGTTTCGGGATCATCAAGTATGAATATAATTAGAGGAGGAGATGGATGCTTGTTAAGTGAAGAATGTAAGGTTTTGGAACGCTGGAAGGAATATTTTAAAAGTTTATTGTGTTGGCAGGACAGTGTGCAAAGAGTGGGTAACTGGGCGGAAGCAAGTGGGTCAGACATTGATATAGAAGTAACAGATGATGAAAATATGATTCAGATGGATGAAATTGTAAAAGCGCCGAAAGGTATGAAAATTGGAAAAGCAGCTGGGTATGACAAAGTGTCTGTCGAAATGCTTAAGGGAGGTGACGGGGTGGTAGCAAGCCTGCTGTACCGGATCTTTAATATATGTTGGAGATACGGCCAAGTGCCAAGCGATTGGTGCAAAGCGGTAATCGTACCACTATATAAGGGAAAGGGTTCACAGCAAGAGTGTAAAAACTACCGCGGCATTAGCCTTTTGAGTGTAGTCGGCAAACTATATGCGAAAGTTTTAATTAATAGAGTGATAAGAATAACAGACGAGAAAGTATGGGATGTTCAGGCAGGATTTAGAGAGGGAATGGGGTGTATGGATCAGATCTTCTCCTTAAGATGCATAGCCGAGAAACATCTGGCAAAGCACAAGAAAGTGTATTGCGCTTTCGTTGATTTGGAGAAGGCTTATGATAGTGTGTGGAGGGAAGAATTGTGGTCAACACTATCTACGTATGGGGTGGATTGGCGCTTGGTGCGGGCACTGAAATCGCTGTACAGGGATTCCAGTGCTTGTATTAGGATAAATGGGGCGTTCACAGACTGGTTTGGCATCTCAAGGGGTGTTAGACAGGGTTGTGTAGCGTCACCATGGCTGTTCAACCTATACATGGATAGTTGTTTGACAGATTTAAAAGGGAGTGATTGTGGATTGAAAATGAATGAGTTGCCTGTCAAATGTCTTCTCTACGCAGATGATCAAGTTCTGCTTGCATCATCAGTGGAAGGGTTGCAAGACATGGTAACTGTGATGAACGAAGCATATAAGAGGAAAGGGATGAAAATTAATATAAGTAAGACGAAAGTAATGGTTTTTGAAAGAGATGCAGATGTATCTGGGTGTAAGGTAAAGATTGGAGATGAAAGTATTGAACAAGTGAATGAGTTTGTTTATTTGGGAAGTATGTTTACAAGAGATGGTAAGATTGATGAAGATGTGGAAAGGAGAGCAAATGCGGGAAATAAAGTGAATGGTGCTATGCATGCGGTTGTGGCTAACCAGTCGATGTCCAAAAAGGCACGGCTGGCTGTCCATAATGGTGTACTGGTACCAACGCTTATGTATGGAAGTGAATGTTGGTCTTGGAAGAAGAGTCATGAAAGTAGAATAAATGCCGTGGAAATGCGTTCCTTGCGAAGTATGTGCGGTGTAACTTTGAATGATAGAGTGAGGAATGATGTGATAAGACAAAGTTGCGGTTTGAAAGATGATGTAGTGACAAAAATTGAAAGGGGTATGCTTCGGTGGTTTGGGCATGTTGAAAGATTGAGTGAACGGCGATTAACAAAAGGAATTTATAAGGCGAATGTCAGTGGAAACGCCAGTAGAGGACGCCCTAGAAGGACATACATTGATGTTATTGGTGATGTTCTTCAAAAAGGACAGGTGCGTAGTACTTTCAACCGGCGTGCATGTATGACAAGATGTATGACCGTGGACGAAGCGAAAGGAGTATGTAAGGATCGTAGCATGTGGCGTTCTACAGTTTCTGCCTACCCCCATGGGAAAAAGGCGTGAGTGTATGTATGTATGTATGTATAGAGACTACCTGCGCCGACTAACTGCGTGGACCAGCACCGACAAGCGCTGACAGATCGGCGCCGGCAACCCGCTTTCTACATGTATACGCACTAAGGTATAAGGTATAACGGGCTGGTGTCCGCAACTCCACGTCTGAGCGCGTATTTTGCGTGAAGGGTTATCAAGTTACACGTCATCATAATAACTAGTCATTTTCTATGAGCAAAATGAAAATCGATGTTGATAAGGTTAGTCCCATAATCTGAGTAGTTAAGCTAGTTCTCGTGGTTTGAAGTTAGACACTTTTTGAAGAAGATTAAAGGTTGATAGATTAGACCGCAGTCAAGTGCGTACAATAAATACAACATCATTATCTTATGAATAAACCTATATTGGTATATATTAAATTGTGCAAAAAGTGTTTTACAAAGAAAACTGACAATTTTAATGTAAAAATATTAAACAAATTCTATTATGCGTTCTACGACCGTACACAAAAAAATCGTTAAAGTACGTTCAATAGTTTTTTCATAGGAATTTTCTTATGATTTACTCGTAATAATATTTACATATACCAAGATCTCTACGCGAAGCGATGTGAGTACGGTGAAACACCAAAATGATGTTTATTACTTTTAGAATAAAATATAGCTGAAATAAGTTTCCAATTCGGCGTCCCTTCACTTACTTATAGAAAAGTGTTTCATTGAAAAATTATGCGAATAAAAAACATGCTTGAAACTAACAGATTCTTTGTGTACGGTAAAATACATGGTATCATTTAATAATATTACTACCTCATCGCCACTTTGAATAAATTTTCAGAAATTATTAGACAATTTCGAGTCAGCTTTGAAGAGGCCAGTTAAACAGGCAACGCGGTGAAGCAGTTTTGTATATTGACATCAAAGAGGTTCGCGTCAACCGTTTGTTATGCAAATAGAAGACGGTAGTTATGGTTGAAGGGTTGGCCACTTAGTTTGAAGATATTCTTGCAAGCAATCCTCAAAAGCGAGCAAGGAGTTTCCTTAAAAATATGGCGAAATATTTCATTTTTGGATTGCTTACCGGCAAGACACACTAGAATGATCTGCTTAAATAAAAAAGCTATAGTATCAATGAAGAACTGCGCTCAGATGAAATGGTAACTGGGTAGTCTCTGAAAATAAGGGGCTATTTACGTCATATACAATTTTTCAGAAATGTCTAAAAAATAAGTAGTATTACTATTTTGTACAAAATAGGTTGTTTTAACTAAAATTAAGTTTTTTACTAACATTTTTCATAGAGAAATAGCAACTTTTGGTACAGTCTGAGATAGGAAACGGATCATCATCATCTTCTTGTCCTTATCCCACTCTAGGTGGGGTCACCACAACATGTATTCCTCTTCCATTCTCCTCTATCAGCCGTCATCTCAGTACTTACCCTTTTACACCCGGACTAAAATGAGTGTGTATCACTTTTAAAAAAATCTGGTGGCAAACCGTTTACTTTTTGCGAACGCAACCGACATCGATCGATCGTGAGGATGTCTCGCCATCCTCACGATCGATCCATGCCGGTTGCATTGCAGAAAGTAAACGGTTGGGAGCCAGATTTTTTTAAAAGTGAAACTCCCTCTCGTATAAGGGCAGATGTAAAGGGTTACTTCTTTCATACCCATATCATCTTTTACACAATTCATCCATCTTTTCTTTGGCCTACCTCTACTCGTATAACCAACCACATTCATATTTGGCACTCTTCTGGTAACATGACTTGATAGGATAGGAAATAGATACGAATTAGAAAAATCTACATTGAAAGTTTTTTTTGTGTTACTTGTAATCAGACTCCGCAACTGTTACTAAGGCAGTTGTCCCACCGCCCGCCGGCGAGGAAGCGACTATCGACTATTTTCTTGCTCAAGAGACGTACAAATATATGTATATACATTCCGTGTAAACAAAAGAGATGCATATATTTATAGTTAATCGCTGACTGTTCATATTGCCGGCGAGGACTCGCTCCACTAGTTTGTCGTTGAGCGACAAGAGCTATCAAAGATAATACTCGCTCAGCGATACTTGCTCAGCGATGCTCGCTCGGCCGTCAGACCTTACGCCGAGAAACAGACCAGCGGTCATTTGCGAGTGGTGCGAGTAATCGCCCGTCGCACTCGCATACTCGCTTATAGCCCAGGGACAAAACTATCGGAACTACACACTCGGTTCTCGCTGCTCGCCAACTCGTTTCTAGTTTCTAGCTCTACTCGCTTCTCGCTCATCGTCGGCGGTGGGACAGGTGCCTTAGGAAAAGCAGAACATATCATTCTAATATGCTGGAGGAAGGTTACAATAAAGAAGAAGATGAGACACAATCAAATAAAGCAAAAGAGGGACAAATAGAGAGAGAACTTTATCACTTTAAAAAATAATAACATTCCTGACATTACACTGCCCGAGTGCAATATCCTGCGAGCAATAAATATAAATGGAACGCAAATCAAGGGGACGGTAACGTTGAAAATTATTTTAAATAATAACCACCATTAATTTGTGTAGGAAGTGACATTTAAATTTAAATTGACTAATATATCAGCTAAATTGCAAGCTTTATGACACTTCACGGAGTCAGGATCTTCGTTTGTTGTGTTTATTTAATATTGTCTGAAAGTGTTTATTAATGGTTATTTGAGTACTTGGTCTTATTAAATAATTATTTGTTAGCTTGTTAATAGGCGTTATTTACGGAGTCTGGCTGTGGAGGTTTTTGTTTTTTTTTTCATTTATGCTTGGTAATGGAATTCAATTTTTTATTCGAGCATTTACAATAGTTATTGCTGTTTTATCTACATAGTTGCACGCAAACAACATATTTATATAACAACTAACTGTACCCGGCATGCGTTGCAATACACTTTTTCCTACTTACTACCGACCTACTACTTACCTACTAGAGATAAACTACGATAACAATGCGCGCCCCTCCATTGACACTTCAAGTAAAAATGTGTGAGTAAGAATATTTACAACGTGTCATTCGTTCAATGCACATGTGTGCATTCTGCAACTTAAACAAAAACATGGATCAGTCGCTCGACAGATTTGACGTCGCTAAATAACATTATGGTAACTATGGTACCGCTTGGAGGTTTGTATGGATGACACACGTGCGCCTTGTCGAGCGGTCACTTTAATTATGCACTAGTCGAGCAATAAATCTACTAAATATCAAACATGTCAAATACTGTCAAACACAAACATGGTGACTTGTTGGCATATGCACACACACATTGAAGACAGATGTTGGAGGGGCGCGCCATGTTATCGTAGTTTATCTATACCTACCTACCTTCAGAAACAAAATCAAAATTGTAACAAAAAGTTAAAACCATTTTCATGCATGCGGTAAACAAATGAAGAATATGGACATACTGAGATAATTTCGTTTTTTTTAAATATCAAAATTTTCTTTCATAAGAACCTTCTCATGAAAACTAAGAACACAACAAAAAAAAATAGCAAAATCGGTCCAGCCGCTCACGCGTGATGACCAAGGGAAATAGGGATTCATTTTTATATACATAGATTTGAAAATTAAAAAATATAATTATTTACTTCACTGGTGTTACTACAGAAATCTAAAAACAAGGAAATGCTATGGATCAAAGGAAAGAGTTTGTACGAAGATCGATGTCTTGAAATTCAAAGTGATGGCCATTGGTTCATGAAGACTTATATACCCTTTTCAAGATAAGGCGAGTCCTGGGGTTTTCCTACAAAAGTTTACCAAACAAAGAATGTCAAATATACAGCGTGTCCCAGAAAGTAGTGTCAAGCGGAAGTCCAGAGGTAGAACATCCTTTGAGGTACCCAAATCACCCCCATGTATGTTCCGCGATTTTTTGTAGTTTTCGAGTTATGAATGTTTTTCATGTTTTTTAATCAAACTCTGACTATAGCGACATTTTTGATCATAGTGACGTGAATAGTTGATATACATGAGTAATATTTTTTTCTAAATTAGCTGATTAGTGACCCTTTCGAATGCATAAACATTTGTAACCATAGATGTAACGAATGCGTTACAAAAAAATATTGAATTCTCATAAAGTTAAAATCCTGCATGTTTCCTAAATCTTTGTGGGTGATTTAAAAATAAATCTCCCTAAACTTTTTTCGTCAGATGTATTTTAAAAACTTATCCATTTTATCAGCTATTTATCCTGTAAATTTCATCGAGCTATCTTTACGACATCACAATAAAAATTTAATTCAAAGCATACAATATCGAAAATTCCAGTTGTAAAAGGGTGAATGAAAAATTGATTAAAACTAACTAATAACGTCTTTTTTAGTAACCTTCGACGTAAAAAGAGGGGTGTTATAAGTTTAACGTGTGTGTCTGTGTGTCTGTCTGTGGCATCGTAGCTCCTAAACGGATTTTGATTAATTTTTTTCTTTTGTTTGAAAGGTGACTTTATCGAGAGTGTTCTTAGCTATGATACAAGAAAATTTGTTCAGTCGTTTGAAGATCATCAGCTCTTTTCTGGTTGTTGAAGGGATATGAGCAACTTCTACTGGTCTGATCGATTCGAAATTTACTATCCTGTGACTTCAATGATATTACAATAACATGGTAACCTTGACCTGATACTCAAGCATCATCTGAAACAGCATGATACCGAACTTACAGTAGAGATATTGTGTGCCTATTGATTCTTTAAGTTTATGATAAGTTGCAATGACCTCCTTCTTGTCACATGTCATCAATATCATTGAAGTCACAGGATAGTAAATTTCGAAACGATCAGACCAGTAGAAGTTGCTCATATCCCTTCGACAACCAGAAAAGAGCTGATGATCTTCAAACGGCTGAACAGATTTTCTTGAATCATAGCTAAGAACACTCTCGATAAAGTCACCTTTCAAACAAAAGAAAAAAACTAAATCATAATCCGTTTAGGAGCTACGATACCACAGACAGACACACAGACACACGTTAAACTTATAACACCCCTCTTTTTAGGACGAGGGTTACTAAAAAAGACGTTATTAGTTAGTTTTAATCAATTTTTCATTCACCCTTTTACAACTGGAATTTTCGATATTGTATGCTTTGAATTAAATTTTTATTGTGATGTCGTAGAGATAGCTCGATGAAATTTACAGGATAAATAGCTGATAAAATGGATAAGTTTTTAAAATACATCTGACGAAAAAAGTTTAGGGAGATTTATTTTTAAATCACCCACAAAGATTTAGGAAACATGCAGGATTTTAACTTTATGAGAATTCAATATTTTTTTGTAACGCATTCGTTACATTTATGGTTACAAATGTTTATGCATTCGAAAGGATCACTAATCAGCTAATTTAGAAAAAAATACTACTCATGTATCTCAACTATTCACGTCACTATGATCAAAAATGTCGTTATAGTCAGAGTTTGATTAAAAAACATGTAAAACATTCATAACTCGAAAACTACAAAAAATCGCGGAACATACATGGGGGTGATTTGGGTACCTCAATGGATGTTCTACCTCTGGACTTCCGCTTGACACTACTTTCTGGGACACGCTGTATAAAAAAAAAACATGAACAATATTTTACGGTTTTTTATGATGTCGTTTACGTCTACAATTTACGGAATGACCGCTATGCCAGGATTCATCTTTCATTGAACAGAATAAAACAACAAACATGCCAACATAGATTAACGCGGAACACAATTCCAAAACTTTGTAACAAGACGCGCGTCTACTTCACAAACACGATGCTACTCAACCAAAAATGCAGAACGCACACACACACACACCCATTGCCAGGTGTTTTAATTAAAAGAACACACACATATACGCAAAATTAGCGCGTCTTGTTTACACGTACGCACTCGTCGCCTGTTTCTATGAACCGCAGAACTTTCCTTTGTCGACGTAGAGTTACGGGCTTGTCCACATCTTCACGTCACGACGTCGTCAACGTGGAACGGTGCGGTAACGTGGCACGGTGCGTTGACGTAACGTGCAAAGGAACATGGGCACAAATGTATGGAGTCTGGTACTGGCTCCAATCGGAATGATCGATACACCGTTGGAAAGGTATTTTTGTGTAGATTAAGAATAACTATGGCGCTAGTCCCGATTCGCTGTCCGATCGAAGTAATCGTGCTTGAAAGTTATTTATTTTTGTTACATCCTATTAAGTACACATACTTTTATTGTCATATTCTCCATTTTGGCATGGTATTACAATAATAATTATTAATATTTTTCATTATCTAGGTAAATAAAACAAGTTCGAAGTAAGTTTCATCGTTTATTGTATGTAAGTATACAGTGTGTAGACGAGTGTGTAAAAGACCCGCATAGCCGAAATCTTCGCACTCTGTACATCAAACTAAATTACATTGACCAAAAATAATTGCTGGGAAACGACTTTTATTTTTAGGCATAAAAAAAACGCGTCCGATTTTTTTAATTGATAGATCACCCCTAACTGAAAAAATACTAAACCGTTTTTGTTGTGATTTCCATTCCGTTAACTGAATTTTATTTAGCTCAAAATCTGTGCAAATATCATCAAAATCGGTCAAGCGAAACCGGCGATATGATTTTTTAAAATTCTATTTCGAAATGAATATATAATAAGGCTATATTTCAAAACGGACAATTGATACGGGTTTGTTGCCATAGTAGTTTTTTGTACTCTTGAAAAGAGCTATCCAACGATGGTAAATTCATTTTGATTGGATATGAGTACCAAAATGCCCATCCTCCTTTACGTTACAGTATCGTACACGTCAGGATCATTGTTAGATTTATCGTTGACCATTGTAGATCCTGAATTAATAAGAGAAACAGTAAGGTATGGTTTTAAAGCATCGGAGCACATAGACGGCAACTAACTCGCGGGCGTGGAGAGCGCGGGCGGAGCGCATATACGTGTGCGCTTGCGGCTAGAGGCGGAACGTGTTACGATACGGGAACGTAAATTTCCACGTTATTTCAACGCACCGTGCCGCGTTACCGCACCGTTCCACGTTGATGACGTCGTGATGTGGAGATGTGGACAGGCCGTACGTTTTGCTGAGTAAACAATTGTATATGAAGACAGCTTAAATTTCATAGAACGGAATGAAGGTGCCCATTGAGGTAATAGGGATGTTTTGGTCCGTTTTACAGACGAAAACCTCACTCGAGATCACGTAACGTTTTCATAGCACTGGAAAATTCCAAATATATTACCTGCGACCGTTGCATTGTTGAGAATAGAAATGGTGTGGAGACGACGTGTTGTTTTAAATATGTTTATTTTCATTTATATTTTAGAAAATATACAAGCTTAGTTTTAGTATATACTAAACCTGAAACTAGTTTGTTGAATTACTAGGAGAATCGATTGACAATATTTTTTAAAACACATTTTTTTTTTCGTAAATTTCCATTTTTTTCAGTAGGTTTCTACCCATAACAGTTGACGGGAATAGACACTTGAGGCTTGAGATGGTCCGCTCGGTCAGTTTCCGTATATTAGACAACCCCTGCATAGCACATCTCAGGCATTTCACAGTTTACTAGGGAACTTAACGCGACATAAACTACGGTGTAACTTGGAGATTTATTAAAAAAAAAACAAATATTCAGGCAGTTCTGATGGAAATCTTGTTGGGGTGTCATGGTTTTTGAATATACTAAAAATAACGTTGTAAAGATATTGTATTCTTTGCTTGTATTTGTCTCATAGCATTTAAAATTTTATGACTTTAATGAAGTTTTAACCGCATTAGAAAAAAGTAGGTTCTCAATTCGTCGGTTTTTTTTTATGTATGTTCCCTGATTACTCAAAGACGCCTGGACTGATTTGGAAAATTCTTCTTTTGTTTAAAAGAGTGTACTTTCCAGGTGGTCCCATGGTCATCAGGTCAGGATTTGATGATGGAATCCTGGAGAAATCGAGGGAACTCTTCAAATTTCATAGGCACACTTGAAGCGATGCGATTTTTTATTTGAAAGAGTATTCTCCCGAGGAGTCCCATTTAAAGGTAAAGATCTGATGAAGTCCCGCGGAGACTGTCAATGGAACTCTTCAATGGATAAAAGCAAATTACCCGAGATTGCTGCAGTTGCATGTTTATGTATTATTCATGCCACTTAAAACAGAAAAATAAAATTATATTAAAAATAAATGAAAAACAGATTTCAAAAAAATTTAAGAGTTTTTTAATTACCGTATTATAAAATTTATTGTATTTTTAAAGTAATGTTTATTTTGTTTCTAAACACTTCATTATTACTACATAGTATGACATATTCTCGTATAGCTCATGCCGACACAATAGAAGAAGACTACATGGTATAAAACAAAGTCGCTTCCCGCTGTCTGTCTGTCCCTATGTATGCTTAGATCTTTAAAACTACTCAACAGATTTTGGTGCGTTTTTTTTTAATAGATAGTATGGTTCAAGAGGAAGATTTTAAGCTATAAAACGTGCACGTGCGAAGCCGGGGCGGGTCGCTAGTTAAAGATAAATGATGGAATCAGGCGTTACTTTGCGGAAATCCATGACATACAATAAATGCACCCTCCCGGGAGGCTGGTGTTGCATACTGCATCCAAACTAGCGATCTAGTCTGTCGGAATTAAAACTAAATATTGTATTTGCATATTTGTACTTCATTACTAGTAGGAATGAATGTTGCTAACAACACAACGCAATAAAGATTAGCTATAGGACAAGAGTATAAATTATTACAAATCAAATGACAACATTGATTCTACAATTGTACATTCTTTAACCATGTTTTTTTTACATAAATCTATCACAAAAAAATAACATGGAAGCTCACCAAGTTGGCACGCGCAATTTTCACCAAAAAATACAAAGTACAGTCAAGCACTCAACAGTTCTACAATAAGCTTATTAAGTACAATCGCATCCACAGCAGCATAAGGCCGCTCAAGACTAGCGCACGTGTGCCCGCCGCGGAATTTCCTCGTTGCATTTACCGCTGATGACGCGTTCCGCCATTACCTACGGGACCGTCCTAGCAATTTTATATTTCGCTGCAATATCGTGCTGGTTGTCACACCGCTTGATAGATTATCTTGTACAGCGATATTTTATAGATTAAAAGTGTAAAATGCGGAGGTAGTGTCATCGTTCGTGATGCCTGTTTTGGTAGCAATTTTGTTGGTGAAATAATCTTTTGGTAGCAATTTTTGACAGTAGAATAATTAGATGTACTTTCTTTTGTTAAATGTTTTTGAAACCACTTAAACTTTCATGAAACAGTAATGTATCTGGAACCCAATTCTACTAACAGAAACGTATAACAACTGCAACTTAATCGTTTATAGGGAGGGACGTCGCGCTGTTTAAGTACGTGGTGAGCGTACTGCGAGGGTTGCTGCATCACCCAGAGGTGCTGGAAGCACTACGGTTGCGTGTTCCGGATGGGTACGTAGGTGCACGTCGCCGCCCTGCTCTGTTGGATGTGCCAGTGGCTAGGACTAACCTGCTCAAGTTTACCCCTTTGTCACGCGCCGCACGTCTTATAAATAATGTAGGTATGTCGGAGGATATTTTTGGAGAAAACCTGCCGAAATTATTCCAAGCTGTACAACTAATTTTAGAGAGGCTATTATAGTATTTTAAGTGTTATTTATTTTATATAAGTACATACAATATATAATATTGTTTTTAAAAATCTTTTTGTTTGTTATAATATTTTATAGTGTAATTCTAATATGTTACGTATAGCACCGCTTTGGTTTTTTACTGTTAAGGTGTTATAATTGTTTGTGTGTAAATAAATAAATAAAATTATTCAGACAGTTTTCGTTTACTAAAACTATCAAATTGTTTGACAACAAAAACAAAACCAAACATATTGACGGTTTTCGTAAACGACAACTGCCTGAATGAACGATTCAGTTGCAATTGATAAAAGTTTATGTTAGTAGAATTGGCCCCAGTTCTGCGTATGGTACTCGTATTTTAATAACTAAAATGCGAATACAATTTTAAAATTTGTTTACCTAATTGATAATAACCATTTGCATGCAAGGCAAGTATAACGTGGCTATGTTTATACTGTAAGTTTATAATGTTGTTTTAATAAATAAATAATATGGATCTATAAATATGTAGGTCAAATATAAGCTAGAAGCTAGCATCGAAACATGCAATCGTAAAAGGATATTAGAATGCAAATCTAGTCAGACATCGAGAGCAAAAACAAGAAAAAAGTATTAAGCCAATACAGGTATACGCTTTCCAATCCAGTTTACAGCTTAAAATGATATACAGAACTCTTTTACGTTTCCGCCGCTGCGCTGTGTTCCCCAATCTGAAACGGCCATAACTCACTCATTCCCCACGTTCTGTGTTTTATCAAATTTACACGTTTCAAAAATCCAATCGGGTAGTGTTGAACGAAAAATGTCACTGCAAAATAGGACTTCATAATACAAGAGAAACGTGGCCCGGCCAATATGCTGACGTTGTTACTACGAGGAACACTTGAAACTCGATTTTCACCGTTCCGGTAGAGTGGCGAAATTTATAAGTAGCCCGGATTGGTTTATACTGACAGTTAGTGGTAACGTTTTGATAAGTTCTGTGATGTTTGACAGATGGATGACAACACTGGGTTATGAAATTACTGAAATAATTGGACCTTTTGGAAAAACAGTGATAGGACAAGCGGTGGAATGCTTGCCTTCTACGCAAGAAGGTCTGAGTTCGATCCCGACCGTCACTTTTGACTTTTCGAATTCACACACATTAATACACACGCACACAAACTCACACACGCACTTACAGTTCACTCCTAAACACATTGTATAGTGTTAAAAACATAATACTAATTGCCCAATCAATTGTTATTAATGGCTCACAACTTTTTGGAGAGCACTGTGACCTGAAATACAGGCCCAGCCTAGCTCAGGCGCAGTTGCACATATTTTATTAGTACATAGAATAATAACTACAATGTACAATACGGCCGACGTATCTTGGCGAGTCTGAAGTTAGCTGATTAGTTGCGCAGTAGACAATTTCGTTTCTAAAAGATTCATTGCGCAGCCAAACAACTAACTTCAGACTCGCCAAGATATGTCGGCCGTATTGTATACTGTACTACCGTCACATTTTTATATGGAAATAAACAAATTTATTATTATTCATGTGTGTATCATAATTTGATTATCACTTACAATATCGTTGAAGAAAAACTCGTGAGGAAAATCTGTTCAGCTGAGAGGGCTCCATAAAGTTTGCGATAACACTATCGAGAACTTTTTGGTGTCATGTATGGTATCGTGTAGTCAATTCGCATCAGGCCAGGCGTGGTGGACTAAGGCCTAGATGATTCTCATTCTGACAAGAGGCGTGCCCAACAATGAGACAGAAATGGACTGATGATGTTAGTTACTTTTACTACACTAAATTCAAACATTCTTTACTAGAAGGACGAAAATGAGGAAACCTGTACCTAGTAGTACTACCTACTTACTACATACAGTGGGTCAACGCCCATACATTTGACAGGTCCTACGAAATGTCAAAATTATGTAGGGCCGGAGGTATGTCCCAAGTATGCAGTATGGAGGCATAACCTCCACCCCTTCACCCCGCAATCCCCCGCACGATTGCTCTGCGACAATGTTCTACGTTGACCGACTGTAAGGAGTAAGATGTAAGTAGACTGTGACTATAACATTTAACATTAGAAGGTTTCGCAAAAGAAAAGTGTCTACAATTATTTACGAAATAAAATTAATGACGAACAAGTTTTAAATTGTTTCCTAATGATTCGAAACTTTGGTAGATCGCTCTGTAACTGAGTTTGAGAACAAAATAGTTTGCTCGTTCTCTTATTTTATTTTGCTATGTTAGCGAGTCCATTTATTTGTAGTCGATTTTGCTAGAGAAATTAAGTTCTTTTTTTATTTAATTCTAAAATGTTTGTTGGAATTAGATTACGTAATATTCTTTAGAGTTGTCTAGAAAATAAAAAAGGTTAATAAAAGTTGTTTAGCTGTTTAAATGACTGACAGGCATATTGTTTTTTTTTAATGTCGCAGCAATTTGCTGAGATTGGAGACTTTTTTGGCCTCGTGCAGGTTATTAAAATGTTTATCTTTTGTTTTTTTTATTTATTTTTGTATCTGCCATTGCAAGTCTAGAATAAATATATTTTCTTTCTTTTTTTAATTACTTTTTTTGACAGGTGAAATAACCATCTATCTTGCCAGCCTAAAGAAACTATTCCGCCGGCGACTGCAACCGTAGACCGCAAGTCACACTGATTTGTATGAACCAGTGAGCGATACGCTTCCGGTGCGGTCTACGGTTGCAGCATGCAGTCGCCCTTGGAATAGCACCTTTAAGGTATGCAACTTAAAGGTGCTATTTCGACAGCGACTTGCGGTCTACGGTTGCAGTCGCCAGCGGAATAGCACCTTAAATATTTCAGGTCAGTGACCGGGAGCAATGTTACAGGTACGAGTAATGATTACAGGATTTTTTTCTTCGAAATAAGAGAAAACTAGCATGTTTTTTATGTTCCTTTTATGTGTTTTGTTTCAGACTATAGCAGTCTACTGCTGGACCCAGGCCTCTCCAATCGCAAGCCACGTGTTTTGTTTTTCTATGTAAGTAATTACCTCATGTATAAATTTTCTAAGTACCTAAGTCCCATGATATAAATACTAGGCGTGTGAAACCGCAAGTGTGTGACCTTACCTACCCTTAACTTACATTGAAAGGGTGGAAAATACTGTTCCACTCTCTATTTAGTAATTAAGGGAGCGTTTTAATGTGTATATTTATTTCATTAGGGATTCCGTTTGTAACTGTCCACTGTCCACCATATTGTGCTTTCAAACTTCGGTTATAAAATGTTACTTTGTTATAAAGCACTAAACATTCCGTGCATAACATTTCTATAATTTTACAAATGTTAAATGTTATATCCCTCTTCTTCTTCTCTCGTGTCGCCCGTGCTATGTGATAATAGCTTTTATGCTGTGGTAAAAAGATAGGCCAGTCAGGAACGTTGGTAGTGGGAGTGGGACTGAATGCCCAGGGTGCGCTGGACATACTTATCACATTCAATGTCACCACAATTTTCTTGAAGTTCATAGCAATGCCGCTCAGGACGACAAACAAACAGTACACGCCTGGCGTGTTCGAGGCGTAGTTATAAAAAAAACGCAAAAACACGCTAGGCGTGTCGGTGGCATTGAACGTGTTAAGTATCGTCTTCATTCGTGCAGGCTCTTTAAACTTATTGAAAAGCAGTTTCAGAGACATAATGGATAAACAATAGATGCCGCCGATGATAGGCGGCGTTGGGACATTAGCGGTCAATGCACCCCATTTTTTAACCTGAGTGTGGGAGCATAAACAAAAGAATAACTTTAACAATTTGTGAGGTCAACACTGGCCATGGTTCTTAATGAACATTTCTTTGTTGTAGGAGTTACAGACAGCCATGCAAAGCCTGCGTGGAAGAGGACGAAAAGGCGGCACATGTGCTATTTAAGGAACAAGTCCAAGACGAGCTGCAAAATGCAGACTGCATCCGCAGACCGCAACTCGCCGTCCGAATAACACCTTCAAAGTGCACACCTTAAAGGTGGTATTCCAACGGCGACCGCAAACTGCAACCGCAGATGACAGCAGCAGACAAACGACACTACTGCTTCATACAAACCAATGTGAATTGTGGCCTGCGGTTGCAGTCTGCAGTTTGCAGCCCGTCTCGGACTTGTACCTTAAACTATCCCGAGGTCGCCATAAACACGGCGATCTACTTTTTTTTTTCTATTGTTCTGCTGTAGGTGGTCCTAGGGGACCCTTTCTACGTAACCGAACAGTTATTGGCGAGACCTGAAGGGTCTCGAGCCAATGGGGGGGGGGGGGGAGTAAAATACTTAACCTGCGCTAACTACTTGTACTACACTAACATCATGACTACCTGCAACAACAGCACTAAGGGCGACCCCTAGTGGGACTCGGACCACGGCTTAGGGCGTTGCTGGCGGGGACTTAGGGGGGGGAGACAGCTTGATGAGAGCTGAATTATCAGTGTGATTGCTATCTACTATGGTAACCCGAGTACTCTCCGAGAGATGGTCAGCAACACTAACTGTTTACTGGCCTTTCTCGAGGAGTTGGGGTGGATCGAATAGATCCACCCACACGTAAAACACGAACTTTGTCGTGGAGTTGCAGTAAACAGCCCTCTACACTAAAATCTACTATAAAAATCTTAGAAATCAGTTCGGTAGCTAAGCCGTAAAAATAGAATCTACGTATTTTTATAGTAATGCATCTTCTACTTGGAACCGAGCACCTAGTGTTGACGTTTTGAAAGCACTAGTGATCTGGTCTACTTGAAATAAAAAGTATTTGACTTGGAGTATGTATTTGCAGTCAACTAAACCCTATATATTACATTGTAACTACTTACTCCTACATACATATGCTTCTTATATATATAAAGTGTAACATATGTAATAATCGCAAACACTGACAGTAATTTGTTAAGGATCGGCCACTGAATCGATTTCAGCAGTTTTTTATATGTGTAATTCTTTTTAAACGTGTTTTTTGTAGGTCAGTATTTTAATTGAAATAAAGAAAATTGAGCATTATATCAAGGCCATGAGACTGAATTTTAAATGCAGTTAACAATGCAGAGTGATACCTACCTACTATTTTTTAAATATGAACAATACTTAAGCATATAAAATTAAAATTTCTCTGTATGTATTATGATTACAACTGAATATTCCAATTGGGGTATTTGATTGCTTGCGTTATTCCTATAACAAGTTGTATAAGATACAATGTTTTTTAAAATCATACAAAAAAGTCCAATTAAATATTAATATATTTTTTTCAGCACGCAACGCTGCTTTTTCCCGTGATGGAAATCGGGATTTTTTGCCTTATTTAGCGAGAGATCGTTTCCCACTGTATTTCGGCAGCCATGGTTGTGCAACGCCATAAATATCGCTCCCGGAAACATGACAAACAATTGTATTGTGGACAAAAATAAACAGCGCTCCGACGAAATGCCTTCCATCGATAGTGTAGGAGTACGACGGAATACAATACATACACATACTACACCACTCATACACACACAGACATACACTTACGCCTGTAATCCCCGATGGGGTGAACAGAGCTGTTCTCCTATTACGGGAGTCTGTAAACCTACATTCCACCTGGTATTAAGTTCCATGTAAATAGGTGGAGAGTCTATTGCCATTTTCCAAGCACAATTGTTACTATGGTACTAGGTTCGTCGCCTTTTATTCGACGAGGGAATTATATTCTTAATGCGTCCCCCTACGGACTTGACAGAATACTACTTGTATTATACGTGAAAACCTACCGGTGTGTGTGTGTCTTCGAATCGTTTTTGTAAGTTTTTACTCGTCTTGCTTTATGATTCAACAGACGTGGCTCTCTATTATGGATTAACTACCTTTTTTTTTTTTTTTTTTTTTTTATGGATGGGAAATCATCATATGACTCCTTCCGCTCTGGGCGGAGCGGAAGGGAGTGTCAGACTCTTACTGACTAAAACCCATCCGTGTTCCTTCTAATGCCCTTTGCGTTCCAGGGCCGCGGTAACTCTTTCGATTAAATTCCGCAACCCTGGCAGGCACTGGCCCTAGCGGGCCCCGTCTACAATGCTGACATCTCTTTGAGGCGCGCGTGGAACACAACGCGCCGTCGACCCGGGCCTGGTTCTGATCGGACGGCGAACCACCCAACGTTCGCCGTCCGCAGGCCCGCGCCTACGGTGGCCGGGAATCGCCCTGCGACTCCCGACGCCCAGGGCGTCTCCTTCTGTTGCGGCGGCTGGGGCGTGAGGTTTGCCTCTCCCTCACGCGTTCCGCCTCCTCCTTCGCTAGCATTACTGCTTCGCAGAAGGAGGTGACTGCTTCCCATGCGCCCTCGCACCGGACCATGGATTGAACCAGGGCCGGACGCGAGAGGTCGCCGCCGCCGGACGCCTCTACGAGGACACGGCGGTGCTCCGCCCAAGCAGGGCAGCCCTCCACCGTATGCTCCACCGTGTCCTCCGGGCGATCCTCACAGTGATAACACCCGGGCGTGTCCTCCCGCCGAATCCGAAACAGGTAGCTTCCGAAACAACCGTGTCCGGAGAGTACCTGCGTCAGGCGGAAGGTGAGGACGCCGTGGCGTCTCTCTAGCCACTCCTCAAATAGGGGACTTATCGCCGCAATTGTGGCGTGCCCAGCGCTGGGTTGGACAGTCGCTGTCTCCATACCACCATGAGATCCTGCCGGAGCTCCGACCGCCGTGCTGCGATTTGCCGCGGCAGCAGAGTCACGCCCCGGCGTAGCGCCTCCACGCGTCACGCGTAAACGTGCGCAAGGGCTCTCGCCTCCAGATCCCACGGCGGCATTCCGGCAAGAAGACCCGCCGCCTCGCCAGATGGATTAACTACCTGCCTACTGTGAGAATAAAGACCTACGAGTTTGCTACGACGTAGCTGACGTCACTGCTACGACAGCTAAGCTGTCGTAGCAAATAACATATCCACTGTGCGTAGACTCATTACTATAATTCTGCACTTGAGTGTATTCGTTGTGAGTTATTGAGATGATAATTATTGTATTCATTTTTTTATATCTTTGTTTGATAAGTATTTATCTTTGTATTCAGAAGCGTAAAAAAGAATAATGCACAAAACGCGAAGACTCACAACCCAGCATCAATCACAATGAAACATAATACCAATTTAATCATCCCATATGTGTGATTATGAACTGTTATTTGACATACGTTTCATTTTGATCGATTGATATCAGTTGTCTGAGTTTTTTGTTGGGCATTATTCTTTGACAGCAAGTCAGAGCGGCGTCGAATTCCCTAGTTCATATTATTCAAGTCAAGGGTTTTCTTAAGGCGCTACTTATTAGTAAACAGATTGTATATAATTACAACCACACATAACGCCTCCCTTCATCAAAATCACATATCATCGAACAATCAATTCACGTCTCTCAATGACTCGTAGTTGGCGTCGTGTGGGGCGGACAGGCCCACCGGTGGACCCTGACATGAACGTGCCCGTTCTATCCCACTGATTTCATTTATTCTATGACGGGGGCCCATCTAGGGGCGAGGCTCGGTTGAGCATAATGACGTGCCTCTGGCGTACAGTGCGATCAGAAATTCCCTTGTTAATAGATTTCTGTGAGTTGATTTATGTCAATTATGTTTAGATGTTCGAGAAGACTGGGTTTACTAGAAAATCAATTCGGGAATTGTTCCTTTGTAAGCTTTTTTAAGTTGGTACAGAGCTTAATGGAATTAAATCAGTTTTAAAAGTAATTTGATTTGGTTATTCCATTTAGCAAATAGAGGACTTATTGCTTTTAAATATTTTTGTATTATAACTTTCGTGAGACATATTCATATTTATGATTAGTTACGGTTCACTCATGTGCATTTTTTTGGATTGTCCGACTAGTTTCGGACCCAAACAAAGCCCGTAATCATGAGCTGCACAAGCATTGAGGTCGCGAGTAGGGTCCCTAAAAATAGTTGCCTGAAACTAGTCGGGCAATCCCGAAAAAGGCACGTGAGTAAACCGTTCATCATCATCATCAGCATTCAGCCGAAATACGTCCACTGCTGGACATAGGCCTCCCCAAACCATGTTGGCGGGGTTAGCCATAATCGCCACGCTTGGCAGGCGGGTTGGCGATCGCAGTATGGTTGTTAACACTCTCACCGCCACCCATATATAGAATTTTTCAGTGTAGCAGGCCGTGCGGCCTGCCGGCCGGCGGCCGCAACTTTGCCTACCCATGCAGGCCGCGGTGAAAATCTATAACGAGTGAAAGCAGGCCGTACGGGCCGCTGGCGGGCACACTGTTTGTTTTTGATAGCTAGCCATGCGGTCCGCCACGACCTCGCAATTTCATATTCAATTTGTAGTGCGTGGCCTGCTGCTACAGAAAAATGAACTGATATCGCTCAGTGCAACATGTAGGTGGCGTACCTTACTCGAAAAGATACGCCCCGCCGGCGGACCGTATGGCGGTGAGAGTGTTAAAGTACTCAGAGAACGCTGCTGCCCATCCTCTAGAATAGAATAGAATAGTTTATTGTACACCAATCCTCTAGAATAGAATAGAATAGTTTATTGTAATACTTTATTGTACACCAAAATTGTAACATAGCTCTTATACAAAATGATTTAGTGAAGGGTACAATGGCGGTCTTATCGCTGATAGCGATATCTACCAGACAACCTTTGGATGGACAGGAAAACAATGAATAAGATAGGGGGGATAGTCCGTGGTGTACTGCTGGAAAATATATATACTATATACTACACACAATACATAGACATAATACTTACATATAAAAATTATATATATATATATATATATATTATATATATTGTTTATATGTATAAATATGTTATATAGTTAAGCGATAAGGAAAAACAAAGTAGGATGATGATGAGGTATTGATATCATGAAGAAATAGAAATGTGTTGAGAGTAGAAATGATCTTTGACTAATTTTTTAAAAGAATCCAGTGACTGAGCTTGTCTTACTGGCATCGGCAGCGCATTCCACAAACGTATAGCCTGGACTGTGAACGATTTGTCATAAAATTTGGTAGCATGCGAGGGCATTGAAAGTCTCAAATCTTCCGATGATCTTAAGTCTCTAGTATGAGTGTCATGAAGGAACTTAAAACGTTCTTTGAGATAAAAGGGGGTTGCAGGATTGAACAGAATACTGTAAAGCAATGATAAGATACGAGCATTCCGGCGAAGGCGGATTGGCAGCCAGTTGAGCTTAATGCGAAATTCTGAAACATGATCATATTTGCGTAAACCAAATATGAATCTGATGCAAAAGTTTTGGAGTCGCTCAAGCTTATCTAGCTGCACTTCAGTAAGATCAGGATAGCTGACATCGGCGTAATCAAGGATTGGGAGAAGAAGGGATTGGGCGAGCGCAGTTTTAGTGGCAGTTGGCAGAAAATTGCGCAATCTCCGTAAAGACCCTGCTGACGCAAACAATTTGCGGCTTACTTCTTGCAACTGAGGACCCCACGAAAACTCTTTGTCTATATAAATACCCAGGTCTTTCACTGAATCGCTGTAAGGAATTGTCGAACCATCAAAAGTAATGTGGGGAAGCTGTGACCAGTCAATTTTTGAGCGTAGCTTAGGGCTGCCGACAACAATGACTTGAGACTTCGTAGGGTTAATCTTTAAGCCATGAGCCATACTCCAGTTGGAAATACGTACCAAATCCTTGTTCACCATATCAACAGCCTCAGTCAACTCGCATAAGGGTGCTTGTGAATAAATTTGCAGATCGTCAGCATAAAGGTGGTAGGATGAGAGAAGTTCATCGGAAATAGAATTTATAAATATTGCGAAAAGAATAGGAGAGAGGACGCCCCCCTGTGGTACACCGGCGGAAGTATCACACCATGAAGAGAAAGAATTTTCAATGCGAATACGTTGACGGCGACCACACAGGTAACTACGAAACCAATCAATCACCGTTGGAGATATGTTAAGAGAGCAGAGCATGCCGAGCAGGATATCAAAATCGACGGTGTTGAAAGCATTACTGAAATCTAATAAGGAAAGAACCGTCAGATTTCCATTTTCCAAACCCAATCTAATATCGTCGGTAATGTTGACAAGAGCTGTGGAAGTACTATGTCCTGTACGAAACCCGGATTGGAAGGGATTAAGGATATTGTTTTTGCGTAGAAAGGCACTAAGCTGGTCATGAATGAGACGTTCTAGGACTTTAGATAGGAATGGTAGAATAGAGATTGGTCGGTACTCAGAGAAGGTAATAGGATTACACTTTTTTGGCAAAGGGGTAATTTGGGCTTCTTTCCATAAATAAGGAAAGACACCACAGGATATGGAATAATTGAGGATATGGCAAATAGCTGGGAGAATTTCGTCAAGGACAGGGAGTATCATTTTGCGGCTGACACAGTCGCTTCCAACAGCATTGGACGTGATAGATGCTATGCTCTTTTTAACATCACAATCAGTGAATTGATTAAAGACGAATGGTGAGTAATCGGGAGTGGGACAAGATGAAAGAAGATTTAAAGTTTTGGCTTTAATAACCCCATTGAAATGATGTGACGTTGAGAAATGTTGATTAAGCAATTCAAGGTCTATGTCTTTAGGAATAGAATCTTGGCGCGATTTTCCAACTCCCATTGATCTGAGAAATTTCCAAACTTTAGCTGGGTCGCCGTTTTCAACGGACTTGTGAATATGGCGGCGTTGAGCATCCCTACACGCTAAGTTGCAGCGATTACGGATTGCAACATACTTTTCACGACTTATGGAGTTAGGATTGCGTTTAAATCTTGATTTTGCTGCTGCTTTCTTCTGCAAGGAGACTCTTAAATCGGCTGTTAGCCACGGTGCCGGTAGATGCTTCATTTTTACAGACCGAACAGGTGCATGGACGTCATAAAGCAGATTAAGATTGGTATTGAAAAGGTTAACTTTATCATCAATCGACTCAGCGGCAATGAGATCAGACCAGTCAATGTTGCCGGCATCCTCACGAAGGTTTTCAAGGTTCATGCCACCAAAACTGCGCTGAAGAAGTATCTTAGGTTTAGCCTTAGGAGGGCGAATTTTGTAGGAGACGAAAATAAGGTCATGATAAGAGAAGGCGTCAGCTGAACATTGTCCATGTTTAGCGACATGTTGAGTAGAGGATACGAGTATGAGGTCAAGAAGCGAAGGAGAACAGTTAGGAAAGTGGTGCGTGGCACTTAAAGGAAGAATAGATAAATTGCAGGATTGTGAAGTGGATCGGAGGTAGGAACAGCGGGAATCTTGTTTGAGAAGACAAGTATTGAAGTCTCCCATTATTACAGTATGACAGTAAGAAGGAGTTAAGTTTACTAGCAGATTTTCAAAAGAAGAAAAATAGTCGATGCGTAAAGAAGGACAGTAGTAGACACCAAGCAGAACCTTCGAATGATGAAGATTAACTTCTAAAAAGAGATGCTCGCCAGCGTTCGACGGCGGTGGTTGAGGTGACATATCTACAATTGAGAACGGAATGTTTGCACGAAGATATATGGCAACACCGCCACCACCGCAGCCTGTGCGATCATTTCTTATAATTTGGTATCCGGGCAAAGAATAGGAAGTGGAAGGGAGGCATGGTTTCAGCCATGATTCAGAAACAAGGATTGCATGGATATTCTTACAGTCCAGATTTGCCAGCATATCATGGTAATGAGCCGGAATACTTTGAGCATTAATATGTACTACATTAAGATTCTTTGAAACATCGGAAAATTGAGACTCAAGCATGTCAGAAAGAGTCGGGATACTAGAAAAGCTATCATTGTCACTATACGCTGAAACAAAACTTTCATTATCACTGAACGTAACACAATCAATCATCAAATATATGAAAAATAAAATAAATAAATAATCTAGAAATAAATAGAATAGGTATACTTATATTATGAATAAGAAAAAGTTGGTGCAATAAATTGTCCACCCGCCAGTTGTGTGTTAACAAAATTAAAAGAATCAAACAAACAATAACAATTTTAAAGTGCATCACCCGGGTAGAAGTTCACCACAACAGAGAGTTAGAATTAAATTATTAAATTAAATTAAAAACCTCTAGAAAATCCCTTAGTCGCCTTTTACGACACCCATGGAAAGAGATGGGGTAGTGCTATTCTCTAAGTTCGGCACTACACGAGACACGAGTAAACCGTTAGTAATCATAAATTTTAAATATTTGTTGGGATTTACAGTAAATCAAAAATAAAATACGAAAATCAAGGCATCCTATTTTTGTAATAGTTCCTTGTAGATAAAACAGGATACAAATTCAGTATTAGTATATGTAATAAAGGTAATTAGTTTAATATGGAAGTGTTTTAATTCCTCAAGGTCTAAAGATAAAAAAAGGAAATTAAACACAGATCAACGGAGATAAGTATCTACTGCTAACCTTAATTATAATAAGCACCAGCTTCCCCTGAGTTTTAATACCAATTAGGTATAGTTGGTTAATTATTTTTCTGGTACTGTCGCGTTAAATGAGGTCGAAAATTTCAGGTACCTACTTACTAATTATGTCCAGCGGGCCTCCGATAAATTTTTAATATTAAAAGCGTAATCGAAAAATAGGTTTTGCTTGTCTGATGGAAACAGTCAATATGTTTTGGGATAGGATTAGGGATAATAAGTTTAATTACACTGCTTTTAAATTACAAACCAACCAAAAAAATATTTGTTTATTTATTTTTATAGCCTGCGGTTGAACGATTCGATCTGAGTTCGAGTCACTTCGCTCTGACTTTTCGAATTCACATTTGAATCAGAATTTGAATACTTTATTACATTACTCACAGGTCTGTGGTCAAGACTACATTGTTCTCTCTTAACTATCCTAAATCATAGTACTGTATTTACTGAAGTTGTTAATGATATCCTTTTTTAAAAGAGTAACCATGGAGTTTCTTGCCGGCTCTTCTCCAAATGAAACTACTAATTGGAACCGTGCACCTAAATTCGACTTTTCATAAGCGCCAGTATTAGGTTAGGTTTAAAGAATTTATTCTCATAAGAACTTAAATAACAGTTCACTTAAAATGAGATACAAAGTGCTTATATCTAAATATTCTAATATTTGCCTCTGGGGCGTTGTTGACATTACAGGGTACATACATGTTTCTTTAGTTTTATTTTAACTAGTGTGAATTTTTTGTTTTGATTTTGTCTATCACTTGCGTTATCAGTAAAGGAAAACATCGTAAGGAAACCTGCGCACCTGAGAAGGCTACAAAATGTTATCTGTCGATGGTGTGTGTAATCCGCCAACCCACACCACGCCATCGTTGTGGACTTAGGCCTAAGCCCTTCTCATTCAGAGAAGAGGCCCATGGCCAGCAGTTTAGTTTGTGACAGTAATGTTTATTATTTATTTAGTATTAGTTTATTGCTTTTATTTAGTATAAAAACACAGATTCGGGTCTAGTCGCGTAGAAGCTTAAAAGGCACTAAATACCTTTTTATCCCGACGTTTGGTCGTAGTGTCTTTTAAGTTTCTCGCGACTAGACCCGAATCTGTATTTTTATAATATGTACAAATCGCGAAAGTTTAAAAACATTTATTTAGTAGTAGGTGTTGCAATTTAACTTATCGAGTACTGTAATTATAGACACAATAGGTAAACAATGGCACGGACGATCCGGATCGTCGATTAAGACGTTAGCGGTTAATATTGTACGTAACATATAATTATGTATTTATTTGTGTCGATATGGCCCGTGGCATCACAATGGTCCTATCTGAAGACCAACGCTGCGACGTTTTGTTTTTTTTTTAAATGTCGCAGTATTATGCTGAGATAGGAGCCCTTTTTGGCCTCGTGCAGGTAGTCTAAATTTGTATCCTTTCTTTTTTTTATTGTTTTTGTTTCTGTAACTGCCTGTGTGAGTCCAAAATAAATAATTTTCTTTCTTTCTTTCTTTAATGGGCTAATTATTTTATGGTATAACATAACATCTTGGCTGTATTCCTCGAAGGATTAGGCAGAGGTGTATAGTACACCCTCATTTCATAGCTATGTTTAAGTCACATGTAATAAGGGGCGAGCCTATCGCCACCAACCGGGCAAAAATCCAGACTCCGGGCTGCTACCCATAAATTCCACCCGGAAAAAACCAATAATACTTTTCCCGAACTGATGATCGAACCCAGGACCTCACGCTCAGTAGTCGCGCTTGCAACTATTAGAAAGAAGAAAGAAAAAAAACAAATTTATTCAGCTGAGGATAACAGCATAAACAATAAAAACATAAAAGAAACACACATATTTTATGCTGTCGAGCATGCCCATTCCGAAAGGGTCACCAACTCACCATATATGCTGGGCGTCAAACACCCAGCGCTGATTTTCAGTTGGTACCCCTGCAGTCAGTGCAGACACACGGACGACGGTAATTTTAAATAAATATTTTATTATTTGTCTATGTGTGTATTATGTCTTTTTAAAATGTGTCGATAAGTAATGCATAAATATTAGACCAACGAGGCAGTATGTTATGTTATTTTCGTGGTAATAACCTTTGCCCTTAACGGTGCGTAGGTCGTTTTATACCTTAATCATAGAATGACACAGGCCTAGTGTGAATATAGAAACAAATATGTTTTGTGTAGGCGTTTTTGTGTAGTCTAGAGCAAAACACGTGCAGGAGACTCGGCTTGAATATTGTAAATAAACGCACTATATATATTTTTGCTCAAATATTGAACTCTATTAGGTGTTTAATTTACGTCTGTCTCTTTCTTAGAGCTCTAACACACCACGTTTTTTTCCGGCGCCGTCGACGCGCGTTTCGCTATCGCGCGTTGTCAGCGCTGCTAAATTTGAAATAGGCAGATTACTTGCGATTGCATCGCTGCAAACTCACGAGAAACGCGCTACAGACGCGCGTGAGCAACTCTCCTTGCAAAGTAAAACGCGTGTAGCACGCGCGCGAAGGAGCGTGTATCGCGCTACAGACGCGCGTGTCGGCAAGTAACCGATTAAAACGCGCTGTACGTATGTGTTTGCAGCTAAAGAGGCGCGCTGTGCCAGCGCGTCTGTATCGATGTAACTCCGCGCTACGGGCGCGTCGAAAAAGTCGTCGTCTGCATACTACAATTTTATGAACGTGTGAATTATAGTTGCGTGTGACGCGCGCCGACAGTGCCGGAAAAAAACATGGTGTGGAAGAACCCTTATTTTATCAGAGTGAATAAGATGGCAATAGCCTAAATTAAGTTTAGTTTGTGCACAATAGAATTGGCGCATTTTCAACTAACTTTGAATTTTGTATTTTGTTGTATAACCACTATCTTTTATATCATACCTTTAGCCATACTTCTGAAGTAGTAAAGTTTATGATATACATCTTATACGTTTGTACCCTTGAGATTTTTAAGTTTCAGCGAACTTAAAACTTGCGCTAGGTCATTCTGTATCTCAAGTTCCCACGGGATGCTAAGTTAGGTACCTAAGCGGTCGGGTTGAAAAGTAGCCCGTTTCTTTTTTCTTTTCTATAGCACTTACAGTTACTCCTCTGAGACATGGGTTCTCGTGCTAGTTCGTTTTTTACGCCGATGAAATTCGTTTATTTTTCTTGAATTCAACAGTGAAATTAATTTTATGAGGAAACTAGTTAGCTCGTGATGACGTTTGCATGGTAGGTTCTTAGTTTTGCAGGTTGATTATATTCTATCAATTAACTCTAACATACTAATAAAAAAATGCATTTTGAATTTACATAAAAATTATTAACAGTTCAATGTATTTATTGGCATAGATTTACAAGTCAATACACGGTTATCAACAGAATAAAATACAAAAATATCACTAAACTCGAAAAGTAACAGTGCCTTTTGCGGGTCTACCCTTTATAGCAGAACTTTTTATGTCATAATATTATTTAGCGTAACAACGAATAGCATAAATTTTATTTCGCAGAAAATCCTTTGGCACACACTCATATAACATACATTCAAAACTCATAATTTTGTAAATTAGAATCATCTTTAGGCATAATATTTAAAAAGTAGAACCATCATAACGCAGAAAGAGTCGACTCTTATTTTTGTCTGCAGGCTTTAAAGTAACCTACCACGAAGGGGATGACAGGGGCTTCGTTCGCTCGCTTTGGTCGCTCAGTTTAGCGTTAGCAGTTATCTCCTCCGAATCTAACCTATCCGAGTCGGGGTGCCCCAAATAGCAGAGCTCGCGTCGCTCGCTCTTGAAATTAGTCACTTGGAAAACAAGTAATAGTGTTTGGCCAAAAATCCAATATGCCAAGTGAAACTGTACAAAATAATCGTCGCTCTAAACAAAAGTTATGCTAAACGAAATTATGCGGAATGTTAACTTTGCCAAAGATAATTATGCCAAATAAAATTCTGCCATATTAAAAGTACGCCATTGTAAATTCGGACATATTAACATTCGGCTAAACAATAATTATATTAAATAATGTTTATGGCTTAAAAATATTAGTTTCAAGAAGATTATGCCAAGTGTGTAATACCAAATACATTTCGGAGCATCAAAATTCTGCCAGATAGAAACCCGCCTTTTACATGTAATATTGAATTTGAAATTGATTAACATTGAAATAAATATACGGTCTGCTCAATAAACCACCGTTATACACTAGTCTTAACATTGCAAACTATTTGCCTTTACTCTGAGGGAGTTTAATGTGACTTAGCTGGGAGGACTTGGTTATTGACAAGGGAGTTGATGTCTACCAACCAAAATGTCAAGTAAAACCTAGTAGGTCATTTCATACAACATTGCAATAAGTACAACGTGTTACAAAAATACCCCTAAAGCCGAAAGGGAATTAAAAGGTCCCTTGTAAAAAGTCTATTGGCAATATTTTAAAATAAAAGCAAGACCCAAAGAAAAAATTTGGACAAATCATAAATAAAATCATCACTGAAACGCAACCCTGAAAACATAAAAGTAAAGAGTAGACTACCCAGAAAGTTATTTACATTCTTACCTAATTTCCTCTGAGAGGTAAATAACAACAACCATAAAAGACTACTTGATTAACATTTTCTTTTTTAAGGGGAATTATGTAACACGTTGTATAACAATAGTAGATTATTGCACCGAGCGCAAAGTGAGTCATTAATGCACGAGTGTTATGTTGGTGCCCGAGCACATGCGAGGGCACTAAATTAACACGAGTGCATTAATTACTCACTTAAGAAAGGTGCGTAATCTACTTTTCTTTCAACTACCAATCTACCTACTGTGATAAAAAATAAACTTTAAAAAAAAGTAAAAACCGACTTCAAAGAAATACTAAAAGGAGTAAAATAATTACCTAATATAAAATTAACAGTTTCAGAAGTCGGTGGCTTCTATTTGCTTCAGTGTAGAGTTGCACCGACTTCTGAAACTGTTAATTTTATATTAGGTAATTATTTTACTCCTTTTAGTATTTCTTTGAAGTCGGTTTTTACTTTTTTTTAAAGTTTATTTTTTATTAAATACGTTTTAGTGTCATAATTTTAACCCCCTCCTTCATAACCCTTCTTTTTGGCTTTGACGTAGTCGGGCATAAAAAGTCCTTTCAAATGATACCTTACACGATATAATGAAAACATTCAAAAGGGGGGAGGGGGGGACACGCACCCCCTCCTCTTTTCCAGTAGTCAGTTCCCAACAACAAATATAAACAAAGCAATATTAGTAATTTGAGAATTTTGCTTTGATCCGATGAGGAGTTCCGTTCCATATCTCTGAAGTTCATGGTCTAATCATAACAAAATTTAAATGGGACCAATCGGAAAGTATACCCTTTTGAACAAAAAAAGAATTTTTCAAATCGGTTCATAAATGACGGAGATATGAGGTAACACACATAAAAAAAAAAAAAAAAAAAAATACAACCGAATTGAGAACCTCCTCCTTTTTGAAGTCGGTTAAAAATATCCATATAACATTTTTTTTAAACTTTTCTTGCTAAATAAGAAGTATCAAAGTTTTACAATGGTACAAAATGCGCGCCATTTGTTTTTTTTTTTCACCAAGTCGGTTTTATTTAGGTGATTTTGATTTTCAGCCACTATCTTTTTGATCTAATGCATATATTTTATATTAAACTTAATGGGAGACATTAAACCTCTGTGGTAAATTTATATCTAAACAAAAAAATGAGCACAATTCTGCACTGTTTTGGTTATAAGCAAAAAATACGTCCTTTGTGATCGGTTTTGTAGTGATTAATGATAACATTACTACGTAGTTGAAAGAAAAAATAATATACATTCAGTTCTGAAAATAAACCACGCCAATCGGTCAACATAACACTCCAATTCCTTTTAAAATAACTCTTCATAGAAATAGGTAATTAACTAACCTACAAAAGGTCTCACATAACAAAAGAAAGTAGCACTCAATGCAGTACCGATTCTTCGTATTCAGAAAACACCGATAAACGAAGCACCATTACCGGGTTTTATTTTATTTACACTCCTCAAACACCTTAAGTAGTCGCATAAACTGCGGAAAATACCAAATGGTAGGTATCGTGAAGATTGGTAATAAATAATACAAGATGGTGGTATCCGCCTCGTGAAACACACAGCGGATATATAGAATAAATTAAAAAATATGGCTGGACTCGCGGCTAATGCCTTGTTTACACCAGTACAACATACTATGTTATATTATTCTCCCGTGTGGCGACGGGCTAGAATATAAAACTTCCTCACCGCACGCTGGGAATAGACGCGTCGTGTAAGATTCAGCAATTCAGCACTGTTGGTGGTAGGATCTATATATCGCTAGGCTAACTAGCTACCACCATTAAATTTTTCCTCCTGTGGCAACACTACAGCTAACAGCTGATTTAGATTCGTCCCTATAATTTTGTATTTAAATTAATATTTAATCATAAAATTAGGCCTAAAACTAATTAATCACTAAATAAAAGGGGTAATAAAAGTTTATTGTGCAATATTTTAGCGTAATTAGTGCATTTTAAGTGTTTTTACATATTGTGTAAAAGTGACGGATACCGGCACGAGTATTGTAAAATTGTCATCTCGAAAACAGGTACAAAAGTATTTAATTATTCACTAGTATATTAGTTTCATTGTGTGTTTTTCACTAGTCAATAATTTAAAACAAATACGTACGGCTACGAGTACCTTTTGTAGACATTTCAAATAGTAAACATAACCTCATTCCAGTTTGGTGACACAACTTCTTATTTCTTTTCTTTACTTCAATATTACTGTTATTAATCACCCCTTAAGTTTACCTTCATCATTAACTTCTAACTCTCAACCTATTCTTTCACTTCTTTTTCTATTCATTAATCATGTTAACTCGTAAAGCCTCTGCTCGCCAGGAGGAGTCCAAACTCCAACAGGCATTGAGCGAATTGAAGGCATCCAGGGAGTTGTGTGACCAACTGAATAGGGAAAGAGATGACAATGAGAGGGAGCTAATAGAAGTACTTGACAAGAACAAAAATTTAAAATATGAAATGGCACAGTTGCATGAACAGTGCACTGATGCAATAGATGCCCGGGACAGCCTCCAACTCATTGTTGACGGTTTCAACCAGTGTAGTAGCGAGTATGAACACGCCCTAAATCGTGTACATTCTCTACAACACCAACTACATGAGGCAAACAGTAAAATTTCACAACTAGAGACTGAACAACACAATATCACAGCCTCGTTGAACCAAAGTCTCTTCAATGAATTGGTAGTTGATGCTCCGGGTATGGTTTCTACTGCAATTAACATAAAGCCCGTAGTCACTATCGATCTGACATGTGGAGATGACATTAAGTCCAACAACTCAGTCAGGGTAGTTAAATGCAGCAAAAACAAATTCAAAAAGTATGTAAAAATAAATAAATATATAAGAAAAACACAAAAATTAGTCAAGAGACAGAAGTTTTTTATTAAAAATGTTAAGTTAAATAGAGAAAGACTTCAATTGCTGAAAAGATTAGATATGTTTTCACAACAACTGAAAAATAATAACATTAAATATAAATTAAATTCTGACAATTTTGAATTAGAGATAGAAAGTCTTCATGAAAAATTAAAATCTATGACTGCAAAATACAAAAGCTCTGAAATGCAAATGAAGGAGTACATGCTGGCTATGAATGAGCTGGTGGGCTCATGTAACTGTGAGTGCTCACATCCAGTGGCCGACAATACCTCACCCAACGGTAAGCTCTTACCCGCTCATTCTATATCTGTTTGTGATACCTCCATAGTGCATAAGTGTGAAAATCAAACTACTGCTGATGGCTCCCTCATACTGACACCTGTAAATGTCAACAACCCCCACAGTGTTGCATCCTTACTTAAACCAAAACTTGTGATATTTAGTGACGAAATTAGTAAAGATATGGGCCAATTGCTATCAGTTAATTGCACGGGACATTCAGTTATAAATTATTGTATGCCTGGGCTGAGTTATCTTGACATAATAAGGAAAATTATTAGTTTCAATTTTAGCCAGGATACAACTTTATTAATATTAATAGGAAATAGAGGAAATGTGAATAGAAAAAGTCTGCTCCAGTACTATAACAAACTGTCTGAGCTAGACTTGAGAAAAATTGTTATGTTCACATTTCCTTATAATAACAACTTGCCACAGGAAGAAAATAATATTAGATATAAGATTAACATGTTGTTACATACATGGACATGTAATAATAGTAAATTTCATTTGATTGACACTAACAATTATGTTAGTAAATATTTATATTCGACAAAAGATAGTAACTATCTTTCTAAATATTGTAAACGACAAATAGCTGTGTCGCTATCCTATTTTTTTGAGATTTCAGCCAAGAATTTGGCTATTGATACCGTTGCTTCTATTGAGCAACTACCTGACATTTGCAATTATTATAATTTAAATTAGATATTGAGACAATAGAGGAAACCTCTAGCTTAATTATTACTGATGTGATTATTAATGATAAATCTATTTCAAAAAATTGCAAGTTTTTAAAAACCATCAACCTGGTGCACCAAAATGTTCAAGGAATGTTTAGTAAAGACCTTGAAATTGAATTGTTTATGAACAGCAACAACATTGACATTTTTTGTATTACCGAACATTGGCTTAAAAGCTATCAGTTCATATTCAATTTCAATAATCACCAAGTTGGTAGTTCGTTCAGCAGAGAAAATGCTATACATGGTGGCTCATTAATTTTATTAAATAAACAGCTTAAATATAAAGAACGTAAGGATATTGTGAGCCTCTCTGTTGAGCGGACAATTGAAATAGCCTGTGTGGAGCTGGAGCGGTTTGTTGTATTGAGTGTGTACAGACCACCATCATCATTATATGATTGCTTTGAGAATAGTATGGACCAGGTGTTGCAAAAAATTTGCAAACTAAATAAAAACGTAATTGTATGTGGTGACTTCAATGTAAATTTGTTGGAAGATACTTCCATGTGTCTTAAAATTAAAAATTTGTTTAGATCATATAATCTTGAAAATCTTTTTTTGGAGCCTACGAGGATAACTGCCACTTCAGCTACTTGTCTGGACAATATATTTACAGATATTGTACCTAATAGTAAACAGATAATAAATCAACTTAACTCTGATCATTGTGGACAGTTGATAACATTTCTTAAAGAAGACAAGAAAGTGGTAAAAAAGGATATTACTGTAGTGCCTAAAACTGTGGGTCGCTTGGAAGGATTTAAAAATAAACTTATTAGCAAATTGCCTTACTTGTGTTATAGTGACGATCCTAACCAGTTGTACAATACATTTTTTAACATGTTTTGTACAGAATTTAATTCCATTTTTATTCCCAAGAAGATCTCAGTTAAAGGTACTGCAACCTTCAGTGAATGGGCAACTATAGGTATACATAAAAGTCGAAAAAGACTTTATGAGTTGTATGAAGAAAAAAACTATAACAATAGTGAAGAATTTTGTCAGTACGTTAGAGATTATTCAAAATTATTTAAAAGAATTTGTCTTGTAGCCAAAATTCAATATTTAAGTTCAAAAATTAAGAATAGTAATAACAAAATTAAAATGACTTGGGATATAATCAACAATGAGACTGGAAGAGTCAGGAATCGAAGTAGTGACTACAGCCTTACTGTTGATAATAAGACGATTAAATCAGACTTAGAAGTTGCCACAGCTTTTGAACACTTCTTCGCGGACATTCCAGTCTCAACTACGAAATCCCTGAAGTCATCCCCCACTGTTGCGGAATCCCTATTAAAAGAAAATGTTAATGTGTGTAACGATGAATTAAATTTCCGATATGTAAGTGGTAAAGATATTGTAAAAACTTTCAATACCCTTAATGTCAAAAAGACCGCCGATCTTTGGGGTAACTCCGTTGAGGTTACGAAATCTGGATCTGATCAAGGAAACATAATAGCACCTGAGTTAGCTGTAATTTTCAATAAATGTATTGACGGTGGTGTATTTCCTGACTTAATGAAAGATAGTAAGATTATACCTTTATTTAAATCAGGTAGCACATCTGACCCCACAAACTTTAGACCTATTTCTGTGCTACCCACCTTTAGTAAAATATTTGAAAAATTAATCCTTAATCAGTTGCAAACCCACTTTAATAAAAATAAGTTATTACATAGGAAACAATTTGGTTTCACAAGAGGTCGCTCTACAACTGATGCTGGTGTTGAGCTTTTAGGTAATATTTTCAATGCCTGGGAGGATTCACATGATGCCTTAGGCATCTTTTGTGACTTGTCTAAGGCATTTGATTGCGTTTTTCACGAGACATTAGTCAGGAAACTACATCACTACGGAGTTAGAAACACCGCTCTGGATCTTCTTATTTCGTATTTGGGTAATAGGATCCAGAGAGTGGACGTTAATGGGAAGAGATCTCCGGGGTCTGTGGTGACAATGGGTGTTCCACAGGGCTCAATTCTTGGCCCATTCCTGTTTCTCGTTTATATTAATGACCTACCTTATCTCATAAAAGATAATCAAGAGATTGTGTTGTTCGCAGATGACACATCACTGTTATTCAAACTTAAACGGCAGCAGCCGGTTACTGTCGATGTTAATAACGCTCTCTCTGAAGTAGTGCACTGGTTTAATGTTAACAATTTACTTTTGAACGAGAAAAAGACTAAATGTATTAGATTTTTGACACCTAATGTTAAGCAGGTGAAAACCAGTGTAATAATAAATGGAGCCGAGTTGGATCTTGTGGACACCACTACGTTCTTGGGTATAACTTTAGACTCGAAACTGCAGTGGGGCCCACATATAAATAAATTGTCGAAGAGACTCAGTTCTGCAGCTTACGCGGTCTATAAGATACGCCAGCTAACTGATGTAGAGACAGCCAGATTGGTATATTTTAGTTACTTCCATAGTGTTATGTCGTACGGCATTTTGTTGTGGGGAAATGCCGCCGACATTCAAACTATCTTTGTTTTGCAGAAGAGAGCTATTCGAGCAATTTATAACCTTAGCTTTAGGCATTCACTGAGGGATAAATTTAAAGAAATTAATATAATGACGGTCGCATCCCAATATATTTATGAAAATTTGATGTATGTTAAGAAAAATATTAGTTTGTTCTCTAAGAACAGCGACATTCATAGCGTCAATACTAGAAATAAAAATAAACTCATACTACCAATGACTAGGCTCCAAAAAATTAGTAATTCATTTAGGTGCCAAAGTATACGTTTCTACAACAAGATTCCAAGCAATATTCAGGAATTAAGTCTCAATAAATTTAAGTCCTTCATAAAACAGAAACTTTGTAATAAGGGTTTCTATAAAGTTAAAGATTATATGGACGATAAAAATGCTTGGAATTGAGCCGCTCGCTCTTATCATAGAGATATCATTGAAATCATTGAAATTATTTCATAATTTTTTTTTGTTTTTTCTATTTTTGACATTCTGCATGTTGATTTATTGATAATTATTATTATTGAATTTTTTTTTTTAACTTGACATTTTGTCGACTATTATTATTAATATGTCGTTTGTTTTATATTATTTTTATTTTATTAAATTGTGAATGTGAGTACTATGTAGGCTAGCTTTATACATAAATTTCGTAGAACTGTTTGGCGGTTCGAGTATTTTTTTTTTTGTGACCTACGCAAATGTCCGGCTGATTGGTGTCGTCGTGCGTCGGGTCGTTGAGCTCCCTAAAATAAGGTTGAGCTACACGATGGCTGATGCATGCGTGCCGTCAGTTGGGACAGGTCAACTCAAACCTGCTGTGGCTCTTTCCTCAAAAGGCCATTCCAAACGTTGCCCTACATTGTTACACTCGCATAGTTTTTATACCACAATGTCTGGACTTTAAAAGAGACGTTGACCTCTGAGTTTGTTTCGGCTTTTCTTCTCAGAGCGAGTCAGATAGGAAATGCCGGCGCCATCTAGTCTTAAAAAAAACTTACATTGACTTGTAAAAGTGTCTGTAACAGATTTATTTACAGAAATAAATATCATTTATCATTTAAAGTCCGGCGCCATGCAGTTTACTGTGTTCCGGGTATAGGGAAATCCCTATGTCTGTTACTTGGATTCGTGTGTTTGCTCTTAAACCCTGTTTGAGCTTACCACCAGGTGCGACCCGTGCGGCTAGGGTAATAGTATGTAAGTATAAAATCAAATAAAAATTGTTCAACAAAAGCTTGGTAAAGGTTTGATGACACTGGGCTAGTTTACGAGCTGCTAGTCGGCGAGTTTAAAAGCTAGCGAGTGAGCGAGTAAGCGAGTGTCGATGACACAAAATCTTTCCACTCGCTCAGTAGCGAACTAGCTAGCGAGTAGAACGCAACAATGCTCGCAACTAGTTCACTAGCATCAATGATGACACACAGGTAGTTAACTAGCTTACAGGCCAACACGCCAGCGAATAGCGAGTAAATTAGCCCGGCTTTCTATTTTTCAAGCAACTTTTTACAATCGGATACTCAAAAGCAGATTGTAAAAAAGCTGAATGACACGGAGCGAGTTTACAAGCTGCTCGCGAACTCAGTGGCTTGTAGCTTGTAAACTAGCCCAGTGTCATCGAGCTAATGGAGCAGTAAATACTATACTTAGATACTCTTCCAATGACTCGACCAACGTAAACTCGGCTTTACAAATTAATTTATTTTAATTTGCTCCACTGGGTTGGACGAACGTTACGATTCGTGCATATTGATTTACTTTTGAGCGGTAGAATGTGCAAAGTACTTAAAATTTGTCGAGTTCCGAAATGTAGTCGTATGTAATTAACGTGAGCCCTCTGGGCGCAGTCGTATGCTATTGCACATTTTTCTTTTTTATTGTCACGTGAAATACAAATAATGGGTTATTCATTTTTATGAGAACAGCTATGCAGACAAAAATATGAGATCTTTATGTCTCCAATTGAGGATAAAACATCATAAAATAATCAGGTGGATAAATCAACCGTATCAGTCAAATTGGTACTCATGGTTGGTACTTCTGATACAACGTTCTACATTAGAGGTACCGAAGTTACACTACAACGTTATTATACAACGTTATTTTTAGTTTATACAAAAACCGAGACACCCAACAAGATTTTCATCAGAACTGCCTGAATATGTGTTTTTTTTTTAATAAATCTCCAGGTTACACCTTAGTTTATGTCGCGTTAAGTTCCCTAGTAAAGTGTGAAATGCCTGAGATGTGCTGTGCAGGGGTTGTCTAATACACGGAAACTGACCGAGCAAACCGTCTCAAGCCTCAAGGTGTCTATTCCAGTCAACTGTTATGGGTAGAAACCTACTGAAATAAAATTGAAATTAATTAAAAAAAAAAAAACAAAAAAAAACACTTGTGTAAAAAATATCTCGATTCTCGTCGATTCTCCTAGTGATTCTGAACAAACTAGTTTCAGGTTTAGTTACTAAAACTAAGCTTGTATAAAGGTACTTCGCGATACTGTTGTAAATCTCATCTGCGAAGTAAATTAAAAACAGTTTTTTTTTTGAGATTTTAGTTTTGTTTGGTTTTGAAAGCATAATAAGGCGATTAACACAAGGTACCGCGCACCGCCGCGGTAGGCGTTGAAGCGGATCTCCAGTTACATTGGTCACTAAGAAATCCGTTGATGCCTAACACACGTACACAGACCGCCCCGACCGCGCGGTCGGTCTGTGTACGTGTGTTAATCGCCTATGTATACGTCATGGCAGTCGTTTTAAGTATAGTTCAAGTTCAACGTCCTTATTTCGAATAGGCATTTAATTAGATTTCGAATTCAAATAGGTTCACCTCTATCACAATCATAAGGTCGTCTGGCTGAATCATGAAACTTTTCTAAACAATTCAATGAAATTCCCTCTCATTTATCAACTACATACAACAACTCTTTGACACTATAAAATAAAACCTATCTGTTTTTATAGTAAAAGTGGTTCCAACATCAGTATTTTAGAAATAGGCAAATAATTTGCCGTCATTTATTCTGTTAAAAAAATATTCCTTAGGGTCAAAATACACGTCCGATAGTTGCTTCCGGGAGCCGGATCCGACTATCTGATCGGATTCATGAAATACACGTACGATTCTCGTGTCCGATTTTTTCTGGATGACGACGACGCCCGGACGATGCTTAAGATTCTGACATCCGATCCGATAGTCTGATCGTACGTGTAATTCATGTTCAAACAAATTTAATGTATGGCGCGGAGGCCTTCAGATAGTCTGATCAGACTATCGGAACCGACTATCGGAGGCAAGTATCGGACGTATATTTGGGCTCTTATTCAACAAAAACAATTGGTGTAAAGGCTCATTTACACTGAGATAGTTTCTCAAACCAAATCTCATGCTATCTCTGTTTTCATCGAAGAGAAAGACAAAGACAGAATGAGTCTCGCTTCGCGAAACTATCTCCGTGTAAATGAGCCTTGATGATTTTTTTTCCTCTTACACCATGTAGATGGTCTTTGCGTACCGTTTGTATGTAACCGGGCAGTAATTGGCGAGACCCGAAGGGTCACCAGCCAGGGAAAGTAAAATATTTAACGTAAGCTAACTACTTCTACTGCACTAACACCATGACTACTAGCGACAGCCTGCCAGGGTTGTGGAATTTATTCGAAAGAGTTACCGCGGCCCTCGTTCCAGGGCCGCGGTAAAAAGAGCACTAGGAGGAACACGGATGGGTTTTATTCAGTAAGAGTCTGACACTCTCTTCCGCTCCGCCCAGAGAGGAAGAAGTCAATTGACTATATCCAAAAGTTAAAAAAAAAAAACTAGCATCAACAGCACTAACGGAGACCCCTAGTGGGATTCGGACCTCAGCTTATGGCGTTGCTGGGCAAGACTGCGTAAGATTGGGAGGGATATAAGTAGTTATAGTTTAATGAGGGCTGAATTATCGGTGTGTAGTGTGACAAAAATTCATGAGATTACCGAGAATAAAACACAAAATAAGATTATTAGCTCCTTCCTCAGACGTAAAATATAGGTATAATGTATCCACTGACTTAATTAATATTACATCATTGGTTTCAAGCCCATTATTCGCCTCAGTATTGTGTGTAATCCTGATCATCAAACTGAAGCCATAGCCCAGTGATATTCCGTATGACCGAGCACAGGGGATTGTGTATGACATAATGAGCCCTATATGCCGTTCCTACTAGATTTGAATGCATTAACTCGTTCAAAACCAATACAGATTGAACTAATATCTGCTAATTCAGTTTGGAGTTTATTGTGTGTTGATCTGTTGGTAGGCGGGGGAATTTGCGAGTAAATGAAGGGACAATGATGACTGAATAGTCGTTAGGAGTGATCGAGGACAACATTGGGGGAGAAGATATACTTTTCACTCTTTTGTGACATTTTCGTCGTATTTTAAAGAAGCCTCAATGAGAACACCTCGTGTTTCGTGTTTTATTAGGTTCCATTAGGTTTGTCCGAAGTCACAGCATTATGGTGTGCAACGACCTACATTTTTACGCACATGTGACGCGCAAATTCAAACCATTCAGTTTATTTTTAGTACCTAGATATTTAGATACCTAGGTAACCTGTGCACAAAGCTATACAGGGTGTTAACGAATTCTTGTAATTCCTTCAAACCGCGTGATCTACTGGTGACACTGATTGACCCTGCATAGGTTTTTTTCAGAATGAACAAAAAAAAGTTTTCATAAAATGAACTATGGTATTCTGTATCTGAGTAATTTTAGCATACCAAGTTAACTGACTGCGTGGAGCGATATCGCGCTAGTCGTGCCCGTTAGCTATGTCGCTCTGCCTTCATTGATTTATGCATGGCATCAAAAATTTTTATCACATTAAATTTTTATTTGGAAAAAGAAAGTTTATTTTTATTTTCAATCAATCTAAATCCCTTGCTGGGTTCATCTATACCATTAAAAATAGATCATGTGGTTTGAAGGAATTACACGAATTCGTTAACACCCTGTATACTATACACCGTGGGCCCGAGGTACCCGAAAGATTTTAACCACGCCTTTCTGATGGTATTGTGAGTCAAAATTAAATGTTATATCAACAAAAGTCCAATTCAAACAATTTTCTTTTCGGCCCCTAATAATTCAATTAACTATAGTACTTAAACAATACCTTAGGTTGAACTGGCAACATTTATAAATTATCGTGTGAGTGGATAAGAACTTCTCACTTCACAACCCTCCCCGACAAATAAGACATACGGCGAGTGGGGTATGGTATACCAAAGTCGCAAAGCAGCGTTCTAAGGACTTGTTACCATAGAGATTTTTCGAGTTGTGAATTTCCTTAAATAATGAATATTTCGAAAATTAAGCTTTGTTCAACAAACTATATACTAGCTTTTCTTCTCCAATTAGGCATCGGAATCGAAGGTTAAAATCTTTCGGGTACCTCGGGCCCGCGGTGTATATGGACCATAGTTTTTTTGAAGTTTTTGCGTATTTTGGTTTCCAATTTTATGTTTAAATTTAAGTTAAATTTTTGTTTAGAATATAGTTTACTAATTATGAAATATGTTTTAATATAGTTTAGTTTTAAGAAATATTATGTTTCTCTTTGAAGTCACGGCTCATCTTCCGTGCGGAAGATGTCCGGTCCTTTGGAAGGCATACGGGGGACACAGGTCCAACGTGCAGAGGCCCTTTTGAGAACTTTAATCTAAAATGGGATGGAGCACCAACCGGGGACTCTCCACGGATGCACTATTGGAGTACAGTCATGGACCGTCCCAGGTGGGTACAAGACTATTGTAAAATGTGGTGAAAAAAATCTGGTCTATGGGAAGGGATGTTAAGTGGACTGGATAACTTCTATTGGTGGAAGAAAACAGCGTCTGCCTTTCAAGTTTAATTTGAAATACATTGGCAGACGGTGACTCGCCAGCTCACTAGCTGGGCCCCCTGAAAAGCCGCCAGTACATAGGCGAAGGGGGCAACAGACGTGTGAGCGGGTTGCCCCCTTCGCGAATATCACGTTTATTCTTAAGTAGTTTGTAACAAGTAAGTGTTTGAACGTAGAAATAAATGCATTTCCTTTCTTTCTATTTTATTAAGGTTTCAAAAAAAAAACTCGTAAACTAACATAGAAGGTACTTGAAAGAATATTGATGAAAGATTGTTATCTGTAAATATTATACTAGTTTAAATCTGGCTTAACTTAATGATACTGCTATCGAGAAAAAAAAGCATAAAAAATATATTTAACGTTCTTAAAATACGCCTATAAACATTTCCCTACTTAATAAGTAAAAGAAAATTTCTCACAAAAATAAACACTTAATGTTTGGAGGTACATAAAAAATCCATTCCACTTTGGCAAGTTCGGAGAAGTTAAATTTAAAATCAACTGGCAACATCCCTCCACTGAAATCAAATTATTTTTGCCACCGTGAAAAATAGGAAAACATTTTTTTCCTTTTGATCTAAGAAAACATTGCGTTCAACATTTTGGGTAAACATCAATTCGACGTAATGACCTGTTCTCCGTATAATATTGTCTAATGATTGAAATAATGTTCTGAAATTCAAATAAGAAATCGGTTGGGTCGTGTTTTGGACTCATTAGTTACAGTTTAGAACACAAAGGCAAATTCACAATGAAGTCGGCACGCTATAGAGCATGACGAGAGATCGTATTATGAGAAGTTTAATTATATCAAGTAACAGCTTTATAAGGACTTAGAAAACGTAATTTCGAAGAAAATGTTAATTTACGGAAGTCGATACGATTTACAGAGGTGAAGGACTTTTTTGTATTTATTATTATTGTTTGTATTATTTATTGGTTAGTGTAATAACACCGTTGTTTAGCTGAGGGTAAGGATATTATAATTTCTTAGACACAATTTCTTTTGAGCCATTAATTCTCGCGTTATGCCGGCTTCCCACGGTGCATGATAGTGCGCACCGTGACACACAAGCTCGCACCGACGCACCATGGGAAGAGACTCGTCCGTGGTAACGCGGACGCATGCGCAGCAGTGCCCCGTATCCACATCACACACCCTCATAATGTGGCTTCCCACGGTGCGTGATTTTACGGATGATACCACGTACAGCCGGTGCGCGCTACCACGCACCGTGGGAAGCCAGCTTTACTAGACTGACGAGTCGCATAACAACTCTTGAATCTAGAATAATCTAATTAACAGGATTCAAATAAAAACCGAATCATTGGAGGGGCTCGTGGCTTATTTTTACCGCGCGAATCATAATAATATGATTTGCAAGGTTAAGCTACGCTTGCCGCGGTCAGTCTGTGGATGGGTGACCGTCCGTTGCACATTGGGACTCCGTGCCTCGGAGAGTACTTTAAACCGTCGGTGCCGGGTATCATACGAATACCTATGACAGTCGTTACGGGTACAGAAGCCCGAAAGTCTGGCAACCGGTCTAACCGTAGGATCGGAATTGCCCAGTAACTGGGTTGCGGAGGTCTGATGGCAGTCGCTCCATGTAGAATATTGGTATTCAGCCACATCTGCTGAGACTGGAAACTGGGGGCCTACTCCCTAAGCCCGTCAACGAAGTTAGTCGCCCGTCCGAAAGTAGCCCGAAACGTAGGAGTGAACAAAACAAGTGTCAATTTCAACTTTTCGGACGGGCAAAAACATATCGGTAGTAGGGACAACTGTCAAATCGTGTTGGCATTCATTCTTAGTTCGGGCCCCAAAATAATCATATGGGAGTAGGAAACGCTCGTGACTAAGGCCGAAACCACGGACTTCGTGCTTATGGAGTAGACCACCTGACCCCAACATGGTTAGGAAAAGGCTAGGCAGAGATAGGTTTCAAATAAAAATCGAATCATCTTTACCGTTGACAAAATAGTTTTTATAGTGGCATGCTCATAATGTAACCTACTTTTTTATTTAAAAGCGCTTGAAATAATAACATAGATTTCATAAAGAATTTGCTGGTCCTCAATGTTTATTTCCTTGAAGTAAGAGCTAGAGCTTAATGCTCATAATGTAAATAAAAACTTCACATTTATGGAGCAGTTTGCTTAAATAAAGAGAGAAAAGCTAGTTCTGTGTGATACTTGAGGTAGTGTTTCCTTCTATGTTATTAATAAGACTCAAAGTCCACTTTGTATATTAATAAAGATTTCCACTGCTGAATCCTACACTGCATTAAGGCGCTTCCCCCACCAAATGTGATATAGAAAATTTCTACAACATTTTAGTCAAGTTTATGATTATTTATGGTTTACTCACGTGCATTTTTCGGGATTGCCCGACTAGTTTCGGACCCAAACGGAGCCCTTAATCATGAGCTGAACACGCGGCGAGGTCGCGAGACGAACTGGCGCTGCACCGCGCCGCGTAGCGTTGCGCCCGCGACGAGTGGGGCGCGCTCTGTGTCGGCATTGCTCGTGCGTCTTCGAACTAGTCGGGCAATCCCGAAAAATGCATGTGAGTAAACCGTAAATAATCATAAATATGAATGTGTCTCACGAAAGTTATAATACAAAAATTTTAGTCAAGTGTTGTAGAAATTTTCTAACACCAAAAAACAACACTTGACATCCTAAAATCAAATCAAATCAAATCATTTATTTGTGATTCACAGGTAATAATTAGGTCTTATTTATACAAAGGTCATGCTGTGATCAGCCTCAGGGCATACAAATGTCATAAAAAAATAGTTTAAGATCATAATTCATTAAAAAGTTATAATCATATAGGTAGATTCAATCGGACATTAAAACTTAGATAAGAAATTTTAGTAATTAATGCTAAAAACGGCCGTTTTTGGTACTTATCGCCAAAACTTCGAATCCAGAAGCTCTAGTGTTGATGTTTGGTGTTCGAATATTTCTACAACACTTAAAAGACTCACACCACCCAATGCACAATTATACTTCTGTGCACCAGAGACTTAAAAGCCGGAAAAAAAATTATAGATGCGTGAGCCCGTCTGATGGCAACTCCACCTCGGTAAGATGCGATCTTTGGCGAGAGAAACTACAGCTTCCTGAACAGTTCATCGAGCCATCAGAGAGTCTTCCACCTGGGCACGCATTGCCGTGGCCGACTTGGAAGACTTTAAACAGACTTCGTACCCGGGTCGGCCGCAGCAAAGAAAATCTCCTAAGGTGGGGTTTCGCAGATGGCATCGATCTTCAGTGCCTATGCGGCGTCTCTCCGCAGACCATGGCCCACCTTTTGTTTTGCGCAGTATACCCTGTCACCTGCTCGCGTGAGGACCTAATGACTGCGTCAGCAGATGGTGTTGTCGTGGCTGAATTCTGGGCCAAACAAAAAATTTAACAAAATAGTATTATTTCGTATTTATATTTGCCATCGATACGCTAAGAAGAAGATAACACTTGATTAAAATGTTGTATGTACGAAATTTCAATATGTTGTGTGTTTACAGAAATAATGCTTTTTTTCTGAAGTGGCGCCATTTTCAGTGGGGGAAGCGCCTTAAGTTTTTTTGAATGTGTATTACATTACCGCGGACATACCATCCGCGTTCTTTTTATCCGACTGCCCGACAGGCGACATCAGAAACAGGCTTATTCTTATTCTTTGTTTAATTGTTTGCTTTAATCTTTTTTTTCTCCTCTGTATCGTACGTACAGTAATTTAATCTTAAATCTAGTACAATTTGTGTATTGTTCTTACAACAGATGATATTAGGGAGATGGCGGTACAATTACTTCACTCAACAGGCGGATTGCTGATTGCAGTTTGCGAGGGGGAGGAGGGAGGATTAAAGGATGAAGAAAAAACAGACATCGCCTGGTTCGCAATCAAGCATCAGTAGGCTTAGCACGAATGTTGTGGAGTATAGTAACGTAAACTTGACGTTAATATGAGTGAATTTTTAATTTGAAATCGTTTTGCACATAATATTTAATTATACTGAAAACTTTATTTATATCTATCTAGGATAGTAATTGTGCTTGTTGCATAAATTTAACGCTATAGGATGGTTGTATTTTCCAAACAAAATTCATTCACATTAACGTTACGTTTATGTTACTGTAAGTCAAAACATTTGTGCTAGGTTCACAGTCTGTCACTAATCTACACATAATACCGGCGAACAGTATTATTGCAGTGTTCTGTGGTCCTTTGTGTCACTTTCATATTGAAATATTCAGCCACGACAAGGTGTTCCTTTGCTTCATGAATGATGTGCATTTAGCCGACAATAGTGAACGCCAGCTACTATATATGAATATGTTAAAATTCCTTAATCGATGCCTATAATTCCCAGTAAAAGAAATGGCGGCCTATCCACTGGTAAAGATCATATTAACTCGGTGCGCCGTAATGTCGAATTATTCCAGTCTGTCCCCCTGATCTGTCACCTTAAGGGGACAAACGGGAATAAAAGTTATTTCCGTCCCCATGTTACCGACGAGGGGACATATCGAATGAATTATTTCCGGCCTGTACCCCTGCGGTTTTTTTAGAGGATAAATAGGAATAAAAAGTTTCGAACTGTCCGCCGAACTGTGTATCGCCGACGCACAGTGTGGGAATTTCGCAATCTAAAGGGATTTAATTCCAAATTGAATTAAATAAAAGATACAAGTTAATAAAAATAATATTGATTGGTATAAAAACACTTAAATAGTGATAGAAAATAAAGTTGTAAAAAAAATGGATATGAATAACTTTTGTTATTTTGGTCACTAATTCCATTTTCGGCCTCATTTACGGTGGGTACAGAAAGCAGTTTTCGGTCATCAGGATCTAGAGGATTCCGTTTTCTCTTCATTATAAGCCTTAACCGCTAGCGGCCCGATCGACGATCCGGATTGTAAGTGCCATTTTTTATCTATTGTGTCTATAATTACACTACTCGATACGTTAAGCTGGATATGAAGGGCTGTGAAGTTTTTTTCTAATTTTAGCGGTCATTCTGAAAACCGAAAAAAAATGTACGGCGATCGCACAAAATCGCAAGTTTTATCAATTGTTCTCAAAAGGTAAGATTCTAAACTACAAATTAAAACAATAAAAACACCGGGATATTCAGGTCATTTGTTTTTATACCCCTTTTGTTTTGCAAATCATCTCTAAAAATGCTTAATTTAACTGTGCTTTCAAATGATGTTATTAGATCAATGTTTCACTATTAATTAAATAAAATACACTCTAACTTACCTTGAAAGATATACACAATACACTAAAAAAACAATAAACAAGATTATACGTTAATTTGATCAGTAATCTCAAGTGAAGATGACACTTTAATGTTGTTGTTCGTATTGTTAGGGTACAACGATTATAATCTACCCAGTTCAACATTTTTTTTTTTAACGTACTTACAATAATTTATAATATGTAGCTGTGACAAATAGGGTCTTGGGTATAAATAGGTTATAACTATATGTATCAATTATTAAAATTTATATTTTGATTTAAATCCCCCTAGATTGCGAAATTCCCACACTGTGCGACGTGGGGATAGATAAAACTTTTTTATTCCTATTTGTCCCCCAAATTAAAAATAAAAGTAGAATAATAATCATTTTCATATTCAGGGGTCAACCACCGGAACAATTCGATTTCTGTCACATTTTTTAAGATTAATCCTCAAATATTTACCATAAGTTTAGCTCTAAACACCGCTCTTAACCTGTTAAACGTCGAGTCAAACTTACTTCCTAATAAGGTTCACGTTATCGAAACTCCAGACAAGATTAGTTACGTGTTGAAGCATAAACTGTGAACGATTTCCACATATTTCTCCAGTCTATAAAAATCTAGGTTTGTGGCTTGGCAAGGAAATAAAAATTGAAGGCGCAATAAAACAACAAAGATAGACTCGTGTTGTGCGTTGAATAGGAATGTTATTATAATATTTGATGCTGATGTTACAATTTGGTGAAAAATTTATATGGCGTGTTGTTACTAAGAAATGAAGCGTAAGAAATATATTCTGATTGTTTTTAGTTCTAGTGTATTACTGCTACATTGGCCTAGTGCCTGCTAGCAAATCTGAATGGGGTCCGATTTTCAGATCATTTGTTTTATAAAATGCGGCATTAGCAGCCCGGGGTTTGAAGTTGTAATAGATAAATTGCTTGGCATCTAATGTAAATCTAAAATCCGATATTGACAAATCGAACGAATCTAAGATGCCTGTACAAGTGCCCATCTCTGCAACTGCCCCTTCGTTGAATAGAACAGTTATGCATGTCTGTAAATTTAAGTTCCAAATTCAATGCTATAAAACCGAATATAAATCCGAAACCCAAAAATTGAGAGCTCACATGACTATTCAACTCAAAACGGGCCAATCGGAGCGCAAAATGTTCTTACAAACAGGATTTTGTCGAACGCCGATTGGTCGTTCCGGTTTACAGTAGACCTAGTCGGATTTCAAAAACGCATTGAGAAAATGTAAAGTGGCGTGTTATAGTTTAGATTGTGCCCTAGATTTGCGTTCTTCAACGCAGTCGGCGGCCATTTTAGTTTCCAGGTCGCCACAACTGCGCTCGCGTGGTTATATTTGCATGCTCGTAATAAAGCAATAAAATGTTTTTCGCGTGGCTGAGAGCTCATTTCATACAACTAGTCTTGAACGAGTTAAGGGGCTGTTCTATGGATGGTGTTTGTTTTATAGCTGACTTTTGTGAGCCAGATGTTTGTGAAATATGGGTATATTCCTTTCTTACTTGCTAGCGAGATGTATCATTGATTTACTTAATGAAAATGGAAGAAAGCTCCTTTACTTACGATCAATTAATGCAAGTAATTTTCTGGTAAGACTACTTTCTACTTATCTAACATTGTTTTATTCACAAATCCAACATTTAATAATCGTCATTGGTAAAATCCAGAATATGCCAATTTCTTATAAAAAAAAAACTTGTAAAAGCTCGAAATATCGTCTTATTTTAGACCAAACCTTACATTTACTAACTGATGTTGGTAAATCCTAAGAATTACAAGTAATACTTACCAATATTCGTGCTCTTACAGTAACACAATATTTAAGTAGACAGTATGGACGCATTGTTTACCAATTAAATAACAGCAAACAAGAGAAAAAACTTGTATTTAATGCATATTTTAACGTACAGTAAAAATATTCGGACCGTAAAAATTCTTAGTTGATTTTGTAGCTAACATCATAACACGCCTGTATTCCCCGAAGGGTTGGGCAGAGGTGTATAGTAAACCCTCATTTTATCATTATGTAAGTCCCATGTAATAATTGGCGAGCCCATTGCCATCAACCAGGAACATATCCAAACTCCGGGCTGCTACTGAGAAATTCCACACAGAAAAACGCAATAACCAGCTAATAATAGCAATGAAATACAAAGTCATGTGTACAGTAATTAATATTAATTTCAAGCCTATAATATATTAAAAGCTAAAACAGAAATCGAGCATAGAAACGGAACTCCAATTACGTTTCGAGTACCATTAAACCCTATTCACATCTAAATTAATTTCCATTCAACTTTCATACGGATTCCTAACTATAATGAATGGCCTGTTAGCTCGCTTGAAAGTCTTATGGATATTTCAAATGCCTATAGCGATGACCTACATAGACCTTTATTCTGTTGTAAAAGTTAAATGATGGGTAATTTTTCCTGTATGGGAACGGGCGACAATGTAAAATTTTCTTACCACGCGCTAGTAATAGACGCGTGTGTTAAGATTTAAAAACACCCAGCACGCTTGGTGGTAATAATCTTTACGATCCGACTGGCTAGCTACCACCTTTACACTGAAGTTTGGCGCCAAGCAGTTTACTGGTATCTGTCGCCTATATGTGACTGTCAGTTCGAAATTATGAGTCAAGTTTATCGCTTGCTTGCATAATGCATGCTAGAGAGAAAAGATCCTAGAAAGTAATGACACTATTTTTTATACCCCAGAAGAGTGCTGCAGTAGGTAAGATGAAGGTGTTGCCGAAGTTACCGAAGACGAAACCAGTATAGTGTCACGGTATCAAGCGATGAAGCGCGTTCGCACTGTTAATATTATTGAAGCCATGCCCCCTGAGAGAATATTACTGCGATAATTAACATTGTGCGAGCAAGCAATGATTTTAATAAACTTTGTAAAGAGTTCTCATTTGACCCATTTGTTACTAATAGTAGCACGGCAAGAAGGGGCGCTTAACCTTAAGTTTTTTAATTAATTGTGACGTGTTAGTTTTATGTTGAGACTATACTACTGAATCGTAATTGTTTTGCTATCAAGTGTTCCCTAAGTTTCTGTTTTAATATCTGTTGCTATTCGTGAAAACCTGTAATTGGCTTTATGTCACTAATGTTAATTACTCATTCAATTTTTTGTAGCTGTTTGTTTTCCTAATAAAAATAAATAAATAATGTCAATACCTACCATATAAAAATACTGACACGGGTCTAATGCATAGTATAATTTTAAATGGCACAAATACCTTTCTATCCCGACCGATTTTAGATTTTAGAACCGTGACCACGGCCGGTGCCATTCGTTCGAAATGTCGGGATGAAAAGGTATATTGTGCCTTTTAAAATTATTCTATGCGATTAGAACCGTGCCACTATTTTTATAATGTGTACAAATCGCGAAAGTTTAAAAACATTTACTGTCCTATATACACGGTTAATCAGAAAGGGGGTACTAATACGAAAGGGTGTTAAAGTACCCATAATATTGAACAACTTTTGTTCTACCACTTTCCCCAAAAGTCAATAGTTTAGGAAAAATAGCTGTTCAAAAATTTTATTATTATAACTTTCGTGAGACACATTCATATTTATGATTAGTTACGGTTTACTCACGCGCATTTTTCGGGATTGCCCGACTAGTTTCGGACCCAAACGTAAACGTAAGTCGGGCAATCCCGAAAAATGCGCGTGAGTAAAACGTAAGTAATCATAAATATGTTCAAAAATATATCTATCCTCAGCTTAGATCAGCTGTGTTTACATTTTAGTTCATATTTGGGGTCATGGATTAGAAGCTCTATTTTCTGAATTCGTAACTAAAGCACGGATGTAGAATTTTTGAAAAAACTGAAATAATAAATAATTTTACATGGAAGTAAAAATTATCGAATTTTGAAATGTGCAATAAAACCATCATCAGTGATACTTTAAGTGTCCTGCGGATTAGTACTTACCCCCTTTACGACTAACCTTGTATATACCATCAATATTTCCTCGATAGAGAGTAGCTGAATCGCGTATTGCGTGATAATATTTAATAGTGTAACAGACCCCAATGACCACTCGCTTCCACTAACAACACCACGACGGACTTAATTATATTAATTATTGTTTGTCGGGGACAGTTCAATTTGTAATATTAGACGACAATAGACCTCCTATTTCATACAGCCCAGTTTCATTCCATCCCAAGTTACACAGCACACGTATGCATAAACGTTACTATGAGGTATCACAGTGTGCTTGAACGCACTGCGTTGAATACGGCTCTGTGATTGGTTCCCTTTACTCTCAGCAACTACTCACAGATTAACATCTCATGCATATTGCCTACAAGCATTTTTAACCTACTTCGAAAAAGCAGGTTATCAATTCGATGCTTATCTTTGTACACCAATTTCTCCGAGATATGTGAATCGATTTGAGTAATTCTTTTTTTATTTGGTACTTTATATTCTCGAGTTGGTCCCATATGAATTTTATTAAGTTTGGTGAGAAGTTATTTTATACAATGTTATTAGTACTTTGAAAATGAATTAAGACGACATTCTAGTTGTAGTAGTCCACGAATTTGTACAATATTGTAATAGTTATTTGTGGCACTAAAAATATTAAACAAAATACTTCGAAAAAAATAAACTTTAAAAAAAAGTAAAAACCGACTTCAAAGAAATACTAAAAGGAGTAAAATAATTACCATAATATAAAATTAACAGTTTCAGAAGTCGGTGGCTTCTATTTGCTTCAGTGTAGAGTTGCACCGACTTCTGAAACTGATAATTTTATATTATGGTAATTATTTTACTCCTTTTAGTATTTCTTTGAAGTCGGTTTTTACTTTTTTTTAAAGTTTATTTTTTATTTAATACGTTTTAGTGTCATAATTTTAACCCCCTCCTTCATAACCCTTCTTTTTGGCATTGACGTAGTCGGGCATAAAAAGTCCTTTCAAATGATACCTTACACGATATAATGAAAACATTCCAAAGGGGGGGAGGGGGGGGGGACACGCACCCCTTCCTCTTTTCAAGTAGTCAGTTCCCAACAACAAATATAAACAAAGCAATACTAGTAATTTGAGAATTTTGCTTTGATCCGATGAGGAGTTCCGTTCCATATCTCTGAAGTTCATGGTCTAATCATAACAAAATTTAAATGGGACCAATCGGGAAGTATACCCTTTCGAACAAAAAAAGATTTTTTCAAATCGGTTCATAAATGACGGAGATATGAGGTAACATACATAAAAAATAAAAAAAAAAAAAATAAAAAAAAAAATACAACCGAATTGAGAACCTCCTCCTTTTTGAAGTCGGTTAAAAAGGTAAAAATTACTTCAAAAAATTTTAGAGAAGTAAAGTAATTACTGGAAGACGCGGCGTGGGTAAGCCTCCCATAAGGTGGACCGATGATCTGGTGAAGGTCGCGGGAATCCGTTGGATGCGAGAGGCACAGGACCGGTCGATGTGGCGATGCTTGGAGGAGGCCTACGTCCAGCAGTGGACGTCTTTCGGCTGAATGATGATGATGATGATGAAAGTAATTACTATATTATAAAATAAACTATTTCTTATGTCGGTGCCTTAAATTGGTTTCGGCTTAGAATTGCCCAGACTTCTGTAACAGTTAACTTAATAATATGGTCATTATTTTAATCCTTTTAGTTTTTTCAAGTCGGTTTTTATTACCTACAATAGCCATACTCGGCTAATGACCAATTGGAGACTTTATGGGGAAGCTTATCCTATTAATATTTACACGTGAAAGTTTGTGAAGATCTCTCGCTCGCCGTGGCTAGAAAGAACTGGCACAAGCCAGGAAGTATGGCAAAGCAAGGAGTTGCACAGGCGCTTCTATCGAGCCGAAAGTTCCGTGCCGAAAGAAAACGGGACCCTAATACTAAGACTCCGTTGTCCGTCCGTCTGTCACCAGGCTGTATCTCATGAACCGTGATAGTTAGACAGTTGAAATTTTCACAGATGATGTATTTCTGTTGCCGCTATAACAACAAATACTAAAAAATAGAATAGATAATGGTACGGAACCCTTCGAGCGCCAGTCCGACTCGCACTTGGCCGGTTTTTTAGTGTCCGTATCCTGGCTACGTTTTGGCAACAGCTATAAGGTTTAAAGAAAAAATAAATAACAAACAATTTGGCAATTTTTCAAACATGTTTGTTTAAGAAATAAAATTGTTATTTTTCATTTTTATTTTCTATTAAACAAAATACTAAAAAAACTGGGATAATGAAAGATTAAAAAAAAAAACAATGTTTTCACGACATCTTCCAAAAAAGTTGGTGGGAAATATAATTATTCCCTTTGCCTTATTAACTTATCGAGTACTGTAATTATAGACACAATAGATAAACTATGGCACTGACGATCCGGATCGTCGGTCGGGATGTTAGCGGTTAAGGATTAATAGAAGTTTGCGATAAGTTGGTTGGACATTGCAAAGCATACAGTAATCAACCAACAAACATAACAACAAACACTTCCAAAAAGAAAAACACTCAAAAACGTACACAATTTCAAAGTGCAATCCATCCAGCTTCTCTCAAAGCGACAGATGGAATCAGTTATCCGACAGATGCAGTCGGTATGCACTCGTGTTATAACAAAAGCGTTACCGACGACATCCCGAGATATTCATTATTCAGTGCCGCACATATTTACCGTTTCTTTGTCTCCGAACGCAAACGCTTGTTTTGTGTGTGTAAGTTCCAACGTATGTGTGTTACAAACGTATGTACAAAGTGGGGATGACGTCATTAAATGATACCACGTATTCTATGTTGAGTTTTAAGACCGTACACAAAAAAACTATCAGGTAGGTACGTTCATAGTTCACATAACGTAATATTACGCCTGTATTCCCTAATGGGTTAAGTACGCTCATTTCACTGTTATGTTAAGGTCCCATGTAATAGGAGGTGAGCCTATTGCCATCAACCGGGCATAAATCCAAAATTCGGGCTGCTACTAAGAAACTCCACAGGCATTTTTTTTTTTTATGCCATTTCTTCGTCTCATTTGACCCTCGTCGCACCTAATGGTAAGCGCAGACAGGGTCTAAGATGAACCACACGAATCCAAGTAAAAGAGATATAGAGGGATTCCCTTATACCTCTCTGGCACTCACATAAACACGACGAAATACAGTAAACTGCTTGGCCGGACTTTAATGTGAGCGTGGTAGCTAGCCAGGCAGACCGTACAGATCCTACCACCAAGCGAAAGGTTGTCACTTGATTTGCACCACCCGGGGACCACGTGGTTTCGAACTAAGGGTACCTTCCCACGGACGAGGGTGACTCAGCCCCCAAAATTCAATAACACTTTGCCCGACCTGGGGATCGAAACCAGGACCTCACGCTCAGCAGTCGCTATTGTGACTGCTGAGGCTGCAAGCCGGGATCAAAATGATATGGCGGTTTATGACTGTTCAGTAAAAAATAACGTAGTATTTAGACAAAAACGTAAATTAACAATTACATTTATGAGATAATATTTTATTCATGGTAACCTAGAAACTCGAACACGATTCAACTTAAAAATAAAATAAGTCGTAATGACGCTTAGGATTGCTAACATAACACATGATGTGCTAACATAGCACAACTTGAAATAGGTTTTTTGCAGGATAAACATACTGGAGAATAAGGTATGTTACTCCTTGTATTTATGAGCATGTGAAGAGGAGGGATGAAACGCATGTGACCAAAAGAGTTATGAACCTAAATGTGGAAGGATGGAGAGGAAGAGGGAGACCAAAGATAAGATGGATGGATTGTGTGAAGAATGATATGAAAGAGAAGGGAGTCAGTGATATCATGACGTTTGATAGGACGGAATGGAAGAAGAAAACGTGTTGCGCCGACCCCAACTAACATGGGATAAGGGCAGGAAGATGATGACTCCTTGTATTTATGACGCTGAGTCGACGCGAATTTTGTCAGATTTGTACAATTTCACCTACTTCACATTTAAATTGTTGGATGTGTGGAATATTAACACTTATGTGGCGTACTCCACATTATTTGTAATTATTAATAATATAGTTTTTGTTTATTTCTTTTATTTGTTTTATATAATTTCAACTGACAAACAGTCAGTAATATCCTGTTTTATTATTAGAGATAGGTGAGCGCGTCACAGCGACGATTTCTTTTGTTCACGTTGAGAGGCGCGTGCGCGGTCGCAAGACGAGGGTCCGGAGCACGAAGCAAATACAAATTTGCTTCGTGGTCCGGAGCTGCGCGCGCGCACCTCCATGCCAGTCCGCTACAGTCCGTCTAACCAGTCGAGAATCATCTGTGACGCGGAACGCTTGTCTCTCGTACCTATACGCCTGTCGTAGTGATAACGCTAGTGCGATCGTAATATTATATATGTAATCTGCTTACGCTTGCTTAGCTGCTATCAGTAATACTTCTCTTATCTATTGACTCTTCCTCCTTCTATCTTCTTGTGCTTGTAAACTTGTGTAATTGAACATTAAATTAATAGTGCACAAACAATAAGTGTGCTTATTTATCTCCACACACATTCGGCACGGCAACGTAACAAAACTTCTACAGTGGTGACCCCGAGGTGAACACGAAATGAGTCAAGGAACACAAGATGGCGTATCGAAAAGTTCGAGTGACCACACTCAATTTTATGACGTATATCGAGTTGGTGTGAGGGTACCGCCATTTTATCCAGAAGAACCGGCCCTTTGGTTTTCTCAGCTGGAAAGTCAGTTTGTGCTGGCTAATATAACCACAGATGCCACCAAATTTCACCACGCTATCGGCAGCCTCGATCCGATTTATGCATCTGAGGTGGAGGACATCATCACCGCTCCAGGAGCCCCTAACAAATGTGAGAGGCTGAAATCCGAGCTAGTGAAAAGGTTGTCGGCATCACGGGAGAAGAAAGTGCAGCAGCTTCTTACTCACGAGGAGCTGGGTGACCGCAAGCCGTCGGAATTTCTGCACCATTTACAACATTTGGCGGGACCGCACGTGCCAGAAGGAACTTATAACTAGAGATGGCCAAGCGGATAAATACTCAAATGGTAAATAATTTATAATCTTCGAGAAGGAGGCAAGCAGAAGAATACGCTTGGGCTGGGCGGCATTCGGGAAGCTACGTGATATCTTTAAATCGTCGATCCCACAATCCCTTAAGACCAGGGTCTTTAACCAGTGCGCAGTTGTACGGAGCCGAAACGTGAACCCTCACCATGGGCCTGGTCCACAAATTTAAGGTTGCTCAGCGTGCTATGGAGAGAGTGATGCTCGGGGTTTCTCTGGTGGATAGAATTCGCAATGAAGTCATTCGCCAGAGAACTAAAGTCACCGACATTGCGCGTAGAATTAGCACGCTGAAGTGGAAGTGGGCCGGCCATGTCTGCAGACGAACAGATGGTAGATGGAGCAGACACGTGTTAGAGTGGAGACCGCGTTTGGGCAAACGTAGTGTGGGACGCCCTGCGGCACGATGGACCGACGATTTGAAAAAAGTGGCTGGCAGCAGATGGATGCAGGCTGCCCAAGACCGGGTTGGCGATCTTTGGGGGAGGCCTACGTTCAGCAGTGGACGGCAATAGGCTGATTATGATGATGATGAAATAATCTATAAATAATAAAAAATGAGTAAATACTTTTAACTCTTACAACTTACAATTTAACTCATTATACTTATGAGTACTCGACTGAGAATTTCGAGTAAACCCATCTCTACTTACGATTGACTGACATGCCTAACATTTGTTTAATACTGTTAGGTTTTATTAATCTGAATAATAATTTGAAGGGACTCATACAATTTGTAATTCCAGTTGGACCATTTACCGATCAAGGTTATGTTAAATTTATGCGTACAAGGCCGCGGGCGAGCCGCTTGTTAAAATAAAATAAACATACATCGACTCATAAATTATCGCTGACGCTTTAAATTAATTTGAGTAAAATATTGGACGACTAGTTACAATTTATTTACCATGACATGTAGTGTAAATGTGATTAATTTGTTAGTCTTCACTTAAAATTTAATCGTCTCTTTATTGTGATTTATTTGCAACGCAGGCTGAAAATAATATTTTGCATTCACGAATTTTTCACACATCAGTTCCTTCAAGTCCAAGCATCTGTTCAAAACAATTTATAATTGATTAAATTCAATTTGGTTGTGTTAGACAAGGCGCTACGGATTGTCGATGTAGTCATTCGTATGCTCCGCTCGTAGCACCTCGTAGATCCTCGTAGCGGCTCGTAGCCGACACGCGTCACGAGCGCGCTCGAACGTCAGTTCTGTCGCCTCGGGCATTTCTAGTACCCCTTTGTGTAAACGTCGAATTTATTTTACTTGAATTGTTAATCGATAAGTTGAATAAATGTGTTTTGTAGTAATAGGAATAATTGAAAATGGACGTGTTGCGAATATACATTACAGAGGGCAGGGGTTAATGCATTCCTACGCGTTTTGTAGTTAAAGATTTAGCAAGCTTTTATGAATACTTAAAATGCACGATTCAAACGAACCTACCTATCGTTAAGTTTATTATAGGCGAGGGGCTGTATATTGAGCTTCCCAAGAAGATACCATATCGTGGGCATACTATATTAGGGAAGGAATACAACTCACGACTTCTTACTTAGCTATTGGGTTTTTTGCTACAAATGTACATTAGACTAATTATTTTTTTACTTTAATTATAATTTAGAAACACCTAACAGTCCGTAATAATAATCACATTATTTTTACCATATTTCACAACAGTTTTGCACCCACCTGAGACGGTCCATGACTGTACTCCAATAGTGCAGCCGTGGATAGTCCCCGGTTGGCGCCCCATCCCATTTTAGATTAAATTTCTCAAAGGGGCCTCTGCGATTTGGACCTGTGTCCCCCGTATGCCTTCCAAAGGACCGGACATCTTCCGCACGGAAGATGAGCCGTGAATAAAAAGAGATCACATAATATTCTATGGGGAGACGGATTAAGAATACAAATTCCCTCCGTCGCTAAGCAAGCGCGTCTTAAAAAGCGAGGAACCTGGCAATACGCTCGCCATTTATTGCCTATACGGGACTTCAAAGGGAAGAAACCTGGATGTACACACTCCTGTAATAGGAAAACACTTCTGCTTACCCCTTATGAGGATTACAGGCGTGAGTATTATGTATGTATGCATGTATCCACATAACACCATTAACCCTTACTAACCATGAACGGTCGCGGACTCGAAATGTTTATCAGATTTCAAATTCGATTCCTTTTCACACTGTGCGCAATAAGGTTTAAGATTTCATATCAACTTATGTCATATCGACCTTATGAAAAAGTAATGTGCAAGCAATTATAGGCCTTAGGGTGGTAAACATTTCAAGTCGCCGACTGAACATAATCATTGTTTTTTGCATAACCTTTTCCCAAATTTGTTGGGGTTGGGGTCAGCTTCCAGTTTAGCCAGATGCGGCTAAAAACCAGTATTTTACATGGCCATCAGACCTCCGCAACCCAGTTACAGGGCAATGCCGATATCCTAAAGTTAGACCGGTTATCAGACTTTCGGGCTTCGGGACCGAAGGTTTAACGAGCTCTCCGAGGTAAAAACGGGTCTCGATGTGCAACGAATGGTCACCCATCTACGGACTGACCGCGGCAAGTGAAGCTTAACCTTGCAAATCATGTGATCTGCGGTTGTTAATTAGCCACGAGCCCCCTAATCACAGTATTTAACCAAAAGTCTCGTTACATTTAGCTCCCGTTACCCTTTAATGGGAGTTAAATATAACGTGACTTTTGATGATGAAGATGATTTACTACTGGTGTAGATTGATCCAGCACGGGATTTATGGCGCGTTTACATTAAGTCGGTCACCGAATGCGGTGACCGCATTCGGTTTAACCAAATTGATTCATCGAATTGGACTGTTTACATTAAGTCGGTCACCGAATACGGCGACCGTATTCGTTTAAGTTGTCGGTTTACCGGATTCGGCGACCGCATTCAGCCGAACTACGTACACTCGTGTTAAAAGCATCATCATGGATAGACATAATTATTGTGTTATGGCAAGGAATTTTAACACAAATCAGCCCTATTCAGTCACCAAAACGGTCTGCGGCCGAATACGGATTACCGAAAACCTGTTTACACTAGTCGGTGACCGAATACAGGCTGTGGTCGAATTCGGCTTACCGAAACCCCGTTTACACTAGTCGGTGACCGAATACGGGCTGCAACCGAATCGGTCAAAACGACCTAATGAAAATGAGCCATTAGCTTGATTAAAAATATTTTTTATTTATTTTTTCTTGCTGTTGTGGTAAGAGATCTTATTTAAACCAACAAATAATAAATTCAAGAAAAAAAATAAGCAAAATAAAATTTTAGTTTTTTTTTGTGTGACTGCTTATTTTGATGTCACGCTTAAATAAATGAAAGCACGGCGACACAGCTGGCGGGCACGACTACCGCGATATCGCTTTTTGCAACAGTTAACTCGGGGCTCTAAAATGACTCGGAAAAAGAAAACCAAGATTTTTTTGTTTTTTTTTTTCATTTTATAAAAAATCATTTAGTGTTAATCAGTGTCACCAGTAGATCTTGAGGTTTGAAGGAATCACACGAATTAGTGTATACCCTGTATCCTTATCTACCTAAACCAAACCAATTCTAAAGTTTTCGTTCCCAAATCCAAAGCCTAAACTCCCCAATCAGCAGTCAGTAAGGATAATCCAGATTGGGCAAACAAAATCTTCCAACCGGTTGTTTCACTAGTAATAATTCTACGTCGGCCGTTGCCAAGAGTTTGGCAAGGCGGCTACATTTATCTGCCTGTCAGGAGTCATAACTTACTGTCTACTTGTGATCAAATCTATCAAGCTATGAATATAATGTATGTACGTATATATTGTATTTGTTTAGGTTATGTTTTTTGTATGTAATTCGTTAATATGTAGTATGAAAGTAGTTTTGTATATTTATAATTACGTTTACTCAGGTATTTTAACTGTAATTTTTTTTTTTTTAAAACGTTGCCCCACACTAAGATTTCTCTTGTATCGTGGGTGCGTTTACAGACACAAATCTCACAAACAAACGCCCAGACCCGGAACAACCATCTGTAGGCCATACAAATTTTTGTTCCGTGTGGGAATCGAACCCACGACCCGTAGCGCAGAAGCCAATCGCTTAGCCACTGTACCAAACGTGTCGTCTTTATTTGATAATTCGAATTATTTGTATTATATTAAAATATTTATTTGTATACAAGGTGTAAATTAAATAACGCACAACCTCTTATGGGGTCACTATACTCATCATTATGAACAACTTTTACTATGGGACCACACCTGAAATCGCGAAAAAAAAATCAGCTGTTCCCTTCATTTATGTTCGCATCTCGTCAAAATGTAGGGAACAGCAGATTTTTTTTCACGATTTCATGTTTGGTCCCATAGTAAAATTTGTTCACAATGATGATTACAGTGATCCCTTAAGAGGTTGTGCGTTATTAAAGTTATACCTTGTATACGTATGTTTATTGTATTTTATACATTTATGTAAGTTTATTGTTTCATAACTTTCGTGAGACACATTCATATTTATGATAAGTTACGGTTAGTCGGTCAATCCCGAAAAATGCACGTGAGTAAACCTTAACTAATCATAAAAAAGTTGATTGTATATTTTTATTCTTTTTTTATTTATTATTTGTGTCTGTATATCTACGTTTCTTTTGTTTTTACACATTATTGTCTACATTTCTTGTTCCAAATTCTCCTCTCACAGGTCAGCTGGAAGAGTTTTCTTTGAGAAATAATCAGTGCCTTTGTAGGCTGTGATTCTGATTCATTATCTTTTATTAAAAGTTATGTGTACATCACTACATAGTATAAAACAAAGTCGCTTCCCGCTGTCTGTCCCTATGTTTGCTTAGATCTTTAAAACTACGCAACGGATTTTGATGCGGTTTTTTTTAATAGATAGAGTGATTCAAGAGAAAGGTTTTAACTTATAAAACGTACACGTGCAAAGCCGGGGCGGGTCGCTAGTAAATTATAAAATGACGTCCTCCGCGGCGTCTGTTTGTCAGTCTGTTTATTTTCTTCGTTACTACTAAATCGATATTGTTACGGTTTTCGTGATTACTTAGATGAAGTATTCTTGGAGAAGCTTTATGTGTAGAATGTATTGTTTTCTTTAATATTAGGCTATCACGACTTTTGTCAAGAAAATTAAATAATTCAAATGTTTGATGAAAACCTCAAGCAAGTCAGTCAACTGATCAACTACTGGAAACATAAACACAATAAATAAACAATAGAAACTGCCGCAGACGCGGCGTTCGGTATCCGTACGAAGTGGGGACGGATTGGTCGTAATTCATAAAACAATGATCTGAACGGTGGGTTAAAATGAATGACCTGATTGGCGAAGAGGCTAATCACTTGACTATTTGAGCTGCCATTTTTAAGGTACCATCGTTAATAATGACAACCCTAGCCTGCGATTGTTTGAAAAAGTTTTTAATAGAAAATCTAAATTATATCTTTCACCTTAGAGTAACGCGGATGACGTAGTTGGGAGCGGGCCATACGGAACATTTCCTCTCTGACAGTTCGTATCAAATGGGGCCTAATTTTGTGTGAATAACGTAGCTACAGTGTAGATTGGTCTGGGTGAGAACCCCCCCCCCCCCCCCCCCCCGAAAAAAAAACCAGACATTTTTGTATTGAAAAAAGAACACTATGGCCAACCCCGACTGAAACGTCGACTGCGTTGCTCTAAGGGCTTATGCACACCACGTCTTTTTAACGCGCCGTCGACGCACGTTTCCGTCAAACTCCATACATAAAAAATCACAACGACGTTTTTTTAAGAAGGATGACAGAAACGCGCGTCGACGACGCGTTAAAAAGACGTGGTGTGCATAGTTAACGATCTTTCAACTGCGAACGGTTAACTATCAATCTCTTCACTTGGCTCTTCTAGTCATCATTCAAGTTCATATTTATCTGTGTGACACGTCCTTTACACTATTTACTTACAATTCAATTTTCAATCTACCAATACATACCGCTGAAGATAAGCCTGTCATAACAGTTACATGAAAAATAAACTTTAAAAAAAAGTAAAAACCGACTTCAAAGAAATACTAAAAGGAGTAAAATAATTACCGTAATATAAAATTAACAGTTTCAGAAGTCGGTGCCTTCTATTTGCTTCAGTGTAGAGTTGCACCGACTTCTGAAACTGTTAATTTTATATTACGGTAATTATTTTACTCCTTTTAGTATTTCTTTGAAGTCGGTTTTTACTTTTTTTTAAAGTTTATTTTTTATTAAAAACGTTTTAGTGTCATAATTTTAACACCCTCCTTCATAACCCTTTTTTTGGCTTTGACGTAGTCGGGCATAAAAAGTCCTTTCAAATGATACCTTACACGATATAATGAAAACATTCCAAAGGGGGGAGGGGGGGACACGCACCCCCTCCTCTTTTCAAGTAGTCAGTTCCCAACAACAAATATAAACAAAGCAATATTAGTGATTTGAGAATTTTGCTTTGATCCGACGAGGAGTTCCGTTCCATATCTCTGAAGTTCATGGTCTGATCATAACAAAATTTAAATGGGACCAATCGGAAAGTATACCCTTCCGAACAAAAAAAGAATTTTTCAAATCGGTTCATAAATGACGGAGATATGAGGTAACAAATATAAAAAATAAAAAAATAAAAAAAAAATACAACCGAATTGAGAACCTCCTCCTTTTTGAAGTCGGTTAAAAATATTTCTCAAAGGAATATTGAACCTCGGAATATATAATATTTGCACTCCAATTAAAAATTAATGGTTGTAGCGAGGCTGCACAGTTGCACATGTCATGATCGTCTGATCATTTCATTTTCAATTAATTCCGCGTTTGAGTTCGACACGATAATCACGAAGAGCTACGATTCCGGACGGATGAATGTGGATTATTTTTGTAATATTTATGAAATTGTATTGTATTTTTCGTCATGTTGTAATTTTGATATTGTTTAAATACTAAGAGAATAATGAACAAGAAGAGCGCATTTCAAAAAGTTTTATATTTTGTGAACAGCAGTGGAATTCTGTAAGAACACAGCGCGGATAACAAAACTACGCGTTATTATTATACTGTCGATTATCTATGTGTTATTTTCTTCTATTATCCATACTGTGACATTACGGATATCGAGCTAACCGTCGATATTGACGTGGGTTTCTTACAGAATGACACTACAGGTTTTTAATGAAATATGGATAAAAAAATACTTACATTTCTTACACTAAAACAGTAGAAAAATTAAGGACGGCTCAAGCCAAAAATAAAACAGTAACATTTAGATTGTCATAAAGTCTTACTTACATCTAGCAGTGGTTGGTTACATGCTAACGAAGAAGACAGTTTCTGTTAAGAATGTCAACATTTTATTGAATTACTGCAATCGTCGTTTGTAGTTCCAAAATCAAGCCAAAAATGCTATTTTGAATTTTTGAATGCAATTTTAATGCTAGTCTACAGCATCAATTCACAAGAAACTTAATGGTCTTTATTCGCATTGCCTATGATAGATTTCTCAATCGTTTGGTTCCAGTTGAGAAAATATATTATCACCACGCGTATACGGTGCTGGAGTGAGCCGGGACGTCAAGCATCTGTACCGCGAGCGCTACTTCTGCTCAACGCTCAGCAATACCCAAATAAAGACCTATTTCAATGTACGCTGAGGAAATTTCATAAAGCGACAATGAACTTAGTGAAAAGATAAATAATAAGTTTGTTCGCTTGTTTACGTTTCATTTTATAGTTTAATTCAATAATAAGAGTAAGTGCTTTTTATACGGGGTGAAATTGTAAACAGTCGACAAACCGAAATGGGAGATTGTACTCATCACTACGAACAACTTTTACTATTAGACAAAACCTGAAATCGCGAAAAAAAACAGCTGTTCCCTACATTTATGTTCATATAACTCGTCAAAATGTAGGGAAACGCAAACTTTTTTTTCGCGATTTCAGGTCTGTTCTCGTTTTAAAAGTTGTTCATAGTGATGAGTACAATCTCCCATTTCGGTTTGTCGACTGTTTACAATTTCACCCTGTATATCTGGGAAATAAGTTAGTGAATTTGGATGTTGCAATTTGCAAGTAAATAAATAAACAAATGATATGCGTAAGCGTGCTAAACATATACAAAAGTAGGCATGTCATAAAAAAATTCAATTTTCTATGAATGAAATGCGAATAGATGCTTTCGAAATTTTACTCACAAAATTCTATCTGTATCTTGGCAAGTATCTCAAAGGTGAACACAGCTTCAAATAGCGTTAACAGTAAACGTGCCAGTACATCTCGATTCGAAGATAACACTGGTGCACTGGTTACGTCACACGTTCAAACCAATAACCTATTTTACTTCAGTGACTACAATAAAGCACTAGACTGATACGTAGGTACACTGTATTATCATTAATGTTTATGATTCCAATATACGACATTTATGGACTATTACAATGGCTATCATTGACTGAAAGTCTGTATATGGCTGATTTAATAATCAGTTCCGATTCAAAATCTATGTATTGAAGTAGGTTTTCGACGGAAATTTAATATGAGTAATTTCAAAAACCAGTATCTGAATTGTGTGTCACATTCTTAATTTCAATAGCTTTCATTTTGACAATACAACAAGTACATATCTGTAGGGAAGTCGAATTGTTGTAAATAGCCTTGGGGGCAAATAAACCGAACCACTTTTTTCACGTGTCCTGGTTATTAGTTTTGGTTTCATGTATAATACAGAGTTAAATTGTAAACACTCGACAAACCGAAATTGGAGATTGTACTCATAACTATGAACAACTTTTACTATGGAACGAAAACGGAAATCGCGAAAAAAAAATCTGCTGTTCCCTAAATTTTGACGAGTTAGGGGTCTACAGATCCTGAATGCGCCCCTGAGAACAACTTAGTTTTCATCGAAACTCAATTGGAACGAAGAGATGTCACTATTGCGTCACGACAGGATCGCTGATTGCATTTTGCCAATCTACCTAACATATTTCCTAAGTCTATTCTTATACCATTAACTGAAAATAACTGCGCAATTTTAATTATATTTGATAGCATAGAACAATTCATATCATTCATATGCTCAACATTAGATCAAAAACATCATCATCTATACTTTTCACGGCAGTAAACAATCACACCATCTATCAACGTTTGTTGAACAATTGATTATTTGTAACTGTTACTTATTCATATCGGCTTGTTCAGACCATCCGACATCCGTCAGATGATTAAGCGCAGTCAAATTAAATCGACACGCGTACTGCATGTGTACTTATGAAAGTTAAATACGTTAATAACTCCAAGCTCAATTTCGGCTTGTTTATTTTCTCTTATAACTGAATGAAGGCTTCGATCTGTTCTTTTGTTCTGCTTTATCTGCAGATAATTTCTGTGTATACCTTAAGCCGGGTCCGCAGCGCCAATTTTCTAACTTGTTATTGTGTTTTTGCGAACAAAACTGTTAGGCCACGCCGCTATTCGGTTAGCAAACAATGTTAAGCCGAGTCCGCGCCAATTTTGCTAACAAAACTGTTAGGCCACGCCCCGATTCGGTTAGCAAACAATGTTATCCTGTTTGCAAACACGAAAACACGGCATAGCGGACCCGGCTTTATATGTTCTGTATCTTTTGGCAAATAATGTTATTAAGAATTTATTTAGAACTAGCTGTACCCGCGACTCCGTCGCCTTGGAAGACGAAAACCAATATTGTGTCGCAATAATTAAACGAATTTCTTCTTGATAACTTTAAATTCTAATATCTTTAGATTAGGCGAATCGATGACAATGAAACAAAAACTACATGTTACTTCGACATGCACAATATTTTTTTTTTAAAAGTCTACCGGATTGAGTCTGTACTTTTTACATAATGCGTGCACAAACGAAACAGATAAACAGACAAATATTCCAAAAATGATCAAAATGGAGAATCCATTGATTATCGGGTCTCGTGGACTTGAAGAATAGCACTACCCCATCTCTTCCCGTGGGTGTCGTAAAAGGCGACTAAGGGATTCTCTAGAGGATGGTCAGCAGCGTTCTCTGAGTACTTTAACAACCATACTGCGATCGCCAACCCGCCTACCAAGCGTGGTGATTACGGCAAACCCCCCCCTTTTGGGAGAGGCCTATATCCAGCAGTGGACGTTTTTCGGCTGCATGATGATGATGATGATTGATTATCCATTAAAGACACGTGTTATTTTTTTTTTTTGAAATATTTTCAATGCACAGACACAGACACGCCAAGTCTACAGATTTTTTATGTGTATAGAAGATGGATAGATTGCTCATAGGTCACGTCCCGTCGCTCGTAAAACAACTAATATCGTTTTACTCATTAATTATTCTCGTTTCTCAAATAGAAAAATGATCCGTTGCACACTGATAGTATTGGTAATCTCTGCAGTGCAAAAAAACTCGTGAGCTTTATTTACCTGCGAACAAAAGATACAAGAACCTTAGTTTTAATCAATAACTGCAAGATATTAAAGACCAGCAGTGCAATAGGGTATTTGACTGAAAAAATCTAATTAGTCCGTCAGTTGGATTATCAAAAAATATTTGACCTGTATTTTTTCTTTTGTTACGTAAACCAAAATTGACGAAGATACGACACTTTTAAAATTCGCAAAACGTCACAAGCAAGTACAATTTTTACTTATTTGTGACGTCACAAGCCCCCACTCTCGAGTTTTGACGCGTGTTATCTTTCCAAATATTCATAGATTTAACAAAAGAAAAAATATGATGATGTGTCAAAAATAATACCTATTCATTGCATGGTACATATTTGTAGAGAAGTAGAATTGCTAATACATAATTAATATAATTACATACGTTGATATGGAAATTGTTGACCTGTCAAATTCAAACCCATAACGATTACGAGTGTTTTGCGCAATTAGAATGCAGGGATTAGACATTTACTTTGATCGATTATTTTTCAATGGCTCATGATACACGCTCAATCTTAATTGCTCAAATTCTAATTTACACAAGCAAGCACGTACGTTATGATGGCACAACGTTTTCCGCAAACGGTATTGTCAACAATACCGTTTGCTCAAGCTGTTTGCGCATGCACGTTGCTGAATGTAGCCGGAAGATTCATACGTTTGATAACTATGCCAATTTTACTATATTATGTTAATTAATGTATATAGTTATGTAGCATAAGCTACACTCATGAAAAATGAATCCGGCGGGTTACCCTTGTTTCATCGAAAAAAAATGCCAAATGTTCACTTCCCAAACAAGTTTCCGCATAATTTCATTTGTCAAATTATTACTTAGCAAATAAACTCTTCACAAATAAATTGTAACGCAAACCTAATGTTTGGCAAGTGAACGTTTAAACAATAACTTGCTTACCAACTAGTACTTACTTTAACCAATTTTAATGTAGTCAAATATTTCAGTTGGTATAACATATTTTACGCAAAATAAAAAATATGTTTCTAGCAGCGTTGTGTGGTCACAGTTCTAACCTAACCTAGCTGTTTCGATTTAAAAAAGATATAAGCGTGTTACAATAATTTGACTAAATGTTTATTGTCTAAAGATTGTTTGCCGTAATAAATCATTTGATTAAAGACCAAATAATGCCTTAATGATATTATCCTTAATAATATTCTGCCGAGTAAAAATTTCACCAAATGAAAATGTGCATACTAAAATCATTCCAAAATGTTGCATTGGTAGGTATATAAAAAGGTTGCTAAAATGCGTTTGGATAATGAAATTTGGTCAAAATAATTTTGGCAAAACGGCAGGCTCCCGAATCCGGCAGGGCAATTGCGTAACGTAACCAACATCAATCATGACAGTTGATGTGTCAAAAATAATATTAATTGCGTGGTACATAGTTGTAGAGAAGTCGGATTGTTAATACATAGGTACGCTGTTATGGAAATTGTTGACCTGTCAAATCAAAGCGATTACGAGTGTGTTGCGCAATTGCAATACAAGTCACCAACATGAACCTTATTATCTTGAAAACTAAGAATGATAGCTTACTGACTTTTATTATTAACTAACTTTTGCCCGCGGTTTCACTAGCGTTAATTTATAATTTTAGGTACAATTATATAATTCAATCATGATTCGAAAGACACGTGGCGCCATCTATTTTCGTGTGGTACTTCCTGGCCGCGCCACAGTCTCCAATTTGAATGAAAGTGGGCTTAAAAAAATGTACGTAAATTGTACGTTTTTGTACTAGAAGAAAAAAAAATGTACTACAAAGGATCGCGAGAAATTTCACAAAATTGGTGGCGCGGCCAGGAAGAGTGCTTCCTAGCCGCGCCACCGCGTACACTGCAATAAACAATCTAATAATGTACAAACTCATTGGTAAACAATTGTACGTTTATTGTTCGTTCTATTAATAACGAGAAATACTGAAAAATGTCATGAAGATTATGAAAAAAAAAAAAACGAAAAGCCGCGCCACAGTCTTCCATTTTGAATGAAAGTGGGCTTAAAAAATGTACGTAAATTGTATGTTTTAGTACTAGAAGAAAAAAAATAGTACTATAAAGGTTCGCGAGAAATTTAACAAAATCGGTGGCGCGGCCAGGAAGTATGCTTCCTAGCCGCGCCACCGCGTACACTGCAATAAACAGTCTAATAATGTACAAACTCATTGGTAAACAATTGTACGTCTATTGTTCGTACTATTAATGACGAAAAATACTGCAAAAAATCATTTTCTCTGTGATAAATTTAATATCGAAAATAAAATCGAAATTAATTTGGAAGTACACGAATAACCGTTGCATATGGTGTTTCATGCACAATTATGTCCGCGATAATTATAATGTTAAATGTACGGACAATGGCAAAGAATGAATGGAGAGGTAACTGTAGTAAAACCAAAAATCAAAACTTCAATTAAAATAGACTGTGTTTTTGAAAAAGAATAGAAAACCTGAAATACTCAGAAAAAAAATTTGAAACCCAATCGTGTTACGAAATAAAATGCTTCCTGAAAGTATGTGAAAAAGTAAAAGAAAAACTTAAACAAGATAAAGATTGTTACGATAACATCATAATACAGAAAGGAGATTGACCAAACACAGTATCGCTTTAAAGTAAAAGAGTATGGCTCTAAAAATATATTCATAAATTATAAAATATTTTTTTAACTTCTCTTAGTTCATTCGGTCGAAATCGAATGTGGCATTTAATATTTTGTATTTAATTGGTTATTTATTGGATTTTATTGCATACTTTTAAAATGGCGTATATTAGTGAAAGCAGTGTTGCCAATTTTAAAAACCTCCCCATTATCAATCGTATGGGATAGACCATGGAAAAGCTGAGTTTTAAAAATAATTTCAACTATGTCATTTTTCCTCCTTATTAATATTATTATTTAACAGAATTAAAATAGTTTTTTTAAATTGACATCCTTAAATAATATTACTTTACTAATTAAATATTTTTTAGTTAACAAATCACTTACGATCAGGGTGATTTAGATTAACTGTTGGTAACACTGTCACGGCCAATGTGAAAGGAGACTTGCATCCACCTATGGTCATGAAAAAAATTATGAAAAAAATAATTGTGAAAGGTGAGCTATCAAAAGTGTCACTGTCAATTTGTCTAACAAACAAAGCATCGTGTTGTTTTTATTTGGTATTTGTTGAGTTTGTTGTGCTAATAAGTAACTTATCATTGCGTTGAGTCCGTGTCCAGTCGCGTCTTCAGATTCCTGCACGATTAAGAACTCTTTTGAAGACCATTCTACTGTTCCTGTGCTGGTGGTGTGGATTGTGTAGAACGTTTTTACGACTACGGTCCCTGTCCTGTGTGCAGTAAATCACCAAAGATTTTGTGGTATCTAAGTTGGGCTCGATTTAGGTCTGTTGAGCCGTCGGCTCCGTTTTTAAACGACACATTTTTTGAATATTATATTATTGACCAATAAAACTATTTCATTGCTCTATTCAAGCATTTTTATTTTCTACTTCCTATAGGTACACACGGCTACACATCAAGCTATACATTTCCAGTTTACACTGACCTCTCACTGTAAAGAAATCCTATACAGAAAAAATCCTATATATCCTGTATAGCTAGCTTGATCTGTAGCCGTGCGTACAAACCTACTTTCAGCATGACCTACCTATGAAATATTAGTTATTTGGGATCATTCATTGATTTCTTGAATCTGTTTTCTGTTGTCTTATGTGAGTTCAAATCATATTGTAGTAAAGGGCTGATTTTTTTGGTGAAAGGTTTGTTACAAAACTAACCTCAAAATTGAACAGAAAATGAAAGAACATCAAAAACCCCACAAAATAAATTGATAATTTTTATTTCCTATGAAAGTACGACATCACCCCTCTTTTATGTCCGATTTATGCCACCATACAAACATTTTTGATGCGCAACGACGGTCAGAAGAAAAATGGGCATTCTCCTTTGAAGAAGATTTTAAAAGTACTAAGTTTTTTATTGAGCAATATAAACAGAGCAAAGAGCAATATACTCAAATAGTAACAGAGTAAATTAATATAACCTTTGAATAAAATCCATAACACGAACGCCTGACAGTTCTGCCGTTATAAAGTCGAAGTAGTATTATTATTTTCGATATTAAATTTATAACAGAGAAAGTGACTGTTTGCTGTATTTTTCATCATTAATAGAACGAATAATAGACGTACAATTGTTTACCAATGAGTTTGCACATTATTTCCTGCAGTGTACGCAGTTTTATTTTCGATATTAAATTTATCACAGAGAAAATGACGTTTTGCAGTATTTTTCATCATTAATAGAACGAACAATAGACGTACAATTGTTTACCAATGAGTTTGCACATTATTACATTATTTCTTGCAGTGTACGCAGTTTTATTTTCGATATTAAATTTATCACAGAGAAAATGATTTTTTGCAGTATTTTTCGTCATTAATAGAACGAACAATAGACGTACAATTGTTTACCAATGAGTTTGTACATTATTAGAATGTTTATTGCAGTGTACGTGGTGGCGCGGCTAGGAAGCACACTTCCTGGCCGCGCCACCGATTTTGTTAAATTTCTCGCGATCCTTTATAGTACATTTTTTTTTCTTCTAGTACAAAAACGTACAATTTACGTACATTTTTTTAAGCCCACTTTCATTCAAAATGGGAGACTGTGGCGCGGCTTTTCGTTTTTTTTTTTTTTTTTCATAATCTTCATGACATTTTTCAGTATTTCTCGTTATTAATAGAACGAACAATAGACGTACAATTGTTTACCAATGAGTTTGTACATTATTAGATTGTTTATTGCAGTGTACGCGGTGGCGCGGCTAGGAAGCACTCTTCCTGGCCGCGCCACCAATTTTGTGAAATTTCTCGCGATCCTTTATAGTACATTTTTTTTTCTTCTAGTACAAAAACGTACAATTTACGTACATTTTTTTAAGCCCACTTTCATTCAAATTGGAGACTGTGGCGCGGCCAGGAAGTACCACACCTATTTTCGTTATTGCTGTTTTCCTCGAGAGCAGTACTTTTTTTTCGGGATGAAAGGTATCTTATGTCCGTGTCGGTACACCTGACAACGTATATGCAAAATTTCAAGATGATCGATTCAGTGGTTTAGGCGTGAAACGGTAACACACAAACTTACTTTCACATTTAATTTTGTAATATTAGTTAAGATTAGACTATGTTATTTAATACTACTCAAATAAAAAATAATAAAACTTCTTAAATACACTATAAAATACTATTTATTGGCATAAGCTAGCACTCTAAGTTTCCGAAATAAAGGTTTATGTGTGACGTAGAGTAGAAATACTAGTCATATTGCCTACAAAATTGTTAAACGCATAGTCGGCATATCAACGCAATTAAAATTACAGAGTTGATGTAAACCAGACTCTCAATCTCAGTTTTCAATATTGTGACTGTACGTCGCTAACCCTAAGCTGATAAAATTTTCATTTTTCCAATATTTAAATACAAACTCAAGTCAAAATTCATAACTCATTTATTTAGCTCTTTTGGACTTTAAATGTACAATTATAGACAGCCCACAAACAGCCCTCCCTTCACCGCTTCCTAGTGTTTATGCTGGGGAGAAGAAACGGCGCAACAAACTCCCCAGCAACACAGTTCTGTCTGTTAGGTGAATAATTAATTGACTCTATACAAAGCAAAACATAATATTATTTACAATAATAGAATTATACAAATTATGGAGAGGTAATAAAAAGAAGTAGTTATATAAAACAATTCTGTCGGAGGACTTCAGATAATATTTAAATTGTAATATATGTCATTATTAAGAAAGCTAAAGGGACAATGAAAGGGATGCAAGCGACATATATCGTAATGATAAGATAAAACCAAAAGGAGGAATAACGAGGGACATATACATATAAGGATACGTAACGCTTGCGTTCTGAAACACATTAGTGTTATATTAATTAACTACATTAAAATCGAACCCCACGTTATGATGCGCTGTCGCATCTTACGGGTACCGCTAAAGTCTAACAGCCACGAGGCCTGTGGTTTAACGGTCCGCGTTCCTAAGCTCTCATGTCTTACTGAATCCTAAGACAGAGTCCTGCGAAGTCCATCTGCCATTCAGCGAGACATGTTCCCAACAATGCTGGACGACTAGTATTGATTAGACCCGAGTGATGCCCGTCCCTTTACTTGAATTAGTTATTTAAAATAGCGCAAGCGCAGCGTATTGTTAGTCGGTTGCATGATATCTCACGTTTGCACCTGGGATACGTTCGAGTGGTATTATTTATCGTCACTTCACACTTCCTTAATCTACCCAAGTTCGTGGACGGTAACGGGTTGTGAGGCCGCTTCCCGCCCTGTTCGTGGCTCGCTAAGTGTTAATGACGATTCTGTGATTGGCTTCGTTTGGGCCGGGCATAACGAGACACGTTCTCTAACGTCCTTTAGGAAGACTATCCATCCATTTTAGGGTACTTGGTGAAGCCTACCCCCCTCCCTGGAAGTGTACGTAAAACAAGTGCAACATACGTAAGGCATAATGCTGGGGTCAATCTGTCAATAGAAGGTAGCCATCACTAACGTTTGGTTGATTTATATTCCGGTGATTATTAAGGGTTGGCATTGTAGCCTAGATTAATCCGAGCGAGTCCAAAGTATATTATACGGTTCAGCCTTCCATAGATGGCTTCTCCGCTTCCCTATAACCAAACGCAGGTGTAAGAAACCTCGGCGAAGTCAGATGTACCGTTTATGTCTAAACGATACATGATAATAAATTACTTTATAGTTATTGTACGCACATAAACAATAATACAGCCTGGAATAATTATAGTAAAACACTCACCCATTCGTTCACTCACGCACTCATGGAGATTCGCACTTGCAGACTTTGTTAGTACTGATTAATTCGAAGTATAACTAGTATTACAATACACATAAGCTAAACTATAGGTAATAACTTAAACTGGTTATAATAGCCTCTCGCCCGACGACTTCCTAGCAGGGTTTGATCAACTCTCCTAGTTAATCCTAGTCTACTCGCCTATGACTCTGGTGACCGACTCCTATACTGGTCTAAAACAGCCTCTCCTAGCTTTTGACTCTGACGTCCGTACCCTATAGAGGTCTATAACCAACTCCCTAGATTATCCTAACTTCACTAGCCTTTAGCTCTTAACTCTGACGACCGTGCTCAACCGTGGTCTATAACCAACTCTCCTAGTCTTTCCTTTGACGTCCGTTCTCTATAGCGGTCTAAGACCAACTGCCTTTCCTTGAATCCTTCATATTACATTTCACGTCGCTAGGACCGTCTTCCCACGGGTTTTTCCCCCGACGGGTCCATTACTGTTTTTGTATAGTTTCTCAATTGTTTCAAGATGTCGTTTTTAGGACCTTTCTCAAAATTTGCTAAAATGTTTCCATGGGTTTTGTTTTTGTTACCCAACGGATTCATTGCCCTTTTTGTGCAATTTCGTAATTATTGTTTCTAAGGGTCGCTCTTAATGTGGCACTTCTATTATGCGTTGCACTCGGGGTTTCACATTTCATCAGTTCCTTTACAATTTGTAGAATATTTTATCTTAACAGATGGCTAACACTTGTCCCTAGTCTGTTTCCCGTAAACTATACATCTAATGTGTTTCTAAGAGGCCCGATATTGTATTATGGTTCTAAAATAAATAGAATATTTTGTTAATAATTAGGAGTACGTGACAGACCGTCACAATATTTTAAGTAAAATTGTTAACACGTCATGTGTAACAGATGTTCGTGCGACAACATTACACTTTGATTTTGTTTGAAGTTCTTCTTAACTCGTGATGCTGGGAATATTCATTCAAAAGTATAGATATACGATTATATATCTTTAGTGTAGACGCATCTCTAATGTCTGGTTCGTATAGCCACAAACGAGCCGTTTTGCATACCAATGGTAGCATTTTTTTTTTTTTTTTTTTTCTATTTGACTGCTGTAGGTCGTCCTAGGGGACGGTTTCTACGTAACCGGGCAGTTATTGGCGTGATCTGAAGGGTCTCCAGCCAATGGGGGGGAAGTAAAATACTTAACCTAAGCTAACTACTTGTACTACACTAACATCATGACTACCTGCAACAACAGCACTAAGGGCGACCCCTAGTGGGACTCGGACCTCGGCTTAGGACGTTGCTGGCGTGGACATAGGGGGGGGAGACAGCTTGATGAGGGCTGAATTATCGGTGTGACTGCGGAGTCTGAAGAGACGACCGGCTCTACGACGGAAGAGCTCGGTGGATCGTGACCGGCGGCGGTGGGACGTCGCGACGGGCCTCGTCGGCGAGGACGGTATGCCGGACGGCGGCGGACGTTGTGTATTGTGCTGGTCGATTTACTCGCCTCCTGGAGGAGGGTTATTTCGTCATCGGGTTCTAAAAGTGTGTGCCTGGGACGGCGAACTTTACTTATGAGAGAGGGACTGTAGTCGGCCGCTGCGGCGACTAGGGGGTTCGGATGGAGGGAGGCAGTGTCGAAGTAACGCTTGGAAATGCGTTTGAGGTATTGCCTGATGGTTGGCATTTTTAGATCGAGATGGAGTTGGACGTTACGCATGAACCACGGGGCAGCCGCGGCTCTGCGCAACACTCGATTCTGGAGGGTTTGGAAGGATTTGAAACGACAAGGCTTAACGTGTGCGAACACGACGTTTCTAAGTGACAATTTACTGCGTGCTCTAAGGATGGGGAGCATTTTTTAGTGTAAAACTTACCGTATAAATAGACTCGTGAGCTAATTTTAGCCTAGGCGTACACTAGGCGACATGCGACAGCAACAGCTCGGCGACTAGACGCGACAACAGGCTGCGGCCGACAATTTTCATATATTTTGTTCAAAGCTCCGCACATTTCATCAGAGTCGCGGAGTCGCGACGACAAGCTAGGGGAGTCGCGCTCGCTCGCTAGTTGTCACCGCATCTAGTCGCGCTGTACACGCATACACACGACGACAGTCATGCGACAGCGCACCGTCAGTCTTGCTGTGAACGCTGAGAAAGGTGCACGTGTTTATTTTAATGAACAACACGGCCGTCTCACTCGAATCATCATCATCATTCAGCCGAAAGACGTCCACTGCTCGACATAGGCTTCCCCCAAAAGGGGGGTTGCCGTAATCACCACGCTTGGCAGGCGGGTTGGCGATCACAGTATGGTTGTTAAAGTACTCAGAGAACGCTGCTGCCCATCCTCTAGCTAGAGAATCCCTTAGTCGCCTTTTACGACACCCACGGAAAGAGATCCCGTAGTGCTATTCTTTACGTCCGGCATCACTACACGAGACTCACTCGAATACTCTACTACTAATGATCGCTTCCTGCACGACGTCTGTCGTAACGACTAGTCGCCAATGCAAGCGATAGCTCGGCGTCTGGTCGCGGCGATAAGACGACAGATGCAAACGACAACGCCGCGTCTTTTCGCCGCGACTAGACGCGACGACAAGTCGCCCAGTTTGCGATGGCACTTAAGTGTGATAGCTACTAACTTATGGGAGGGTCTTCTGCACAAAGCTATGAGGTCTTTGCTTCATTATTGGTAAAGATACAAGATACTTAATTTTAAACAATAACGTTTGGTAAATCATAGGAATCGGCCATTATCCACCCGACCATAATATGTATTGAAAATTCTGTTCTAAATTCAAAGAAAGCAAAACATTAAAAGGTATCGGATATCTTTCTACTATAGTCCTACTAGAAAGTAACGGTCTACATATCTTACCCACGAAATCTCTATTATCTATGTAGATTAAATGTGTTCTAGCTATTTCAAAGGGTCCCACGAAATCTTGTCTAAAAATAAATCCAAGGAAATTGTCTTCGAACACGACAACACAACAAATGCAAATTGGGAGACGGACCGCTATATGATCTACTCGGAATTTAATGCGGCATGAAATTACGTATTTACCTACTTACCTAGTCGATAGGAAAATTGGTTTCTACATCCCAGTTGTCCATTCGTTGCAGAAGCGATTGGCGTTTGACAGCCGAGACTTTTCCGGCGCGGGATTAGACGTGGGATCAATCTGATTATACTAATCGTTTGATCTCTTATATTAATAACAGTCTGGGATATATATGCGTTGGGATTATTTTGTGGGATGTGAATTATGGGGCTGTGTTGTTTGTTTTGGTTAAGGTAATTTATTTACTGAATTCGAAAGTGTTGAACAGAAAAGTGGATGACATTTTTGAAATATTGAATTCATTTTTCAGTGCACGTAATGATTATTTGAAAATATTAAGAATACTAGTATTTATTGTTGTCTATTCTGTTATTTTGTATACAAAATAAATATTATTAAAAACAAAATTACATTTATAAAACACTTTTGAAACTTTGTACAATCATCATTTAGTTTTGATGTTAACTTTTCATAGAGATGTGCTTCGAACTTTTGTTGGGTTTTTATCGTTTTTAGCCTTCTTGAGTTACACCTAGGTCAATGTCTTAATACCAGACTATGTCATGGTACAGCTAAAGTTAAAAATATATGTAAACCTACCAGTAGTTTTATACTTATTCATTTTTATTCCTTGTTTTTACACCTTCGCTACCAAACAAATTACCCACATCAAACTGTTTTGAGTTACCTTTAGATTCAAAATTCCATAATTTCTAAAGTATATGTCGTAACCCAAACCCAAATACACCAAAAGATTCACCCAGACCAGAACTTTTTTTTCTTTATATAAAAGTATGAAATGAAAATTGTTCATTAGCGATACACAACGCCAACGCCTTGAACGCAATGAAATGTACCATTTTTGATACACACCGTATTAACATTCTGTGCAAAAATTATACAATATCTGTGAAGGTGATAAGTAATATATGTTCGTTGGTACATACTCGTATCATCATAATTTTGTTTTAAATGTAGCATCTTCTGTAAACATAAATAACATAAAATCACGACTGTATTCCCCGATGGGTAGGGCAGAGGTGTACAGTACACCCTCATTTCCTTGCCATCAAGTGGGCACAGGTTGCTGAATGCGAGAAGCACAGTACCGGTCGATGTGGCGATGCTTGAGCGAGGCCTGTGTCCAGCAGGCACTGTAAAGGTTCATCCCTATAGATAGTTAATATGCATATAATGATGGCCGGTCCACACCGCGGCTGCTAATTAGTTTCCACGACCGATAGAGACGTTATGTCTTTCGGCTGAATGATAATGATGAAGTGGGCAAAAATTTTGACTCCTCGGCTGTCCCATTTCAAAACTTAGTAAGGGACAATTTTTAAAAAACCAACCTACTAAGTCATTCTTCTTCTTCTTCCTTTGCCTTGTCCCACTATCTGGGGTCGACTCTCCTTGTCTGCCTTTTCCATTTATGTCGATCCCGAGCCATTGCGGGGTCCAAATTGTCTAAATCTATACTAATATTATAAAGAGGTAGAATTTGTTTGTTTGTTTGTTTGTATGTAGGAGGTAATCTCCGAAATTACTCATCCGATTTCAAAAATTCTTTCACCAATAGGAAGCTACGTTATCCCTGAGTGCTATAGGCTATATTTTGGGATCAAAAAATTAGGGATCCGTAAATTAACGGGAGCGAAGCCGCGAGCAAAAGCTAGTACCAAATAAAAAACGCCAGCGTTGATAGCTCACATATAAACAGAAATATTTAAGCATCGATACCTAGTAAGTGCACCATTGACTGCCTCGTGGTCACGTTAAAACCTAGTAAGTCACTTCGACCTCGTGGTTTTACCTAAAATAAATACTTTTCAATGGAGAACCGATTTTACGTTTATGCGCTCTCCTGTAAAATTTCGTTTTAAGCCCTTACTAGGCTTTGAAATGGAACAGCTTTCCTGGCTGCTACTGAGAAATTCCACACGGAAAAACCCGATAACACTTTGCCCTACTTGAGGATCGAACCCAGGACCTCATGTTCAGCAGTCCCGCTTGCAATCACTAGACCAATGAGGCAGCCTGTCTAATATCATCATTCAGCCGAAAGACGTCCACTGCTGGACATAGGCCTGCCCCAAAAGGAGGAGGGGTTGCCGTAGTCGCCACGCTTGGCAGTCGGGTTGGCGATCGCAGTATGGTTGTTAAAGTACTCAGAGAACGCTGCTGCCCATCCTCTAGAGAATCCCTTCCCATCCCATGGGAAGAGATGGAATAGTGCTATTCTTTAAGTCTACTACGGCACTACACGAAACCTGTCTGCTATAATTTTCCAAAATTCGTGTTTATACCTACTTAACTTGCGTAGTAACTTTCAGTTTGCCCGTTGGCTTACTGCTATTATCATCGATTTCCTTTGATGTCATCAATCACGTTACCCTATATTAAATCGGGTACAATTAATAATTTATACCTCGTCGGCGAAGTAAGTAAAGAAAGTTCTTGACTGTCAATTTTTTCGTTTGGTGCCTTTGAAAAATTAGTAGTCATCAAAGGTTCAGAGAGGGGATCATAAATTTTAGGGTGGTACTTTCGTGATTTCATTCGCTTTCCCCTTAGCACACGGGGCAAATGCGATAAATTATGCCCATCAATAATACCCAGGCACGTTTGTGTCAACAACATTCTATACTGATGGTATTTGTAGCTATTTATTTAGGTACCCTCCGCAGCTGGTAGTGTGACGTCATAACTTCTGCTTGTTTGAATCATAGACTGTTTTATGCATAATAAATTATTTTATGAGTTCGATTTATCAACGGAATATATTCAATTTTCTTCTTAGCGTACCGAAGGCAAATATAAATACTAATACTGAATAATATAAAATAAATAAATCAGCCTATAACTGTCCCACTGCTGGGCAAAGGCCTCTTCTCATGCAGAGAAGGAACGAGCATTAATCACCACGCTTGCTCAATGCGGGTTGGCGATTTCAGACAATTAAGTCCAGGTTTCCTCACGATGTTTTCCTTCACCGTATGTCAGTGGCGTCTTAGATTAACTAAGAAAGTACATATGACATTAAAAAGGCACATTGGTACATGCTTGGGTTTCAACCCGCAACCCGGTGCTTAACAAGCGGGTCTGTAACCTCTGGGCCACCACGACTGAATAATATAATTTTGTTAATTTTTTCGTTTGGCCCAGAATTCAGCCACGACAACACCATCCGCTGACGCAGTCATTAGGTCCTCACGTGTGCAGGTGACAGGGCATGCGGCGCAAGACCAAAGGTGGACCATGGTCTGCGGAGAGACACCGCATAGGCACTGAAGATCGGTGCCATCTGCGAAACCCCACCTTAGGAGATTCTCTTTGCTGCGGCCGACTTGGGTGCGGAGTCTGTTTAAAGTCTTCCAAGTCGGCCACGGCAACGCGTGCCCAGGCGAAAGACTCGATTATATTCAATTAAACATATAAAAGATGTTTGGCAACCACGACAGGAATATTCAAGATTACCTCGTCAAATATTTCGCTGGAGGAAAGTTATTTTTTAACATTGCATTTTGTTTTCCTTATTTAGATTAAAAATGTTTGTGATGAATGAAAGAAATGTTTTGGAGGGGCTAAATAACAACCGCGCAGATGATATGATTTGCAAGGTTAAGTTGTGCTTGCCACGGTCAGGCCTTGGATGGGTGACCATTCTTTACATATCGAGACCGTTTATTTTTTCGTGTGAACGTCCTCATGTATGTCCTTCGCCCGGGGAAGGCAAAGGAGTACGCTGGACTCTTACCGTATAAAAACCCACGGTGTTCCTTCTCGTGACCCTTGGCCGGGGTAGCGGGATTCTCAGCTGCATGCACCGCGACTCCGACAGGCCTCGGTCCGCCAGCCCCTGGCGGACCTCTCCTACTGTGGAGCCTAGCCCCACGTCCTCCTGAGAGGCACGCACGGAACACTGCGCGCTGCCTTCTCGGGCCTGTTACTGATCGAGCGAAAGGTACACCGAGACCCCTCCGTGCCTCGGAGAGCACGTTAAACCGTGGGCCCCTGTGTCATTCGAATACCTATGACAGTCGTTACGGGTAGTCAGAAGCCTGAAAGTCTGACAACCAGTCTAATCTTAGGATATCGGCCATGCCCAGTATATAGTAGATGGCAGTCGCTCCGTGTAAAATATTGTTATTCAGCCGCATGTAGTTAGATTGGAAGCTGAGCCTAATGTAGTTGGGAAAAGGCTAGACAGATAGATTAAAAATGTTTTGTTAGACCTATAAAGAGGAATAATTGGAAACGTGTCGTGTGGTGCCGGACGTAAAGAATAGCACTACCAAATCTCTTCCTATGTAGTCAATCAGAGTCACTAGCGGGCGCGGGCGCTCGGGTCTTGGCGTCTGCGTGTTCACAGTAGTGCCGAACGAGCTATCGTAGCGTGCGTGTGTGTTTTGTCGTTAACAGACCCTATATTACTGTGAGTGATACGAGCGGATTGAGCCATTAGACACACCCGCGCCACCGCGCCCGCGCCCGCCTCATGCAGGCGCGCGACTCGCGGGCGCACTGTGAATGCAACTGGCGTCTACATACATTTGATTTAAACTCGCCCGCGCTAACACCCGCGCCCGCCTCCACTCTGAAATACGGCCATGGGTGTCGTAAAAGGCGACTAAGGGATTCACTAGAGGATGGGCAGCAGCGTTCTCTGAGTATATTAACAACCATACTGCGATCGCCAACACGCCTACCAAGCGTGGCGATTATGGCAACCCCTCCCCCCTTTTGGGGGAGGCCTATGTCCAGCAGTGGACGTCTTTCGGCTGAATGATGCTGATGATTGGAAACGTAATTTAAATAAAATTAAATCCCTATTTAACAGTGCCTACATTTTAGGATTATACGTTGGTTATCCAACACAACATCTTAACAGAAAACAAACATATGTACGAATATCATATAGTATCTTATCTAACCCACATCCGCTGCGGAATCCTAAAAAAGGAACAATGTTTATTACTTTACCCAAAATTAGTTTTCTTTTTTATTATACGCTACCATAAATAAACCTGCCAAAGTTAACTAAAACCCACTCGTCCTTTTATTCCGGAAAGAAAAGAGCCTTTTACCTGCGGGAATACCTTCTATGTTTAACGAGAAAACTGGTCGCGAATCGGTTTGAAATTTCAAGTGTATATACCCCTTTTTGGGTTCAATCGAAATAACCACAAAACATTCCGTTCCTATTTTCGATTCCTGTCACACTGCCTCCATCACGTGGAGGTTGGGTTGGCTGAGGTAGAGCTACTTTCGATGCGTATTCAGAAGGCGTCCGTGTACCGAACTCGTGTGCTGTGATCGTGTATGATTTCTATTGAGTAAAAGATTAATAACTGCTGTTAAAATTTTGTTGCTTGAGTTTTTGTTGTGGCATTATATTTTTTGCAGAAGTATATTGTTTCTAGTATTAGGTATATTTTTATTGTAAAATACTTATTTCTGTGTCAGCATTACGCGTTGTCTATAGATAAATTATTTCAGTGATCAATTATTCAGTCGTTCAAAAGTTGGGAGGGGACGAGTCGGTAGGGCCATTTTCGATGCGTATTCAGATGTCCGTGTACCGTGTCGTTTGGTGTTATCGTGTATGATTTCTATTCAGTAAAAGATTAATAATTGCTGTTAAAATTTTGTTGCTTGCATTTTTGTTGGAATATTATATTTTTGTAGGAAGTTACTATGGAATACCTTATTCTGTGTCAGTAATACACGTTACCTGTAATAGATCAATTATCTTAATGATCAATTATTCACTCGCTCAGAGGTTGGGACGGGACTTACGTGGGTTGGGCCACTTTCAATGCGTATTGAGTAGGCAAACTCGTGTAATCGTGTATGATTTCTATTGAGTAAAAGATTATTTTGTAACTGTAGTTAAGACTTTGTTGAAGAATCATGTTTTAGTAGATTTAGTAATTATGAAGAGAGCTACTTCTTCTATGACAATTAAATTTTCGGTTTTCAGATATTAATTTAGTCATCACTATTCAGTTTTTTGCTATGCATTTTTTTCTTCAATAATAGCATGTAGGTGAGTATCTGAAATAATAAACCAAATAAACGGCCGATATTTTAAGTATTAAACATAATTAAGAGAAAGGGAAAGTTTCTTTCCTGAAGTCACGGGTTCAATACCCACTTCATGAAATATGCGTTTTTCTGTTAGAAAATCTTAAGTCGCGGCTCCGAAATATTAAATAATCTACAGTACAACGGCTTCATTTTATGTTAGTAAATATATATCTATTCTGTAACTTTTATAAACTACTAGAAAAAGTATTCAAAGACAGTATTAAAGTGCTCAAATATTGGCTATAGAAAATCTAATCACGTACGTGTTCGTATATGTATATCTGAAACAAGAGTCTGCTTGAAATTTTGATTGGTATTACAAGAAACTTTACTTTCGTATTTAAATACGAATTTTCTAGAATCTAGAAGAAGTTAGCGCAAATCGAAAACAATATCTTAAGATACTTCTGTAACTTTGCTAGGCGAAAGCAGATTGTGTTTGAATACAGTTAAGAGATTGTAACATAAACTTTTAATTCCATTCAATTTCCGTGTAGTTTGAATAACGACGTCATCGTATGAATTAGCAGAACAGTTCTGTAGCAGCGCCTAAACTAGCTGGTAATGAGAGTTTACGATAAGATCCTAGTATGTTATTATTATTAAAAACACTATCGTAAAATGTACCTATTTCTACGCTTGGAAAAAAAATCTGTTGACCTTTTTCACCGAAGAACGAGCAGCATAAAACTATTAAAAAAGCAAATTAGAGCATTAAATCATGTGTCGTATAATATATTTCATAATGTCAATATGAAACGGCCAACGGCGGGCAGTCAGCGCGCTTGCCGCTATCATACAACTCGACTCGCAGACAGCGCGCTGCAAGCGAGCCGACTGCGTGCTTACAGCGCGCCGACTGCGTGCTTACGGCGCGCCAACTCCGAGTCGCCAGCGAATGCAAGTCCTAGGAGTGTTCAATCACAAATGTCTTATAACAATTGTGTTCGCGGTGACAGCAAGCTTGCACCTCGCGGCCGGCGCGCGTACTGCGAGCTTGCACCTCGCGACGACGCGTAGTTAGCGCGCTGGCGGCTAGCCGTAGCCTAAATTCGAGGCGACGCCGTACTTCAGCCGTGCAGTTGCTGTGCCGGTCTAATGTGCCATGACCTTTATTCTGACAGGTGGTAGGAATTTCAATTCAGACCAGACATCCGCTATGCCATAGATAAATAAAAAAATTGGACGAAGGAATCAAAAATATGCCAAGAAACCGCAAGTATCATAGAGACGGGGTGTATCAAAAGAGCCTCCACGAGTGACAATATTTAAATACGTCCGGCACACCTTGGGCAGTCAGCCCTGCGGCCAACCTTGCTGACTGGTTAATCTTTTTACGATGGCATGAGCTCCTTAGCTCGTGCCGATCCGAGAGAAGAAGAAAAAAAAGAAAGAAAATACATTTATTTAGCACAGACTAAAAGGCACACTACAAAGATAAAGCATAAAAGAAAAGAAATTAGCAGGAAAGTGTGCCTCACGGCTGAGCCAAAAAGGGCAAGTTCAGCAAAATATGTCAGACAACTGGTGTCTGACGCTGGTTTTCAACTAGACCTGATGGAGGATGGAAGATGGAGATGAAGACACATGCAATTTGATAGCGCTGTATTTTTCATAAAGCACTTATTGACTAAAGAACCCTTGTTCATGCGTGACCCGATACACCTCTTGAATATTTGATATTGCCTATATTATAATAAACCGGGCAAGTGCGAGTCGGACTCGTGCACAGGGGGTTCTATACCTTGGAAGGAAACGTATAAAACTTATTTAGTCTGAATTCTAAAATACTGGGCTATTATCCTTTTATTTTTCCTGTAATATTAACATTTTTTTTGATTCCATTAATTTCGGTTTGCAAAATTCGGAGATATTGGGAGGACGGTGTTTTTACTGTCATTTTTCATCATTCATAAACTATGCGGCACAAGTGAAAATTAAAATATATTTTATAATGTGCGTAAGAAGTTCTTTTAAATGACATTTGACCTATTTTTCAAATGATATTTGACGTATTTTTCAAATGACATTTAACCTATTTTTTAAATAACATTTGACCTATTTTTCAGAAAAGAAAAAAAACCTACAGAAATGAATACATATTAAAATTCAAAAATGCAATTCTGGCACTTGCAATATAGATGAACAAGCATTATTTAAAACTATTGGGGTGCATGAAAAGAGCCTCCACGAGTGACGATACTTCAGTACGTCCGGCGCATCCTGGGCAGTCAGTCAGCCCTGTTACAATACGGCCGACGTATCTTGGCGAGTCTGAAGTTAGCTGATTAGCTGCGCAGTAGACAATTTCGTTTCTAAAAGATTCATTGCGCAGCCAAAAAACTAACTTCAGACTCGCCAAGATACGTCGGCCGTATTGTACCAACCTTGCTGACTGGCTAATCTTTTCACCACGGCATTACCTGTTCTGGTATAGCTCGTGCTGATACGATAGAAGAAGAAGAATTTAAAACTATACCACACGTCGATAGCATTAGTAGTTCCTGACATAAGCAGCTGTGACAGACATACGGACGCACGAAGTCGCAACATAAGGGTTCCTTTTTAAATTTTTGTACGGAACCCTTAAAAAGGAAAGTTTTTCTTTGAATTTACATTTGACAAACTATTCCAAACTTCAAGGCTGTTGATGTGGGCGTGTCAACAGTTGTGTGGGTAAGCGTGATTAAACGACTACGTTTAAATATTTAATTAGTGAACGGCCATGGACGAATCGTTTAGTTAAACTAATGATAAGTCAATGGTTGGAGGATTAGGAATACATATTTTATGAGCTGGAGCTGCTAATCGTTCAGCATGTTAGCTTAGCTATAAGGATTTCCGAAGTAATGAACCTACAAATGTAACATGCAAATAATATCAGGGGCCCAATTCTCCTAAAATAAATTGTCGCCAAACGCAGTCGAACCACAACCGTCGGTCAGTTTTTGTTTTCGTAAACTTTCAAAATGATTGATTTTGTTTTTTGTGTCATACAATTTGATAGATTTTGAAATTGAGAACTGTCTGAATGAACGGCTCGGCCTTGGTTCGGTTGTGATTTATCAAGATTTATTTTAGGAGAATTAGGCCCCTGAACTTTGTTATCATCCATTTACTTAAAATGTCATGTTACACGTTCCAAATTGTAACTGGGGCGTTCTACTTTTCTACCGATAATAGTCTGTCCTTCGTCTTATTATGGCATCTCGTTGGAGTATTGATATTTACGGTTTTTTAATTCGGTTCGAATAAACGTCCACATTTTTCTTATCTATTAATATCAAGTAATTTTTAATATTCTCTAACCAGCATATTTTATACGTTTGTTTTCCGTAGAATGCTGTGACAGAGTGGTAAACCGAAATGTGGTCTCCACAGAAAACGGCCACATTGTCACATAATTTTTTTAAAAACCAACTTTCAAAAAGAATTAATAATAGCCAGAACGGAATCTTTAATTAGTCCTAATGAAAACACAAATGCAGTTTTTGTTAAATCCCACATAGAAGCCACAATTATGGATAGTTCAAAAACCAAAAAAATGTCGTTTCACTGTCGGCAAAAAAAAGAACGACCCAACTGCCCAAGATATTTTTTGTACACTTAAAAAGAAGAAAGAGGAATAAATCGTCCAAACGTTCACCACAGTTCTTGTCTAACAGGTGGGATTTGACTTATTTAAATACTCCGTGTAGGGTCAACATAATAAATACTGTAATGTGCGGCGACGTTTAGGTAAATAAAAAATCGACCTTCTTTTCAGATAAAGGAATGCATCTTCTGTATTTGTTTATTTTGTGGTTTTATGGAAACTTCAAATCCTATTACGTTTCGGCAACTATAGTCCATCGCTAGATTATTTTATTTTACTCTTAAAGCAACCGTATATAAAAAAAAAATTGTATACACCTCTAACTAGTTTATAAATTAGAAACAGTACGCATAGTATTAGAATTCAGATAAAGATAAATGGTTGCGCGCAATGTTTAGTTTTAATTTTATAATTATGTAATCTGCCGGCGACGGCGCACACTGTTCCACAACCCCATTATTGGGGAATTAGGCGTTGCAGTAAAATGCCAATAGATGGCGCTAAATCACAGTCTCATCAATTTCACCTTCCACGCGCCCTGTGATTGGCTGCACGCGTCGGTAATATGCATCGTCAAAATTGTCGGTGCAACAGTTCAAGAGAAGAAAAATTTGAATCCTGACAACGCCTACTACTGCCCTCTTGAACACACCTATTTTTCTTTTTTTTGTGAAAGTGCTTCACAGACACCCAGGAGTGCAGTTTTCCGGAGACTGGTGAGTTCAGTGTTGTGTTGACATATTTTTAATATTTAAGCTATACATTGCCGCACCGCACCGCACCGCCACCAACTAGGACTGTTCTTCGCTTCTTTCTCAGTCTCCAAACCCCTCCATCGGCTGGAGCTTTTTACACGCTCCACCAATAAATGTATTATGCTATGTTGGTGTATTTGACAAATAAACCGTCTCTGAGATAAGTGAGTAAGCGACAAATACCTACCTCCCAACATTTCATGTTCGCCTTTTATATTCACACACACTACATCCATTCAATTGTATGTCCATCTCCAACACTACGCATATTTCCTGCTAAACCCTAAAAGCATATCGAAATGAAAAAAAAAGTTGCTTAAATAAAAATCCTAAGCTTTCCATGTTATTAAAACATTTCACGCGTCAACCCTCACTTTGCTTGGCTTGAAGTGGAATCAATATAGATGCTTTTCGTATTCCGTATCACGTAGAATCAATTTAAGAACTCCTGCTGCGGGTCAACGGATATTTATGAAGATAACTTCGATTTATAGAGATTGCTTTGCGTTCTTTACACCGCCGAGCAAAGTTATGGCGGCAGCCGTGTTGCTTTAAGTGTTCGATAAGATATTCTACCGCAAATGAGTCTAGGAGCTTATTTATGGGGACATTGGAGATGTCTTTTGGTGTGGATACATGGTTTAAAATTACACGTGGTGAAAATAAACATGAGGTTTCCACTTAACATATCTTTCTACTTCTCGTTTTGTCTTTTCTGACTAATTTCGTTGCGGGTCCAAATTCAAATTCAAAATATTTATTTATTTTTAAACTGGCGACCCGCCCCGGCTTCGCTCGGAACATATAAACCTTCCTCTTAAATCACTCTATCTATTAAAAAAACCGCATCAAAATGCGTTGCGTAGTTTTAAAGATCTAAGCATACATAGTGACAGACAGCGAGAAGCGACTTTGTTTTATACTATGTAGTGATATGGTTACAATTAGTGCTAATATTGACTAGTTCAGCATATTTCGTCATAACATATTGACATGCAAATGCATATCCACCTGGATTCAAGATGGCAGAATCTGATGGTTAAAATGATAAGACTAATCTGGAAGTAGTAGTGATAAGCCGCGGCGTCTGAGTTGATCAGCAAAACAGCAACTTCACGATTGTCAATCATTACTTTACATCACTTATCCATCTAGCCTTTAGCTTCACCACTACACTTTGCACTGACTTGCAAACGCACTTACAGGGTGCATTAGCATGTACCTACCTAATTTTAAATCCTACGAAAGTCCTATGGAAATTATATAGGTATGTACATGTATGCAAAAATAAACAATACACAATTAACTATTGCAAACATTTGTATAGATTTTGGCAACAAAAGTTCAGACACAGAAGGTTAACGCGAGTTCAAGGGTTTTTGATACATTTTCCATGTTATAAGCGGAAACGATCGTCAATTGACGAAGTCGCAAGCAAAGTAGCGAAGCAAATGTGTCGCGCACTAAATTGGTGACGATGGCAGGTAGATGTAAAAAAAGGCGAAATTAAGGGTAGTATTGACATTTGAATGCTTTAATTGTCTATCCTTCCCACCAACGCATGAATCGCTTGCACGATTCATTGTGTCAATGTTATAACCAAGCCGTAAATATAAAGAGTACAGGCATAAAATCAGGGTAGCCCAAATTTTTTTTTTAAAAAACTCTACCGAAGATTGCACGTCTGAAACTATCATCCTTTTTTCCTGTTGAAAAAAAATCAATTTTCTGGAAATAAATATACTAGTTTTTAGTTGACTCCTACTACTCAAGTTCATCTTTTCGGACGGGCAAAAACACATCGGTAGTAGGGACAACTGTCAAATCGTGTTGTCATTCATTCTTAGTTCGGGCCCCGAAATAATCGTATGTCCGTTGGTGATAGGGAGGAGGAAACGCTCGTAACTAAGGCCGAAACCACGGACTTCGTGCTTAGGGTGTAGACCCCCTGGTTAGACTGGAAACTGACCCCAATATAGTTGGGAAAGACTAGGTAGAACATGTAAGAATTAAATGGGTAATGTCTGCAATTTATAGACATCTGCAGCTAATACGATGTTGACTCGTAAATGTCTAGGGAATTGTGTTCCGCTGTCAGCGTCTCAAATGTTCCGAGTTTTTCTCTGAAAATATGTTTTTGCTGTACAGACTTCTCATATATTTTATTATATACAGTCACATGTAATAATGTGGATTACACATAGCGAACTTTAAAAGCGAATTTCTTTTAAAATGTAATTTGTAATCAAGAAATATTCGAACCATAATTCTTGTGCATTTGTAGAATCGTACGTAGTACGTGTATGTGTGTAATCCTTACTAATAATAAATGCGAAAGTAACTCTGTCTGTCTGTGACGCTTTCACGCCTAAATCGCTGAACCGATTTTGATGAATCTTGGTACAGAGATTGTCTGGAACCTGGAAAAGGATTTAGGCTACCTTTATCCCGAAAAATACGCGATAAACGACATCCACGCGGGCGAGGCCGCGAGGGACTTCTAGTATTTCATAATTCTAGTAGATATTTTAGAAGAAAATTGCATATAAATTTCGCTATGCGTATTCATAACATTATACGTGACTGTACAAACTTATTAACTTTAAGGTACGAGTTCGTAGGCGACTACATACAGCAGCAGCAGACGACGTGTCGCTCCGACACTACTGGTTTCTAAATATTTCTATGAAATACCTTCCGCAGCTAGCGACACGTCGCCCGACTACACATCGTACGACCGCAAATGACGTGTCGCCCGTGCCACCGACGCTGGAGCAACGACACGTTGAATCTTTCTCAAAAAATGACTTTTTCCAATTCTGAGGAAGAAAAACTGATAAACCAGCTGGCCAAATATCCTGCACTGTACGATGCATTTAACAAAAACAAAAGATACAAAAGTAAATCGCGACCGCTAAACCTAAAAACAGGTTACACATCCTGTCTCACGGAACATTCAGAACTAACTGGAATACGACGTGTCGTCTGCTGCAGCCATCTGTAGTTGGGTTCGGAATCATGACTGCAGCGACATGACGTGACGCTACGACGTGTCGACACGTCGTTTGCTGCTTTATTCTTATTGTTTTTATTTGACAAACCCAGTAATTTTAACATAACTACGAACTGCTCAAGCCTTCCCATTGACCCTACAGCTGATCTTATCTAATGATAACATAACGCTGAACTGGCTGATTTATGATGACTTGTATGCCTTCTGAGATAGATGTTAACATCTATCTGTCTCAAATCTCATTTAATGAATCGCCCACGTGAAAATATAGAACAAAGTATGCTATTTCACTGCCTATTGTCCAAACTACTGAATAGTTATTCCTTTAGTTTCTTTAGTGTCAAGCATCTTCAATTAGTTGCAGAAATTAAAGAGCTACAAATAAAAGCGGGGCTATTTTTAGCCAGAATATGATAACTGAATAATTCTTTCATATGAAATCTAGTGAAACTTGTCTATTTTCTAAAACTGTACCTTTATGCAGAGCAGGAATTTGCTGATATTAAGCAGACGCATGTCTGCGTCGCACGCGTCTGCGCCGCAGCGTACGCAGCTCTTAGTACGTTCATGCATTACAAAATCTGCTCTGCGCTGCGCTGCGTGCACCTGCGTCACCTGCGTCTCAGCATACGCTTAGCCTAAATAGCTTTTCCCTTAAGTAGGTTTCTAGAGGGATTCGCAGTCATGTAAAGGGCATGGCTTAGAATAGGAAAACGCATTAACGTCAGTATATGGTTTATGAAATAAAGCCATGAATGAAGCTATTAAATGCATGCACATAATATAAAAATGCAAATAGAATTATTACTTACAAAACTTTGCATTTAACAAAAAAACACTGTCATTATAAAATTACGAGCTTCTTGACGGAGTTTTGTAAGCAGAAAGTATCAATTACGCAAAGAGGAATTAATACTTTCATAAAGTAAACTGTTGTTTTATTTACAAAGAAACGTATACAGCGTTACTGGTTATTGAGCAGGATCCCCCGCCAGGGTTGTAGGACATGTTATCTAATACCCCAGTAATGTTTTATGCAAAAGTACAACAAACATTTTCGACATATTAATTTTGTAAATATTATTTTTGGAGGACGCAGTTGGCAGTTTTGAAGCAAAATCACGTTTTTTTTTTTTTGTCTTCTTCTACAGACCAGCAGGCCAAGCTACCCGAAACTGTCAAAAGTTGTCCCAATCAACATTGAACCTAACGTTTTCGCGATAAAGATGAAAATCTATTTGATGTGCTGGCGTCTATACGTGGTCCTTGCGGGCCGTTTCTTCGTAACCGGGCAGTTATTGGCGAGACTTGAAAATTCAGAAATGATCACGAAAATGTTTCAATTTTGCATAAAGTGTTAATGGGTTATTAGATAGTGGATAACATGTCCTAAAATTCTAATCGTGACCAATAACCAGTAACCTGTGGGACATCCCATCCATACGTACAAAGCGTATTGCGAACACATTCATTGTTCGCACAGCTAAGGAGTGGAATTCCCTGCCGGAGTCTGTGTTTCCTGATAGATTACAACCTTGGGGACTTTAAGTCAAGAGTGAATAGGTTACTTATAGGTAAGCACGCTTCACCGTCGACCACATCATCGCTTACTATCCGGCGAGATAGTGGACAAACGGGAGCCAATCGCTAAGTAAAAAAAAACCTGTACAATAAAAATAAAACCACAACTCCGTCAAAATTAAAACAAGCCCTTAATTTATAAACACGCACCACCCCAACATCGATTCTACATTTATGTCCCCGATTTCCATCAAAGAGAAAACGGGAAGAACCCCTCCAAGAAAATCTGCCCGTAAAAGAACCGTGTGCAAATTTAATAATGCATGTTTCGGCAGATTTCCGTACTCACATAATGCACTTTGCGACGTCACTTTTTCCGATGTTTGGCTCCCCCTCCTATTCCCCAAGTGTTAAATGTATTAGTTCTGCATCGGAACACTATTGTGGAAGTGTCATAAATAACGTTTTAGCATCGGGTATTAGTGTATTAGTAGGGGAATGTCCAGATGTTTCCCGATAATAAAGTAGCGAGTGAGAAGTAATTTGTTAGAGTACAATAGTTTTGAAATGCTTTTTTGCATGTTCCCGTTGTGAGATTAATTGAGGTACTGTTGGTTGGAGTGTTTTATGTATTTGCACAATCAATATATTTTTTTGTGAAAACCCATTCATTGTATGGAGTATCTTTGGGCCATAATCAGTCCATTACTGTTCCACTGCTGGGCATGAGTCTCTTCTCAGAATGAGAAGCGTTTAAGCCTTAGTCTATCATGCTGGACTGATGTGGGTTTGTAGACTACACACATTATTGAGAATTTTGTGGAGCCCTCTGTGCAGGTTTCCTCACGACGTTTTTTTTCACTGTTATTGCAAGTGATTATCAAATTTTGATCCGCATATGAATTCGAAAAGTGTAGGAGCTCGTGGCAAAATAATTACAGCCGCATAGACCGATCTTGAAGGTTAAACCACGCTTGCCGAGGTTGGTCTGTGGATGGGTGACCATTTACCATAGCGAGTTTCCTCCGTGCCTCAGAAAGCACGTAAAGCCGTTGGACCCGGCTGTCATTTGTAGATCTTTGACAGTCGTTACTGTTGGTCAGAAGCCAGAAAGTCTGACAACCAGTCTTACCAAGAGTATCGTATTACCCAGTTACTGGGTTGTGGAGGTCTGATAGGCAGTCGCTCCATGTAAAATACTGATATTCAGCTGCATCCGGTTCGACTGGAAGCCGACCCCAACATAGTTGGGAAAAGGCTAGGCAGATGATGATGACATGAATTCGAAAAGTCAAAGGTGCGGGCCGGTGTGCACTCGGAACCTCCTGCTTGGAAGGCAAGCATTCAACCACTAGGCTATAACAGCTTCAAGTCCATATTTTATGACCGTTATATTATTAGTGCACAAGACTATTCTGCAGTTCATCGTCTTGTTATAATAATCCCCGTCGCTTTTAACGGCACTCACATAAAAAGTGAGGATGTCTCATTCTACCTGGAGCCACAGGGATACATAACATCATAAATTATATTTATTTCTGAAAGTAAATCTGTTAGACACTTTTACAAGTCAATGTAATGTTTTTTTTTAAGATTAGATGGCGCCCGCATTTCCTGTCTGACTAGCTCTGAGAAGAAAAGCCGAAACAAACTCAGATGTCAAGGTCTCTTTTAAAGTCCAGACATTGTGGTATAAAACTATGCTAGTGTAACAATGATGGGCAACGTCTGTGTAAATAGCCATAGCAGGTTTGAGTTGACCTGTTCCACCACGCTTTGGCTATTCATCACGCCTGTATTCCCCGAGGAGTTAGGCAGTGCTGTATAGTACACAATAATGTTGCTGTTATGTTTAAGTTCCATGTAATTGCCATCAACCAGGACCAAATCCAGACTCTGGGCTGCTACTGAGAAAATCCACACGGAAAAACCCAATAACACTTTACTCAACCTGGGGATCGAACCCAGGATCTCACGCTCAGCAGTCGCGCTCGCGACTACTTAGACCAGCGAAGCAAAACCACAGAATATTATCTTGTTTATTTCTTATCAAATAAACGTGAATCATAAAACCATTAACGACGATCCTGATTTCTTGTATGGCATTTAGATTTACAATATTTTTTCCTGCAAATCATCTCCTAATATTGTGGCGATAGATTGAGGGATGTTATAATAATGGGCTCTATATTATTACAGTTGCGTAACTCAACCTCAGTCTCCCCTGTCCCACGGTTTTATGTGACAAGGGGAGTGATGGTGCCATAACCACGTTTATGGTGGATTGGTGATCGTAGTATAATCTCGTTAGTACCCAGGTACGACACTGTCCACCCTCTTGCGATCTCCTAATCGTATCTTGCGAAACTCGCGGTATGGCAGGGGAGTGTAATCGAAGCCTCGATCATACGATATAGGCACAGAATATATATAAGCTAAAGCAGTACTTCAACTACCTACAATCATCCGAATTGACACACTCACACAGACACACACTGCAACAAGACTTCTAAGGTAAGTTCGGAATACAGTCACATACAAAAAGAAAAGACTACTCACTATACAGTGCGTGTCTGTGTGAGTTTGCAATTCAGTGCAAGTTTTTGTGCAATTCAGGCGATTATTGTAATTTGAGGTACTGCTTTAGCTTATACAAGGTTAGTCAGAAAGGGGGTACTAATCCGCAGGCCACTTAAAGTATCACTGATGGCGGTTTTAAAGCAAGTGTTAAAATTCGATAATTATTATTTCCATGAAAAATAATTTTTATTCTAGTTTTTTCAAAAATTCTTCGTCCCCTCTTTAGTTACGAATTCAGAAAATGGAGCTTCTAAGTCGTGACCCCAAATATGACCTAAAATGTAAACGCAGCTGATCATAGCTGAGGATAGATAGATTTTAGCATATTTTTTTTGTAATTTTTGAACAGCTATTTCTCTTAAACTATTGACTATTGGGGAAAGTGGTAGAACAAAAGTTACTCATTATTATGGATACTTTAACACCCTTTCGGATTAGTACCCCCTGTCTGACTAACCTTGTATATCTACTGCGATATAGCTATAGTTTGATATCATTATTCAAATATTGTACCAGCGTGGTGGAATAATGCCTGTAACTTTCTCATTCTGAGAAGAGGGCCGAGGCCGATCAGTAAGACAGTAATAGGCTATATTCAAAGATGAGACGTTCGGTGCAGTGGCTGAGCGATTGGCTTCTGAGCTACGGGTATCCGGTTCGATTCCCGCACATACCAAATATTTTTATGGCCTAGTAGTAGTGGATAATTGTTCCGGGTCTGGGGGTTCGTGGATTTGAGATTTGTGTCCGTAAACCCACGATACAGAAGAAATTCTAGAGAGGGGAAACTTAATTTTTTCAATTTTTTTTTCTTGCTGTCTCTTGATGGCTCCGTGAAAATATCCAAAATCATATTTGTCAACCGTACAAAGAAATACATAACTGCAATATCATACGGTTAGATACCTCCACAATAACATACTCGTACAATGAGATCTGTAAGAAAAAAATCAAACACACAAAACACAATAACAAACAATCTTCCAAACAACTGTAACAAAAAATCAAATACACAAGAGTTATTTTCCCTAGTACTATACAACACACAGTAATATATTTGTAAATGCAGAACTAAACACCTGAGACCTTGTAGCGACGACAGCGCCGAACAAAGCGGACAAGTGAATACCATTACTTATATTCTTTCCAAAAATATTCCACTCCTCAAATTTGGGAAGGGAACAAATGCTCTTAGCAATGTGGTACGGTAATGTACGCCGGCCCCCTGAATTTTTCATTCCCTTGTGGCTCGACAACTAAGCATTACCAAAATTGCGTCATATTTCTTTTCCAACACATACTGAAGGGGAGTAGTTAGGAGAATTGCTCTTTTACGAACTGGAACGAGGATGTTAGTGATGATAATTACCTGTTTTGCAAATTCTGTAAGTTTATGTATTAATTCTTCATTCATTTTCTTTACTTAATAGTTTTCCATTTTTACATATTTCTATTAAAACTTTAATCTATTCATTTATTTCTACAGGTTGTAAACGAATTCGTGTAATTCCTTCAAACGTGATCTACAGGTGACCCAGATTAACTCAAAAGCGGTTTTTTCTGAAAACCTTCTCTTGTAAGCCTTCTGTAAAATAAAATAAATAATAAATAAATAAAAAAGACGAACTAAAAAAGAAAAACTAAAAAATGATTATTTTCTATTTCTGAGTCATTTTAGAGCCCCAGTTAACTGACTGCAAAGAGCGATATCGCGCTAGTCTTGCCCGCCAGTTGTGTCGCCGTGCTTTTAATAATTTATGAAGAGCATCGAAACTTAATCTTAAAAAAAATTTTTTTTTTGCTTTTTTTTTTTTTTTTTTTTTTTTCTATTGGACTGCAGTAGGTCGTCCTAGGGGACGGTTTCTACGTAACCGGGCAGTTATTGGCGAGACCTGAAGGGTCTCCAGCCAATGGGGGGAAGTAAAATACTTAACCTAAGCTAACTACTTGTACTACACTAACATCATGACTACCTGCAACAACAGCACTAAGGGCGACCCCTAGTGGGACTCGGACCTCGGCTTAGGGCGTTGCTGGCGTGGACATAGGGGGGGGGAGACAGCTTGATGAGGGCTGAATTATCGGGGTGACTGCGGAGTCTGAAGAGACGACCGGCTCTACGACGGGAGAGCTCGGTGGATCGTGACCGGCGGCGGTGGGACGTCGCGACGGGCCTCGTCGGCGAGGACGGTATGCCGGGCGGCGGCGTTTGTTGTGTAGTGTGCTGGTCGATTTACTCGCCTCCTGGAGGAGGGTAATTTCGTCATCGGGTTCTAAAAGTGTGTGCCTGGGACGGCGAACTTTACTTATGAGAGAGGGACTGTAGTCGGCCGCTGCGGCGACTAGGGGGTTCGGATGGCGGGGGGCAGAGTCGAAGTAACGCTTGGAAATGCGTTTGAGGTATTGCCTGATGGTTGGCATTTTTAGATCGAGATGGATCATTTTTTTTTTTTTTTTGCTTTTTTTGTTTAATCCTTATTAGGTGGTTTAGATACGAACACTTAGCACTATTGCAAGTTTTTTATTTTTTTTTGTCTAGCTAAATCCCGTGCTGTTTCTATCTACACCAGAAGTAGATCATGTGGTTTTAAGGAATTACACGAATTCGTTACAGACGTTCGTTAGCAGAGCAGAAATAATTGCTACTTTATTTAAAGAGCTGATTCGCTATGGCGAATATGGTGAAAATAATTGCTTCGAAAGAACTTATTTTTAGGTATTAAAAATAGCTTCTAACTGCAGCGCGCATTGTAAGAGTGCGAGCACACGGTGCCTACATTTCAAAAATTTGATAAAATTTGGGTAGTTTTGTTTTAGTAACAATATTTAAAGTTTTCGTAGAAAACGGCGGTTCCCAGATAAAGATCAGATACAAATCTTCTTAGTGATGGGAAAAATACGTAGCTCTCGCTTCGTTAAAAGTATTTTTATACAGGATATAGTTTTACATTGTAAATATTTATATGAAAAAATAAAAATAAAACATTTAATTCCTTTATTCATTTTTATACCATTTTAATGTACCTACGTTTATAAATATTTCTATGAAAAACATTAATTTTGTGTAATTTGTGTATCAAATTATTTGAAGGAGCTTTTGTCGAATACATAAACGACATATTTCGAAAGTTTAATAATGGGTTAATTGTTTTATTGTTACAACGATGGTATGAAAGAAAACATGAACCTATTGTTTTTCGAGCACATGCCTTACCTTTACACTAGCGTCCACAAAGATTACCCTTACCTTCTGAGTCTTACAACCAAAACCTTTGTTTTTCCCACACTCCCTGATCAAAGAGAAAGCTGCTTTTTTCTAGTGTCCCTTAAAATATCATAAAATAAAAATTGAAATAAGATTGCAAACAAAGTTCATAATCCACTTTATTTTAATATTTTTAGGGTACCGTACCAAAATTTATTTTCATTGCAATAGGGGCCGAAATGGAGGGTTGACATTTTAAAATGCTAAACTCATTTTCTAGGTCAAATGTGGTATCTATCATATATGAAAGGACTTCATTTGCACATTATAATATACATTTTTATTTTCACTTATGCTGGATAGTTTTTAACTTATGATGAAAAATTTTTTGTAATAATACCAATCTCCCCTCCATATACGAGTACCTACTATAGTTTAAAACGCAAAAATTCTGAAGAGGTTTAAATATTACATGAAAAATAAAAATATGGCTGTAACTAGCACAGTTTTTTTAGATTTCAGACTAAATAACTTTTTATTTTTCCTTCCAAGGTACGGAACCCTTGATGCACGAGTTCGACTCGTCCTTTTTTTAGGTTTCAATAAAAATACTGCCTCTTTTCGGCATGTTTATTTTGAACAGCATTGTAAACTAAAATTGGAAAGACGAAAATAGATAGTAACATCAATCTTAATACTTTATTTAATTAGTGAGGAGGCAACGTAAACAAAATTAATCTGTGTTTATTTTTAAGTTTATAAATAAAATTACGGTTTTTTTTTACAAAAAACAAATATTTGTATCTCAACAATCTGTAGCCTTTAAAAGCGTCGTCTAAAATAGGACGACAAAAACTTTAATGGTTAATTAGTACCTATGTCCTTTTTGTAAACAAGTAAATAATTATTTTGTTAGAAAGACAGCTGTTTTACTGAGAACTCTTTACTGTAAAGCACTTTTTGTTTATGTTTATTCAGAACTTGTAATCTTTGTGTGGGTGTCAACGTTGGTGATAATTCTCATTTTACTCAAGTTTCAAAATAATTGAAGTATAGTGATAATAGGTTAGATAATAGTTTTATGTACTAATATTTTGTCGTGCTTCGCGTGGCAGCCTCTCAAGCCTATTTATTGCACTGGTATAAGCCATCATTAAATAATTGATATAGATGGTGTCTGACAAGTCATTACCTCTCGCTCTTAATGTGTTTCTGTCTTTGTTTCGCCCTGTACGGTTTGGACAAAAACTAATGCTCGACATCGTAAAATGTGTATATTTTATTATTTTTGTTTTTATTGTTTATGTTGTCATTGCTTCCTTGGCTGAAAAAAAATATATTTTCTTTTCTTTTGTTTCCTCTTGAATGAAAAAAAACGATTATTCTTAAATTAAAAAAAAAAAACATAGTTTATAAACTAAGCTGCCAACTTAGTATAATGGTAATTTGGCAGCTTAAGGGTCAAAATACACACCCGATAGTTGCTTCCGGGAGCCGGATCCAACTATTTGATCGGATTCATGAAATACTCGTACGATTCTCGAATCTGATTTTTTCTGGACGACGACGACGCCCGGACGATGCTTACGATTCTGACATCCGATTCGATAGTCTGATCGTACGTGTAATTCGTGTTCAAACAAATGTATGGCGCGGAGGCCTTCAGATAGTTTGATCAGACTATTGGAACCGACTATCGGAGGCGAGTATCGGACGTATATTTGGGCTCTAATTGCTGCTAATGCTCTAAATAATTAGCATCTAATATGCGAATTGAAGCTGATGATTTAGAACCGTGCACCTAGTTTTGACGTTTTAAAAGTGCCTGTAATCTGGTCTATTTGAAATAAAAAACTTTGACTTTGACATTGATGCGAGTTAGTGTACCTAAGTTTAAGTAGCCATTCTCCCCAGACGAGAAAAAGCGTGATACAGAGCAAGTACTTTTAAACGCACTGTGGGGTAAATGAAGTTGTTAAAGGCTCAGTGCCTTTAACAACTTCATTTACCCCACACGCAGAAAAAAACACGAGTGGCGTGTTTAAACCTAATTAGTGATTCCGTACTACGATCCCTCCAATTGCGTAGGTACACGAATCAAATATAGTTGATGCCTATGAAAAAAACTGTAGGGTCTGTCTCTACAATATATTTTATGTTTTCGTAAAAAGAGTAAAATAACAAAAAATATAAAGACGTCTTTTTTTTTTTTTTAAAACGTTTCCCCACACTAAGATTTCTCTTGTATCGTGGGTGCGTTTACAGACACAAATCTCACAAACAAACGTCCAGACCCGAAACAACCATCTGTAGGCCATACAAATTTTTGTTCCGTGTGGGAATCGAACCCACGACCCGCAGCGCAGAAGCCAATTGCTTAGCCACTGCACCAAACGTGTCGTAATTAAGTAGTCAGTTTGTCATCGAAACGTTAAGAAGAAGAATAACAAAAATAAACTTATTTTATGGTTGTACTAGCGTCTGCCCTATGGGATATTCAATCGGAAATTTATTTATAAACAGAAGCCTTAATAACAATTTCCTTAATTATTTCAAACTTCAAAAATTACGAACTTTCATACAAATTTTCATCCCCAATTTAACGCGACAAAGGGATAAATTTTCAAAAATCTGTTCTTGATTTTCCTCTCGTACAAGAAACTCTTGTGCAAAACATGCTTCTAGACCGTTCCGTACCCAAAGGGTGAAACGGGACCAATTACTAAGACTCCGCTGTCCGTCTGTCACCAGGCTGTATCTCATGAACCGTGATAGTTAGACAGTTGAAATTTTCACATTATTATGTATTTTTGTTGCCGCTATAACAAAAAATACTAAAAAACAGAATAAAATAAATATTTAAGGGGGCTCCCATACAACAAACGTATTTTTTTGCCGTTTTTATAGATAATGGTACGGAACCCTTCGTGAGTCCGACTCACACTTGGCCGCTTTTTTTAAGCTGTGCGGTGTCTGTCAGTCACACTGCGATCGAATTTTCTTAAGTAGATGTCTGGTACCTATATGGTAATTATGATTGTATAACTAGATGTCATAGTACAGTTTTATATTAAAACAACATACAAATCTATTAATCTCTATTCATTTATCAATATCGGATAGCTCTAGCAGTAATTTATCAAGTTCCACCGAAGCAAAACTGCAAGCGAAAGCAAGTTATTAATATATCATGATTTTAGCGTTCATATCACTTATGTCGATATGAAGTTGAGCCGCCTGAAGTTTACGCGTCAGCTGAAATTAAAGAGTTGTGTACTTCAGCAGTACCACGGTAACTTGCAGACTCGAATTTGTGGAATTATTTCGTGTATTTTACGTAAAATCTCGTAGTCTGGTGAATATGGAGTTACTTTTAGGCTTGGTAAATTTCCATGCGCTTAAATGAAAGTCAAGTATAACTACAAAATGTTTTAATGTTCTTTTTCACGTTATCGATAATACAGTTTGTTAAATAATAGAAGGCGTTCCCTTAAACCCGTTAATCTACATCCTAACTTCCTAATCCTAACTAATCACTACATAGTATAAAACAAAGTCGCTTCCCGCTGTCTGTCCCTATGTATGCTTAGATCTTTAAAACTACGCAACGGATTTGGTTACGGTTTTTTTTAATAGATAGAGTAATTCAAGAGGAAGGTTTTAAGCTATAAAACGTACACATGCAAAGCTGGGGCGGGTCGCTAGTATTATAAATGCGAAAGTAAGTTTGTTTGTTTGTTACCTTTACACGCCTACATCACTGAACCGATCATCTTGAAATTTTGTGTGTACGTTGTCAGGTGTACAGAATCGGATAAAGGGTACCTTTCATCCCGAAAAAAAGTACTGTTCTCGAGGAAAACAACAATAACGTTCATAGATGGCGCCACGTGTCTTTCGAATCACGATTGAATTATTATAGAAACTTTAGTAGTGTGTTAAAAGTTTTTTGAGCTCAATTAACGCAAGCAAAGCTGCGGGCAAAACCTAGTCATTAATACATTAAAATACAAAAATAAGCAAAACAATATCCGAAAAAAAGTAAAACAATTCGGAACGCCCTGTTCAAGACCAAAATAGTAGCGTAGATAGTTTAAATGCGATGTTGCCGTGTTTTCCAAATTGATAGACAAGAGCGCATGTGCAGTAAGCGTTGCTTTTACGTATTCTTTTTTTGTTTTTTTGTGATTTTCTTTATTTTTTGTTCTGGTTTTTTTAGTATGTTCGGATGCTGTAGTATTGCTGGTTAAACGTTAGGCCTAGCACGAATATTTTGACGTATAGTAACGTAAACGTAACGTTAATGTGAGTGAATTTTAAATCGAAAATACAACTATTCTATAGCATTTTAGTTTAAATGTATGCGACAAGCACAAGTTGTATCATACATAGATATGAATAAAGTTTTCAATTCGATTAAATATTATGTGCGAAACGAGGATTTCTAATTCAAAATTCACTCGCGTTCACGTTACGTTTACGTTACCAAACGTCACAACATTCGTACTAGGCCTACTTACGGACGCCTTTCGTTAGTTAACATACCTACTGTATAATAAAAAGAAAAGTCCTGACTGACTGATTGACTGACTCATCAACGCACAGCCCAAACCCTTGGACCTAGAAAATTGAAATTTTGCACTGAGGTTCGCTTTATAATGTAAACAAGGAATAAGGAAGGATTTTTCGAAATTCAACCCCTAAGTGAGTTAAATAGGGAATGAAAGTTTGTATGGAAAATCGTCACTTAACGGGTTCAAAATTTCACGCAAGCGAAGCTGCGGGCAAAAGCTAGTACTGTATAATGTTGATATCGATAGTATTCACTTGTTTCAATTACAGTTATAGCCCTGCCTTCACTGAATGAGCACTCCTACATAATATCCTTCGTGAAAAATACTAAGTATTGTGTATAAATATTTTGTGTATTTTCGTACTTACTTAAGTATTGCCTATAAATATTTTGTGTATTTTCGTACTATGTGTAGGTTTCAAACTTTTTCTTTTCTTTTTAATAAAAACGTTGCTCCACAATTGGATTTCTTCTGTATCGTGGGTGTGTTAACAGACACAAATATTCACATGCACGAATGCCCAGACCCTATACGACTATCTGAAGGCTATACAGATATTTGTTCCGTGCGGGAATCGAACACACGACCCCGTAGCACATAAGCCAATCGCTCGGCGAATGCACCAAAAGAGGCAATTAATTACGTTTAAAAAAAAGTCGCTTGGTAGTCCAGGATAGTCACTACTTGACCATACCAATCGTAACTTCCTTAACGTGGGCCTCGCTAACAGACCGTGGCAAGTATCGGTCGCGATCACATTGCAATAATCAGCACAATTGAAAAACATATTAGTGATCGTAATCATCATATCAGCCTATTGCCGTCCACTGCTGAACGTAGGCCTCTCCCAGAAGGGGGGATTTGCCATAGTCACCACGCTTGGCAGGCGGGTTGGTGACCGCAGTCCTGGAATGCTTTCCCTGATAGTGCTGCTGCCCACTGTCAGGTTCGGCATTTGGGAGCATTCCAGCATAATTCATGGTTATACCGCCATGTATAGTTGATCGTAATATCTAGTCTTTATTACCAGTGCAAAGGAGGGTCCTGTCCTGCTCTCTTGACCTGGCTAATATAAGCTGTTCTGTTCTGCCTGGCCCATTCCCAACCATGTTGGGGTCAGATTCCATAACCAGATGCGGTTGAATACCATTATTTCACATGCAGCTACTGCTATCAGACCTCCGTAACCCAGTTACTGGGCAATGCCGATATCCTAAGGATAGACCGGTTGTCAGATTTTCGGACTTCTAAATACCCACAACGACTATCAAACATTTTCAGTGCGCTTTCATGTTCATCTTACACTTTCAACTTTCAATTTCTCTTGCGTCAAGCGCATGCAATATTGATTGCCATGACGCATGCAGCTTATCGTCTACACCGGTACGCCTCGGTCAGTCGTCAAGATGGACACGTGTGAACTTGTAGCTATAGACTGTGCGGCAAATTTAGACGGATTAGCGTGCGCTACGTGCATGCGCTTTTGTCGAACTAGTATGAAAGCATGCGCTATGACACTTCACGCATGCTTAAGACGAAAACGCAAGATGAACATGAAAGCGCACTGGTGTAGACAAAGCAAAGGTATTCGTATGACACCCGGGACCGACGGTTTAACATTCTCCCTGAGGCACGAAGACCATTGACCACAGAAAATGACCATTTGTCACGACGTGTTACAAATGGTCACACATCCCACTCCCAAACTGAATTTCGACAAATCGTTCTACGACAAGATTTTACTTCGAAACAATGGAACTCCGACATTACGCTACTCCGACAATTATGGAACTTCGACACCTAATTTAGGGCACCCCGATAAGGATACAAGGTTCGAAGGTGATGACCGTCATCCTCTTCGTGTTAGGTTACTTTAAACCCCAGTGTCGAAGTTCCATAAATTGGCGGAGTAGCATAATGTCGGAGAAGCTCGTGGCTAAATAATTACAGCCGCATAGACCGATCTTCCGGGTTAAGCCACGCTTGCCGAGGTTGGTCTGTGGATGTGTGACCATTTACCATAGCGAGTTTCCTCCGTGCCTCGGAAAGCACGTAAAGCCGTTGGTCCCGGCTGTCATTTGTAGATCTTTGACAGTCATTACTGCTGGTCAGAAGCCCGAAAGTCTAACAACCAGTCTTACCAAGAGTATCGTATTACCCAGTTACTGGGTTGTGGAGGTCTGGTAGGCAGTCGCTCCATGTAAAATACTGATATTCAGCTGCATTCGGTTCGACTGGAAGCCGAACCCAACATAGTTGGGAAAAAGGCTAGGCAGATGAGTAGCATAATGTCGGAGTTCCATAGTGTCGAAGTAAAATCATGTCGTCGAACGATTTGTCGAAATTCAATTTGGTAGTCCACACATCCACGGGCAGAATCATATGATCTGACGAGCGCTAACATAAGAAAAGCTAATCTTCACAAATATTTTTAAATGCAATTGTCTTTTCACTGCCCCAAGACAAAATCCAAATTTTAAAGCAAAGTAGCTCTATAGAAGAGAACTTGAGTGAAATCGAGCTGCCATAGTAAAGTTAGCAGGAAAACGTCAAGTACATTTCTCAAGTACTGTCGCTTGAGACGTTGTATGAAAATATAATCACTTAAAAGGAAAAGCCTACAATAAGAAAGGGGATTTTTCTTTCCATTCGGAAGAATAAAATCAGCTGTTTATGTTCCTGCGTCAGTTGCAGCCGCCATATTGGTTGGAAAACCAACTGGCCAGGATTAGGTCCTGAGTGCCATTTTCAACTTTAAAAATAATTTTGACATTCCTGTCAGGAAACGAAACAAAAAGAACACTGGTCAAACTGATCGATACGGTCGCACTACCTACATAATCAATGCCCCTAATTAAAATTGGCATAAGGGACATGACAGTTCTTGTCCCTTACTTCAATAATTTTTTTAATTTCATTGTATGACTCGGTCGTGTTTGATTCTAGTCGCACTTTAATGGCAAGCACAGACAAGATCTAAGATGGAGCATACAAATCCAAGTAACAGAGATATAAGGGATTCACTCTGGCTTACACATACACATGACGGAACTCAGTAAACTGCTTGGTGCCGGACTTTAATGTGAGAGTGGTAGCTAACCAGGCGATCCGAATAGATCCACCACCAAGCGTACCTACTGAGTTTGGTTGAATCTTACAATATGCGTATTCCCGGCGTGTTGTGAGTAAGTTTTACAGTATAGCCCGCCCCCTATGAGGTAAAACATTTAACGTTGAAGGATTGCGCAGCTTATCTTTATTATTTTTCATATTTTATTGTCCAAAATCTAAAACATACATATTTTGTTTTTTCCTGTATATATGAATGCCTGGAACGCTGTCGTCTCTGTTCTTAGAGGTGGGCGCTAATAGCCGTGACACAGTATTCCATACTAATGCGGTTGTTAACGAACACAAACTTTTGTAAAGTGTTTTTTGTTCCAATAAATATTTTTGTATTGTATTTTGTATTGTATCTTCTTTCCAAGACCAACGAGAAGAGGAAGTAACCTCTCTCTTTCCGTGAGCCCCAAAGACTATCGCTATAAAACACGGTGAATGATCATGTAATTCGAGGTTGTTCACTATTGCATATCTAACATGATTAGAAATCAAGATCAAGCGAGGGTAGATGAAGATACCCTTGCTTCACGAAGATAACAACTGCTCCGCCACTTCAATCTACTCGTGACCACGGCCGTTGTAATTCGATTGAAGCATCTAGATTAAAAAGATGGTGTTGCCTTTAAAATATTCTACGCGATTAGACCCAAGTCATTATTGTTATAACGTGTACAAATCGCGAAAGTTAAAAAAACACTTGACTACTATTGGTAAACGATGCCGTGACGGCCGTTCTACACCGCGGGCCCGATGTACCCGAAAGATTTTAACCTTCGATTCCGATGCCTAATTAGAGAAGAAAAGCTAGGATATACTTTGTTGAATAAAGCTTAATTTTCGAAATATTCGTTATTTATGGATATTCACAAATCGGAAAATATCTATGGTAATAAGTCTTATGAACGCGGCGTTGCGACTCTTGTCATACCATACCCCTCTCGCCGTATGTCTTATTTGTTGGGGAGAGTTGTGAAGTGAGAAGTTCCTTATCCACTCACACGACAATTTATAAATGTTCCGTGTTCAACCTAAGGTATTGTTTAGAAGGAAGTACTGAAGTTAATTGATTTATAAAGAAGAGAAAAAAAAAACTTAATTGGAATTTCGTTGATATAACACTTGACTCATAATACCATCAGAAAGCCGTGGTTAAAATCTTTCGTTTACCACGGGCCCACGGTGTATAAGATATATGAAAAAAACTTAAACATCAATACTTCAGTTGCTAAGGAAACGTATGAAGTTCATTCACACTCATTCGTTCACCACTAATAAATAAGGGCTCATCAATAAGTGAGCGCCTCTCGGTATCTTCGGGAACAGCGTTCATTCGTCAATGTATACTGCGGGTTTTTCTTACGCAGATATTTATTTATTTATAATCTTGGTTAGAATATTTATGTAGTGTTTGAGGAATTCAACTTAAAAGCAATTCTGTAAATGTTGTAATACAACAATAATGTACGTTAAAATAAAGCAACTTCAATGAAGAATGAATAATGAAATCGAATGTTTATTTATTACAAAACTTTATCGCTTAAAGCCACTAGGTTTTCAGTACAGAATTGAAGAACATAACTATAGGTTAGAACGTAACCTTATAAAGAAAAAAATAGTTTCAAAGAATCTTTTTATTTCTTCCCAAATAATGTTTGGCAAAATGTTTTTGTTTTTAATGATTTCACAAATTAAAGTTTACCATAAGAGTATTAAGAACATCTACCTACATAAATACATATTTTAAACCTTACCCAGAAAACATATTTTATTTATTAAATTCGCAAATACATTACACATACATTAAAATTAATCATACATTAAAAATTAATTATATGCACATTAAAACTAACTATAATATTAACCATACATACACCTACATTAAACTTTACCGTAAATTAACAAAAAATATTGAAAAACAAACATCGCAAATCTATCCACCGCATAACTTCACAAATTCAACACGCATGAAAATTACATTCAAACAAATACATTATTCATTAAATAAAGAAGTACATCAAAAACTGGAAGCTAGCATAAAGCGTATTTCTGGAAAAGGACGTACTGTAAACACTACCCCTGGACGGGGGGTAAATGTTCCATGAAATTACCCCAGCATTTCGCTAGCAATGAAACTCGTTTGCCACCGGACAATTCCGACTTTATCCGCTAAAGCAGATCTGTGCAATTGTATAACTAGATAATAATACGTGCCTCCTAGCCCGTGTAATGTAATTTATTATTTATATAAATATTTGGTTTCAGAAAATATAAAAGAAAGTCTTGTAATGCATAAGATACAATCATGAAAGTCTTCGCCGACGACATACTTATTGTTAGTCCAATAATCATCCAATGGGCCTGTCCACATCTCCACGTTACGACGTCATCAACGTGGAACGGTGCGGTGACGTGGCACGGTGTGTTGACGTAACGTGCAAGTTTTACGTTACCGTCTCGTAAAAATGCACGTCAGGATCATTGTTAGATTTATCGTTGACCATGTAGATCCTGAATTTTAATAAAAGAAACAGTAAGGTATGGTTTTAAAGCATAGAAGCACATAGACGCACATAGCGCGGGCGGAGCGCATATACGTGTGCGCTTGCGGCTAGAGGCGGAACGTGTACGATACGGTAACCTAAATACGCACGTTACGTCAACGCTCCGTTCCACGTGACGTGGAGATATAGACAGGCCCATACTTATTGTTAGTCCAATAATTCTGTTAATGACGATCACATGTGAAGTCATCTGCATCTCTTCTTTCAACGTTTGCTGTTTCACTATCTTATAATTTGTGTTTTGGTGTTATTCGTATCGATTTACTCTTTTTGTAACTTAATTACAATAAATTATAATGTATAAATAATCGCCTGCAAGTTGTATGGAAACACATTTGCATGAAATTGCAGAAAGTTGTGAAAGTGTCTTGCGATACACAACTCGCTAGCAGTGTAAACGTATAGACAACAAGTACTGAAATATTGCGGCACTATTGCTTGCCGCAATATTTCAGTGTTTCAAATTATAATTATCTATCTAAACCAGTACTAATTGATTGCCTCGTTGGTCTAATGTTTACAAACGTGCCTTTTGAGTGTGTGGTCCTGGGTTGATCCTCAGGTTTTTTCGTGTGGAATTTCTCAGTAGCAGCTTAAGTCTGGATTTTCGCCCGGCTGATAGCAGTAGGTTCGCCTCCTATAATATGGGACATAAAAATAAAGGCATAATGAGGGTGTACTGTACACCTCTACCCAACCATTCTGGGAACACAGGCGTGATACAATGTAAACGACTAATTGATTACTGACGACTAATGCTTGAAAGGGAAATGTGTTTAGATATTGTCATTTTATGCTTACTTTCACATGTCTAAATTTCAATTCTATAAACCAAATCTATTGCTACAAGCTCAAAACTCTAATTAAACTTGTTTTCAACTAAAACAGATTGTTTTAATTAGAACAAGATGAATGTGAAAAGTTTCCTTGTCATAATTCAACGGTAACTTATCGCAGGTGTCGATAGAACGTACGGGATTCAGCTGGATCCAGGCAAATGTTGGAAATAGGCATATTTATGCAAAATAACGCTGATTTAGAATTTCTGTACTAAGAATAATAAATCTAGGAAATGTATTTATTGAAGCTTTAAAGTTATATTTTCTACAGATACCTGTGAACCCGCTGAGAACTTTGTACACTTGCTATTTAGTTTATGACCATATTTTTCATAATTATTTTTTGTGTGATTCCTGCATTTAAGTCCACATTGCTCTCTCATAACTATTCTAGATCATAACTGAACTTACTCAAATAGTTTAAGATATGGATTTTAAAAGAGTAACCATGGAGATTTTTGCCGGCTCTTCGTCATAGAAAATGATTAATTGGAACCGTACACGTACATTCAACTTTTCATAAGCGCCTGTTAGGACGCGTTCAGACGTCACGCGCCCGCTAAGCGTATGCCACGCGCGTCGGCACCTGCGTCTAACTCGCTTTGAAATTTGTTTTATATGATTTGAGTCTTATCGAACGATCACATAATACACAATAGATCTCAAATTGCATTTGCCATCCTAGCCGGGAGGGTGGAGGCTGCGGTGGCGCTGCGCGATTGCGACGCGTGGACTACGCAGTAGCTATTCGGGCACTGAGCGTGCGCGTGTACTTTATATCTATAAAAAATGTAGGTTAAGACAAGGGACTAATTATTAAATTCCAAAGTTTCTGAGGGGGAGCGACTCGTAAGAGACGAGCGCGCGCTTTCGCGCCGAAATAAATCGCGCAAGTGTGAATGCAGCCATAAGGTTTATATGTGAAATAAAAACTTTTGATTTTGATTTCTTTGCTTGCGTATATCGTAAGAATAATACCTAGAGCTCCTTTTGAAAGAGTTCATCTGGGGATACCTCCATACCGTACATGAGTAGTACAGGCACATGAGTTTCCCCAACTTTGTCTCTAAAGTTGGTAACACACCAGCAATCCTCTTTTGTAGATGTATATTATAGGCGGCGGTAACCACTTACTATCAGGTGGGCCGTCAGCTAATTTGTCAACCTATTAAATAAAGTAAAAAAAGTGTCAAATATTAGCACCACCTTTCCAACTAACCTTGTAGAGATAGATAGATATACTTTATTGTACACTAAAAGAAATAAAACAGAAGGAATACACTTAATTAAAACAGTACAAATGGCAGTCTTATCGCTTAAAGCAATAAGAATAAGTATATTTACACTGCTACGGCTACACTTATCATTCCTCGTGAATGTCGGAAAGAGAACATACGGAGAGATACAGATAGATGGCAGTTTTACCTGACTTTTTTGGGGGCTGAGTCACCCTCGTCCGTGGGAAGGCACCCTTAGTTCGAAACCCCACACGTGGTCTCCGGGTGGTGCCAATCACGTGACAACCTCTCGCTTGGTGGTAGGATCTTTACGGTCTGCCTGGCCAGCTACCACCCTCTCATTAAAGTCCGGCGCCAAGCAGTTTACTGTGTTCCGTCGTGTGTATGTGAGAGCCAGGGAGGTATAGGGGAATCTCTCTATATCTCTGTTACTTGGATTCGTGTTCTTCATCTTAGACCATGTTTGCGCTTACCATCAGGTGTGACGAGGGTAAAATACGACCAAGTCAAGGAATAAAAATAAAAAAAGACTTTTATACATACTAAAATCTCATTAAAGTCATTACCAATCTACTGACAAGCTTGATGATTTCAGCAATATCCCTACAGGATCGTTCCTCGTTATTGCTTGTGAAGATATCTTAAAGCGGACATTTAGGAACCGATAAGACAAGAAGATTGTATCGAGTTTACGTGACCTACATAAATAAATAGGTCACAATCACGACTCAATTATATTATTCACTTTATTTTTCTTCCACCCTTTACAAAGGCTAGTGAAATTAATAATGATTCCATTATTATTCCTACCGCAAAATGTATTTATCTGAATACAAAACAACTAAGAAATATCTGGGAAGACAGACATTTTCAGTGGCCTCGGAATAAATTACAAACTCACTTAATTTTGTGTTGTTTGGTAATGCCCACAATAATTTCTTTCAAGGTCTTTATTTCAATCTGGGGGAATTCAGTAGCATTGAGGATTAGATATGATTTACGAGACTAGAGGCATTATTATGAAATAATGAGCATTACCTACGAAGGGAGAGCTCGTCTTTATTAATAGAAAAATACGAGTTATCTTCGTTAAACGTGAAAAAATGTGAGGCATTTTTGTGAAAAAAAGGAAAATTTAATCTTCGTCGGGTATCATGTGTCAGGGTCTGTCTTTGGACCGGAAAACTGAAATTATTATATTTAAAATGTCTAATTTAATTCAAACTAGCCTGAATTAAAATTAAATGTGAATATTTCATAACAAGATATCTGATGCCGCGTTTAAATCGTAAATATCTTAAGACAAAATAAAAAGTTAATTTATTTTTAGAAAATTCGATTTCGTGGTTCGGACATCTCCTCTATCATAACAGGGCTCAATACTCCCGTAGAAAACTACATAAAAGTATTTCGCCTCACTTTTACTACAATACATCACAGGAATAAAGGATAATTATGTTATCTTTCAACCATTAACAAACCTTAACATCAATCGAAATATACCAATCAATGATCGACACGACACGTCAATCCGTTTCCTGCTATCAATCCCTGAGAATTGCATTGCATTAACACGGAGGAAACGGCGTGCAAGTTGTCGGGGCGGAATCATAGATGGCGTGACAGACGTAATCGCCTATCGGCTGGCAACAGTGTATGACAGCTGCTGTCACGTTGGAAAGCGAGGGAAACAGGTTGTACGTGGCCGCGTCAGTCGTCTTTGCTTTGGTTTCAATTCGTAATTGTTTAACAGTCCGTTTCTGTTGTGAAGCTACAGAGTCTAACTGGACTAATAGCCGGAAACTCCTTGGTATCACACCAGATTTTAACACTCGACGCAAAAAGAGGGTAAGTTTGAATCCTTTGTCTGTGTCTGTTTGTGGCACCGTAGCTCCCAAACGAATGAATTGATTTCAATGCCGTTTTTTGTTTGTTTGAAAGGTGGTTGGTTTATTCGGGATCTTTCTTAGTGACAGTGATGTTTGATGATAATCACTTCTGCCATTTTTATGTCGCAGTTTTAGAAAAAAGAAAACAGTTTAATGGCGTTTTTTTTCGTTTTGTTGCTATAGTTACAGCCATGGAGTATCCCATTAGGTTTTGTATTTTTTTTATTAATTTTACCTTTTTGTTTTGGAAGGATTTAAGATTTGATCCTTCAGTTCAAATGCACATTCTAAAGACTTGCAAAAAACCCATCGGTAAGCCAGTTGTAGATACTTTTATTCTACACTTCACAAATAAAGATAAAAAAGCTGACAGAACAGCAAAACTTTCAATCGATGTGCGTGTATGACAAGATTTATGAATGTGGACGAAGCGAAAGGAGTATGAAAGGATCGTAGCATGTGGCGTTCTGCAGTTTCTGCCTACCCCCATGGGAAAAAGGCGTGAGTTTATGTATGGTTCTCTGTTGGAATATCGAAATATTATTAGCCGATTCTTATTCGGCCGAAAACCCTTCGCCACTTTTCATTTCGCCGAATAATTTAAACGCCGAATGATTAAAGTCTTTATTATGTTTTGTAAGTTTTTGTTACGCGGACTAGTTTGCTGGCTACTGTTTCATTAGTCAACTGTATTATTGGCCAATTTACACTTGTTAGATGGCTCATTTTGCCATCATGCAATCAAGCATGCAAGTGTTTCTGGGTTTGCTCCGCTAGAAGACTCGCTTTGTCGCCCCTTCGCTTCGCTCGCGCACTCGACCAGCGCTACGCTCGGCTCCACGTGTTTAAATAACACTCTAGGGGTAGGACAGAGTCTGACCACGTGTAGTCGGGGTGTACTGAGTCGGATTAACATTACATTCTGCTGTGTGAAAATAATGTTGTGCGAATACTTATTTGGCAAATTAAACAATAGCCAAATAAGTATTCGACGAAAACAAAATATCTGAATGATTTTTTGGCCAAATAATCATGATGGCTAATAATCATTCGGCGAAATCAAATTAAGATTACGTCGGCGAATCGTTGTCGGCGTAATGAAATTCGATGTAAAATACTTTGGCAAAAACACTGGCACCCGTTTATGTAGGTATGTATGTATGTACACACGGCTACACATCAAGCTATACAAAACCAGTTAATCTTGGCGTCGCTTTGTATAATCTTTTCGCACAAGTAACGGTCAGCTTATAATGGTTTTGCATAGCTTGAAGTGTAGCCGTGTGTACAAAAACAAAATATACTATTTTATAAACTTAAATCAAGAAGAAAATTCACAAGCCATTAGTATCGGTGAATTACAGTTAATATGCCAACAAATCAGAAATAAAGTGGGTACGTAGACGGCAAAGTTTACGAACTTGTTCTTAGTTGTAGCCGCAAATCAACTTAACTAGCGCACGCTACTACACACTACTTTAAACTACGTTGCACGATCGATTTGGAATTTCTAACTAAACCGCCACTAAGCCTGGTTTACGTACAAATAGTGTGATAATGTTTGGATTAAATGTTTTTAACTTTCGCGATTTGTACACATTATAAAAATACAGATTCGGGTCTAATCGCGTAAAAACTTAAAAGGCACTAAATACCTTTTTATCCCTTTTAGGGATAAAAAGGTATTTAGTGCCTTTTAAGTTTTTACGCGATTAGACCCGAATCTGTATTTTTATAATGTTTGGATTACTGAAAATACGAGGTTATGAAGCTGATCCTTTTGTTCGCAACAAATTCCTAATAAAAGAACTTTCAAATAAAGATAAATAAGATTTTTATTTGGTCAAATTATTGTGTTATTACTTTTTACATTTTTGAGAAAATGGTTATAAGAGGGATCGTAATTTATTAGATAAACGAAATCCAGTTATTTTTTAGAAAACAATTTAGTAAGCAATTTGATAGTAAGTATGTATTTTTTCGATTGTGTCTATATAGCAAGCTCTTTACTTACAAATAATTATAGAGATTTTAAAAAACCTATAGAGATTCTATTTACACTATTTTTTCTCTTGGTCTGCTTGTAGAGAGATCGTCTTTGCGGACCTGATGGACGAGACCTGAAGGGTCTCCAGCCTTTTGGCTTTAAAATAATACAGGAAGGTACTTTTTATAAAAATAATGATCAATTTACGTGAGTCATTTTAAATGGATTGAGTGGTAAAACTTATTTGAAATGCCCTTATCAATTTTCATTGTAAAAAAAACGTTGCCACACTAAGATTTCTCTTGCATCGTGGGTGCGTTTACAGACACAAATCTTCAAATGCACAAACACAAAGACCCGGAACAGGCCATACAAATATTTGTTCCGTGCGGAAATCGAACCCACGACCCGTAGTGCAGGAGCCAATCGCTGAGCCACTGCACCAAACGTGTCGTCACCAATTTCGCGTATGGGTACGTCAATACATTAACAATCTCGCATCACATCACTTCATGATAGGCTCATGTGATGTTCAAAGAACAAGTAGGTCTTGCCGAAATCACCTAGCTTAGAAAAAATATTAATAGATGGTAATCGTAGCATGTTGTAAGCAGGATGGTAAATTATCTCATCCTAATCCCTGTCACAACATCACACACACGCACACACACAAAACTCTACATACTAAAATAAATACACTCCAAACAAAACATTCTTGTTACCAAGTAACAACTGCGTAGAGCTTGCTAATTGAGTAATTCCTTTAAGACGTTCGTTATGATTATCAACTAGGACAGACTCGCGGGAGTGAAACTTTGCAAAGTACTTAGCACTTCTCTTCTGAATACGTGCGATATGTAGGTGCCTACGCTGCGGTAGAATGAGGCGTCGAACATAGATGTATGAAGATTTTTGAAAGGTGCGTAGAGTTAAAATGTGTACGTATGTAATTAAGATTTTATCAGAGTTGGTTTGGAGTTCCAAAATGTTATCGATAGTGTATTTAGTCAACTAACCCGCATCAGTCAGTACGGTGAACTAAGGTCTAAACACTTCTCATTCTGAGACAGCTGTCGGACAGTAATGTGATTATGCTTAAGCAGCTCGGAGAATAGTAAAAAACACAATTACTAAAATAAAAATGCTAATACATAGTAGATACATGTAGTACTTAATGCACTTAATTAATCCTTGGAGTGCATGAAAAGAGCCTCCACGAGTGACGATACTTCAGTACGTCTGGCGCACCCTGGGCAGTCAGCCCCGCTAGCAACCTTGCTGACTGGCTAATCTTTTCACCACAACATGAGATATTTTAGTATAGCTCATGCTGACATGATAGAAAAAGAACTTAATCCTTTTCCAATATGTTATGGCATAGAATTACATAGATACTTAATTAGCTCAAGATAACTCAATATTATAGCCTTAAACAATGTGTTATACCAAGTGTTGGTGTAATGAAATGCAGTTTTAGTATTGATAGTCTTGTTCATCAAATACAATTAATGAATGCAACAAATTACTGGCCTCTTCCGTATATAACGTCAAAAGAATATCACACTGGATTCGTGCCATATTGTCATTTATAATTTGCACATAAATAAATAAACGCTAAGGATTTCGTATCAAAATAACTTAATTCATGAGAGTTAATCTTGCTATTCACAGTACCTGCCGATGCGACCAAAAGGTGAAATATCCTTTTAGCTAACCTTAAAGCATAGTACTTACTTAATTTAGACCAATTAAAAAAACGTTTAACAATTTTAAGCCAAGCCCTCAAAGTGTCGGATTTGTTACAAATTGATTAACATAAACAGCAAACAACCGCTAACACAAAAATATTACAGACAAAACTACCAACATTAACAAAGTACATTCGCTTCACCCCCATTTTCCGTAGTTGGTTGCTAGTTAGAAAGTTATTTCGTAACTTCTTGTTACGAACACAATGACATAAGGGGCGTCGCTTTGAAGCCACTTCCGTTTTTGCGTAACTGTTATTAGACAGACGCTCCGCTCAATTTCTATGCCATTTTACAGGAAGGTGGGTAGTTATGGCGTTTCTAGATATTGATATGGTTTATTCCACTTTGTTCACCTGGGAGATATCTAACAAAGTGGAATTATTAGTGTACTCATATCACCTCGGATTTGTTTCACCTAGATAATATCACATGTGACTACCATGTAACCGGGTGCCTGTGTTCTTGCCGAAGTACACACATCAAAAGTGTCTAGGGATCAACATATATTTTTGCAATAACTTTTGTCCTGATTGATATTAATTAAAATTTTCTTTAAGGATTCATCAAATAAAGTGTTTTCGTTTGTCACAGTAACGATAAACCAAGTCACCTTTGCATTAATAAAGAAATTTGCCATTTTCCTAATAAAGGGATTTTTGACATTTGAACCACTAACACAAAAGTTCGAAAAAAAGACTGAAATAACAGTTTTCTTTAAAATTTTATTGGGTAACTTAAACAATTAATAATCCGTGTTTCTACCGCGAACACTAACAACACAAGAACATCGGTTTGGCATACTCAAAATGAGTTCATCCAAATCACGCTGTGGAATGGCCGCCCATGTTCGTTGCAACAACAAAAAAAGGTCTTCTTGCGACTGGATACCCTCCATATTCGGCAGAGCTCTTCTCTGTAGCATATCCCATGCATGCTCAATCGGGTTCAAGTCTGGCGACTGAGCAGGCCAGGGCAGGACATTGATGTTAGCTGCGGCGAGAGTCTGTCTTACAACTCTTGCGGTGTGCGGTCGTGCATTATCATGCATTAACTGAAATAAGGGACCGATTTGCGCTTGTAGAGGAACGATGACGTCTGATACAATCGTCTCAGCATAAATTTGAGCGTTGAGGTTGCCTCTGATCCAAATCAACTCAGTTCTTCCGCCGATCCAAATACCCGCCCATACCATGATGGTTCCACCACTATAAGGATGGACTTCCTAGCAGGATTTTAATCGCTGTTGGCGTCCAGGGGTTCTCCAGTGTCGTATACGTCTTGTATCCGGTCTCATACCAAAACGAGACTCATCAGAAAAGCACACGAAACGCCATTGTTCTTCTGCCCAATTTCTGTGTCCAAGAGCCCATTGATATCGAATCCTACGATTGTGCATTGCTATAGGTGGTACCCGTAGCGGTCTTCGGGAATGAAGGTTCACTTCATGCAAGCGGTTTCTGACTGTTTGGTCGCTAATTAAGTTCCCTGAAGAGTGATGAAGCCTCACGGCTAACATCATGGCGGTTATTGTTGGAGCTCTTCGAGTTAAGATTTGAATGTATCGGTCTTGTCTCCGTGTGGTGCAGCGATACCGTCCTCCATGGCGCTCAGCCACGGTACCAGTGCTTCGGTAACGTGTCCAAAGTCGACTGATAACACTCTGACTTGTATTCAGAGCTAAAGCCACAGTACGTTGCCGGGAACCAGCTTCTATCATTCCCACGGCTCTGAGCATTTCTTCCCTGCTTAAATGACGTCGCCGCTCCATAATAACGTTGGTTTTAATCAGTAGTAGGGAAACAGTAGCACTAATAATGTCTTCAATGCGTTGTATGTTTTTATAGGGAAAATATTGACAGCTGATTTTCATCTTTTACTCGAATTTGATTCACAGTTCCTGATTCAAATTATGAAATGCACCAAAAAGGATCCATATAAATTTATAAAATCATAAATTTATTACAAAGCCACATCTCAATCTCAAGAAATCCGCATAAAAATGCTTGATCCCTAGACACTTTTGATGTGTGTATTTTATATCGAATTTCATTACGCCGACAACGATTCGCCTACGTAATCTTTGCCGAAGCAATTTTTCCCTAATTTGATTTCGCCGAATGATTATTAGCCACCATAATTATTTGGTCAAAAATCATTTGGAAATTTTGTTTTAGTCGAATAGGTACTTATTTGGTTATTATTTAATTTGCCAAATAAGTATTCGCAAAACATTATTTTCACGCAGCGGAATGTAATGTTATTCCGACTCAGTGCACCCCGACTACACGTGATCAAACTTTGTCCTACCCATAGAGTGTTATTTAAAAGCGTGGAGCCGGAAGCTCGCGAAGGAGGTCCTGAGTGGAACGAGCGTACGAGGACGAAGCGCAGCGAGTGGGAGGAGGTGGCGAGCGAAGCGAATTGGCGACTTCCCGAGCGTAGTGCTGGTCGAGTGTGCGAGCGAAGCGAAAGGGCGACAAAGCGAGTCTTCTCGCGGAGAAAATCCAGAAACACTTGCATGCTTGCTTGCATGATGGGAAAATGAGCCATCTATAACAATAACAAGTGTGAAGTGGCCAATAATACAGTTGACTAAAGAAATATTGGCCAGCAGACTAGTCGGCGTAACAAAAACTTACAAAATATAATTAGGGACTTCAATCATTTGGCGTTTTAATTATTCGGCGAAATGAAAAGTGGCAAAAGGTTGTCGGCCAGATAAGAATCGGCTAATAATATTTCGATATTCCAACAGAGAACCATTTAAAAAGCTAAAACTTTATATGGTGTCTGGCGGTTAGAGTATGTCATGTCCACTGAAATGTCCCGCTGATGGTGACGTGTGTGTTGGATCGTGCGGTTCCCTACAAAATGGTTGAGCTAAGCGATGCTGATACATGCGTCATGTTCGTGAACGGGCGCCGTCAGTTGGGACTGGTCTTCTGTAATCTGCCGTGGCAAATGAATTGTAGTTACTCTTATTAGCATAGCATATTTTACATTGTTCTCACGTTTATTTTCTTATTCACAATGTAACCAAATTTTTGTAAATATTTGATGAAAAAGAGTAACCATGGAGTTTATTGCCCGCTCTTCTCCATAGGAATCTACACTTTGTAACGCGGCAGTAACTTCTTTTTTTTTCTCGTCAATTCAAAAGTGCCTGTAAATAGTCTAATTGAAATAAATACTTTGACTTTGATACTCAGGAATTAAAAAAAAGAAACTTTGCTCACCTTGGAATTAAATCACCCAGGTGAACAGTTGCGACTTTCTTTATTAATTTGGTGGACTATATTCACCCACATACAACTTGCTATAAACTTCCAAAAAAAGCCAACTTAATATTTAAATCAAATTAATGTAAATTAGACATAGATACAAGAAGAAGAAGAAAACAAGTTACCCAGGTGAACAAAGTGGAATAAACCATTGATATCTGCGTATCTGTACGATATTGTGGGTGAAATATGGTTATGTTTAAGTCGTTAGCGGTTTGTGAGATAGTTTGGTAATAGGTACTTGAAGATTAGCGAAGTGGTGTTGTGATTTTGATTGGGAAGATGAAATCTTATTTAATGTTATGTTCATAGTAATACGCACCAGCAGTTATGATTATATTATCTTGTCTGTGCAGTAGGAAATCGTTACGTATTGTTTATTCGAGTTACTTAATTACATACATACATAAACTCACGCTTTCTTCTCATGGGAGTAGGCAGAAACTGCAGAACGCCACATGGTACGATCATTACACACTCCTTTCGCTTCGTCCATGTTCATACATGCACGCCGGTTGAGAGTACTACGTACTTGTACTTTTTGAAGAACATCACTAATAACATCGATGTATGTCCTTCCAGGGCGTCCTCTCCCAACGTTTCCACGGACATTCGCCTTATCAATTCCTTTTGTTAATCGCCATTCACTCGTTTTTTCCACAGGAACAAACGACCTAAGCATACTCCTTTCGATTTTTGTAACCATATCATCTTTTGAACTACAACTTTGTCTTATCACATAGGTAATTCCTCAAACTATCATTAAAAGTTACACAGCACATATTTCGCAAGGAACGCAATTCTACTTTCATGACTCTTCTGGCACGACCAACATTCACTTCCATACATAAGCGTAGGTACTAGCACACCATTACGGACAGCCAACCGTGCCTTTTTGGACATCGACTGGTAAGCCACAATCGCATGCATAGCACCGTTCACTTTATTTCCCGCGTTTGCTCTCCTTTCCACATCCTCGTCAATCTTACTAAGTACCTATCCCTTGTAAATATACTTCCCAAATAATCAAACTAATTCACTTGTTCAATACTTTCATCTCTAATCTTTACTTTACACCCAGATACATCTGCATCTCTTTCAAAAACCATTACTTTCGTCTGGCTTACATCAATTTTCATCCCTTTCATCTTATATTTAATTGAACTATTTATCGTACTTAAAGCAAACTTGTATCCTTTTTTACATCTGGCTGTTAAAATAAACTAATAATAACCATACTGTACTTTGCCAATACTCTATTTGTCAACTTCTACCACCAATATTTTTGATCAATTACTCAAACAAAACAATCAATTTGAACAAATCACACAGTTAAACGTAATCAAACAATAAGTGCGGTCTCAGACCGCAAGGCGCCTTGCTACCCGCCCTGTTTCCATAAACATAAAAGCTAGTGATAAATCTTCGGTACTGATACATCTTACATTGGGAAGCTCTTGTGATACCAATAGTCGCGGTGTTGTTGTTAGAGCACGTTGTGGAGTAAGGGCTGGTATGCACTGCCGTGTAATGCAAGACGAGAATAAAGATGCGAGAAATGATGTATGTTTTAAAATGTGAAGTGTTAAGTATTGTTTGATGGAACCGACATCATGTCGGAGAGCTCGACTCAGCGTATCGCAAGTTTTCGCTAGTCGTGATTCTCATTTAATGCACGATGAAAAAATACATTGTTGGATTTATATAAATAATTATACATTTAAATATATGTTCAATAATTGTTGTGTTATTTGTTTAGGCCACAGAAACACTAAGTGCACACATCTATTTTGTCACAATTCAAGTTATTATGTAAGGTTAAGGACATGCATTTTACATAAACGTGAAAGAACCATAAGAAAGTAAGTCCATAATAGGATGGCGGGCCGTTATATTAAGTTACGGGTTACGGCTCATATTTCCTGTTGTAATATCCGACAACATTGAAGGGATCATTTAATTTTCGAGTTAAACAACTAAAGTGGTTTTCTCATAGATAGTTTTATGGCTCATATAAAAAATATTGCATATAAAACGGCTGAACCATAAAGATATGTTCTTTACCAACATTGAAAAACTGATAACTCACTTTCTTTGGTATATGACAAAAGAAAATGTTATTTTCTATTTTAGATTAACCTACGTATGGCATTTTCCTTGTGCTATTATTAGGGATCGGCTCGAAGAGTAAGGCTTTTTCGCAATCGCCCCAGGTGAGAACAATGCTGCGCGAAAACATTTGTCGCTACTAGGTATAAATATTACGTTGGTTCTAGTTGTGATGTGAGTAAATTGTATAACATTTTTGTTACGATTAGTTACATTTTATGTTGCAAAGAAATTGGGTACCAATTTGAACTTAGATGCCAAGGTCAGATCACTGACGGTCCATTTGAAAATACATACATTACCGTATAGATTTAACTAATTTCGTTCCTATTCTTGCATCATCTTGCGTTGTATAGTCAATGTAAGACAACCTTAACTTAGTAATCATCTGAGACGGAGTGACGTCGCGCGGCGTCGGATTACGGTTGCATCGGCACTCTTGCTATGATTAGTATCATAATGTTTTCTTCTTGCATCGCGTCGTCTTGCATTGCACAGTCGGTGTAAGACCACCTTAAGCTTGGCAATCGTCCGATGCGGAATGACGACGCGCGACGCCACTTGTCGCTACGGCACACATGTCGTAAGACGGTAGTATCCGCACTCTTGCTATGATTAGTGCTGTGATGTGTTGTAATTTATTTTTATCGAAATTGCATTAATATTAAATAATGGTAAACGGAACGACTAATGAACACACAAGCCACACATATTTTAGTGTCGTTAAAGTTGTAGGGACTTTGATTATATTGTATTATTATACGGATTAATTTGCAGCAGTAATAGAATATCAAACATAAATGATTCAAGATCAGTCGCCAGTCTTATCACGTATCAAACAATCAATCAACTCAATCTGTCTCAGTCCACTGCTGGACATAGGCATCTCCCAAGCGCCACAAGACTCGGTCCATCTTTCACATCCAGTCTGCTCCCGCTGCATAAATAATTTATGTATTATGTATAAGTTTCCATACTCAAAATTTGTCTATTGTGGCAGATGAGAACAGTGGGTTTATACTACTTCCAGTCGATAAAACGAAATAAATCCAAACACCCAAACAATCTTCTTAATTGCACACAACCCTCTTACTCTCAAACCAATACATTCCAATCTAACAAGATTACAATGTAAACCGTAATCGTAAATCTAAATATCGATAAAAGTGTAACATTTGATAGGGGATCACTAGTGTGGTCCCCGAACGGTAATGCAACTGTATCCAATTCGTTATCGGATCCGACTTGGATTTGTCGCCGTCTCAGTTCACAATGGTAAATTTTCGATGTTGCTACACCACTGCTGTGTGGAATTGAAGGTTTTTCTTTTCAAATATATCGACTCTGTATTACTAAAAATAAAAAAAAAGTATCATCTACAGGGTGTTAACGAATTCGTGTAATTCCTTCAAACCACATGATCTATTAATGGTATAGATTAAGCCCGCACGGGATTTAGATTGATTAAAAATAAAAATAAGTTCATTTTTTCCCGATTTTTTTTTGTGATTGAAAATTTCGATGCCATGCATAAATGAATGAAGGCACGGCGACATAGCTGACGGGCACGATATCCGATATCGCTCCATACAGTCAGTTTACTTGAGATGCTAAAATTAATCAGATACAGAATACCATGGTTCATTTTTTGAAAACTTTTTTTTGTTTGTTCTGAAAAAAACCTATGCAGGGTTAATCAGTGTCACCAGTAGGTCACGCGGTTTGAAGGAATTACACGAATTCGTTAACACCCTGTATATAAAAACTCGGTAACCAGCTAGAAAAACAGTGTGACTATTTGAAAGAATGATCACTGATTCATTGCTAGATTATTTTTTGCCTAACGCTTGCTTTTATAATGTGGTTGTGCATAAAAGTGGTACTAGCAGTAGATTGGCCATTTTTATGGTCGCATATCCATAAATCCTTCGTGCATGTTGCAACAACTTTTTTGTTTACTCAGCACCTACCGCATTTTTAGCACCATCACTATGAATAGTATTTTTTAATTGGCCGCTGTTGCTTTTGTCCCTTCATCAGAAGGCAGATCACGATTAATTATACGCTAGGCTTATCGAATAACAAAACAACAACAAAGAGAATTGATTCTCAATCAAAAACCACAATCAAAAAAAATTTACGAAAGCTCTGATTCAACACCAGTAATTTCGATCAACATTTTTCACAATGAACAACAGAACCCGATTACCGAATGAATTCGTTAAAATTTACATCGCAAATACTGAACATCAATTTCATTAGTAAACAGTATTAATCTCCGTCGCGATATGTAATAACTACGTAATATTTACTCTGTAATTGCCTTCGGGTATGTGTGTAATTAAACAGATAGTTGTTTGTACTAGCAAATGAATCGATAACCTTATCGCTTAATGATGTACACCTCTATTGTTGTCTTTTTGTGGTGGCGATTATTGTTTGACTGTAATTTAATGATTCGGTTTAACAGAAATCTATTGGAGATAAAATAGCGTTTCTTTTTAACATTATAGAAACTGGAGGTCAGGATGATGAAATTGCTTGGGCACATGACTGTTTCGGCTACAGAACCAACCACGCCTACTGAAAAGAAAAATGGTAAGTTAACGAAGAAAATTTTGTTGATATTAATGCTTGAAAATTGCAAAATAAGAGATTATTATAGGCTCAAACAAAACACATAAAGGTAAATACCTACACAGCCATACATAAACACAGCCGTACAACATTTCCACGGACGAACCGTGTAATTTCTTTAAAACAATGCTTTCTTATCTCACAATAGCCAACAAAAGGCGTCGAAAAGGGGAGCTGTCCTAACGGCCCAGAATTTAAGATTAATTTTTTTCATGTGACCTCAAGATAAAAGTTTCCAAGGCAATAACAAAGGAAGCACCTTAATGTAACCGGTAAATTTTTTAATGTAAACGATGAAAGGTTACGTAAGAACGCTTACGAGGCTAATACTTAACGTTCAGAATTGACGCGAGGCAAAAAAAAAACTTCGTAAAAAGACACCGAAGTCAGTAAATTTTTGATATAGGGAGGTACGCTTAAGGATTCCACAGAAAGTTTCGGTCAAGGGCTGTATAGCTTTACGACCTACGGCAAAGGTTCGGATAAAATTGTAAAAGTAAACGCGGCGAATATCAATAAAATTAGTTTTATGTCGCCAATGCGAGTACCGGAAACTTTCTCAATCATTTTATCGAATCAGAATGCGTGTATAAGGGGAACATTTTACGTAACATGTTTAGTGAGTTTCTTATTCAATCTGGGAGCTACTATGACATACTTGAAATGTATTAGACGTGGCTCTCTTAGGAACTGAAACACGTTACTGCGTGACGTTATTAGAGAAGCTTTGAATTGTTCCGGAGCTTACGCTTTCGCAGTTGTTTTAACTTTACATTTCCTTTTCAAATTATAATGTTGTGTAATGTTTGTTTACAATATGCATTTATATCCTTATACGATAACTCTTGAGGAAAATATATGTCTTATTATAAACAATGATTGTTTTATAGATGTATTTTGGAAATAGGAATAAAAAACATTAATTATAGATCAGCTTGTCAAACTTGCATAAAAAGACGAATATTGGTAGCCACTAAATCGCTATTGGTTATCTATATAAATAAAAAGAAAGGTCCTGACTGACTGACTGATTGACCGACGTCTTTTTCGATTCATCAACGCCCAACCCAAACCCTTGGACCTAGAAAGCTGAAATTTTGCGAGGATTTTTCGAAAATCAACCCCTAAGGGAGTTAAATAGGGTATGAAAGTTTGTATGGAAAATCGACACTTAACGGGTTCAAAATTTCACGCAAGCGAAGCTGCGGGCAAGAGCTAGTTCATCATATACAAGGTTAGTCGGAAAGGGGGTACTAATCCGAAGCCCACTTATAGTATCGCTGATGACTGTTTGAAAGCAAGTGTTAAAATTTCAAAATTCGATATATTTTTTTCCAAATAAAATGATTTTTATTTTAGTTTTTTCAAAAATTCTTCATCCCTGCTTTAGTTACAAATTCAGAAAATGGTGCTTCTAATTCCTGACCCTAAATATGACCTAAAATGTAAACACAGCTGATCATAACTGGGGCTAGGTAGATTTTAGAGTTTTTTTTTGAGATTTTTGAACAACTGTTTCTCTTAAACTATTGACTTTTGTGAAAAGTTGTAGAACAAAAGTTACTCATTATTATGTGTACTTTCACACCCTTTCGGATTAGTACCCCCTTTCTGACTAACCTTGTATAAGACGTGTGGGGACGGGCTATTGAATATATAACTTCTTCATCGCACGCTGGAAATAGACGCGTGCTGTAAGATTCATCAAAACCCAGCTAGCACTCTTGGTGGTAGGATCTATACGATCCACCTGGCTAGCTACCACCCTCACATTAAATTCTAACGCCAAAGTAGTTTACCGTGTTCCGTCATGTGTATGTGAGAGCCAGACGGTATAGGGGAATTCCTCTATATCTCTGTTACTTGGATTCGTGTGCTCCATCTAAGACCTTGTCTACGCTTACCATCAGGTGCGATTAGGATCAAACGCAACCAATTCTAATAATAAAGCGTTGCACATTTCACCAATCATCAAACAAGCAAACGTTACGAACTCTTCATCTAAAAACACAATCCCCCAACCCGGATAACACACTAGATTTTTATCACAACTTCTCAGCACAAATTACTTACAACCTTTCTTAATTTATGCGTAATTACACCATCAAACCGGCCTATAGAAACTTTGTTTACGGCCACCATATCTTAACTCACCTCTGTTTACGAAGGGTACGCCACGTATCAGGTAGAGAAATTTAGGGGAACTATACTATCATTAATCCCAAGAGACAATGTAGTTAACGATGACCCACTTTATCTATATTTCTTGGGGCCACCAGTTCCCAGTCCGATTAGCCGGTCTAATATTGGACAGGATATAAGGTTTGGGTTTGTTATTGCTATGCTTTGAGTTATTTAATTGTAGTCGGTGTATAATGGTTGGGATTATTAAAATGTGGTAACTTAAGCGTTAGGCCTCTTTTTCACACGTTTTTTCGCCGTAAAAACCTACGGTTAATTAGCCGTGTGTAGGCACGGTCATCAGTGTTGTCTGGACTACTATAGAAGTTTGTTGACGGATACGGCGGCCTAACGGCGCGCCTGCGCCACCGTATGCACAGTGGCTACTCCTCTTTTGCGCACAGTTTGATTTTAATTAGTGTTGTATGACGGTCTATGAGAGTTTGTTAACGGCACCGGACGTTTTCGCGACGGGCAATTATTTCATGACAGCTTTCCAACGCTGATTTTGTGTTACAAAATGGATACAAATCAGTTTCGGCTGGTGGTTTGCCGTGTCGTGTACAAGCTCACACGATTTTTCTCCGGCGCGGCTAATACGCCTTACGGTTAAGAAACCGTGCCGTGACAAGAGGCCTTATACTATCCGATTTTTAGGGCCTGGTTGAGGTGCATGCAAAGAGCTTCCACGAGTGATGATACTTAAAGTACGTCCAGCGCACCCTGGTCACCTTGCGACCAACCTTGCTTTTCCCTATTGTAAAAGACACAACAACATAAATCGTTCAGGGGTGATTCTATCATTACAGTTATAGCTAATATCGGTATGTCAGGATTACGAGCAAGGTAAATGTAGTAAATAAAACCAACATAGACTCTCCACCACTGAGAGTAGTTTTATTTGGGTTTGTGTTAGTAACATGAACTAGATCACAATATAATACTTTACAACACAACAAGATCATAAAATAAGGACAAGCTAATCGGATGTAAAAGGTCAGACTTCTTCAGCTGATGAACACAGAATGATCCGCTTCGTCGAATGACCACCGCCTTTATAACATCGGGTAACATCCATATCGACGACCACCCTCTTTTGTCAATATTGCCCAGCGCTACCCGCTACCGATAATACTACGGCATGAGCTATTCTCATAATCAGACCAAACAAAAAACCAAGACAGAACGCTGCGAACATTACAGTGAATCATGCCAAAACTACACCTCCGCTCTGTGCATACACTCACACACGCACACATTTACAAAAATTTTCAATCAACTTACAATCAAACTACACCTCACTAAGTGCACACATGTTTACGAAACCGGCCTCACGTCACTGTTGACAGCGCTTTGTCTTGGTTTTTTATTTGGTCTGAGTTCTCATATAGCCCAGTCGACATAATAGAAGAACAGAGGGCCCGGTTGAAAGAGTCCCGATCAAAAATCGAAGAGACGGGGCGCCCTAACTGTTATTATACTGAAATTAGGGTAAGGTACCCTAAGAGTTGGGTAATATAATAAGTCCTTTTGGCCCGACTTTTATCTGAGCGTTGTTTTGACAGATTTTCTATACATAGCTGCTGTTTACGTTACACAATTGCCCTGTTGAAGGGTCTCCAGCCAAGCATCAGTTTAGAGTGAAGGCCCACCCTGACATAGTTCTGAAAAGGCTACCTAGTGATGTGCATGTATATTATATTGTTCGTTTTTCCGGTAAATATTCGAATAGCCAGCAATATCCGTTAGTCATGACATCCACGTAAAAATTCTAACTATTTCTATTGTAGCACGGTTTTGACAACATTCTTTTAATTGCTTTCGACAGGAGGTATTGCGGTGCGGTTCAAATCCCAAGCGGCATTTTTTTTCGTTCCACCAATTTTTGTTTGGGTGTGCCAGTTTCCTGATTTTTTTCCTCTACAAATATATTTCTACGGTAATAATTGATGTTTTCTTTTTTGCAACACATTTTGGTATGATTCAAATCTGCTGCAAGTTTATTGAGACGAATTTTTCAAAATGCAATATTGTCATTTGTTTGCTAGAATAGAATACAAACAATTAAAATTCCAATGTTGAGATCTTTTTTGTCTATTATGGTCTCTACACCAATTCGCTTTCATGTTCATCTTGCGCTTTCAACTTTCAATTCTTCTGGCGTCAAGCGCATGCAATATTGATTGTCATAAGACGCATACAGCTTATCATCTACACTGGTGCGCCTCGGTCAGTCGTCGGTCGACATACAATAGACGGATTAGCGTGCGCTAGGGGCATGCGCTGTTGCACGCGCTACGGCGGTTCGCACATGTTTCATACGAAGACGCAAGATGAACATGAAAGCGCACTGATGTAGACATAGCTTATTGTATGTCGACTGACCGAGGCGCACCGGTAGGTATAAACGATAAACGGCTTCAGCGTTACCGAGCTACAAATTTTGGCCACAACACCAGTTTCTCTGCTCCTATATCCAGCTTACCCCAACAGTTAACAATACACCAAAATAATTAGTCAACCTCCCCTCCGGCTGTATACCAACCGAATTATCCTTTAATTTGAATGAGCTGTTACTGAAGGCCCGAGTTTTATCCAATCCCGTAACAAGCTTCAGTTCGAAGACAATTGCAATCAAAACAAATATGTTAATTAATAATTAGCTTAATAACTGTTGCAATAGGGTGTTATTTCTATCATTCTGAGTCTCGAAACAATATTACTAACTGATTACGAAAAACATAAGCAACAATGAACTAAGTAATTATATTAAAAATGCATTCATCTCACAGTAATCTCTTTTTGTTGATGTGATTGATTGCTGAGTAAAACGAAAAATCTTTTTTTTTATTGGATTGCTGTTGATGGTCCTTGGGGATCCCTTCTACATAACCGGACAGTTATTGGTAAGACCTGAAGGATCTCCAGCCAATGGGGGGGAAGTAAAATACTTAACCTAAGCTAACTAATTGTACTACTCTAACATCATGACTACCTGCAACAACAGCACTAAGGGCGACCCCTAGTGGGACTCGGACTTCGGCTTAAGGCGTTGCTGGCGGGGGCTTGGGGGGGAGACAGCTTGATGAGGGCTGAAGGTGTGACTGCGGAGTTTGAAGAGACGATCGGCTCTACGACGGGAGATCTCAGTGGATCGTAACCGGCGACGGTGGGACGTCGCGACGGGACTCGTCGGCGAGGACGGTAAGCCCTGGTAGTGAAAGAGCTTCTTATGAAGGAGCTTCTTGTAAAAGAGCTCGTCCGGAGAAGTACTACCATCATACCTAGTTTTGCCACCAATCAGCATTGCTGTATTCCGGCTTGAAGGATACGGGTGCCGGTGACATTACAGGCACATGAGACTATAAGTTTGTCTCTAAGGTTGACACAATTCTCGTGGTATTGTAGGTTTATATCGGCGGCAGTAACCACGTTCGATCAGCCCCCCGATACAGAACCTTTTTGATTCGGTCAATTATCTCGTTTCATCTACGATAGAAAAAGAGATAGCTTACCGAATCGTTCGAAAACTGTCTAACCGAACAGTTCTGAATCTGGGGCCAGGTGGGCCATCGCTCGACAGGTTTGCCAAAATAGAATATAAAAAAAATAGTCTAAGTACGAGAATGAAGAGATAGCTATCGGCAAGATCTTGCAACTTGAGTGTTTTTAACCGACTTCAAAAAGGAGGAGGTTCTCAATTGGGATGTTTACATTTTTTTCTTATGTAGGTATGTTCGGGCATAACTCCGTCATATATAAACGGATTTACAAAATTCTTCTTTTGTTTCAAAAAGTATTCTTCCGAGGTGGTCCCATTTAAATTTGGTGAAAATCTGATGAAGACCCTCGGAGATTGACAATGGAACTCTTCAATGGATAACAGCAAATTACCCGGGATTGCTGTAATTGCATGTTTGTGTATTGTTTATGCCAAATAAAATAGAAAAATAAAATAACTTAAAAAAAGTAAAAACCGACTTCAAAAAAAACTAAACAGTGTAAAATAATTCCCATATTAAAAAACGTACAGTTTCAGAAGTCGGTGCAACTTTACACTGAACCAAATTGAAGGCACTGACTTCTGAAACTGTTAGTTTTATATATTATGGTAATTATTTTACTCTTTTTAGTTTTGTTTGAAGTCGGTTTTTACTTTTTTTTTAAGTTATTTTATTGAGGCGTCACTTTTATGTCTGACATATTTATTTCTTTTTGTATACAAAATAATAATATTAAAATAATAAAATTAATTTATTTTCAAAAAAGGGGTTTTACAGATTTATTTTAGACTTAATTTAGACTTAGGGATCCTTCCACAAACGCCAGACGGGGGTATCTCTGTCTGAAGAACAACCAAGCAGAATACCCCCATCATGTGCATATACTTAGTAACCCTACCCCTTCGGGTAATACAGACATGACATAATTATATTTATTGTAATTGTTACAATTCATCGTTTATAAACGGAATGCGTATTGGGAATACAAAATGTCATAGTCTTCCGAAGTTGTTTGGGCGCCGCGATGAATAATAATGGTCTCACCTCACCGCTCCAGTTTACATTGTTAATCTGCTGCGTCGTGTAAACAACCGTTTGTAATTAACATTTTAGTAGGCGAGTGTATTATTAACGTATTTCCACGTTTAATTAGGATGTCTACGATTTATTTATACAACGTTTTAAGGAAAATTTTCAAGTTGTTCCGCTTTTGATTAGTTTATGAATTTTGGATTGTGTTTGTTACGTGGTTTGAGTGCTTTAACTTGTATTAAGGGTGTATTAGATGTTGGATGGTTTTTGAGATTTTGAAACTACGTTTATTGATGTATTTTATTATTGAAAGGAGGATGGCAGACGCCCTAACAACGCTGCGCCAAGGCTAGGTCTAACATTTGTAAAAGACACAATAACATAATCGTTCAGGGGTGATTCTATTATTACAGTTATAGCTAATATCGGTATGTCAGGATTGCGAGCAAGGTAAATGTAGTACATAAAACCAACACAAGACTCTCGACTACTGAGAGTACTTATATTTGCGTTAGTGTTAGTAACATGAACTAGATCACATAATACCTACTTTACACAATTATTACAAGATCATAAAATAAGCATTTAATTAGAATTAATTTCATTTTATTCGCAAACGAGATAGTGAAAAAATCCTCGTTTTTGTCGAAATGAAGCGGTGTCGGGACCCACTATTTTAGATTTTTTTACTTCCGTTGACAATCTCGAAGAATATCAAGAAATTAAAATAGATCTTTTGCTTATAATTTGTCATTTCTTTAACGATTTGGGCCCAAAACTGCAACCTTTCAAGACAAGACCGCTCAAATCCAAAATGTGTCCCTTTTTTAGGTTACAGTAAAATATTTTTGATATCATTTTATTATGCAAATGCGATATTTACATTTGCAAAGCCCAAAGAGTGGGGCCAAGCGTTCTGCGTTCCCAGGAAAAAATGATTGAAAACCGTTACAAACCAATCAAAACACGGAACCTGGAACGCTTGCCCGGAGGCAGTAATGCGAGCAAAGAGACGAATTATGTTACAAATTCATTGTATCTTTGTACTCGTATATTAATAATCAACATGATAGTTAGTACCACTTGCCACTGCCTCCAGGCGTGCACCACATTTCGAATTAATCATTCATTATTATACGTGCAGGTTTCATAACGTGGGAGGTTCCAACCGCTTGTAACGGGTAATTTTAATGGTAGGTAACACGTTATTATAATTAATTATGCATGATATACAGGGTGTTAACGAATTCGTGTAATTCCTTCAAACCACGTGATCTACTGGTGACACAGATTAACCACAAATGGGAATTTTTGAAAATGAACTAAAAAAAAAATTAAAAAAAAAAACTTGGTTTTCTATTTCCGAGTCATTTTAGAGCCTTGAGTTATCTGACTGCAAAGAGCGATATCGCGATAGTCGTTCCTGCCAGCCGTGTCGCCGTACTTTCATTAATTTATGCGTGGCATCAAAATGTTCACACAAATAAAATTATTTTTTTGCAAAAAAAAAAAAACTTATTTTTTTACTGAATCCTTACTAGGTGGTTTAGATACGATCGGTAACAAAGCCGCATGAAAAAAAAAAGAATTTTATTTTTTTATTTTTGATCAAGCTAAATCCCGTACGGGGCCTGTCTACACCAGTAGTAGAACATGTGGTTTTAAGGAATTACACGAATTCGTTAACACCCTGTATAATTACGCCATGTTTAATAAATGAAAATGTGTGAGGCGTTTTATTTTAAAAACGGAACGTTAAGAACATTACGAATCAACGTTAAAGGTATACACCTAATAGCAACTTATTATTAATACCTAGTTTCAGGTTATCGAAATGTAAATGTAAGGCAGAGGTGTATAGTACACCCTCATTCCGTCGTTATGTTTAATTCCCATGTAATAGGGGGCGAGCCTATTGCAATCAACCGGGCACAAATCCAGACTCTGAGCAGCTACTGAGAAATTCCACACGAAAAAATCCAATAATACGTTTCCTCGATTTTGCGTTATGGAATAGTCATATGGGGTAATTCAGTTGATCTAATCCGAGCTTTTAGGGCACAGAAAAAGTGTGTGAGATCAGTAAGTGGCGCAGAATACTTAGATAGTTGTGTACCGTTATTTAAGAAACACCGTATACTACCACTACCGTGTCTATACAAGGTTAGTCGGAAAGGGGGTACTAATCCGAAGCCCACTTATAGTATCGCTGATGACTGTTTGAAAGCAAGTGTTAAAATTTCAAAATTCGAAAATTTTTTTTCCAAATAAAATGATTATTATTTTAGTTTTTTCAAAAATTCTTCATCCCTGCTTTAGTTACAAATTCAGAAAATGGAGCTTCTAATTCATGACCCCAAATATGACCTAAAATGTAAACACAGCTGATCATAACTGGGGATAGATAGATTTTAGAGATTATTTTTTGAGATTTTTGAACAGCTGTTTCTCTTAAACTATTGAGTTTTGGGAAAAGTTGTAGAACAAAAGTTATTCATTATTAGGTGTACTTTAACACCCTTTTGGATTAGTACCCCCTTTCTGACTAACCTTGTATATATTTGAAATTTGTATATTTGTCTACAAACACCCAATCTTTTTTAATAAAAATATTGTTATTACTAATAGAAATAGTAGATTTACTAATAAACTATGTAGTAAGGGACATGTGTCCCTAACCAACGTACTACAATGTATAGCAAGAATTGTTTTTGCATGGCTATTCGAATCTATAATAAATTACCGAACTGTCTAAAAAGCCTTAATTTAAACTTGTTTAAGCGTAGATTGTTTGACTTATTAATAAGCAAATTCAACGAATGATCATCTCAATGACAGGAATTTGTAAAGCGTAAACTTAGACTGCACCTAATTTTGTTTGAGAAATTCTATAGTTATCTTTAGATTGTTGCACCAATAACGTAAAATTATTATTAGAAATGGAAATATTTGTACACCAGAAATGGTAGAATATAAGAGACTTCAATAGTTTCTAACACATACTGCACTATATTTTAACAAATAAACTGATATTTCTCTCTTTCTTTCTTTCTGACCTGGGAATCGAACCCAGGACCTCACGCTCAGTAGTCGCGCTTGCGGCCACTAGACCAACGAGGTAGTCCCACTTGTTTCTTTCTAGGTACTTAATAACACTATTGATGGACTATGTGTGAGATAACCTGTTTTCTTCTGCCTAACCCTTAATACGACATGACAGCTTTACTTAGCTTAAATCTAAAGTTCTGTATAAAATTGCTAATCTCTAAATCTTTTATTCGGGCTCGTTTAATTTGAAAAATATGATTTCTAGGATTTGTCTCATAAAAACTAATTTAAGTTTTAAAGTTTTCTCGTTTCAATAAAATTTAGTTTTATAGAATTGAAATGCTCAGTAGAATCATTTTGTAGGAGTGTTTCAGATATCGCATTGCCATGTCCGCTGTAAGATGCACCACAGACGTTTAAACCCGATAAATTAATTAGCCACCGACATATGTATTTTACTTTCAAAATATGTTCCATTTAACAGTTGGTGTTTGTGTTGGACCCATGAAACAATAGGGAGGTTGGAAAGCAATCAAGTATTTTCGGCATTGTATGGCTGGCAATATAAGGGCAATAAGGTCTTATTACTCGTCAATATTGGGCCATCATTGATAAGTTGCCCGATAATATTGTTGGGCATTGCTGGTCACACGTTGCCGTAAAATATTATTTTTTTACCGACTCCTGTATATTACCGCGCCATGCAGCAAACGAATACAAACACGATCGTCAAACTTTGTTGATGTTAATGGAACGATATTACAAATCGGGAATTCGTGACGTAATATTGGACCATCGTATGAATAAAAAACTTGATTTACCTTGGCCATAGTAGGTTTTTCTTTTAGTTCATGTGCCATGGTCTATTTTCGCCGACAAAATATCAGCCACCGATTTTATCGCTCGTCTATATTCTACCTTAGACGTTTTTATTTTCATCGACAATCGATACCCTGTTAAGGTCCCATCGTTCCTTTTGGTCTTCGATTTAAAGGTGCTTCCCGACAAAAGACTAATCAAATTTACGTTATGAAAAGAAAATAATTTCAATTTCACTCTACTCTTGCTTTTAAATGAATTATCTTCGCGTTCTTTTCTTTGCGTAAGTAGACAAGGTGGAGAGAACAGTAAACATTTTTGTATGAAGTTTCTACGTGAAGCAGTTTTGTTCTATAGTTTAAGAACCTCTTACTATTTTAAGGTGCACCTAGGCAGTGTTACAATCTCTTCGAGATAAGTTATAACTAAAACTCTTCATTCAAACTTTTTTGTATCCAATAGACCAGGTTACAGGTACTTTGAAAACGTCAAAACTTGGTGCACTGTTACAAAAGGTAGGTACAGTCCGCGAGACCTAAGCTGAGCTTTCCATTTCTGCGAGTACACATAGAATCGATTGCCAAAAAGCAGTATAAACCGGTTTAAACCAAGCAAAGGTCGCGTCTGCATTCATTCTCACACAAATGAAAAGCTCAGCTTAGGCGTCGCGGTCTAGTACTACGGAAAAAAGTCGGCGTGAAACTCCATAGACTATACTCTTTTATAATAAAATTTAACAGTGTGAGAATAACGCAGGTTAATGTGAGAAATAAACTCACATAAGAGTACCAAGAAGAAAAATATGCCTTTTTGAACTAGCATAGTAGTTAACAGGTGACCAGTCCTAACAGACGACACCCGTTCATATGCATGACGTGCACATTGTTATTACATATTCAATTTGATAAAAAAAAAAAAAAAAACGAATCTTTCAATCTAGTTAAGATGATGGACTATGTATTCTCTAAGGGCATTTATCCACCGCCGCGGCCGCCGTCACCGAGTAGCGATACATACCTACATTACTATGGTTGGGTGTCCACCGCACGTCCGTCATCTCGGCCGCCGAGATAGTGATTAGTTCGGTGCCACTGCTAGAATTCGGCCCGAGATCGTGATGGGCCGAAATGCTGGCAATACAAAACGCGTCTGAATGTGTCCACTACACCTGAGATTGCCAGCACGGATTTTTGTCTTGACTGAACAACTGAAATCAGTCGCGATTGATACACGATCGCCGTCACGTCGTTTCGAAGTCAATCCGAAATAATCTCGTTTTTCGGTGAAGACGGAGGTGCACTAACGCTCTTATTTCACCTAAAATAACGGCCAAAAGAAACATTAAATTGAAATTAGCTGCAATTGTAAAGCCATTTTATTTCTCGTACATTAGCTCCTAGTTTTCGCACTTAGAAGTCTCTAAAGAAAAGATTTATTAATGGCAGTGCTACAGGTACACCTGAAGGAATAAAAATAAAACACACTTTAAGTGCGGTAAAGATGTAATAAATAACTGATGTTAAATTGACTGCGAAGAGCTTATGGCCCCGAAACTCGAAACAAAAGGGAAAATTGGCTTGTTTTTCCATTGGTTTTCAACGGAAATGAAAAATGAATTTGATGAATGGTACATAATGTGTTTTGATGTGAAGAAACTCCGTAGTACTAAAAAGTGATTGATTTTTAGGGTTCTGTAGTCAACAAGGAACCCTTATAGTTTCGCTATGTCTGTCCGTCTGTCCGTCCGCAGCTTTGCTCAGAGACTCTTAGTACTAGAAAGCTATAATTTGACATGAACATACATATTAATCACGCCGACAAAGTGGTACAATAAAATCATGAAAAAGGTTTTTTTATGGTACCTTCTGTACACGCAAAGTGGGGATCGTTTTTTTTATCGTCTATCCCATGATGTGGAGTGTTGTTGGATAGGTCTTTTAAAAATATTATGGGTTTGCGCAAACAATTTTTCGATTAAGGGATCCGTTTCGGAAATATTGAAGTGCTAATTTTTGTTAGACTCAAGTGTCCTGCCAGCAAAACGGTTGGTTTTGGATATGTGAAAAAATTCACGGTAGTAGTGTATACAACGAAGTTAAAAGGAAAAGTATCGCAGCTAATTAAGCTTTACAAGTTTACGAGTAATAGTCGACCAACCGGAAAAGTAAAAATTTCGTACAAATTCCATTGAAAAATTACTAAGCCCTCTTAGTTTGCATTATTGTGCATTTGGCCGGTTTTTTTATGTTAAAGTTATTTCAGTTCCTACTAAATCTGGGCATAGTTTAAAATATTGGACTGGGTCATGAAGATTAAAAAGATGTGAATACGTGTGACCTATTTTCGGGGAAATATAAAACTTTATTTGAAATCATCGAATTTTTAGTTGGGTTTAGACTAGTATTTCAATATTATGCAAACTCAACATTCGCAAAAATTTTGGTGGTATTTTAGCTCTTGCAAAATGTTGTATTATGGAAATCCGTAAAGAAAAAATCTTCAAGACTTTTTTAAAAACACATTTGTTAGCATCAAACAAAAAGAGAAAATATCGTGAAAAAACCATGGGTGCATGATAAATTATAACGCGTGTTATACCATATAAGAAGGACTACTCTACGGTAACTCCAGACCATCTGTCACGCTGAGCATGAACTAAGGGGATGGGTACATAAATATACCGTTATTTATTTTCGTTTACCCCATGTGGAATTGATAGCAGTGATACTTAGTAACACATAGCTACTTCTGCTGTACGATCTGATCAAACGCACTTGGATATCGTAAAATTAAAGTTTATTCGTATCGTTAATCGTAAAAGTAAAATTAAATTATATATATTGACGTGTTTTCCAAATTGATAGACAAGTGCGCATGTACAGTAGGTAAGCGTTACTTTTACGTATATTTTTTGAGTTTTTTTGGTTTTTGTTTGGGAATATTTATTTTACATAGTACCTATGTACGGACGCTATAGTATTGCTAGTTATCGGAAACACCATTCGTTAGTTAACATACTGTACATTATATGAATAAAATGTAATTATTATTTTATTAAAATAGTCAATAGTGATGTAACTTGCTTGTGTTAGAATGGGATCACGATATTAGTACAACGGGTGGGTTACATATGCTTCAAATCAAATGAATCGACAGAAAACAACTCGTATTACACAAAATATCTAACTGGTGATTTTAGAATTTCATCGGCAATGTTAAAACAAAATACAGATCCAACTACAAAATATTTGTTTACTTTTCAATTTGAAACTATCACATTTCAAACGATTGCACAGCTCGTAGGTGCATTTATTCGGGAACTAGTTTCCATTGCCAAAATTAGTTTTGGTACAAATATCTAGTATTTCTAGTAAAACTTTTTAGATACAGTGATGCAGTGATGCCATATTTCAGTCAGATTAATTGAATTTTTCGTAGCAACTGTAAATGGCAGGATTTTTATGGAAATTGCTTGTTCATTCGGGCTGCCATTGATGGAGCAGTGTGTTAATGAAATGAGTAAAGAAGCTTCAACGGAATAGAATAGAATATTGGTTTATTTGCATAGGATTTAGACCCAATTTCACCATACAATGTTAGTTGTTAATGTTCTGTTAAGCTGTCAATGTCAATTTCAATGTACTGTTAAACAGTCTGTTAACATGTTTAACAGGACATTAATAACTAACAGAGTATGGTGAAATTGGGTCTTAGGTACATAAAATATAGGTGTTAACAAAAAATATTGATCCGTGTACAATCCAACTTAAATTTAGACATGCAAACATTAGCGAGAATATAAATTAAATCAAATTTAAATTAATGATAATTTAAATAAAAAATAATATTGTGAAATAGGTAAATGTCAAATACAGAGTAATGTCAAACTCTACAATTTATTATTTAAAAAACCGGCCAAGTGCGAGTCGGACTCGCGTACGAAGGGTTCCGTACCATTATCTATAATAACTAAATATTCTGTGAATATTTCAAGCGTCTACATGTTGCCGTTATCAATATCGAGCAAAAACGAGCAAAAAAATCACGATTATTGTATGGGAGCCCCCTTAAATATGTATTTTATTCTGTTTTTTAGTATTTCTTGTTATAGCGGCAACAGATGATGTATTGTCTGTGTAAATTTCAACTGTCTAACTATCACGGTTCATGAGATACAGCCTGGTGACAGACGGACAGACAGACGGACAGCGGAGCCTTAGTAATAGGGTCCCGTTTTACCCTTTGGGTACGGAACCCTAAAAACAATCTAACATTATTAAACAGTACCGCCACTTTATTTCGCTAAACACGTACCACAAAACCTATAAATAAATCTAGGTACACCGCGGTGGGACTATTGAATACCATTTTTCATGATATAGTGAACTTTGCCATTATCATAACGGCTTGAAATGATATACTGGGCTTGTTTTGACGTACGCTCGGTATCCATGAAATGGAAAAGTTATATTCAGTACTGAACAGTGTAAGTAGTCTTTTATTTATTGAGTGGAAGTTTAAGTCTACATCTTGTAAAGTCTTCGAGGAATTTATTGTTTGCAATTATTTGACACCTGTACTACACTTGGGAGTATGATCCGGACTACCAACATAAACTTTAATATCTCGGAAAATAAGAATGATAGCTTATTCAAATAAAAATTATTTTATGGACTATTTAAGTGGAAAATGCACTAGCGGGTAACCGCGGGGGCGGCTAGCCGCGTGGCGGGCCGCTTTTCCATTTTAGTATGCAACCGCTTGTGATCCTACGCACTCAACCGCTACAAAATAGTATATTAAAATGGAACCGCCTCCGCGGTTAACTACTAGTGCGTAAGAGTGCTTAATACTACTCAAATAAAATTTCTTAAATAGTCTATAAAATAATTTTTATTTGAATAAGCTAACATTCTTAGTTTTTTATATATGTTAGTGACCTGCATTTTAATTGCATAACACAGTCTTAGTCGCTTTGGCTATAATGTTGACAGGTCAACAACTTCCACGCAACATTTGTATTAACAATCCGACTTCTCCACAACTATGTACCACGCAATGAATATTGTTTTTGACACGTCAACTGTCATGATTGATGTTGGTTACGTCACGCAAATTGCCCTGCTGTATTCATTGCTCCTGAGTGTATATTTAATAGAACATTGAACAGTTAATAAGACCCATTTTAGCAAGAAAATGTAAAATAAGCAACATGTTTGCTTCCAGCAAGAATTCAACACAGAATTATGCTTTTATGAACCTTAATGGTCAATAAAGATGAACTGAATCTCTATTTGAAGAAGTAGTTCAAAAGATATACGTGCCTTGGTGGGCCACTTTTGTCTATTACTATATATAAGTAGAGTATAACATACATCGTTTAATATTACGCGTACTTGTATTATTATTAATAATGAACGATGAAGTTAGTCATATATTTGACAAATTAATATAATTTTAAACTAGTAGAGAATGCTTTGTGGCATTAAAGTATTGAATAAAATAATTTTTCACGAGAGCTCTATTGTTTTAAAATTGACTTGAATATTTGAAAACACTGGCAATTTTAGAGATGCCAACTGATGACTGGAACTGATGACTTCCCAAGATATCTGAAAGATTAGTCACTACACATTAAACTAGAAACTCATCAAATAAAGTAATGTACCATTCGTAATAAGAACATAAAAGGATTTTTTTCAATACCATGGCGGATACAGTCACCGCCAAGGTTCATTTAATTGGTCAAAAGCGATCAAATACCAAAATATTATACCAAAAATTTACTTAAAGTACCCCAACTTTCTTCTAAGAGTTACGTACTCCCTTTACACTCAATACAACAAGAAACATCATATCATAATTGTTGATAAAAAAAACTTTTCCGTTTCAAGAATTTCGCGATACAAACCGAGGGGAGACGTATAAATATTTATTGTACAGGTGGTATAAACCGCTCGAGGATATTGGAGGATAAATTGATTGTTCGGGGTCGGTTTTCCATTTAGATATGGAAATTTCCGGGATTGTGTACGAAAATCTTCGATTTTACCTACCCACCTTTTTTTTAACAAATCACGTTGAAGGCGAGCGCTGTTTTTTTAGATGCTTTTCAATCTTCGTAATTTGAGCGTGATTTTGCTTAACAAAAGGATTTATGTTATTTCTAATATCTATTTATTAATAACTCAGTCCATAGATAAGTAACCGTTCGTTTACACATCGAGACGAAAAACAAACAAACTAAAGAGGGAGAAAAATGGCACAAAATTAAATGACATCATTACAATCCAATAAAGAGTCTCAAATTAAAACACTCCCAAACTGAATTTCGACAAATAGTTCTACGACAAGACTTTACTTTGACACTGGAACTCCCACATGACGCTACTCGGACAATTATAGAACTTCGACACCTAATTTGGGGCACCCCGACACGGATAAGTTAAGTTCGAAGGAGATAACGGGGGCTAGAGTGAGCGAGCAAAGCGAGCGAACGAAGCCCCCGTCATCCCCTTTGTGTTAGGTTACTTTAAAACCCAGTATCGAAGTTCCATAAATTGTCCGAGTAGCGTAATGTTAGAGTTCCATAGTGTCGAAGTAAAATCTTGTCGTAGAACGATTTGTCGAAATTCAGTTTGGTAGTCAAATTAAAAATCAAGATGAAAAAAAAGTATACATAATCTACATAGGTACACAGTTCGTCATCAAGACCCCTCCGTGTCTCGGGGAGCATGTTAAACAGTTGGTCAAGGGTATCATGCAAATACCAATGACAGCGGTTGTGGGTGGTCAGAAGCCCCAAAGACGGATAACCGGTCTAACCTTAAGGCTCCTACACACAATGCCGCCGGGTATAACGCCTATTGACTTACACCCGCGCGGCAATAAGCCGGCGGGAAAGACGGCGGCATGTGTGTAAAAGTCATTAGGATATCGGCATTTTCCAGTAACTGGGTTGCGGAGATCTGATGGCAGTCGCTCCGTGTATAATGGTGTTCAGCTACATCTGGTTGGACTGGAAGCTGACTCCAACATAATTGGGAAAAGGCTAGGCAGAACGAACCTCCTCATACAGCCGGAAGACGTCCACTGCTAGACACAAGTCTCCCTCAAAAGGGGGGGGGGTTGCCGTAATCACCACGCTTGGCAGGCGGGTTTCGCAGTATGGTTTTTAAAGTACTCAGAGAACACTGCTGCCCATCCTCTAGTCTAGAGAATCCCATACGGTACAAGTCCGAGACGGGCTGCAAACTGCAGACTGCAACCAAGTCGCCATCGGAATAGCGCCTTTAAGATGTGCACTTTAAAGGTGCTATTAAGACAGTGACAGCAAAACTGCAACCGCAGACTGCAGCCGCAGATCGCACCGCAAGCGATACTACTTTCGCAGTTTGTGATCTGCAGCCCGTCTCGGACTTATACTTTTAGTCGCCTTTTACAACACCCACAGAACAGTCTTTTATCTGTTCTGTGACAACACCCAAGGAAAGAGATGGGGTAGTGCTATTCTTTAAGTCCGAGTCGTACTACACGAGACAAAAGAAACTAATAAAAAAATCCCATTGGATGACGTTTATTAGTGCCATAGCAATCATTATTATTGCTCTCAGTAAGGATAATATTATGAAAAAAATATATAATAACACCTCGTATCTTATGACTTTCTAAACATTTGTCTCTGTCAACATAATACCGTTTGGAACAAAATGAAAAAATAACAAGATCATAACATAATAGATACGCAATAGCTGAAGGTTACACTTTAATAGAACCACTATACCTCGGCCCAGTTAAAAGGTTCACAGCAATTTCGTTTCGACCGCGTCCATAAAAGAAATACAGCTCTCACAAATTTATTTATGTGCGGTTATTGTACGTCATGTCCCAGTGATCGTAATAAAACATAGCGTTTACATCCGTAGCCCACAAGAGACGCCATTCACACAAACGTGACCCTCTCACCATCATATTATTAGATTCTGTATAGATGTACATAACATACCAACAACAGACAAACGATCGACTGCCACGATAAAGGGTTCGTCCATACGAAATTAATTCAATAACAAAGGTCTTTTTTGTTTCTTTGTTTATTTATCCCCAAATTTGATAGCCGAGATGTTTCATTTCACTCTTATTCGGTTACTGTTTGACTTTTTCTCTTATAAGAGAAATTGAAGATTGAAATTGTGCCTCTAACTCGGCCCGCGATTGCTCGCCTCAAACTTTCCAAGTTTTGATATGATATTACTCAGCGTTTTTTAGATATTGCCTTTTCAATAAAAATATATTATTCCTTCTTTTACCGACAGCTCTTTACTAGTTTTGCGAAGAATAAAGGCGTTTAAAATTATTTATGGCTCCCGTTTAAATGGTCTTGGGAAAGAAATACGTGTCTGGATGGGGAATTTGAAAATGGGTTTATTTTATAACTTTATCTAGACAACTACTTTAAAATAATAAATTAGGTAATTTCAAACTACTGGCGTACCCTGAGAGACCTATGGTTAGGCTACACAAAAAACAGCATCTAAAGACTGAGTGGAATTGTGAGTATTGTATACAGGGTATTAACGAATTCTGTAATTCCTTCAAACCACATGATCTATTAATGGTATAGATTCGTCGATTAACCCAGCACGGGATTTAGCTGGATTAAAAAAAAAAAAAAAACTTTTTTTTTTCATGCGGTTGGGCTAAGTAATCATATCTAAACCACCCAATAAGGATTCAGTAAAAAAACAAGTTTTTGTTTTTGCAATATTCTAATTTTCTTTTATTGAACATTTCGATGCACGCATAAAATAATGAAAGCACGGCGGCACGGCTGGCGGGCCCGACTAAGGCGATATCGCTCTTTGCAGTCAGATAACTCAAGGCTTTTAAATGACTCAAAAATAGAAAAACCAGATTTTTTATTTATTTTTTTGTTGATTTTCGGGAATTCGGATAGAAGAAATAATTCTAAAATTAATATATTAGTAATTGTCACAATAGTATAATAATAATATAATTTTAATTATAATATAATTCTTCTCTCGTGTCAGCAAGAGCTATACGAAAACAGCTCATGCTGTGGTGAAAAGACCAGCCTATCAGCAAGGTTGGTAGCGAAACTGACTGCCCAGGGTGCGCCGGACGTACTTAAGTATCACCACTCGTGGAGGCTCTTTTCATCCACCCCTATAATAATAATATAATTATTTATTTATTTATTAGCTTTATTTTTTATCCCTTACATGTAGTTCTTATCTACGGTTGTGTGTTGTGTACTTATTAATTAATTTATATTTGTTAATAGTGTTAGTTTTGAACTTAAATAAGGTTAGTATTGTTAGGTGTAAGGGCCGCCTTTTGCGGTAAAAGCCTCCTCAAAACCGTTCCAGGTGGCTCGATCCTTTGCCCATCTGGGCCATAAGTTTCCGGCTATTTGTACGATGTCGTCACTCCATCTTTTAAAAGGTCTACCCTTCCTTCTTTTTTTATAGATTGGATACCAATTTGTAATTATTTGTGACCATCTTTCATCCATAGCTCTCTGAATATGACCCGACCATTTCCATTTCAGTGTTAGAACCTGTTTGACCGCATCTCTCGCCTTTGTTCTTTCCCTTATCAGTGAACTTTTGACTCTGTCTTTCAATTTAATGTTCATGTAACTCCGTTCTATTCCTCTTTGACAGCTCCTTATTTTATTTAAGGATGATTTTTTGAGAGACCAGGTCTGGCATGCGTAAGTAAGAACCGGCGTTAGGCAGATGTTCATCGCTTTCGTTTTTAGTTTTGTGGGTATGGGACCTTTGAAAATTTCCTTCATAGCCCAGAATTTGTTCCACGTATTCTTCACTCTGCGATCGATTTCTTTTTCTGTACAGGATTTTATAGAAATGAGGTGTCCAAGGTAAATATAGTCTGCGACATATTCTATAGGTTTAGACTGTATGGATATTGGTATTTCTTCACGATTAGTCATAATTTTCGTTTTGTCCCAGTTAATTTGTAGCCCAACGATCTCGCTTTGTTGACTAAGGGACTCTATCATATGGTTTAGTTTGTATGGATCTTCCGACAGTAGTACTATGTCATCCGCAAACCTGAGGTGTGAGAGGTACTTGCCATTGATGTTTATTCCCAAATCAGTCCAGTCGAGATTTCGGAAAATGGATTCAAGGACTGCGATGAAGAGCTTTGGGGAAAGCGGATCGCCTTGCTTTACCCCTCTCTCGACTTGAAATGGTGGTCCTCTTGAGTCTAGGCGTACTCTCGTTGTGCTTTTCAGGTAAATTGCTTTGATAAGCTCTATGTAATCGTAGTCTAGTCCTTGCTGTTTTAAAGCCCGCCATATAGAGTCATGTGAAATTGAATCGAAAGCTTTCGAGTAATCTATAAAAGCAACATATAGGGGGAGGTCATATTCCATAAACCGTTCGATTATTACTTTCAGTGTGTGTATGTGGTCATTGGTAGAGAAATTTTTCATGAATCCCGCTTGCTCTATAGGCTGGTTCTCATCAATCTTCGTTGTTACACGTCTTAGTAGGGTCGATGCAAATACTTTATACAGGCAGGATATAAGGCTGATGGGTCTGTAATTAGATATCAGTTTGGGGTCTCCCTTTTTATACAGTAGAGCTATTTCCGAACATGTCCATGTTTCTGGTAGTTCTTTTGTTAGTAAAATACGGTTCAAGAGCTTAGTGAGTGGTTCTATAAGTTTATCTTTCGCGGCTTTTATCATTTCGTTTGTTACTCCGTCAGGTCCTGGGCTCTTTCCTGCTTTTAGTTTTATAATAGATATCTCTATCTCACTTTCTAAAAAAGGTGGTACTGTTTCTTGGACTGATTTACAGTGTTTATGTTTAGGTATTGGTATTTCATGATTTTGATTGGCACATGTGTAGAGGTTCTTATAAAACTGTGTAGCTACCGTCATTAGATCTTTCCTGTGTGTGACGGTGGTTCCTGAGGCATTCTGGAGTTGTGTCATGATATGTTTTGTAGTTTCTAACTTTTTGTAAGCCTTTTTTATTCCGCCTGTTTCTTCTATAAATTTGCTTATTGTGTCGAGTCTTCTCTTTTTAATGTTTTGTTTTATTTTCTTGTGTATTGTCCTATATAGTTTACTCAGTCTTTTCTTTTCATGCCTAGTTCTGTTTTTCTTGTTTTTTAATAAGTGTTTTTCGTTTTTCAGGGTTTCTATTTCTTCTGTTATAATTTCTTTATTTCTTTTTTCAGTTGTGTTTTCGGTTTGTTTTTTGTAGCCTTTTAGTAAAAATGTCTCTATTTTCTTATTGAATTGGTGCACGGTATCGTTTTCGCAGTTAGACAAAGATGGTAGTTTTTCATTTGAAATTTCTTTTTCTGAATATGCTTTGCTTCGGTAGTGAGCTCTGGATTTTTGGTTTTCCTCTATATTTAAAGTAATTCTAATCATTCTATGGTCACTAGGGTGTTGCAATTTGCTTATTACATTTACATTTCGTATATTTTTTGTGACATTTGTAGCTATAAAGTCGATTTCGTTCTTCGATTTTCCATCAGGTGTTCTCCAGGTCCACCGAAGCTCACTAGATTTTTTGAAAATTGTATTAGAAATTTTTAAGTTATATTGAAGACAGAATTTTATGAACATTTCTCCTCTATCGTTTCTTTTTCCGTAGCCATACCTTCCCATTACTAACTCTTCATTTTCTTTGGGGCATCCTATTTTTGCGTTCATGTCTCCCAAAAATATTATATTATTTGTGCATTTATTCATAGCTTTCTCAAGATCGGCGTAGAAGTTTTCTATTTCTTCTTTAGTGGCTCTTTTAGTAGGTGCATATGCTTGGATTATAGAGAATTTCTTTCCATGTATACCTACTTGTAATACCGCAGCTCTCTCAGATATCGCGATGAAATCTTGTACTTCTGTATTGTGTTGTTTTTTTACTAGGAATCCAACACCTTTCTCTCCTTTTGTTTCTCCATAGTAGTAGAGAAGGTATCTCCCCCTGTCTTCAATTTTATAACCATGTCTTCTCACTTCAGCTATACCGATAATGTCCCAATTAATTTGCGATATCGCGTATTCCAATTCAACTACTCTTGCTTCATTTGCTAATGATCTGAGATTGAATGTAGATATATAGTATTTTTTTAGGTTTTGAGGGTGATCGTCTACAACCCCCGCGGTGACGAGCCGTTCTGGGGGAGGGTTTGTAAGTTTCGTGTTTGTCTTTAAAATATTCCTGTTGTTTTTTATTTTAGAGGGTGCAGTGTTTTCATTTTTCTGGAGTGACGGTCTTAATTGTTATTCATCTGAATCGTTTGAAGGGCAGAAAATTTCCCCATCCCCAGGTTCTTTAGTTGAACTGACGTTTGGTTTAGTGAAGAAGTTATCCATAGAGCTCTGATTTTTTCCCATTTTACATATTTGAGATTTGTTTTTCTTTATTGGTTGTTGTTGTGCGGGATTTTTGTGTGAGTTTACTATCTGGTGGGGAGGGGTTATTTCTAACTCTCTCTTTTTCCTAGTTTTTTCTGTTTCATTTTTATTTGTCCTTTCCTCTTCTATTTTGTTGCTGTCTTTCACGGATGGTTCTCGAACTATGAGTTTGTCGTATCGTAGGTAGGCTATTTTTCCGGCTTCCTTCTCTCTTTTTAACTGTTCCTTTAATTCTCTCCGCACTTCTAGAATCTGAGGTGGGAAATCTTCTTTCATGTAAATAGTTTTCGTTTGTATATGTTTCTTGTTTTCCAAAATTGTGTTCTTTTTGCCATACGTTGTAAAAGTTACGACAATAGGTCTCACTTTATCTTTTAGATATTTTCCCATTCTGCGGACCATCTCTAGCTCTTTTCTGTCGCATTCAAGCTTCAGCTCGTTTTTGATAATTTGCAACACGGTTGCTTCCAGCTCATGATATGATTTTTCACCTTCTTCTACCCCGAAGAATATGACATTTTTTTGTCTAATGTGTTTTTCAATGGCGCTAATTCTTTTGTCATATTTGGAGTTAGTTTCCTTAATTTGTTCGAGTTCCCCTTGTAATAAGTTGAAATTTTGGTCTATCTTGTCATTTATTTTGCTCGTGATATTTGTCTCTAAATTCAGCAGTGATTTTTCAGTGTCTTGTTTGATATCTAATCTTAGTTCTTTTAAAAGTTGTTCTATTTCCGACATGGTGGCGCCCTCTGTTAATTTAACGCCGTACTGTTTATTATAGCTTTGCTGTACCTTCTGCGAGTAAGTTGCTGTAGTTATGTGTGCTGGTGCACCTCTTTGTGTAGTGTGCTCTGTAAGTAATTCCGCTAGGCGGAGGTAGATGTCACTCTTCCTTGCTACTTCTTATTGGTTAGTCTGTTCACTAGATGTCGTTATCCGCAGAGTTACACATCGATTTTTATGCAATAGATGACTAGGAGAATTTGGATTTATAGGTTATGTTGACAATATTTCGATTTTTCCAGCGTGATTTCAAACGGAAAGTTTATTCCTGTGTTAGGTGTATGGTTAAAATAATGTTCACGTGAGTTTTAAAGCACAACCGGCTAGTATTTCTTCGAAATCTTAATTGTCATTCACTTCGCCTTCAACAAATCACGTCCTTTTATTTTGTTAGTTTTCACTTATTTGGAGTTATTTTCAGTTGATAACACTTATAGTTAATGTTTTCACTGTTCGGCACTGTTTTAACGTAAGTTTGTCCTATTTTATACAGTAATTACACTTTTAAAACTTTAAAATCGACGAGCGTTTGAATAAACAATGTTTACATCACCGCGCCCTCTAGCGCGAAAAAAAAAACTAATATAAAAAATAATAATATAATATAAATTTTAATATAAATAAATTTTTAAATGTTTTTTTTTTGTATTTAAATATTTAAAAATGTAATTTTATGTTATCTAAATGAATAAACGGAATATAATATAATAATATAATTGTACATTAATATTTGCATGTCAATAATTATTTTAGACAAAATATGCTGAACTACTTACTGAATTTTAACACCAAACTGTAACCATATTATAAGCAAATAAATATTTAGATTTGATTCGATTTGATTCCCATTTATGGTTAATCTGTGACACCCGTAGATCAGATGGTTTGAAAGAATTACACGAATCCGTTTACACCCTGTATACTGTATATATTTGTGATAAGTAACAATATATTGTAAAACATCTTCAGAATAGCGGAAATGTCCCAAAACTAAATTGAAACGAATGGCTCTAAGTTAATATACTAATTAGACGACGTAAGAACTTTACATACATATAGTAAGTACGTCGCCTTAGAGTGTCGAAATTAGAGTTAAACTAAACTTGTTTACCTTTCTGCAGAGCTGTTTATATGAAAGTTTGCAAATACGCCACCTCGGGGAAGTAAAATTTTGCTAAAAGTGCCATGCCCAAAGTTTGCTTAGTTCTCTCATGCCTCAAAGTAGTTAAGTAATTTGTATAAAATTGTTTTACTTGAACAAGTTTTGCATCTGTTCGTGTTTTCTGTGGTAAGTATAAAGGTGTATGTGGCGAACACGTCTATTTAGTAATGTGTGGTGAAGTACTTTGTATAATTTAGCATCACCAAACATATTGTTTTGAATTAAGATTCTGAAGCTATTGACTGATTGAGTGATGTGGCTGGGACCGAAAATGAAAACCTGATTTTATTTTATTTGGAAAACCAACAGCGATACATAAAATATATTACAAAATATGTATAGTACAGTATTGTATGGCTAATAATAGGTTTCCCTTTAAAACAAGAAAAAGTAGTAACATGCGAACGGATCATTCGTAAAATAAGTTTAAATTCAAAAGGTAGGTACAGTAGGATAACCGATTAGTTCCAAGTTACATTACTTTAAATTAAATTAAATCTTTCTGCTTTGCTTAAAACTAAGAGCTACATTGCTTGTAGTTTGCCTTCTTTTATGGTTTTTACTATCTGTGCTTTGAAGGTAGGTTTAGTACAGCTAAATAAATCAACCTGAGAGAAACAAGTGTTATAGATTTGAGCAATGCGTATCAGTACACAGTTTTTGGCGTAATTAGTCGAGTGCCGAGGCACGTGTAACATTGGAATGTGACGAGTCCGCCGTAGGGGAACATTAAATGTTAAACAACGTTATTTTTAGTATATACAAAAACCGAGACACCCCAACAAGATTTTCATCAGAACTGCGTGTTTGTTTTTAATAAATCTCCAAGTTACACTGTAGTTTATGTCGCGTTAAGTTCCCTAGTAAAGTGTGAAATGCCTGAGATGTGCTATGCAGGGGTTGTTTAGTCTAATACACGGAAACTGACCGAGCGGACCATCTCAAGCCTCAAGTCTATTGTCTATTCCCGTCAACTGTTATAGGTAGGTAGAAACCTACAGAAACAAAATTGAAATTTATGAAAAAAAAAAACATAAAAAAAATGTGGTGTAAAAATATATCAATCGATTCTCCTAGTGATTCTGAACAAACTATGTAGTTTCAGGTTTAGTATATACTAAAACTAATATAAAAATAAAAGAAATATCGGTATTTCTATAGAGGAGGGCTCGTGGCTAATTAACAACCGCGCGGGTCATACGATATTCAAGGTTAAGCTGCGCTTGCCGCGGTGAGTCTGTGGATGGGTGACCGTTCGTTACATATCGAGACCCCTCCATGCTACGGAGAGCACGTTAAGCCGTCGGCGTGTCATAGAATACCTGTGACAGTCAGTACAAGTAGTAAGAAGCCCGAAAGTCTGACAACCGGTCTAACCTTAGGATATCGGCATTACCCGGTAACTGGATTGCCAAGGTCTGAAGGCAGTTTATCCATGTATAAGTGCGTATTCACGTAGAAAGCGGGTTGCTGACGCCGATCTGCCAGCGCTTGTCGGTGCTGATCCGCGCAGTTAGTCAGCGCAGGTAGTCTCTATACTGTCTGAAGAACCATCGTCGACAAGCTCCGAACGTCAACGACAAGTTCCGACCTGCTCCGATCAACGCTGGTAGACAGTCATTTGTTGCTGTATTTGCAAAGGAATAACGCGTATTTTTGTTAGTACAGCCAACCCCTGTTTCTACCCGCTTCCTTTATGTAGCGGTTACCTGCACGGACCAGTACCGATAAGCGCTGGTAGGTCGACGCTGGTTACCTTCTTCCTTTATGTATACGCCCTTACACTGGTATTCAGCCGCATTTGGTTAGACTAGAAGCTGACCCCAACAGTTGGGAAAAGATTAGGCAGAACATTGATATTTCTATAGAATAAGGCAGGTATTCGGTCCCTGGATGTAGGCAGGTACTCGAAAACAGCATAATACCGTTTCAGATACAACGTTATTTTTAGTATATACAAAAACCGAGACACCCCAACAAGATTTTCATCAGAACTGCCTGAATGTGTTTTTTTTTTATAAATTTCCAAGTTACACCGTAGTTTACGTCGCGTTCCCTAATAAAGTGTGAAATGCCTGAGATGCGCTATGCAGAGTTTGTCTAATACACGAAAACTGACCGAGCGGACCATCTCAAGCCTCAAGGTGTTTATTCCCGTCAACTGTTATGGGTAGAAACCTACTGAAACAAAATTAAAATTTATTAAAAAAAAAAGAATGTGGTGTAAAAATATGTCAATAGATTTTCCTAGTGATTCTGAACAAACTAGTTTCAGGTTTAGTATATACTAAAACTAAGCTTGTATTACATAGATGGTCTGTAGAAGCTACTCTCAACTTCAGAAAAGGATAAAGATTGATAAAAATTGAAATTAATTTACATTCACAACAATACAATAAAGTCTATTAACCAGTTTCCTTACTTTGTCAACTATTATACCTTTCCTTATTATATCACAAAGTAAAATTCAACTGTAGTACACTAAGGGTCATGGCACACTATACTGGCACCGCAAACCGCTCCAACCCAGCAATTTGGGATACTACTCTGTAGTTTTGTTGTGAACAGACGTGTCGAATATTTATTAGAATAAATAAATAATTACCTGCTGAATCGTGACCTGGTTTCACCAAATAGCCGGTAGCAAACTGTGTCATACGTAAGCATAACATGTGCAAATCGTTTCTGTGAAAATGTGTACAAGTGATTAACAAGTACATAACTTGTATCACAATGGCATCCAGTCCCTTCAGCAGGGGTGGCAAATGTGCTCGGAGCCCACCTCCTATACCTGTGCCCGCACCCGCACCTGCACCCGAGCCCGCACCCGCATCTCACCCTCAACCATCCAGCCAAAGAGAAGATGTCATGGAAGTTGTATCTACGCCGGAAATCTAGAACTGGATGTCGTCCATTGAGCATTGCCTAAATGAAGTGTGCTCAATTACATCAGAGGGCAAATTAAACATGGAGCAAAAACTGCGCATAAGTGCCCTATGCCGAAAAGTTAGTCACGGCACATCGCAGATGGCCGTTCAGTATCAGTCCCTTAAGATGAGAGCCGTCCGGGCCCACTCCACCGTCCAAACACTCGAAGACCAAATTGATCTGTCGCAGCAACTGCAAGACCTAAAGCTGTCAATCGGAGCTTCAACGAAACCGGTAACGGGAACGTCCTTTGGTGAAATGGATAAAAAAGGTACCAACAATTTTATACAGCCGACAAATCTAATCTCAGTGGCCATATACCCTAACGATAAACTGAAGTCGAGTGAGGAAACAAAAATACTTGTCCAAAAAATTATATGCCCCGAGCAAATGAAACTTCACGTAAGAGAACTACGTAAGAAGAAAAATGGCGGGGTCATTATCAGCACTGAAACAAAGGACGATATTGAGAAGGTGAAAAAATCGATGCAGCTATCAAATTCAGGCCTTACAGTAAACGAACCCCCAAAAAGGAAGCCTAGAGTAGTAGTTATAGGAGTGCCCTCATCCATGCAAGAAAAGGAAGTTTTTACTTGTTTATTCCACCAGAATCTAGCAGAGACCCTTCAGGAGCGGGATCCCTTCTTTTCGCATAATGTTCTTTGTCCTAATATACTTCGGCATAACGATTTTGGCACAATTTGTTTTGGCATAATAATACTTCGGCATAATTTTTTTAGGCGTACATTTTATGTTGGCATAATCATCTTAAAGACTAATTTGTTTTGGCATAAATTTGTTTCGCATAACGTTATTAGGCCTAATGACTATTAGCATAATGTTAGTTATGTTAACCAGAAATGTTTTTACCATTGTCTAATAATCTAGTCGCAGGCGCACCCCGACACGGATAGGTTAGGTTCGAAGGGGATGATGGGGGCTAGAGTGAGCGAGCGAAGCGAGCGAACGAAGCCCCCGTCATCCCCTTCGTGTTAGGTTACTTTAAACCCTGCAGACAGAAATAGGAGCCCCGCTCAGCGGGGCTCCGTCGACTCTGCTTTGGAGCCTCAACCTTACAAACATCCCCTTAAGTTTTTATTGTGAAAATGAAAGTAGGTGACGAATAATCGTCTCATGAAGAGGCCTTGAAGGTGTATAAAAACAATTTATCCAGTAATCCATTTTGACCTTTAAACGATTTGGCCAATAGTGTAATAAATAATTTAAACATTGATATTCCAGACTTTGATCAGCTGAACTTTTGATCAAATGACCATCGTTATTTTAAACTTTGTTGATTTGTACGTTGTTCTTTTGAAATTTGCTCCGGAAATTATTTCATTGTTATACCTATAAAAATATGTTTTAATATCATTATGCGTAAATAAATTTATGCTTTAAGATATTATGCTTAAAAAGTTATGCTTTAGAACTTTATGCTTAATCATTATTATGGTGCAAGAAATTATGCTTAAAAAAATTATGCGTAAGCTGTTATGCGTAATTATATTATGGGAAAATATAATTATGCCAAACAAAATTATGCTAAGTTATATTAGGTCTTAAAATTTTATGCAAATGGATAGGGAACCTGTAATTATATATAGAAGTATCTGCAGACATACGTAAAGCCCTGATAACAAAAGACAGAGTGTTTGTAAATTGGTCGTCATGCCCTGTGAGAGACTTTACTCTAGTCACACGCTCTGTTATAAGTGCCAGCAGTACGGACATGCGGCCAAATCACGTCGGGAGGCGACCGTTACCTGTGGCCACTGTGGTGATCAAGATCACTCCATTAAAGAATGCACAAAGAAGGCTGAGGAACCAAAATGTGCTACTTGCTTATCACAAGACAAGTGCTTCTGGCTGGGCGCCGTTAATTACATATTTTTTAGCCCTTGTTATTGTTTTTCCTGTTTGGACCATACTATACTCAAATCGCACTAGCCCGTGTAATTAACACAGTAAATTACCTAAAGTAGACACACGCTCAATTTCTAGTTTAATTGTAAATAAACTTGAAGACGACTTACGCAATATTCGACTATGACCCAGTCTACGATTCCGCTGATCCGCAGTTTTGTATCTTGTACCTAATCAAAAATGTACAACATGCAATTCAGAAGAACACGATCATGTCTCGGCGAAATAACAAAAACTTACTATTCATAAAATTTAGAAACTAAGAATTAAGCTACTCATAATGTAATTAGTGATCTATTGTGAACCTGTTAGTTAATTATTTATTTTATAAGTCTACTAGCTGTACCCGCATGCGTTGCAATGCACTTTTTCCTACTTACTACCTACCTACTACCTACCTACTACCTACCTACTACCTACCTACTACCTACCTACTACCTACCTACTACCTACCTACTACCTACCTACTACCTACCTACTACCTACCTACTACCTACCTACTACCTACCTACTACCTACCTACTACCTACCTACTACCTACCTACTACCTACCTACTACCTACCTACTACCTACCTACTACCTACCTACTACCTACCTACTACCTACCTACTACCTACCTACTACCTACCTACTACCTACCTACTACCTACCTACTACCTACCTACTACCTACCTACTACCTACCTACTACCTACCTACTACCTACCTACTACCTACCTACTACCTACCTACTACCTACCTACTACCTACCTACTACCTACCTACTACCTACCTACTACCTACCTACTACCTACCTACTACCTACCTACTACCTACCTACTACCTACCTACTACCTACCTACTACCTACCTACTACCTACCTACTACCTACCTACTACCTACCTACTACCTACCTACTACCTACCTACTACCTACCTACTACCTACCTACTACCTACCTACTACCTACCTACTACCTACCTACTACCTACCTACTACCTACCTACTACCTACCTACTACCTACCTACTACCTACCTACTACCTACCTACTACCTACCTACTACCTACCTACTACCTACCTACTACCTACCTACTACCTACCTACTACCTACCTACTACCTACCTACTACCTACCTACTACCTACCTACTACCTACCTACATGATGTCGAACGGGATAAAAAGTATCCTATGTCCTTCTCCTGGCTCTAAACTACCTCCCTGCCAATTTTCAGCTAAATCGGTTCAGCCGTTCTTGAGTTATAAGTGAAGTAACTAACACGACTTTCTTTTATATATATAGATGTAAGCTCTTTTCGCCTGAAACACGGGATTACCTAGTTCAGGCACGTAAGTCTTAGCAACATAATTTACATTTAAGCAAAACTGTACTATTTTTTATGCCTTGTAATTTTTGAATAAAATATTATTAATAATTAAATTGTCATTAAAATTAACACTAGAGTGCACGCGCCCGTAAATAATCCTTGAGCGCACGCGCGGGCCACAGGCGTAGACCACTTACAGTTCAATTAATTCTCCAAATAAGACACAAAATGAACAAAACACAGTCTATAATTACTTTATATCTTTATTTTTACCACAATGGCTCACACAATCAGCAAAATTTAGCTTTTTAATTATAATTTGAAACATAAACAAAAACATCTTAAAAAATTACTATATTTCGAAGGTTTGCGATCTGTTAGACTTATTTTCATTTAGGATCGTTATTTTTATCATAAAATTGGTTTCTAAGTATCTAATTGAACCAATTATCAAAATAATTGGTAGTAAATCACTCTGTTGGTATATATTCAGGGTCACACGGCTGCCCGATGTTCGGTACAAATGCGCCATCGTTTACTGCGGTCGCTAGCCCTGCTGCAAGAAGAACACCAACCAACTCCTCCCCGAATAGGCATATTATGTTCTGGGATTTGTTCTGCCAGTCTTAGAAGTAGTCTGATTTCAGTTTTACATCTCTGGATATATTTTGATGGGATATACGACGCTCAATAGAAGTTCTTGCAAGATCGAATCCCACTTCTTCTATTTGTGTCTTTTGCTTCACCCATTGGGCCTACTAGACGAACTAAAATGCTGTAAGATCTGGTTCTTGATGTAACCGGTGGAAACTTACTCCATTTTGTACCATTTCATAATGGTACAACTAACTAGACTGGTAGGAAGCGAAAGTCGACAAAGGAACGTCTTCATTTTCGTCTTCGTCCCACTCGCCATCTTGTTCCTTATGAGAATGGTGCGGAGGATCTAAGTGGGCCACTTTGTTCCGCGAATTCACCTTATTCCTCACTTTCACTCAAAATGTCGTTGTCTTCGTCATCTTCCAGCTGCCATCTTTGTACTTGTTTACACAAATCGTTCAAGTTATCCGACGTCTAAAAAATTACCAAAACATAATTAAGCTGCATCAAAAATACATAAATACAAACAACAAATACTTAGAAAAGTAATTTACAGTACGTTTTATAGTAATACTACAGCCAAAGTATCATATTTACCTCAATTTCACGAACTGTACAGTAAAAATTTTACTTCCTCCAACGCTCGCGCGGGCTACAGGTGTAGCCCACCAAATTCAAAGAAGATTTTTGAAGAAGTCCGTGTGCCGTAGGAGCCGGCACGCTACTGGCGGGAGCGGGTGCTAGTACTTGAGGAATACACTAGACGATTGCACTGTAGTGCGCCAAGTTAAGAAAATATACGACAATATTACACGCTGGGTTACATATGTAGCCCGCGCGTGCGCTCTAGTGTTAAAGCATTAAATCGTGGGTCTTATTAATATATTTCATAATGTCAATATGGAAAAGCCAACGGCGGGCAGTCAGCGCGCTTGCCGGTACCATACAACTCGACTCGCAGCCTGCGGTCTGCAAGCGAGCGGACTGCGTGCTTACGCGTCGCCATGAAAACGTGCAAGTCCTAGGCGTGTGTAAGTGTAGGCGTTTAATCACAAATGCCATATAACTACTGTGTTAGCGGTGACAGCAAGCTTGCATCTCGCGGCCAGCGCGCGGACTGAGAGCTTGCACCTCGCGGACGAGGCGTAGTTAGCGTGCTGGCGGCTAGCCGTAGCCTAAATTCGAGGCGACGCCGTGCTACAGCTGTGCAGTTGCGGTGCCGGTACAATGTGCCATGACCTTTACTGTCTCCGTTATGACGCGCAGTCTACGTGCCTGCAATATAATGTTTTATCTTTCTCTTTTACGCGCCTGTAAAGGTACATCCCTATTTATAAATGGGATGTTTCTGTGCGTAAGGTCACGGTGTTTTCCTTAACGATATAGGTAATGCAAATTATGTCAAGGTGAGGTACATTAGTATATCTTGAAGCTCAATATTGGTTCGAGTTAAACTAATGAACCTGCATAGTAAATGTTGGTTTTTACAAATCAGGCAGTCTTAGGATATCGGTGCCTCTTTTCCAGTAATTGGGTGGTCGAGGTTAGATGGTTTTCGTTTCATCTAAAAAAAATGATATTCGGTCGTGTCTGATTAGACTAAACGGATTCTGATAGAGTTGGGAAAGGCTAGGTAGCTCATCGTGATTGAAGAAAGACCAAGGGGTATCCCCCTTTGTCAGCAGCTTTTTTTTCTGTGGGGAGTTCAAGGGTTATGCAGGAATGGCGTATCCTTAAAAGATTTTAGAAAATTCCTTTTCATTACTGCTTATTATTATAATTTTGTCAGTTTCTTAAGTTATCTTCTTAGCTGCCAAATAGTCACTCGCAAATGGACAAGACGTTTGCTCATGTTGTATTGACAATAATTTTGAGCAAACGATAAATTTTATTTAATATGAAATGTAATAAAAAAAAACATTTAAGTGTCGGACAATGAATGTTTTTTTTTTAAATATCCGATTTTGTGACTTGCAACAACTTGTTCATAAGTTCTACACAAAACGAAATAAACATATTTTTCCTAATCTCCTTGCTTTTTTATGGTCGATACAGAGTCCCCGTTCATCCTCTTCATTCCAACCTTAAAGGTAGACACTGGTTAACTTATTAGTTCTTGTATTTGTAAATATTTTTTTATGATGAAAGACACCATATCATCAACATATACAACGAAGACAACCCTGTAAAAAAAATCGTATTATTAATTTAATAAAACAGAAACGTCTCAGTTACTGAAATTCTTATACATTTTTACTGTCCTCACAATTTCGTACAAAATGATGGAAACGGGGGAAACTTCTCCCCTTATATTTTGTTTCTTTTCAATCAATTCTTTGGGCTCGACGCAAACAAGTAACTGTCAGTTATGAGAATGCGTTTTGGATATAGACTTCGGATTTTATTAACTTTGGGAAATTAATCTTTCTACCGTTTTCTTTTTGTTGAAGATATATTGCAGTTTTATTGGATTTTTAATACTTAAGAACTTTTTGTGTGTGCATATTGGTTTTGTTTATGAAATAGTACTTAATAAGAAACGAAAAGATCTACTTGTTGCCTGGGATTATTCTGCCTAACCTTTTCCTAACTATGTTGGGATCAGTTTCTAGTCTAACCAGATGCAGCTGAACACCAGTATTTTACAAGGAGCGACTGCTATCAGACGTCCGCAACCCAGTTACTGGGCAATGCTTACATCTTATGGTTGAATCGGTTGTTAGACTTTCGGGCTTCTGACTACCCAGCGCGACTGTTTGAACGTAGAAAATAGTAAGATCAAAATACATAATGAAGACGAAAAATTTATACCAGGGTATTACTAAGAGCCATTACGCACAGCCGACTGGTAGCCGGAGACTTGGTCTCTCGGCGACCAAAACATAAGCATAGTCGCCTGGGTGACCGGCAACCAAGTGCGTAAACACTTACTGAAACTAGAAAGTCACAGTCACAATTCGATAGTGCGTAAAGGCCCTAAGGGTACCTACGCACTTTGCGGTTAGCCGGAACGCGGTCAGCCGTCCGGTTTGCGGCAATCAAAAATATTATACGAGAAAATAGTTTTTATGCGCACTTCGATATCGCATCGAAATGCGTATAAAAACTATTTTCTTGTAAATATTTTTGATTGTGGCCAACCGGACAGCTCACCGCATTCCAGCTAACCGCAAAGTGCGTCGGTACCTTTTTTTTTATCGTAAGGTATCGGCGCCCCCACGGGTCTCGGTTCAGAGTCTCTAGCAATGCCTCGTGAGCCGCAATTTTGGCCCGCGAGATAGCATTCTGGAGGGCGATCTTCGCCTCTCTCTATCCCTCGTACAGCTCCGCCTCCGCGGTTGCCGTATCCGGGCCGCGAAGATGCCTCCTGCGGAGCCTGGCGTACTGGCGTCGCGCTTCCACACAGGCGTGGCGCAGGAAATCTATGTCCTGCGACCACCAGTACACCTGGGTGCGTCGGTACGCTAAAACTAAACTAAGCAGTGAAAGCCTAGCGGTTGAACGGTTGCTTTCCACGCAGGAGAGTCCGAATTCAAAACCAGCCCGCACCTCTGACTGTTCGAATTCATGTACAGATCAGAATTTGATTATCACTTGCGTTAGCGGTGAAGGAAAACATCGTGAGGAAATCTGCACACCTGAAAGGGCTCCATAAAGTTGTCGATGGTGTGTGTAGTCCGCCAACCCACATCAGCCGGGCTAACATGTGCAGCTAAGATAATTTTGTCGTCGGACTATCTCGAGCCGAGACGAAAAAAATGTATGACTTAATTAAGATAATGCGACGGCAAAATTATCTCGCGTTGCGCATGTTAGGCTTGCAGGCACAATCAGCCCATTACTGTCCCACTGCTGCAAAGAATACTAACCGCACGAAACGAGACGATGCGGGTCGGATGCCGGTTGGCTCTGATGAGCTGTGACCTTAAAGGTCTAGCCGGTTAGTATTCTTTATATGAACTTGTGTGGATGTGCGCTCACTACATCAATTCCGTAGCGTCACCGGATCGCCTCGGGCGTATGCCGTCTACGCGCTGACGACGAGTTGACCACTCGGTGACAACTCGCTGCTCGTATGCTTGCCTTGCGTTGCTGCGCATTGCCAACGCACAAGTCCCGAGTGAACCGCGCGCTGCCATCGAGTGGACCGCGCGCATCGGTCCTCTGGTTGACCACGCGATGTTTACTGGTGATAACGCGGCGTCCACCCGTGAACCACCTGCTGACAACGAGTGGACGACGAGCGACAAGGCGATGTGGGTCGGGTGCCGGGTAGCTCTATTGAGCTGTGACCTTTAAAACCTAGACTCTTCTCATTCCGAGAAGAGGCCCATGCCCAGAAGTGGAACAATAATGAGCTGATTATTTTTATGCTATTACTGAAATACATAAGAAACCACATACAAGTTTTCTTATAATATCCGTTCGTGAAATTCCATAGTCGCAACGAAAACGGAACAAAATAATATAAATACCATTATTTTTAATATCAACATGAAAGACAATATTTAATATTCATACTATCTAACCACATTCGTTTTTATATCAAAAACATCAAAGGGTCCATTATATCGGCAAAGAACTTTGCTACTACCAAAAAGGTTGGTTTGGTATAATCGCGTCGCTCCTATATCGTTCATATAACAAAAAATAAACATTCACATACGCACGTTATCTATAGAAATATAGGAAACGTGACGTCACCATATTTTCCTGTTGAAATTTCCGCCACTTGGATAAAGATTAGGTTATGTATATCTTTACGATCTAACTTTATTCGGGTAACGTAAAAGTGAAAGCGGAAAAATATCGCGAGAAAGATATCATGTGTAATATCTATTACGCGTCGAATGTGAAGTTGGTGTGGATTGCCTTATTGAAGTTTTGTTGATGATCTGAGAATGGGAAGAAGTGTGTATCAGCTGTTTATGGTTTCACGCCAGTTAGGTGCATGGAAAACTACTTTTGCCGTCGCTTTCACTAGGTTCTTGTTCGTGGACCACCTTTAATCTAAAGAAAAGTCCTGACTGACTGACTCATCAACGCCCAGACCAAAATCTTGGACATAGAAAGCTGAAATTTTGTACAGAGGTTCCCTTTATAATGTAGACAAGAAACAAGGAAGGATTTTTCGAAATACTACCCCTAAGGGAGTTAAATAGGGGATGAAAGTTTGTATGAAAAATCGTCACTTAACGGATCAAAATTTCACGCAAGCGAAGCTGCGGGCAAAAGCTATTGGTAGATATTTCTTCACTATTTTCAACCGTCTTTCTATAACCTCTTTTAGTTGTTTCGTAGTGGAACTTTGTTTAAAAATTTAATTTATTGCCGACTTCATAAAATGCGTCCGTCCGTTTTTTTCTTCTTATTGGGTTCGTCTGCATTCGTGGAAAAGTGTTACATAAACTTATTAATATATTATATAAGCATTCGACCCCGGCTCGCACATCTGACTTTTTGCATCCATGTGCGGATCAGAGGGAACTTATCGACTGGCTGATCTATTCACCATGACATGGGCTATTACTCGTAAATTTCGTGCCGACACGAGTGAAGAAGAAGAAGAGGAAACTTACACACCTCAGAAAAAAGTTCGCGATGGTGTATATAGTCTGTCAACCCGCAACTGGCCAACCTGGTTGACTAAGCCCTAAACGCTTCTCGTTCTAAGGGCCATTTTTACCAACATCAGTTATCTTTATCTAAGGATCTGTCCACACCTCCACGTCATGACGTCGTCAACGTGGAACGGTGCGGTAACGCGGCACGGTGCGTTGACTTAACGTGCAAATTTCGTTACCATATCGTAACACGTTCTGACTCTAGCCGCAAGCGCACACGTTTATGCGCTCCGCCCGCGAGTTTATGTGCTCCGATGCTTTAAAACCATACTTTACTGTTTCTTTTATTAAAATTCAGGATCTAAATGGTCAACGATAAATCTAACAATGATCCTGACGTGCATTTTTACGATTAACTTTCTTTGCACGATACGTCAACGCACCGTGCCGGGTTACCGCACCGTTCCACGTTGATGACGTCGTGACGTGGAGATATGGACAGGCCCTATGGAATAAATTCAACGTTTTGACTGATTTCCTATACAAAGGCTGTCAAAATTTCAAAATAATTTCTCAGATAACGTTATTTGCCATTGGTAAAATTGGCCCTTAGCTGCGGCCCGTGCCTAACAGTGGGACAGTAATGGGCTGATGATGTTATGTTATAAGTGTGATAACTTATTGGTAAATTGTGGTATGACAGAAAAAATAATTATTATAAGGAGGTAATCAGAGAGTCGGTCAGGGCCTCGTCTCCAGTTTGCCTTTATTGGCTGGCTGGAGTGGAACACCAAGAGTGCCCGCAGGATTCTCAACTCTGGCTTGCCTTTTTCGGCCGGCCAGAGGGGGGCTGCCAGAGCTATATGCTCGGGGGTGGAAATGTCTAATGGCGTAATAGCGGGGAAACCCACTCCGGGTCTTTTAGACCCGCGATGGCGAAACCGGGGCCACCCCTCTCTACACCCCTAGCCGCTCACACGTTTGTTGCCCCCTTTGCCTATGTACTGGCGGCTTTTCAGGGGGCCCAGCTAGTGAGCTGGCGAGTCACCGTCTGTCAACACAATTCAATTTCAAACTTGAAAGGCAGACGCCGTTTTCTTCCGGCAATAGAAGTTAAATAGTGCATTTAACACTCCCGCCCATAGACCAGTTTTATTTTTCACCATATTTCACAATAGTTTTGCGCCCACCTGGTACGGTCCATGACTGTACTCCAATAGTGCAGCCGTGGATAGTCCCCGGTTGGTGCCCCACCCCATTTTAGATTAATATTCTCAAAGGGGCCTGTGCGCGTTGGACCTGTGTCCCCGTGTATGCCTTCCAAAGGACCGGATATCTTCCGCAAGGAAGATGAGCCGTGATTTGAAGAGAGATTATAAAGAGGTAACATCAAAAAGTTTGTATCTTTATCTATATAATATGAATCTTCTGAAAGATATATCTTGCAGTTTTCTTATAATATTTATTATAATTGATTGCAAATACATATTTGCGTTTTAGAAATACACAATATTCACAGAAAAAAAATATATAGAACACCAACCACAAGGAATATAAAAGAGAGCTTACAAAAAACTATCGTCAATAAACACCTGCAATTAACAAGTCACTCAAATGAAGTCGCGTGCTTAAAACCAAACATCGAAACATCGCCTTCAAGTATTGAATTATAGATGAGTTCCGAAGAAAAATAATTACTTACCGGGGGGTACTTACGTTTAATTATTTCCGAACAATTCTGTTGGCAGCCTTTGGCAGACTCGAAATGCCGCCCGACTAAAAGAACCTTTCAGCGGGAACCAATTAGTAAAAGTAGGTGCCTACAATGCGTTCGTAGATCAATAAATTATTAACCTGACTACAAAGGACACGCTTCATAGAAATAAGTGGCGGAAAAGTAAATATTAATTTAAAGTTGTGGTTTTATTTGTAACTTTTAAGTGGCTTTGTAGTCGGAGTCGAATAAATGATTGTTTTTTGTGGGTTATCTTTTCGGATATTATTTAAATGTTTTTTGTATTAGATTGTATTATGGAATATATAGTTTGATATAAAAATATATAAAAAATTACCTTCACGCCTGTATTCCCCGAAGGGATAAGCAGAGGTTTATAATACACCCTCGTTTCGCCGTTATGTTTTAGTCCCATGTAATAGAGGGTGAGCCTTTTGCCATCAAACCGACCCAAATCCAGACTTCGGGCTGCTACTTAGAAATTCCATACGGAAAAACACAATAATACTATGCCTGATCTGGGGATCCAACTCAATACCTCACTAGAGCAACGAGGCAGTCAGAAAATGATCAAAAAGTAAAGTTCAATAGATCAAATATGTTTTTGCTCTAAAATACCTACAGGAAAGAAAGTAAAATGTAGCCTTAAGGATATAGTGGAGCCACGCTGTATTAAAGCTAAAGTATTTTCTCTTTACACTTTTTCTAGCAATTTTCCTTGAGAAATAATTCGTTTCAATCAGAACAGACAAGTGAATCTCGCAGCGAAATGAACGCGGTTTATTTTACATCTTTTTATTAACCTTTCGAATGGTGGCCGTCACGAATCGGGATGCGCAAAAAATCTGCGCGTGTGACAGCCGTCCCGAAACGGGACGATGAGTCATCGTCGCGTTCCAAATAAAAACAAAAAATATATAAATATTTGTAACATTCAATGTCTATATTCAATATGCGCGGGAAAGAATAGGCTATTATACAAGCCAAACTTATGGAATTACCCCGAAGGAATTTTTGGAACGGTCGCCAGTTGAAGTTCGGCCAAGTGACGCGAACTATTGTTCCAAGTGGGTGCGTAAACAATAATTGTTTTCGGTGTGTTCCGCAATATAATACAAGTGTTTGTGAATTTTTAACAATGCCTGGGTAAGTAATCTACCGTTAAATACTTTCTGTTTGTGTTTCTGTGTGTGTTTAAATTTAAAATTTAATCGGAATTATAATCGCTGTGCTCACGGCCGCCATAACAAAAACTTTCCTGCATGATTTTACCACAAAAATGTATGGAAACTATCTGTTTCCTATATTCAATCCGTGTTAAATATCATAATTATTTTTCTACTACACTCCAATTGATAGTATCGGTGCATAAATCAAATAATTTCATTAAATACGTAATAAATACAATAGCGTCCAAAATCGGGATCCGTGTCAGTGGTGCATTTATGACGCGCTAGCGAATAGCGAAGCTAATAATAGCGAAGTGGGCGGGGCCTCGCCATGCGTATTGCGCGTTCGATTGGTTTTATTTATGTTTTGAATATTATATTTTGTGCGTATTTTAAGATATTTGTAAGCTTATTTCTAATTGTTTTTGTACGGCAAGTACTTATTGTATTTTATGTATTTTAAAGCAAATATTATGTACTATTTGTAAAAAAAAAGAGTTAATGTAAAATCGGCATACTTTTCGTTTTAAAAGTATAGTATTGAAGTTAGTAATTTGAGGGCCGATCTCAAGTGGGTTTCTTTATTTGCTTCGTACTCTAAAATGAACAAAGAACAAACATCTGTTGTTTATAATAAAAAGAGTCCATGACCCGAGCTAAACAAAAACACATAAATCAAGTCATTTGAGCCCGCCGTGCATCAACAAAGCCACTTGAAAATCTTAAGTTTTTTTAGGGTCGCGCGCACGTGTGTGAAATTGCTCGCCGATTTATAATAGCCTTGGTGTTAAAAATATGTTTGGAAACATGTGGATTAAAAATTATATATTGTAAATATAACATTTAAATATAAAATAAAACAAAAACTGTGCATAAAATTGTTACAATTTTATTAATAAACCATATTTTATTCAATTTTATCGCAATTTTTACTTTTCTCTTCATTTCCAGCATGTTTATCAAGAGGTATTTAAGAAACTTTTAAATATTTACACATTAGTCTATAGGAAATTTTATGGAGAATCCAAATATATACACATCTTAATAGGTATTCATACAAAATCATCGAGAAATCTGCGAAAGAATGCATCTGTTCCTACCGCGCGGGGAAGGCGGGTTGGGGGGTTGACGGCAACGATAGGAGGCCCCGCGCAGGTAGTAACAGCAGAGAGGACCCAAATCCAGACTTCGGGCTGCTACTTAGAAATTCCATACGGAAAAACACAATAATACTATGCCTGATCTGGGGATCCAACTCAATACCTCACTAGAGCAACGAGGCAGTCAGAAAATGATCAAAAAGTAAAGTTCAATAGATCAAATATGTTTTTGCTCTAAAATACCTACAGGAAAGAAAGTAAAATGTAGCCTTAAGGATATAGTGGAGCCACGCTGTATTAAAGCTAAAGTATTTTCTCTTTACACTTTTTCTAGCAATTTTCCTTGAGAAATAATTCGTTTCAATCAGAACAGACAAGTGAATCTCGCAGCGAAATGAACGCGGTTTATTTTACATCTTTTTATTAAATTCCTGAGATATTATCTTTGTAGCTTTAAGTTAGCTTGGAAATGAGGCTCGCCGTAAGATTGACCATATTATCTGAACTATGCAACTTAATTATAAATTCCAGTCACGCACAAAAGACTTTCAAATTTTAATAAAAACGCTGTGCCTGAAAATTCCGAGTCTTGATAATGTACTGCCCAAGTTCGCTGATGTAGATATTGCATTAGTCATTTGGTTGTGTGTTAAGTTAACTACTTAAAATCAAAACTAGCAGACGAAGCATGGCCACCGTAGACAAGGGTTTTGTTGACAGATTATGGCCAAAATTAATTCACAATGATAATGTGTCATTTTATCTATTGTTCCGTCAACAAAACCCTTGTCGTTTGCTGTTCTTTTGAATGCTACGGTCATGGAACCGTAGCCATACTACGTCGTAGCCACACGTAGCGTTGCAACGTGACGCTACGTGTGGCACTGCGTAGCAGGCGTCGTGGGCATAGCTATTTGACTACTTCTTACAGCGCGGCAGCGTTCAAAAAGTTATACATGGCTGTTAACTATTGATCTTTAAAAATTAAAGAAAAACAGTCTTTAAAAAAACAGTTTCAGAATCAGGGCTATTCCACGCTGAATCGCTAAATTTTTAAGTCAGTTTCTCTTTTTTTTTAATTTTTCTATTTTTATTGGCATAAACAATAAATAAACATGCAATGACAGTAATCGTGAGTGATTTGCTATTCTCCATTGAAGAGTTCCATTGTCCATCTCCGAAGACCTGGGGAGAATACTCCTTCAAACAAAAAATAATCATTAAAATCGGTTCACACGCAATAAAAAACACGTCGAACTGAGAACATCCTTCTTATTTTTTGAAGTCTGTGAAATATAGTTGCAGCCTTCTAATCCAACCGATAGATAATGTAAAATACAATAGAATTACGTCAGTGGCCACATGTTGAAAAGCGAGCCTAATTCAAATTTTAGTGTGCGATATGGAGTGCGATTAATCCGTTAAATAGTTATAAGAAATCCAAACCCTAACTTAATATTATAAATGCGAAAGTAAGTTTGTTTGTTTGTTACCTTTTCACGCCTAAACCACTGAACCGATCATCCTGAAATTTTGCATATACGTTGTCAGGTGTACAGAAACGGACATATACCTTTCATCCCGAAAAAGCATTCTGTTCCCGAGGAAAACAACAATAACGTTCATAGATGGCGCCACGTGTCTTTCGAATCACGATTGAACTATATTATTATAGAAACTTTAGTAGTGTGTTAAGAGTTTTTTTGAGCTTAATTAAAGCGAGCGAAGCCGCAGGCAAAAGCTAGTTACTTACAAATATTGTTTCATAATTTAAAAGTCCCACTTCGTATTTATTGTAGCTCCAAGAATCAGTTTTACTAACAATGTCGCACTTCAAGAAGTCTCGTAACCCAATGCTGGTCGGACAATGCTAAAAATGTCAAGTTTTCGCTGCTCCATACAGTGCTGAACAGAAATAACTCTGATAATGTCATTGTTGAAATGAATATCCTATGGAATATTCCCGGCATAACTAAAACGTCCGAAGTTGAAAATAGAAGGCACTATTGAAAGATATTTTAAGATGGAATATTACTGTGATTGGATGATGAGTGTTTTAATAGATAGATCCCTCCGTATACGTTGGATGTTTCACCATGTACAATTCAATATTGAAAAAGTAATGAAAATGTACCCTCCCTCCCGATGAAGACCCCAACGACCCCTTACCCCCCATCACCGTAGACGAGGTCCACACGATAGTGAGGAAACTCAAACCTAGGAAAGCCCCCGGCTCAAACGGTATCACCAATAAGGTGATCAAACACTTTTCCGCCCCGCTCATCATCCTCATGACCGCCATCTTCAATGGCGCTCTGAGTAATAACATCTTTCCGCAAGCTTGGAAACAAGCCACCGTTATCGGTATCCCCAAACCCGGCAAACCCAAGAGTGAGCCCACTAGTTACCGCCCCATCAGCCTTCTCAATGTATTTGGGAAAATCTATGAGCGTCTCATTTATACCCGTATAAAGGATTTCGCTGACTCCCGTAAACTCATCCCCGATGAACAGTTCGGTTTTCGAACCCAGCACTGTTGCATTCGACAATTGCACCGCATAGTCGAACACATTAGCTCCCGTTTTATGCGCTCGTTCAAAACGGGCATGCTCTTCTTCGACGTAGCGAAAGCCTTCGACAAGGTCTGGCACAACGGTTTATTATACAAACTGTACCAATTCAACGTGCTGGACCGTCTCGTGCTCATCATTCGAGACTTTCTGTCGGATCGCTCCTTCCGCTATCGCCTAGAAGGCACCCTCTCGTCCTCTCACCCCATCCGCGCCGGAGTCCCTCAGGGCTCCGTGCTATCGCCCCTTCTGTTCACGCTGTACACCAGCGACATTCCCAAACGTGGCTTGGCCAAGTTGGCTCTCTTCGCCGACGACACGGCTATCTACTATTTCGGTAGGAGTCTCGATAGCATCTCTCGAACCCTTCAAACCGCAGCCGACGCCCTTGGGGTCTGGTTCCGGAAATGGAGAATAGAGGTGAATCCCGAAAAGAGCGCAGCCGTTCTTTTCGAGAGACACGGTGATTCCCACACCCACATCCGTCCCGTCCTCATGTTCGGCAAACAGATCCCTTGGGAGATGAAAGCCAAATACCTGGGGGTTATCCTAGACCACCATCTGAGTTTCCGAGACCACATCAAAGCGGTGCGCGCTCGCGCCGCTTTCGCTGTCGGTCGCCTCCACCCCATCCTTAGAGCACGCAGTAAATTATCACTTAGAAATAAGCTGAGAATCTACGTGACTTGCATCCGCCCCATCTTGACTTACGCTAGCGTCGTGTTCGCACACGTTAAGCCTTGTCGTTTCAAATCCTTTCAAACCCTCCAGAATCGAGTGTTGCGCAGAGCCGCGGCTGCCCCGTGGTTCATGCGTAACGTCCAACTCCATCTCGATCTAAAAATGCCAACCATCAGGCAATACCTCAAACGCATTTCCAAGCGTTACTTCGACGCTGCCCCCCTCCATCCGAACCCCCTAGTTGCCGCAGCGGCCGACTACAGTCCCTCTCTCATAAGTAAAGTTCGCCGTCCCAGGCACACACTTTTAGAACCCGATGACGAAATAACCCTCCTCCAGGAGGCGAGTAAATCGACCAGCACAATACACAACGTCCGCCGCCGTCCGGCATATCGTCCTCGCCGACGAGGCCCGTCGCGACGTCCCACCGCCGCCGGTCACGATCCACCGAGCTCTCCCGTCGTAGAGCCGGTCGTCTGTTCAGACTCCGCAGTCACACCGATAATTCAGCCCTCATCAAGCTGTCTCCCCCCCCTATGTCCACGCCAGCAACGCCCTAAGCCGAGGTCCGAGTCCCACTAGGGGTCGCCCTTAGTGCTGTTGTTGCAGGTAGTCATGATGTTAGTGTAGTACAAGTAGTCAGCTTAGGTTAAGTATTTTACTTCCCCCCATTGCCTGGAGACCCTTCAGGTCACGCCAATAACTGCCCGGTCACGTAGAAACCGTCCCCTAGGACGACCTACAGCAGTCAAATAGAAAAAAAAAAAATGAAAATGTCAAAAGCACTATAAAATTAGACACCCATAAAAATTACCGCTTGAATAAAATTAAACCGTATACAAATTCAAAATATTTGTAACACTTCAAGAAGAGGTAGTAGTATTAAAATAAAAGTGCAAATTATTAATTTTAAAGCTAAGCTTTATCTTCTTTCATCGTATCGGCACGAGCTGTACAAGAATAGCTCATACCGTGGTGAAAAGATTAGCCAGTCAGCAAGGATGGTAGCGAGGCTAACTGCCCAGGGTGCGCCGGACGTACTGAAGTATCGTCGTACTCGTGAAGCTAAGCTTTGTAAAGCGGGAACTATTATTTTTCAAGTTCATTTATATAAATAGGTACCCCTTTAATGTTTTTTTTTTATATTATTACTTATATCCAAAATGTTGCAAACAAAGTTCACGAAAATTGGTTCGCACGGAAATTACCTATATGAATGTATCATAACCTTGACATTTCTCTTATTTTCTCGTCATTTTTTTTTCTGCTATCGATAAAATCAAGTTAGAAGTCCACTTTTGGATATCTAAATCCAAAATATACAAGACAGAATGTTTTTTCAAAGCAAGCCAGAAAAAAACTTATGCCCTGTTTACTTCATTCCAATGTTGCCTTAAAAACGTTATCTAAATTACGAATGCATAAAAACCGCGTCTTGCATGTAATAACGTATTTCAAAGCGTCATAGCTCAGGTGGGTAGACCGCAAACATTCCACCTCTTCCGTGCGTCTGCAACGCCGAAATTGAACTTGTTTACCGAACAATCCCACGAGTTGTACGAATACAATGTACCGAGGTAGCGGTTAAATTAATTCTGTGTCTGTACCGCATTTGATTTTAGTAGTGTTTTGTTTTAATTGGAATTTTAAAAATAATGCAATTTGTTCCGTTTTTGACCGTTTGATTGGGACGGATTTAGGTTGCATACACATTGAGCGTAACGTGCGCGACTAGTGTGTCTTCGCGTTACACATATATCACGTTATATACAAATTCTCCTGCGCGACCTCACTACGCGTATTTTACGTTGTTACGCAAAGCGTAATAGGGCCTAGGACTTTCGTGCGCGCGCATTACTGTGCAAGATACGCGACGCGACGCAAGATAAGTTATGTGTGATTTGGGCCTTAGACGACAGTGATTATTGGTGTATAGAGCAGACACACACGAGAACATTTGTTTCGATTGCTTGCGTAAATTATTAATTCCTCTTTTATTTTGTCGCTTTTGTTTTAGTGTATATTCTTGGAATTTCTATTTTATTCAACTACAAATTACACATGAGATTAATTAAAATAATTTGCGAAACCGCAAATCCAATAACTCTATTTATTTTAAATTAAATGGATATTAATAATTCTCAAATTAGATCACCTGAATTTGTGGTTTGACGTTGTTCTATTAATTTTGATTTCTGATAGCTTTTCAAACAATACAAAATTCACTCACCACATATTTTATAGTGTCTAAAGCCACAATTACCAATTTAATACAATTTGTGTCATGTAAATAAGCCTAGACTAAAAATACTGCTTTGTTGGCCTATTTGGCCATATTCACAACAGTTGGCAGGCGCCAGGCGGATTGGTGAACACCGTACCGTATGTCGTTATTAGCAGTTTGAAGGACGGTCCTGCCCATCAAAGTCGAAGTTAAAGCATTTATTGCCATTTACTTTTGAATTGTCAAGAAACTGCCGGGCAATAAGAGCCATTACGCACTGTCGACTGGTCACCGGAGACTTGGTCTTTCGGCGACCAAAACATAAGCATAGTCGCCAGGTAGACCGGCGACCAAGTGCGTAAACACCTATTTCATCATTTAGCCGAATGACGTCCACTGCTGGACATAGGCCTCCCCAAACAATGTTGGGGGGGCTTGCCATAATCGACACGCTTGGCAGGCGGGTTGGCGATCGCAGTACGGTTGTTGAAGTACTCAGAGAACGCTGCTGCCCATCCTCTAGTGAATTCTTTAGTCGCCTTTTATGACACCCACAGGAAGAGATGGGGTAGTGCTATTCTTTACATCCGGCACCACACGGATGTAACACCTATTTAAACTATAGAAAGTAACAGTCGCCGTCGACTAAGTCCCCGGCGACCAATCGACAATGCGTAATGGCTCCAAACTCCATTGTTAAAGAAAAGAAACAAATTAAAAAAATCGTCACAGAGGCATGTGACAACATTTTTTTGATAAAACATAAAAGTGGACTTCCTCTTTGGTCTAGTGGTCGCAAGCGCGACTGCTGAGCGTGAGGCCCTGGGTTCGATCCCCAGATCGGGAAAAGTGTCATTGGGTTTTTCCGTGTGGAATTTCTCAGTAGCCGCCCGGAGCCTGGATTTGTGCCCGGTTGATGGCAATAGGCTCGCCTTCTATTACATGGGACATAAACATAACGGTGAAATGAGGGTGTACTATAACACAACTCTGCCCCACCTCTTAGGGTATACAGGCGTGATGTTATGTAAATAAGCAATGACAAGCTTTTTTATTATTATTTGACTTGGTCATGTTAGATCCAGTGGCATCTGATAAGAGTAGTAAGCGCTGACAAGTTCTAAGATGGAGCACACGAATCCAAGTAACGGGGTTATAGAGGGATTCACCTATACCCCTCTGGCACTCACATACACACGACGAAACACAATAAACTGCTTGGCGCTGTACTTTAATTTGGGGGTGGTAGCTAGCCAGGCAGACCGTGTAGATCCTACCACCAAGCGTGCTGTGTTTTATTGAATTTTACAACACGCGTCTATACCCAGATCAGTGAGGAAGTTTTATATTCTAGTCTGTCCTCATACGGGGATAACAGGCTATTTCAATATACATATTTCGGGGAAAATATGTGGGGGAGCGGCGAAAACGCGAGCGAATCTTGCGCTCCTAGCCCAAGAAAGAACACCGTGGTGTTTTAGTCGGCAAGAGTTTGACACAACCATTCGTTTTTCTAAAGCAGGGAATATCCATGAGAATTTCACCTAGTAAAAAAAAGGTAGATACTTAGATCTATTTTTATTTTAATGTTTTGTTACCCATTTTCCACGTATCGCTATAATCAGAACCGAATCTTGCAGTACAGTATAATAACAAACTCTTCTAAATTACATATTTATCTAATGGTCAAAATTAACTTTCCGAAAACCCATATTTGTTTAACGAACAAATAATATAGGATATTCTTCGCAAACGTACCGTTTACACACTTTGTAACCCAATGTAAGCTGTATAATTCCTACAGTGTGTAGACAGAAATTAATTTTACATTGGGCCGGAACCGCCGAAGGGACCGAGTGGCGCGCAAGTAATTATAAAATTCATTCACTCACCTCATTTTGCTCATTCAAAATATCTAGGGTATAATATTCTTGTATTTTGGAGTAATCGCAGTATTTGTGTTCCTTTATGCAAAGATTTGGCTGTGTTATGGTAACTGCTTATTGCTGAACATCATACTGAATTCGTTATTTTAGTTGGTGGATGAAACTGGTGATAATGTTAAGCGCCATCTAGGGACGGTAACTTGAAACAAAACTTCTTTGTTCTTAAGGATGAATATAAAATGTTTGAGTCTGACACTTCATCCGCCGCCAGCCGACTTTCCTTTATTACTAAGAAATGTTTATTTATAAAAGCCTGGATATTCTTTTCATAATCCTTTTTAGTAAAGAAGTCTTCCAACAAAGTTTCGTCACAAAAATACGACTTTCATATTCACATTTCATACGCCTTTAACCTCGAAGCCTCGTAAGAAATGAAAGCAGTCTTGTAACCATATGTTAAGACCGATAAATCATATCAAAGACTCTTCAAACATTCACATTCAAGGCTAGGTACACATGAATGGTGTGCAAAAGTTATCTGAGGAGCATGTTGAGTACGCCACCCTTTAAAATAAATCATATGTAATACCGCATTGAGGGTGCGAGCCTGACGTTGCTCAATAAGCCAGCCTTACCGTATCTGGAGCTCAGATTTCATTACCATCTGATATGTAGATAGATGTAAGAATGATTTGGAGAGATGTTTTGTATCTGATTTTGATGGGCGCTGATTTCCGTCTTTTGTGTTAATATTATTATCAAAATCTCGCTTGTATATATTTCAAAAATAGGTGTTAGACAGTTCTGTAGGTACAAACCAACTATTGAATATTATAGTTTTACTGATGACAATATCAAGTCCCATATCACTTATTACAAGGAACTAATAGACCCAGAAAATAGCAATCCCATTAAAAACATTCATATAAAAAAGCCACGTCTCCCGACTCTTTTGCCGTGAAATGTACTGAGATCTAATGTATAGCCACGTCGGGCATTTTATTTATAAAGATAATTTTCGGACTGGGCTATAACGCAGCTTAAGGATATACTAGACTACTTGTTTACCACGGTAAAGATTTGTTTATAAAATTTACAAGATATCTTACATCACAGTAATCCTCATACTGCATGATTGCCAAAGGGGTGCATGAAAAGAACCTCCACGTGTGATGATACTTAAGTACGTCCGGCGCACCCTGGGCAGTCAGCCCCGCTACCAACCTTGCTGACTGGCTAATATTTTCACCACAGCATGAGCTATTTTCGTATAACTTGTGCTGACACGATAAAAGAAGAAGATGATTGCCAAGTGCTCGATGTAGAAATGGAACCTAGAAGACTATAACGCGGCATCTTACGTAAGCGATCTAGTAGCGACGCGATGCGGCGCGGCGCGACGCGAAAACAACAAACAGTCGATACCTATTGAAGTGGCCTACGTGACCAAACGCACGTGGAGTGCGGTGCGGCGCGGCGCGAAGCGAAGCGACGCGATCAGTTGGCTTGATATTTTCGCGCGAACTGGATGCGGTGCCATACAGTGCTACTGAATGACGGCGGCGCGTGGCGAGCGGTTCGCGAGCTCGTAAGACAAAGCCGCCGCACTATGGAAAATCGAGGTCTGTTTCTGATCAAAAATCGATAACTTTTTTATTTCTAAACATTATGTTGTAAAATTTTGGACAAATGTAGATTAGTGTATATAGCTTCAAATGGGATGTATTTTAATATGATTTAATTTAATACCATACATTAAGAAAATAAAACAAATTGAAAAGTATTAAAAATGACAATTATTTATTTTTTTAAAAATCAATACATATTATAATGTCTAGAAAAACCAATTATCATATAGTTTATCCCAAAATATAAATCAATATAATGAGAAAAAAATAAAATATATAGTAAAAAAAAAGTAAAAAATATTGTGATGAAAAATTGTATACAGATTAATTAATTAATTGTAAATTAATGTTTACTATATGCTATTTTTGCTGGATTATGACGAGTCTGTATAATATACGCACGGTTTTCCACGTTTTCCAGAAGAAGTAGATGGAGTGGAGTCGGTTGTAACGTCTTCAGAGTTCGGTAAAGTTACTGAATATTCTAATTCCAACCAATTACTGTTTATATTTAAAGATATTTTCTTTTTCCGTGAAGCTTCCGTCCATCGTTTATTAAAAGCGGGAATAATATGTCTTTAAAAATCACTGAGGATGAAACATAAGTTGTCTTCAGATACATGATAATTTTCTTTCAAAACTGTTGATAATGCCTCAAATGTTTTTCCTCCTTCGATATAGGAAAGTATTATTTCACGTTTAGATCACTTGAAAGTAGACATTTTGAAGAGTTAACAAAACACGTAAGTGTATAGAATTAAATGTAACAACTGTTTATATACTATTTGAAATATTAGGGTAGGGTGCATCTTGTTGATTAAATTTTTCACACGTAATACGGGTGCAAACAAGATAAATGCCCTAATATCAATGCATTGTTAATAGTGAATTACAAAACATACCGCAAACTATTGACATAATCAGTCTACATTTGAAATTGCAATAGTTAGCGGTTTTCCGTTTTCTGACTTTTTTCACATTTTTACCAATTACTTCGAAAATCGCAAATATCCGCAGATGATTTTTATTGAATAATGTTTATGAATAGCCTGGCTACAAATCAACATTAAATGTAAAGCGGGGGTAGACGTGGGTAACTGTCAAAAGTCTCGATGAACTTTAGAAAAACTTTTTTTTCACCTTATTTTATTTCGCAATTATTTTAACGTAAACGTTAACATAATATTACATACATATTAGTTGTTCCAAAATCTACAGAAGATGAACTTTGCAGAAATATATAATACCTTATATCTATTCCTACAAAGTTTAAGATTAAAATCACTTTGAAAGTGATGAAGTGAACAGGCTTGCCATGGACGTCCGTCAAAACTATAAAGTTTGTGGCATTGTAAAAAAATCATTTTACATAACGTATATAATTTGTTGACAGTATAGTTTAATTTGATCTTTAAACTATTAAATAAAATTAAAAAAGTACGTCAGTAGCGACATTGGTAAAAATCATTTTTGATCTGCCGTTGTTCTACCATTTTCCATAGTGCGCCGCTTTGCACCGCATTGCATTGAATTCGCGTGTCACCGCATCGGGTCGCTTCGCAATTCGCGTCGCTTTGAACCGCTTACGTAAGACGCTGCGTTAGAAGCCGTGCTTAAAACCAATGATACAGTTTTGATATTACATATCGTCAGTGGAAAGGTAAAAAGACTAAAGCGCCAATATACCTACTTTACAGGAGAGCGTTTTAAAGTTTTTTTTTGAAGAAAAAAAATCGTTACAATTTTTCTTTATGAGGTATCTTAATGAAACTTACATACCGATGTTATGTAATTTTTTGCTATTTTTTGGTCTTTGAATGAAGCTTCTATCTCTACTGGTTCGTGAGATAGATGTCGCTTTAGTCAATATTCACTCATTATTTCGAATAACTTGGTAAGGCCAAAATACTAATCGTCTCTAGATACTTTTGTACCCACAATCGAAAATTACTAACAAGCCATCAAGTACTAAAATATTACCAAGGAAATATACTTATGGTTCTATGTGTTGCATAAAATGGAAAGCATAAATCACTAACAAGAATATTTACATTTAATCTTGTCCAAGTAAAATTACTTACTACTAATTAAATACCATTCCGATTTCGAAAAGTTTCATGTTAGTTTTATCATTCCTACCTACTGAAAATTGTGTTTTTTTCAATTTAAATGTTATTTAATTACCTACCAGCATGTAATTTTAGTTGGATATTAAATCTTTTTTGCGACTTTACGAGATGTGAAAAATCTTTTAATACCAATGCAGAAATATTGATCTCAACAACGGATTTAATGAATAATGCAACACAACCACGTCGGCTGCCCCATGTAGAAATCCAACCATTCAAACTTTCTTATTCAGGATGTCGGCAGATTTTGAGGAGTGGAGAACCGATCAGGATCGAGTATGATATATTTCAGGGCTAATGTTCCTTGTGGTTTTGATTGGGCTTAAGTCCCCTAACTACATTGCTGAAGAAATCACTGCTGGGCTACCAGGTGGGGAGGAAAGGTTAAGTAACATCCCAACTCCTTTACATGGTTTACCCAATACTATTTGCCCTCACCGATTTGGGACTGATGGAGTTTCTGAAGGTAACTGAAAACTTCAGTAATTCTGTCAGTATGGAATTTGATGTGGACAAATATGCATTTATGCATGAAACGTGAAGGAAAATTTTGGGATCCGAGTGACTCCAAATAACTCAGATCCCTCTCTCCAACTGAAACCTACACACAGTTGGGTATATCTAGGTGATAAGCATCAGGGAGACCGACATGAAGCAATCGTTGCGGGGGAGCTTTTGGCCGCCTGAATATGTTCTAAAAAATATTTTATCGGGCGGAAACAAGATCTTTAACGGTTGGGGTCAGTCCTGATGAATCCTTTGGCATACTCAAGTGGACTCAAACGATTCTTGATGCCTTGGATAAATGGTCCGTGCACTGATGATGTATATCGGAATGCATCACTTCCGTTTGTCGGTGATGTGGTTGTGTATTCCGCGGAAGTGACATAGGGATCGAGCCTTTTTAAACGCAAATACCCCTCAAAACCGCGAAATATATGTGAAGGATGGAACGGTTGACATTGTGGAGCATGCCATCGTCCGGAAAAATCTATTTGACACATTATTTCCGGTTGTTCTTGTCTTACTATAGGGGAGTATTTGCACAGACATAACCTGGAGCCCAAAATTATTCACCAGCAACTTGGTCTGAAATACAATGTTGTACATCGTGTACCACACTTCAAGTATGTCCGATTCAGTTCTTGAGGATGTCAAATTGTACCGGGGTCGAGCTATCATCACCCACAGGACTGTTGTTCTCAATAAGCCTGATTAGTGATCGCCAGAGCGTCGCACAATGATTGTATTGATGTACCTATTTTTGATGTTATTGTCCCTCATGATGAGAATTTCGTGAAACTTGAAAAAGATAAACAAATCAAGTATCTTGATTTAGCAAACGATGTTGTCAACATGTGGGACGTGGATTCAGTAGTGTTTGTGCCGATAGTTGTTACGGCTAATGGCCTAATATTCAAGAGCCTCGATTAACACCGCAAAAGACTTTCATTAGGCGGCTAGATCAAGCTTGATATAGTGCGCGTCAAGCCTATGTCTGTCTGTCTATCTTTGTGTGTGTGGCATCGTAGCTCCCAAACGAATGAACCGATTACAATACGATAAGACCGTATGGATATAGGCTGTTTAATAGAAATCAGTTCAGCCGTTTCAAAATGATCAGCTATTTTCACAGTTGGAGTAGAGATTTCAACCAAACAATAGATATCCATTTGACTTTTGCTCGTCCGATTGACTTACATTTATGCAAACCTAGTGACAATATTAGGGTACCATTGAGCTGACTTTGTTTAGGATTTGGAAAGTTGTTAACACTACTTACTTCGAAATAGCTAATAATCAGGCAGACTCAGTGATTTTGCCACATTTACATTTGTTGTTTTGACAAGAAAGACTTTGAAATTGGCTCAGGGTGGTTATCCGCCCTCCGCAATTACTAGTTGTAGAGTGTTGGAGCTCGTATGACTCGTTATGGAAAGCAGTTTCTTACCGCAATTTAATAACAATCGGTTAGAAAGATCGACAGCCTTATTAAACAAAGAAGGGGGTATTTTTAAATTTCACATTTAAATATTGACATAGTGATGATAGATCGATCAGAGCATCTCACAATGATTGTTGATGTCACTGTTTCGCATAACGAGTACCTCGTGGAAGCTGAGAAAGATAAAGAAATGAAATATCAAGACTTGGCACACGAGGTTGTCGACATGTGGGATGTTGATTCAGCAGTAATTTTGCAGTAATGGCTTAATAGTCAAAAGCCTCGACCAACATCTAAAGAGGCTTTCGTTGGGCGGCTGGATCAAGGGCCTGATGCAGAAAGCGGTACCTACTTCTCTACACGGCGCGTATTCTTAAGAGATTCCTCCGGTAGCTTGGACCCTACTCTCGATGCCGGTGGGATACATTTTTTTATATTTATGAATGTTTTTTTTCGAGAAATGTTTAAAAATTAAAATTTTAAGTTAAATTTAAGTACCATTATTCTGTTAAATGAGACGTATAGTCTTTCGCACTATTAAATAAAATCTCATACCGACTACTGAATAGACTTCCTTATTGAATTTAGGGATATTTTTTTTACTTAACCGCACTTCATTATGAATATTTGTAAAACGATTTTTACTAAAGCGCCAACAATACTACGACACAATAATGCACATTTACTAACAAACCACTGAAATGGATTTAGTCTGAAGGATTAATGACTAATAAACATTATTTAGCTTAAATGAGAAATCGAATAATACTGATAAGCCATAGTTTCTCTTAAGTACTTAGATAAAAAGTATTTAAGCGACGTCAACCTATAAAACATCGAAAAAACGTCGCTTTAGTCACTCATCAATGTACTTACGGGCAAAATTTTGGAATGCTAAAGCGCCAAAAAAGTGCTCAGATCAACACGAGACCTAGACCAATCGACGCAGAAAAAAAATTGCAGTCGAACTGTATATATAACTCATTTTGACCAAAAGTGGCGCTTTAGTCTTTTTACCTTTCCACTGACGATATGTTCTTTGTTTTTCCACTAACTATTCAAATTTTTGCAGTTTCTATGTAATCTCAGTTAATATTGTTCGGTGCACTATAAAACTATACAGAGGTGGAAAGTCCATTAAAAAAATAGCGTCGGCTTTAACCTAATAGGGGCACTCTATATGTTGCATGGAACAACTAAAACTATTAAGAGTATGGGATACATCCACGAAACAGAAAAAAAAACACTTAATTCTAATTACAATATACTGTGATGATTATGTCAATATAACGAATAGGTAACTCGTTAGAAAAATTAAACATTTAATTAACTTCAAAGAAGGTATATGGAAGGGACACAATTTTTGTATTATAACTTTCGTGAGACACATGCGTATTTATGATTAGTTACGGTTTACTCACGTGCATTTTTCGGGATTGCCCGACTCGTTTCAGGCCCAAACGGAGCCTTTAATCATAAGTTGAACACGCGGCGAGGTCGCGAGTCGAACTGTTGGGACACAATTGCTCAAAAACTAAATAAAATCGTTGAACTAAAACAAATGGAAGAGACACGCTTTTCATATTTTTGCATTTTCTTTACTTTAATAACTCGACATCACCATACAATGTCCTTTTTGCGGACATTGTATGGTGATGTCAAGTTATTGTGGGATAATGATATCCTTCGCCAGGTATTTACTTCCCACGACGGTCCAAGACTGCGTCACGATTAGTGTAATTCATTTACACATACTAACAGCTCCCACAGCCAATGGCCTCAAAAACTGAACTTCAATAAACTCTTATTCGACAGACGCTGTTGCGACACTATGGAATTCCGACATTATGCTATCCGACAATTATGGAACTTCGACACTACTCAATAAATAATGTTATGAGAGTGCCTCCGCTGCCAGCACCCAAAATGGACATTGGTGGCGGTAATAAGTTGTTTGGCAGGTATGTTAGTTGAAAGGTAGGTTAGATTTTGAGCCAAACACTGTAACTTGTCTTCTAACTGACTAATTTTAAGAGCGAGCCAACGAACTCCTTATCTTTGGGGCACCCTGACACGGATAGTTTAGGTTCAAAGGGGATGACGGGGGCTAGAGTGAGCGAGCAGAGCAAAAGATGTAAGTAAGTAAGTAAGTAAGTAAGATATTCCTTCTAAAAAAAAATTGTCACCTACCCTGTTAACCGATCAAGTTGGCTAGACATATAATTATATTTCCCCCAAATTACGACACGGCACTCAATTCAACGGTAGCTACAATAATAATACGTAGTTATCTAGTTTGAAAGGGGAATGCCAAGATCCGGCCAATACAAAGTATTAAGAACAGACATGCCGTAATTTTGCTAATTCGCGTTTATTTTTTGTAAGATTTATGCAATATAAATAATGTCTGGGGAAGTACACCGTCGGATATTCATTTTAAATAGTATTTTATTGTTTTGGTTAGTAAGTTTCAACGCTTTTTTTATCTACAACTGTAAATAGAAATGTTGCACAGTATAAAAATATAATTATATCGATACTAAAATTACATTTATAAATCGATTACAATCATGAAACAAAATGTAATTGTAAATAATTAAATCATAATAATATCATGTTATTTAGGTAAATAAGTATTTATTTTTTATTCACGTTTTCTTGTTTGAGAAATGTGTTAAGTGAATTGTGCTCTTCCAATAGCTACAAATTATAGTACTAAGCTTTATTACTAATAAGCTATTACGAATAATCCTAGTAACCACTATAACACAACAGGTTTGTCACTATTCTTGTGATTTAACTTAGGGCTACTTTTCTTGTACGAAACACAATAAATAACATAATATTTTATTAAGCTGAGTATGTATAGGTACCAAAGGCATTCAGTAGTGTTAGTTAACATATTTAATTAATCTCTTTGATTATTTTAAATTAATGTTTTGTAATATTATGAAATAATTTACAAAGCTATTATTACTATATATTACTATCAACTATTTATTTTGCGTAATAAGTATATTTCTTTTTTTATTTTATATTCCATTCGATTTTATACATACTTGATAATCGATTACGTTTATAATCGAATATTGTTATAATTTTATTTTAATGGCGACAACACCTTTGTCACAATTAAAATTACTTCCACTTTTTTCTTACGATTATTGCCAAAAATAAGTAGGTATCTGTATCGAAGTAAGTACCTAACCATATTATGTATAATATTCCTATCGTGAATACAATATTATCGATTTTTGTAAAATAAAATACTTTGTTTAGTAAAAGTATAATTTTAATGTTAGTTGGTATTATGGCATTCATGTTTTATCATCGTTGCCATGGCAACGTCAATATACGACAAATTCCAAATAATATAATATTTATTTTGCTTTGGTTATTTAGGTATTATTCTGACCAAAAATGGTTTAGTTTTGTTATTTACATAATTGAATGCTTTAATCAAACAATATTATTAAGATTTTTACAAAAATATTGAAGGTCTACCAATACGACAAGGATTAAAAAAATTATTCATGAAAATGTCGACGGAGTATAAAGAAAATGTTAGTTCGATTTTCGAATTACCATTCTTCTCCAGGTTGAAAATCTACTATTAAGATCAACTTTATCGACCTATAACTTTTCTTGGTGCACTTCCAGCGGAAATGTTGTTATTGTAATACATTCTACAATATTTGCCCTTTTTAATAAGATATTTTTCATCCTTGTTCTATCTGGCCGAGTCGTAAAAGAAATCTTGGCATTCCCCTTTATAACGTCATTGACAACGTCTCTCAAAGCATCTCAAACTTTTAATTGCTAACGCCATCACTGAATTTCTAGGATCAATATTTTAACGAGCTCTTGAAACACGGGTCGTAAACATACAAGATTAGATCATAAACGACTTCTGACCAGACATATCTTAACCATAAGCATACTGAATGAGGATCCAGGTGAGAACCTTATGCATTAGAAGTGGAATTTGGAATGTAGTTTTAATCAGATTGGAGATAGGGTAACTCACGAGTCAATGGACAGTTAAGCGAATTTAAACTTTTTTTTTTTTTTTACTCCAGTATTACAAAAATGCAGGACATACCATAAAAATAAATCAATAGTTGGAAAGTGGATCTCGCTATTTCATGTTGTTATAACACAATATTATAACGTACAATATATTTAAAATAATATTTTTTTAAAAGTGCCAAAAAACACAGTTATTGGACAGCATTTGCAGTCAATTGGACATTTATTTGAGTCATTGGACAGAATTTACGATGGCGTTAATTGATTTTAAAAAGCTCTTTTACTAACTAAAAACAAATCTAAATTAGGTTTTTGTCACTAGACAACTTTAAAAATAATAAACTGAACTAAAGTCAAGTGTTTTATACAGGATTATTGGAAAAACACTAACAACCTCTTACTCTCTGTACTCATCATTATGAACAACTTTTACTATGGGACCAAACCTGAAATCGTGAAAAAAAAAACTGCTGTCCCCTACATTTTGACGAGTTATGCGAACATAGTGTTCAGGATGTTTTATTTTAAAATGAAGAGTGGATTTAGGAATACTTCCATAATATGTACTTAGTACTGTATTATGTACTTAGGTACTTCCGCGCAATTTCACGAATTTTTCCGCCATTTCGAACTTCCTGCAAAGCTTTACGTAAGCTCTCAGAACTGTAAGGTTCTTTTTTTAAAATTTTAGGCATCTTGTCTTGTCTATCTATTTCTGCAACCAATCATTGGACATACATTACACAGTCATTGGACAGTAGCGTCCAATGACTGAATATAAACGTAAATGATAGTCATTGGACAGTGTCCAATGACTGCTAAATAAGCTAGCAGAAGAGTAAGATTTTTTTATAATTTTTTTATAACTTAAACACACACGAAGAAAGCATAAAATTGAAAAAAAAAAGTTTCTTTCAATACTAGTAATTGGACAAGATGTCCAATCACTAAATCACTAAATATATTAACTTACAGTCCTTGGACATGGGATAATATAATCTCAAATTACAAAACATTAAGATTACGTTTTGAAATAACGTGTAAAACAATATAAGCTACCATATATTTAATGCAATTTGTCCCAAACAATCAAAAAACAAGATTTTTTTACTATTTTGTCAGTCCTTGTCCTTAACAAATTTATTTATTTTTGACGAGAATTTGACACTGCGTCGCGACCACTACATTAATATTTTTTAACTGCCAATTTCGGCATCTATTGGTTATTTCAAATATTAAGATCGACTTTGGAGACACGTAAGATAAATAACACTTGCTTGAATGCTTCAAACATCGCTTGTAGTTCTTATAAAATCCGTAAAAGAGCGAAGTGTCCATTCACTAGTCGCGTCCAATAACTAGTGAACTACCCTAGCTAACTGTTTACTATAAACGTTATTTATAAACTTACACTAGCGACAACAGCATGCTACTCTCGATACTAGTAACCAAGTGAAATTGGCATTTAAAATTGTACATTGTATGGAATAGAGAACAAAATGCGACAAGCTATTTGTTGTAAATTAGCTTCGTATGATCAAGAAACTATTAAAATAATTAGTTTATGCAAGAAAAACTCACAATCCAAAGGTACACAATTATCAATTAATTAGTTGGGTGACAACTCCAAATATGAAGTTGTCATTCCAACTAAGAAAAATGTCTTGATTTTTTGAAGACGCTGCAAACATTATTAAGGTACAAGTCCGAGACGGGCTGCAATCTGCAGACTGCATCCGCAGAGCGCTACTCGCCAGCCGAATAACACTTTTAAGGTGCAGACCTTAAAGGTAGTATTCCAACGGCGAGAGCAAACTGCAACCGCAGATGACAGCAGACAAGCGACACAACTGGTTCATACAAACCAATGTGATTTGCGGTCTGCGGTTGCAGTCTGCAGTTTGCAGCCCGTCTCGGACTTGTACCTTTATGTTCAAAATTAAAATGTAATGTCTTTCAGAATGATTAAACCTAACAATATTGTACGAGTCACTCGTACATTTTTATATGCTCAGCAATTTGTAAACTCGTGTAACACAAATTAAATTATAACTTATAATATTGATGACTAGGCGGTCCGTACATACGTAGCAACAAACGTTGTCATTTTCATAGCATTTAATAAATCATATATTTTTAGTGTATCAAGCGCACTCAAGCAGCATGGTTGTTTTATTATATCACATCAGTTAGTTAGAACGCCATGCACATCATCAGGCACCAGCAGCCTAACCTAGCAGGCATCAGCAGCCGCTAGCTCTTATCAAGCATTTCGGTTGTTTTAATAGCAAGATTTAAAACACCGATCATATCAACATATCATTCACAAATGCAGGAACACATTCCTACAAATATTGACGTAGAAACCTGACAGACAAAAGTTGCTGTCACTAGTGCTGTTGGTGTAATCAACTGAAAACATTGGAAATACAAGCAAAATTACCTCCCAATACATATTAACGTACAGATCAAAGGTTAAACAAAAATGTAGCAACATTCCAAATACCTTCGGGAAGCAGTAGACCCCGAACTAAAGCAACAGATTAAAGCGATACGCAGCAATAAAGCGCTAAAAGGTTAAAGGCAAAATGTAGGTAGCCAACAATAAACGAGTTGAGAATATTCGAGAAAATTCGCTCTGCACACTGCAGTCGGAATGCGCTCACCAGCAGCGTACAGTTCGAAATTAGAACATACTTTGTTGTAAATTTTGCGTAACAAGCTTTGCTCTAAGCGTATTATGTAGCAATTTTTGCGTTCGAATCCGATTGGCTTTGCTACGAATGGAAAATAGAAGATTATGGATACATTTTCTGTGTTAGAATTGTACTTGATTTGTTTTATGTTCTAAGTTGAGTGCAGGAAGTGTCTATTTTAAATGGAGTAAATTTTTATTGAGGTAGACTAGATGCAAGTAGCGTCGAATCAAGTTTTGTTGTATATTGTACATTAAAATTTTGCAGTAGTACACCATAGACTGCCCCATGATCTGTCTTTCACATCTTCTTAGTCCACCCAAAGGTTGTCTGGAAGATTTCGCTTTAGCGATAAGACCGCCATTGTACCCCGTTTTAAATTTCCAATTGTTATGGTGTACAATAAAGCACTGTCTGTTTATCTACATTTTGAGAGAGGAATTGGAATAGCTAAGATAAAAATAATAAATAATTATATGGTTCAAGATATGAAATGCAATCACGTTTCTCAAGCTAGACAGTAAACATCAAACAAGCGTGAACTAAATCCTCTGCAACCGATGATGGCCTCTTACTATTGTATATGCATGACTAGTAACATGTCCGTATTCAAAGGGGATATCAGAAGTGAAAAGCCTTTGATCGAACACACCTATAAAGGGTAGTTCGTCGAAATTATTAAAACCTGATGCAAGAGAGCAAACAGTACCTATTTTATAAAGCAATACAGAAAACATATTATGTAATATCCAGAACTAAACTCTAGACTCGGACTGGGTCTGTCGGTCGTTGTGACGAGTGGACGTGTGTCAACTATCGGTATAAATTGTGTTGCTAAAATCTGTGATTGGCTGTGTTGAGCTTTTTGCAATTCCTTATCGCTCTCTAACTATTTTAATCCGGACTTCACGCCCACTGGGCGGTCCTTGATAGAGATAAATAGTGTTTTGACATCTCCGTCTCAAACATCGTTTGAAAAAGTGGCATCGATTGGCGAGTTCTGAACCTGCGACATCTCATGGTGGGGCGACCCGAGCTGTGCGCCTAACCACCGCGCCATCGAGCAAGTAGCAGCGAGTGACGAAATACCGGTGTGCTACGCGAGGCTGACGTCATCTGGGCCTCTGCGGCGGCGACTACGTGCGACTGGTTGCTACGAGCGAGCTACAGGTACAACTACGGTTTTTGCATTGGCTACGACACCGAAGTATTACACCTGGGAGAGAGGCACTTTTGCGGCAAGTGTTATTTTATTATATAAAAGTTGTAATAGCTAAATAGACTCTGCCAGTAACTCCAATATACATCTACGGTGAAAACTTATTGCGATATGGCGGGCGTTCAGCGCACTCCACCATCAAAATTGCAAAGTCAATGTCAGACTCAATCTGAACCTGACATAAATGCGGCATTCGACATGAGTGAATATGTAACAAACAGAGGCAAACGAGCAAGACAAGAAAATCCTCAAGAAATTGAGCCTGCTTTAAATAAACAAGAACTAACTGATCTGCTTAGTCTGTGGAGAAATGATCAGGACACTCGTGTGACTAAGATGCTGGAGTCACAAACAACTTTGATACAAAAATTAATGGAGGACGTAAATGAGATTAAGGCGCAAAATGCTGATATCCAAAAATCGAACGCCGAAATTCGTAAGGCAAATGCCGAAATTGAAAGGTCGATGCAACATTTCAACGAAAAATTTGAAGAGATGAAAAGGGAAGTAGAAGATTTAAAGAAAGAGAGGAAAGAACAGAGAAGCTATATAGAATCACTTGAAAATAAAGTAAGAGATCTGCAGTATAAGACACGTTCATCAAGTGTCGAAATAAGAAATATGCCTCAATTAGAAAATGAAACTACAGCCAAACTATCAAATGTCATCTGCAATATCAGCCAGCTTGCTGGAACACCAATATCTCAATCCGAAATCCGTGATGTGTATCGTCAGCCCGGAAAACCCAGCCAAACATCACGTCCTGTCGTGGCAGAGTTCACAACGGTACATACTAAACAAAATCTACTGACGGCTATCCGAGCATATAATAAAACAAAAACTTCAAAGGAAGACAAACTTAACACGGAATTGATTGGTGTCCCAGGCAAAAGCCAGGCCGTCTATATCGAAGAGCGACTGTCCGCCAGTTCGAAGAAGCTGTTCTACTCGGCGCGACAATTTGCAAAGAATAGTCAATATAGTTTCTGTTGGACCAGCAACGGCAATATTTTTCTCCGCAAGCAAGTGGGTGACAAGCAAATTCTGATCCACTCAGAAAAATGTCTCCAAGACCTCAATTCCAATATACCGAAACTGAATATCTGACTACGAAAATGCATGATATTAATGTCATATAAGCAAAATTGTTCTTTAAGGAAATATTTGCAATTGTTTACCTACTTAATTACATACACTTACGTTTACCTTTTAAAAAAACACAACACACATCAAAACACTATCTGCAATAACATTTCAATCTCTCACATAGTTACTCACACATACACGCGCACCCACTTAAAGGCCCCAATCCCATTATTAAATTTGTATGTCTCTCTACTCTTGTGGGTTGATGGAAATTATTTTAATTGTACTTATTTTTCTTCTCTTAATGGCTAACTTAATTAACGTCAATAACGATCTTGACCAAATAAGTCAAGGAAAAGCCTTTGTTTGCAATCCAGAAGAATGTCTAAATTATATAGATACATCTGAAAATAATATAAATTTATTGCATATAAACATCCGTAGTATAAACAAGAATTTTCCACACCTTCAAGTACTGTTGAATTTGTTAAATGTGGATATTGACATTATTGTCCTAACCGAATGTTGGCTTAGTAAAATCAATAATATACCATTATTGGACGGTTTTGAGTCACACTATACGCATACAAACAGTAATCAAAATGACGGAATAATTATTTATACAAGGTCAAGCTTGCAAACTACATTATGGGAGCCAGACTTTGCGGGAGGAAATTGTCTAGTGTGTCACTTAGACAAAAGACTATCTGTGGTAGCGATCTATCGCTCTCCCTCATTAAATTCGAGAGAAAATTTTGAAAATTTCTCATCTAGTCTGATAAATGTTTACGACAATATTAAATCTATATGCCCTAATCTCGCTCTTGTGGGTGACCTAAACATTGACATAAAACAAAATAATATGAATGAACGAACCTTGGACTATCTTACGCTAAATGCATCTCATGGTCTTATGCCAACACACTTATTCCCCACTCGAGATGAGAACTGTTTGGATCATATATTTTTAAAATCTAATCTAATTACTACTACACTAGTTTTAGAGGCACATTTAACGGACCACAAACCACTACTGTTAAGTATGAAAAATGCAAATCCCTCACATAAATTATATGCAACAACCACCCTAAACCACAAAGCTATTGTGGAGGAGTTAGGAAATGTGGATTTCACAGAAATATATGAGGTCGAAAACGTAAATGCGGCAATAAATAAATTCATAAGTATTATAAAATCAGTAATATCGAAACATTCAAAACAAGTTAAAATTCCTAGACAAAAGAGAATCATTAAACCCTGGATAACGCCTGGTCTTTTAAAATGTATCAAAAATAGAGACAAAATGCACATAAAGTCTAAAAAATCACCAGATAATATTATTCTAAAAACTACTTACTCACGTTATCGTAATTTCTGCAATGACTTATTAAGAAAACTAAAAATGACATATGAAACCGGTCAACTTGAAAAAGCCAAAAATAATCCCAAAGCCTTATGGAAAACCATCAAACAAATAACTAATACCCAAAAAACAAAACTTAGCCCAGTGGAGCTACTCACAATGCGAGATACCCCAAAATCTGCAATTAATGAGGTAGGCCAATTTTTTGCCAGCATTGGCAAAAACTTGGCTACGAAAATAACGAATGACACTGCATCATCACCGGCCGGTAGCCATCCCTCACCTTCACCTACGGACACCCGAAACACACCTGTTAACTCTCTTACTATCCTGGAAGTAGACGAAGCTGATGTTGAGTCCCTAATCCTACAACTTCGTTCTGATTGTGCAGTCGGCTGGGACGGTATTTCATCGTTAATATTAAAAAATTGTCGACATGTACTGGTACCACCAATTACTTACCTTTTTAATCGTTGCCTACAGGAGGGTGTGTTTCCGGAGGCTTTTAAAAAAGCAGTGGTCCATCCAGTATACAAGGGAGGGAGCAGAGACTGTGTTAATAACTACAGACCGATATCGGTCCTACCTGCACTCTCCAAAGTTCTGGAAAAAATTCTCAATAACTCCCTGCGAAAATTTCTTGACAAACACCAACTCATTGCTAATAACCAGTATGGATTTCGGACAAGTCTATCTACAGAGGATGCAGTGTTGGATTTCACGCAACAAGTTGCCTCAAACCTAGATAAAAAAATTTAAATGCCTAGGTATATTCCTTGACCTTTCGAAGGCTTTTGACACAGTCTCTGTTCCCAAACTCATCATGAAGCTAGAGAATATCGGTGTGCGTGGAATGCCTCTTGAAATCTTTAAAGATTATCTAGAGAATCGTAAGCAATGTATTAAAATTGATACCTACTTAAGTGATGAGTTTCTCGTGTCCTATGGTGTTCCCCAGGGAGGGATACTCTCCCCGACACTATTTCAGATCTACGTAAATGACCTCTGCAAACTGAGTCTCCCAAACAGTAAAATTTATGCTTACGCAGACGACACCGCAATTCTTATAGAAGGAATCACTTGGGACATTGTGAAAACAAATGCGGAGATGGCTATGGCTAAAGTTATGGTGTGGCTAAATTCGAACCTTCTTACATTAAACGTGAACAAAACGACTTATATTCCTTTTGCAATACGACGTAACGCTAAACCATCTCCTTCTTTTACAATAACTGCTCATTCCTGCACAAACCCGCCCGCCCACTGCACTTGTCCTCCGCTTGCAAGATCCGAAAGTGTTAAATACCTCGGAGTACAGATAGACGACGGACTGAGATGGGACCAACAAATTGACGCCGTCACCACCAGAACGCTACGTCTTATACATATATTTAAGTCCCTTAGAGTATCCGCCAACCTAAAAATTCTCAAGATGGTGTACCAAGCACTATGCCAATCAGTGATTGGTTATTGCATAGTTGCATGGGGCGGTGCCACAAAAACTAGATTTCTGAGGGTGGAGAGAGCACAGAGAGCTATACTTAAAGTCATGACGAAAAAGCCCTATCGGTATCCAACAACTGAACTGTTCTCTGACTGTAAAGTACTTACGGTTCGTCAGCTTTATGTGCTGAAATCCACCCTAAGAAAGCACGCAGGCCTTCCACTTCCCACCCCAAATAAACGCACGTACCTTCCACCAACTATCCAACACAAGACTTCCTTCGCTAAACATCAATATTATATACTAAGTACTCATATTTATAAAAACATTAACAAACACCTCAATATTATAAATCTTAACTCACATGCACTAAAATCTAAAGTAACAGAGTGGCTGCTCTGTAAGGATTACTCTTACACGGAGTCTTTACTTACCTATCTTGTGTAATACACCCACACACCCACACCTACACGCACCACACATACACACAAACACATAAAACACTTATACACAACACACTTATACAACATAACACACTTATACATTACAATTTATGTTATTTTTATTCCCTTTATTCATCTTTAAAACTTATTATTTACATTTTTTAAATATTTCATTATCAAAAATAAAAAAGAAAACATTTAAAAATATAAAAAATAGGGGTCCACCGGCATCGGGAGCAGGGTCCAAGCTACCGGTGGTTAGGGCTCCAGAGACAGGAACCTCCTCACAATACGCGCCGTGTCGAGGAGGACTGCTTTCTGCATCAGGCCCTTGATGCAGAAAGATTATTTTTATTTATTATTGTTATTTTTTTTTTTTTTTACTTTATTTTCACTTTACTTTTATTTGTATCCCATACAGTAGAATGACACAGTCCACTTGAGATAAGTTCTTGTTGATCATGTTGAACCTTGACCGTAAACTACCTCTTAAAATACAGGTATACCCTAGTTTAAGAGGTAGAGTATTATTTTTGTACAGAATTTGCAACAAACTAAAAATATATCTTTATGCCAGGCATTGAACTGTATTTCAAACTCTGTATTTTTGGATAAATAAAGATTATTATTAAAAAAAAAAAAAAAAAAGAATGTTTAAAAATGAATTACTCGAATGATTGAATACCAATAATGTTAACAATATTTAAGAATTCGTTGACAAGAAATGTAAATATCCCTTGGAGTGTACCATAAAGTTTTGCATGTTACGAGTATTATTACCATTACCAAAACACGTATGCTCAAATGTAATTTAAAATCTTTACCATGTTTTTATGAAAATATACAGGGTTAATTGAAAAACACCAACAACCTCTTAAGGGGTCATTGCACTCATCATCATGAACAACTTTTACTATGGGACGAAAAATGAAATCGCGAATAAAAAAACAGTTATTCCCTACATTTATGTTCGCTTAGCTCGTCAAAATGTAGGGAACAGCTGTTTTTTTTCGCGATTTCAGCTTTGGTTCCATAGTAAAAGTTGTTCATAATGATGAGTACAACGACCCCTTATGAGATTGTTGGTGTTTTTCAATTAACCCTGTATATTATTCTTCTCATCTAACACAACACCTTCTTAGGTACCTACATATACAAGGTTAGTCGGAAAGGGGGTACTAATCCGAAGCCCACTTATAGTATCGCTGATGACTGTTTGAAAGCAAGTGTTAAAATTTTAAAATTCGATATATTTTTTTTCCAAATAAAATGATTTTTATTTTAGTTTTTTCAAAAAATCTTCATCCCTACTTTAGTTACAAATTCAGAAAATGATGCTTCTAATTCATGACCCCAAGTATGACCTAAAATGTAAACACAGCTGATCATAACTGGGGATAGGTAGATTTTAGAGATTTTTTTTTGAGATTTTTGAACAACTGTTTCTCTTAAACTATTGAGTTTTGGGAAAAGTTGCAGAACAAAAGTTATTCATTATTATGTGTACTTTAACACCCTTTCGGATTAGTACCCCCTTTCTGACTAACCTTGTATAGCAGAAAATAATACAAAACACTTAATTTTCTACTCAGTTTAAAGTAAAAGAAATAATTATATACCTCCGCGAAAAAGATTACAGTAAAAGTTTTACAGAAATGGCTGCACCGAAACCTTATAAAGAATCCATTAGTTTCCAGTAGTTAAAACTTGTGATGTTAGTAAGTACCTAAAATACTTTAACTAAGAACTACGTAAAAGAGGTTCCAAGAAAGTACAAATGAATTTCCTTTTGCTACCACAGAAACCTCGGCGAGAACTCAAACTCGCACTTGTTGGGTTTTTTCTAGAACTTAAAAAGAGTTAGACCGCTAAAATAAAGTTTTACACGATAAGTAGTCATTGCTAAATACGGGCAGTGTATTCGAGAACATTGTGTAACTGGTGGTATTTATTACAGTAGAAATATTTCTGTTTATTTACAGTCAATAAATATTGATCGCCGTTGCGCCCCCATTGTCCGATTGGTCTCCGGTAGAAATATGCGATCCTTATCCAAAATCCTTCCTTATCCTTGTCCAAATGCGACGCAACTAGAGATGGACAAGCGGAATACTTAATAGTTATTGCTCGTTAAACAATGTAAAGTCTGTAAATAGTATTCCCATCTCTAGAAGCAACAGTATCTGGTACTTGTATGTGACAACTGCTTCGTCAACAGAAAAATCCTAAATATATGAGTCACCCTTATCCTTACTTCCTTACTAATATTATAAATGCGAAAGTAAGTTTGATTGTTTGTTACCTTTTCACGCCTAAACCACTGAACCGATCATCCTGAAATTTTGAATATACGTCAGATATACAGAAACGGACATAGGGTAACTTTCATCCCGAAAAAAAGTACTGTTCCCGAGGAAAACAACAATAACGTTCATAGATGGCGCCACGTGTCTTTCGAATCACGATTGAATTTTATTATTATAGAAATTGTAGAAGTGTGTTAAGAGTTTTTTGAGCTTCATTAACACGAGTGAAGTCGAGGGCAAAAGCTAGTCATAAATATATGACTTTATTATACAAGTTGTCTTAGAAAGTAGTGTCAAGCGGAAGCCCTGAGGTACCTCTAAGTGTGCTCTACCTCTGGACTTCCGCTTGATCATACTGTTTGGGACACCTTGTATATTTAAATAAATTGTATTTTTTTGTAGACCCTTTGCGTTTATCTGTTAAATCTACAAAATTTCAATAAATAAATAACACAGTACTGAACAAACCACATCCTCGCCTCGATTAGTAGCGTCAAAACTTCAACGAAAAACACGTCACAAGGTACCTATTAGTATTCAGGTGGTGCGAAGGGAGGCGCAAGACATTAACCTTTAAAAAGGGGTCAATGCGTGAAGTTCTGTCCCCTAATATCTTATTCTGAACGGCGATTTGTCGAGGGACTGTTTGGAGAGACAAATACTTACTTTGAATATTGATGGTCCACCTCATTATAAAGGCAATTAAAGTCCGTTGATAAGATTTTAATAACAGAACTTCCTTAACTTCACTTTTAATGGTTGTGAAAGTTCGTGGTCAGAAAACTTTTTCTGACCACTTCGTATTTTCCTTTGGGTATTGAAAAATAATGTTTGAACAACACTACTACTACTACGTGTAGCTACTTACTACATACAGTGGGTCAACGCCCATACATTTGACAGGTCCTATGAAATGTCAAAATTATGTAGGGGCGGAGGTTATGTCCCAGTTAAGCAGTATGGCTACTCGGGACATAACCTCCGCTCCTTCACCCCGCAACCCCCCGCACGATTGCTCTGCGACAATGTTCTACGTTGAAGCGGAGTCTAAAAATAGGGTCCCGTTTTAGCCTTTGGGTACGGAACCCTAAAAACACTAGTAATAGCCAATCTACATACTTGTACAAATCCTTTTTATTAAAAGCGGAAACAAAATCAATAGAGTAACTCAATGCTCTCAATCTCAATGCAACAGTAACCATAAATAATAATCTAGCACCTGGCAGTGTTTGTAAACAATCGCTGTCCAAAAATTCAACAGGTTTCCACTCTATATGGCCACAACCGGCAGTAAAGAATCTTTGTTTTCTGATCGCTTTGAGTCGGTTCAATTTGTTGTGAAGAGAAACGAGATATCGGTACACTTAAAACATATTATTGTTTGTACCTCCTCTATTAGTTACTACAAAGAAGCTCAGAAATAGAAAGGATTACAAAAACAAAGCAGGAAGAAAGTCTATTCCTTTTAAATAATAATGGACCGAAAGAACGATTACAAAATAAAATTCATATAAAACGGAAAATCGATCGGGTCTTCCTTTCTTGTCGTAACAATAACACTTTAAAGGAAAATCTACTTCCTGCTCGAGTACATTTTACAGGGAACTTCGAATGGCGAGTGACTTTGTCAGCTGAATAATAAATGTTCTGGAAGTCACCTGTGTGCGTTTATTTCTGTTTCTTGCAGGCTGAACATAGATACGTATCTGTGGCTGAAAAACACTCGATTAAAATACAAGGTAATAAAACTTTTACGACTCAGGTGGAAAGAAATTACCACAATTGTTTATTCTTAGTGTTAAAATACTGCAGTCTTTAAACTTTTATTTTTTTACGCAAGCACACAAGTGTTTAACTGACATGAATACTCTAACACTTTGTTGATACGAGTACATTGAAGGTACAATAAGCGAAGATGATCTTCTATTTTTGATTTTTGGCGACGACGCCTGGGCAACTTACATCGCGGTCCAAATATTTAACAATGATTGACGGATGGACATTCTCAAAAACTTTGTTGATACAAGTACCATACATTGAAATTACTTATTTTTTTAACTTTACCCCTCACTGATTTTCCTGTATCGTGAGTTACAGACACAAATCTCAATTGCACAAATGCCCAGACTTGGAATAATTATCTACAGGTCATACAAATATTTGTTTCGTGCGAGAATCAAACCCACGACCCTTAACGCAGAAGACAATCGCTCAGCATCAATAGTGTCATCAATTAGAAAGAAAAGAAAGAAAGAAAATACGTTTATTTGCGGTAAACATGACGCAAAAAGAAAATAAACACAAAAACCAAAAAATAAGAAGGTTGAGGGAAACATGCATCATATCCACGCAAAACGGCTATCGCTCAGCATTATGCTGCGAGCCTATGCAAGACAGAGCCCCAGCGCTGGTTTTCAGCGACAGCCGGCGCCGACGTAATGACGTCGTTTTTATTAGCTAGGTTTAATCTTCAATTTACTGTCTTAGGTGTCGAACTGGTCATAGACATACTCCCCCTTATTACAAAAGATAGTCTAAGAAAAACCTAGGTTTTAAAATAGCCCCGTCTCTTTTTGTTATATGACATAAGAAAGAGATGGGTATATTTTAAACCTGGTTTTACCTTAGTCTTGGTTTAAACCATCTTTTGTAATAAGGGGGTCCAAGTTTAGACTGCAGCCAGAGGACCTTTGTCGTAAGTTTACTCTTTACCCAAGCATTATTTAAGTATTAGGAACACTAGTGCGATGCAATTTACACTGCTTTCAACGACTTGACATCAAACAATTTTATTGCATTCAAGCGCCAAACATACTAAAGCGAATCGAGTTGCGACCAGCAATAAAACAGCACTAATTTAGTGTCGATCTTCACGTAACAATGTTACACACATGACTCGGAATACAAAAGCCGATGCTTGCTTTACGAGTATGTACTGACAATACCAATTTTAGAGCCTTGTCAAGTTGCAGTAGCTACCGGCATTGTTCGAATTTTATGATGCTGCCGCTGTTGGAAATGTGAGAACGTTGTCATTACATAGTCAGGGAGCAACTCTAGTGGCTCGTTACTTTTTTTCATCTATTCAATAAATATGAGTATCGATTTCTGAATTTATCGAGTTACAAAAATAACAAGCATTATTGAAGCCATTCATACAATAGTTCGATAGTTTATTGTGTTTGATTTCGGATTTGATTGTCTAAAATACTTGATTGTGTTGTAGAGATGAAACTGAAATTTTAGGCGAAATTATTATGTTTGTTGAAACTATCGTAGATGTTGTGTTCTACAAATATAATATTCAAGAAAAGGATTATCGAAAATCAATTCTCATTAGCTAAATAAAAAAAATGCTAGAATCAATTTAATGTGTACCTAATATTACAGGTAATACCAAGGAAAAAAAAACTTCATTTTATTTAATGAAATGTGGAAAATGTAGCAACTAATAAAGAAAATATTGATTATACGGAACAAAACCCGGATTCTTAGGCAGAGGTTTATGCAAAAACCCATCGTAATACAAACCTGCTAATGGTCTAAATTCATTTGACGTTGAAAACATTTCCCCTAATGAAGAGAAGCTCCTCCATCGATCATCTTGTGGCGGCGGCAAAGGTGATTCATTTGTATAAGAATTTGTCGTAATTGATAACTGATCAATCTCACCATTATGGTACAAGGCAGCTGGATAGGGACCTTTTATTGTACTGTCAGTCTCATTTACTGATGGAGATATAGTAACGTTGCCTGAATTTGTAGATGGTTCAGTATTATTTTCTTTGTCAATTTTAATATCAGTGGTCACTGTAAAGTTTTTCCAGTCTTCATCCAATAATGGTGGTAATAAAAAAGAGTTCGGTGGTCCATCTGTTATTGTTAGAGTATCTACGACTTGATCACTATAAACCGCTGTTGGGTAAAGTCCGCTAGATTCAGTACTTTTAGGTAACTCTGTTACATTTTCCTGAGGATTATATTCTGCTATAGTAGTTGTGTCAGGGGTGGTTCCATTTTCTTTTGTACCGTTTCCTGTATTATTGACCTTTATCATATCGTCACTTTGTTTCAAAGTATCATTACTTATGACTTCGCTAGCATCGTTTTTAACAAGACTTCCTCTGTTTAAGGCCTGTCTAAAATTGATTTCGATGTCATTATTATCATCTTTTAGTTTTGTGTCGTTTAGAATAATTGTAACTGGTATGATTTTCTGAAAAATTGCACTATTTTCTTGGTGGTTTTCATCACTGCTAACTTTTTGAGCATCCACATTTAGCTGTTGATTTGCTTTAGGCACAACGATAATAGGTGATATTAAAAATGCTGGTATTTTTACGGCTTGACCAAGTTTGTATCCATGTAAATAAACAGTCACAGTTTCTTTTGATGTTGGTTTGGGCTTATTTTCACCTTAAAACAAACACAAAACAGATTAATATACAAAATGAGCACTTTTTAAATTAATTTCAATGTTTAATAACGTACTTAGCACAAAATCATAACATAAAAATAAAATTGGGAAAATAGTATGCATCTGCATTTTGCGCAAACTGATAAGCAACTGTGTAATACAAAATAATCTTGCCCTCATGTGAGTATAACGCAATATGTACAGTATATGCAAAAAAGTTAGATAATAGATAATTAAACACAAACTATTTTGTAGATATAAAAACTATTGTAGGCATTATATCTTCGTGACTCTTTTCTAAATATAATGGAATCAGGCTCTTAGTTTAATCAGCTTCAGTTTAAATCAGGAGGGGGTCGTGGCTAATTAATAACCACACCGACCACACGATTTGAGAGGTTAAGCAGCGCTTGTGGCGGTCTTCTTGGATGGTTGACCAGTCGTTACACATCGAGACCCCTCCGTACATTGGAAAGCAAGTTAAATCGTTGATCCCGGATGTCATAAGAATACCTACGACAGACATTAAAGGTTGCCAGAAGCCCGAAAGTCTGACATTTGATAAAATTAGGATATCGACATTGCCCAGTGAATGACTGTGGAGATCTGATGGCAGTCGTTGCGTGCAAAATACTGGTATTCAGCCGCATCTGGTTAGACTGGAAGCTGGCCCCGACATAGTTGGTATAAGTCTAGAAGGAAGAAGGCTTCTTAACTTCTAAATCTTAATCTTAACTAATATTATAAATGCGAAAGGAAGTTTGTTTGTTTGTTACCTTTTCACGCCTAAACCACTGAACCGATCATCCTGAAATTTTGCATATACGTTGTCAGGTGTACAGAAACGGACATGGGATACCTTTCATCCCGAAAAAAAACACTGTTCCCGAGGAAAACAACAATAACGTTCATATGTGGCACGTGTCTTTAGAATCATGATTGAATTATATTATTATAGAAACTTTAGTAGTGTGTTAAGAGTTGATTGTCAAATTCTAAATTAACGCGAGCGAAGCCGTGGGCAAAAACTAGTAATTATTATTAATCCAAAAGTGAGACTACCTGTTTGTTTGTTACATTTGCGTGGCTAAACTTCTAAACCGATTTTAATGACTTTAGGCAGGAAGTTAGCTCCTCGACAAGGGACAGGAAATTCTAGGAAGTCCTAGAAAATATAAAACTACTACAGTTATAGTTTAAAACTGACAAGATAACGTAAGTTCTATTGCACATTATTTATATGCACATAATACTAACATAATTAATTCTGTTTTCTTTTAAATATGGTTATTATAATTTTACGTTCATGCCACAACTAATTAAAAACCCCATCTTTATCTCAAAATTTACGCGCAAGACATCCAATTTTCTTATTAAAATGTTTACGTTTCATCTGTTTTCATCAAATTTAATCTTATAACCCTCCTTCGCGTATACTAAGTGAAGTGAAATCGAAAATAAACATAAGCCACATCAGAATGCGGGCTCGTCAAACCACCATTCTACTCCGCTATCATTCTTTTACATTGTTTATCATTTGAAATGTTTACGATAGCATGTACAGTTTCTACAGCATTACGAACATTGCTGTAATAATAGTATGAAGTGGAAAACTTTCCAATAGAAAGTTTGATGATATTACTCTGCATAAGTTCTTGTAACAACAAGAATATTTTGGGCTTGTGTTACTTACTTGTCTACTTATTTAACTTTTATTTTTCTTTTGGGTGTGTTACCAAGCATTCAAGTTTTCTGACATTACTCTAGTATTCCTTGTCATTGAGGCCCTGAGCAGACGACGGACTTTTTTCCGGCGGACTACCACGGACAAGAATGAAAGTAGTTGGTAGTTGTTGCCATCGCAGACACTAGAGTTCTAACGACAACTACAGACAGAATTACCGTCGTGTGCGTTGAGTCCGTGTTAAATTTCACGACCCGCAAAGACCACCAACCACGTCAATTTCTGTCCGCGGCAGTCCGCTGAACAAAAAGTCCGTCGTCTGCTCCGGGCCTGATAGGGTCTTCTCGACTAGTTTATTTTACCAGTTCTGTCTGATCTTTGAAGCTCTAAGAGAAGCCATAGCTTTAAGATCAATATATCGGGTGTAAAAAGACCCTTAACGATAACGAAAACCATTCTACTCATCATTGGGATCATTTTTAACCGACTTCAAAAAGGAGGAGGTTCTCAATTCGGTTGTATTTTTTTTTTATTTTTTATATTTGTTACCTCATATCTCCGTCATTTATGAACCGATTTGAAAAATTCTTTCTTTGTTCGGAAGGGTATACTTTCCGATTGGTCCCATTTAAATTTTGTTATGATCAGACCATGAACTTCAGAGATATGGAACGGAACTCCTCGTCGGATCAAAGCAAAATTCTCAAATCACTAATATTGCTTTGTTTATATTTGTTGTTGGGAACTGACTACTGGAAAAGAGGAGGGGGTGCGTGTCCCCCCTCCCCCCCTTTGGAATGTTTTCATTATATCGTGTAAGGTATCATTTGAAAGGACTTTTTATGCCCGACTACGTCAAAGCCAAAAAGAAGGGTTATGAAGGAGGGGGTTAAAATTATGACACTAAAACGTATTTAATAAAAAATAAAACTTTAAAAAAAAGTAAAAACCGACTTCAAAGAAATACTAAAAGGAGTAAAATAATTACCATAATATAAAATTAACAGTTTCAGAAGTCGGTGCAACTCTACACTGAACCAAATAGAAGCCACCGACTTCTGAAACTGTTAATTTTATATTATGGTAATTATTTTACTCCTTTTAGTATTTCTTTGAAGTCGGTTTTTACTTTTTTTTAAAGTTTTATTTTTTATTTTCGAACGAATCATATTTGGGAATTCATTGGTTTTGGAGATATTGAACGTCAAAGTACACATTTTTTTTTAGTTTTTTCCAAAAACGATTTCCAAGTCATAATAATAAACTTTCTTCCATACAAACATTATCAAAAATTTCAATTTTTCCTAACAAATTACGCATTTGAAGTTACAAAAACGCAATGAATAACAAACGCACACGACCGCCTTGGCTTGGCTGTGTGGCCGCTGCACGCATGCAAACGCGCGGCATCGCCACAAACATAATTTGCGCGCTACAAAAAAAAGCGTTTTTTTCATGCCAAAAAATAAAAGTCGTTTCCCAGCAATTATTTTTGGTCAATGTAATTTAGTTTGATGTACAGAGTGCATAGATTTCGGCTATGTGATGGGTCTTTTTACACCCTGTATTTTAACAAAACTAACATCGCGTAAGGGGACGGGCTAGAACATAAAACTTCTTCACCGCGCGCTAGGACTATTCCCATGTAATATAATAATATTTATATATATTTTCATCTATATGCATGTTGTAAGATTCAACAAACCCCAGCAAGCTTGGTGGTAAAATCTATACGGTCCTCCTGGCTGGCTACGTGGCTGGGTGAGAGATATACGTATATACTGTGTTCCGTCGTGTGTATGTGAAAGCCAGTGGGGTATAAGGGAATCCCTCTACATCTTAGACCCTGTCTGCGCTTACCATCAGGTCCGATTAGGGTCAAGCGCGACTAAGTCAAATAATAAAAAAAAACACATTTGAATAACATAATATAATATTTTATTCAAAAATTACAAGGCATAAAAATTAGTACAGCTCAAATGTAAATTGTGTTCCTAAGACTTACGGGCCTGAACTAAGTAATCCTGTGTTTCAGGCGAGAAGAGCTTTTTGTGAATGTACAATAATTATTATAAACTTTAGCATTAAGAACCTTGCTCATTGTACAAATCTGAGACAAATAAATATTTTTATTATTATTTGTATCTCGATTAAATTCACGGCTCATCTTCCTTGCGGAAGATGTCCGGTCCTTTGGGAGGCATACACGGGGACACAGGTCCAACGCGCAGAGGCCCCTTTGAGAACTTTAATCTAAAATGGGGTGGGGCACCAACCGGGGACTATCCACGGCTACACTATTAGAGTACAGTCATGGACCGTCCCAGGTGGGTGCAAGACTATTGTAAAATATGGTGAAAAATATCTGGTCTATGGGAAGGGGTGTTAGGTGGACTTGATAACTTCTATTGCCGGAAGAAAACGGCGTCTGCCTTTCAAGCTTTAAATTTGAAATATATTGGCAGACGGTGACTCGCCAGCTCACTAGCTGGGCCCCCTGAAAAGCCGCCAGTACATAGGCGAAGGGGGCAACAAACGTGTGAGCGGTTATTATTATTATTCCCTTTATTCATTAAAATACATATAAAATTACATTTTTAAATATTTCCATATAAAAAAAAAACAAAAACATTTAAAAATATAAAAATATAGTAGCCCACCGGCATCGGGAACAGGGTCCAAGCTACCGGTGGTCAGGGCCTCAGAGAGAGGAACTTCCTAACAATACGCGCCGTGTCCAGAAGTACCGCTTTCTGTATCAGGCCCTTGATCCAGCTGCCCAACGAGAGCCTCTTAAGATGTTGGTCGAGGCTCTTGGCTATTAAGCCATTGGCCGTAACGACTATCGGCACAATGATTGCTGAATCAACATCCCACATGGCGACAACCTCGTGTGCCAAGTCTTGATATTTAATTTCTTTATCTTTCTCGGCTTTCACAAGGTTCTCGTCATGCGGAACCGTGATATCAACAATCATTGTGAGACGCTCTGATCGATCTATCACCACGATGTCAGGCTTATTGGCAACAATAGTCCTGTCGGTGATGATAGATCGATCCCAGTACAATGTGACATGACCATTCTCGAGAACTGGGTCGGGCACATACTTGTAGTATGGTACTTCTGCGTCCACAAGGTTGTATTTGAGAGCAAGTTGCTGGTGGATAATCCTAGCTACGAGGTTGTGCCTGTGCAAATACTCACCGTTAGCAAGACGAGAACAACCAGAGACAATATGTCGGATAGATTCACCGGGACAGTGGCATGCCCGACAGATGTCAACCGTGCCGTCCTTCACAATATATTTTCTATAGTTGTTCGTCATCATTACTTCGTCCATAATTGCACAGACAAAACCTTCGGTTTCCCCAAATAGGTCACCGAAACGTAGCCAGGCCACGGACGCTAGAAAATCTACATCGGGCCCATGAAGGGCCCGGTAGAAGCGTCCGTGAAGCTCCTTGCTCCGCCATACCTCCCTGCGGCCATTAGTATCAAGTACTACAGGCTTGCGCCAGTTCTCTTTAGCCAAGGAGAGCGGGGTGAATCCTTTGTCCACTGCGACTACATCTCGATGCATCCCCACGTCGGCTTGGGAGAAGTACTCCCTGAGACTGCACACCTCACGGTTGTGGAGGGTCTTAGCATTTAAAAAGCCTCGACCCCCACACTTCCGCGGGATGTACAGTCTCATTACCGATGAACGTGGGTGATGCATGCGATTAGCAGTCAGCAGCGAACGGACCCTCCTATCCAGGGCGTCCAGTTCGGTCTGAGTCCACTTGAGTATGCCGAAGGAGTACATCAGGACCGGCATGACCCAACCGTTAAAGGCGCGCACCTTATTTCCGCCTGACAAAAGACTGTTAAATACTTTTTTCAGGCGGCCAAAGAAGCGCTCCTTCAACGATTGCTTCATGTCAGTCTCATTGACGCCTAATGCCTCCGACATACCCAAGTATTTGTAGGTTTCGGTTGAGGAGAGGGATCTAAGTTGTATGGAATCCGAGAGTTGGGTTCCCACGGATTCCATAATCCTCCCTCGCTTTACATGCATGACTGCACATTTGTCCACACCAAATTCCATCCTGATGGAATTACTGAAAGTTTCAGTTACCTTCAGTAACTCCAGCAGTCGCAAATTGTTGGGGGCAAAGAGTTTCAGATCATCCATGTAAAGGAGGTGGGATATTACCTGACCACCTCTTCTCAATCGATAGCCTAACCCCGACCCCTCCAGCAGTGTGCTTAGAGGGTTCAAGGCTAGGCAAAACCACAACGGGCTCAGACTATCGCCCTGGAATATACCTCGCTCAATCCTGATTGGTTCTCCTATCCCTTGAATTTGCCGACATCCTGGATAGCGAAGAACCGTCCTCCATTGCCCCATACATGACGTCAGGAAGGCGCATAGAGTTGTATTTACTTTATACAACTCCAGCACCCTCATGAGCCATGTATGTGGCACCGAGTCGTAGGCCTTCTTATAATCTATCCAACATGTCGACAGATCCTTTCGGGATCGGCGAACCTGTTGGCTGATGGCCATGTCAATGAGGAGTAGCTCCTTAGTACCGCGGGACCCATTCCTACATCCATTCTGAGAAGCAGACATGATAGAATTATTATCAATATGATTATTAATCTTTGTTCTCAGAATGGATGTAAGAACTTTATAGACCGTCGGTAAACACGTGATCGGTCTATAATTTTTTGGTTCCGCGGTACTACCTGATTTATGGAGCAGGTGGGTAACTCCTGTCGTTAGGAACTGTGGAAGCGACCCTGATTCCAAAGATGACTGGAATTGTGAGGCCAAACGAGCATGCGAACTGCGTAGCCACTTTAACCAAAAGTTGTGCAGTCCGTCCGGCCCAGGCGATTTCCAATTTGACATTGGACGGACTGCACTGGCTACGTCTTGGGGACTGATAATTATGTCCCCCATTTCTTGAATCGGTTCGCATGCTCGCTGGACCTCCTGCATCCAATCACCTTCAGTGTGAGCGACAGGCACCGACCAGATATTGCGCCAGAATGTATTCATGACATCATTATCCGGTAGGCGCGTGTCACTCACACGTTGATCAGGTCGCTCCCAGGTTCTATATACCCACCTTTCGTCGCTTTGGAAGAGGCGATTCTGGGTATACCGGTCCACCCGCCGCCTATACCTTCGTATGCGATTTGCCCATGCATAGACTTTCTGCTTTAGGAAGTCGATGCGCTCTGTGACACGAGACATATACTCTCGAGGGCTGACATCAGTCCCCGAGAATGCTCGTCTCACAAAGCGCATCACTCTCGGTCGAGTATTGCCCTCCCTAAAGCAGACCAACTTGCCGATGAGTGCCCTAGCCTCGGAAATACGGCGCTCGATCCTGCACTGCCAAGCCGGTACGGCGTTTTTCGGTCGTGTGGCTCTCTCATTATCTGTAAACTTGACATGAGCCACACGACATGCCGCAACAGCCGCGCAGTACAGGATCGAGTGAGTATCGCCAAGGTCTTCGCTGCCATCAAAATAATTTGACAGCAACGAATCTAAGGCACACACCAGCGCTCGGTTTTTTCTGTGCATGGGCAAGCGGGGTATACGAGGCCTAAGGTCGGATCGTGTGTACCGGTATTCCCGCATCGCGTCCTCCAAAGCGCTCCTCAATTCATCATTGCACTGGGTACTTACGTTTGCAACCCTGTCATCATCTTCCTCATCAGCACGGTTAGGCCGCGGTAAAGCTGCGGCCAGATTTTGCTGTTGTTCCAAAACTTGTGATGAGGGAGAGATAACAGGGCTGCTTTGTACTTCAGAGCGTAGCCTATCAAGCACGGTGTCATCCAACATGTGGCCACGTTGGATGACCCGCACCTGATCCGAAAGTCGCTGGGCCGACACGTTGACAGCTGGCTCAAGCACCTGGAACAGAGAGAGCATCCGACCACGGTACGCAGTCAGGTTAGTTCCCCCCTCTGTAGCCCCATAGTACGCGCGCATAACACTTTCGTTCATTTTCTGCGTCCATTTCATGCGCGGCACTATACCACCGGGAGCGGGGACCCTGTCAGAGGCCAATGGGCCTCGGAGTCCTAAGCCGACCGGCGGCCGGGTGCCTCCCCGACGACGTGCAGGTGGTGGCGACGACGGCGGAGAGTAGTACTCGTCGCTGGAGCTCGACGCTACTGCAGCAGCGGGTGAGGCTGGATTCAAACCCTGCTGCTGCGAGGCGGAGCTCGGCGACGAGTCCGGAGGTGGTAGGTGTGCTTGGTTGTCTCTGGCTCGAGCTCTTGATCGTGTCAGCATAATATCAGCATAATATTTTAATTTTCTTCATCGTGTGGTGGGTCCTGTTTCTGTGTGACATATGTCACCTGCGTCTACTTATATATTTTTTTCTATGTTTCTGTTTTACAGCCATTTCTATTTAGTTATTATATATTATTAACACAGTTTTGATGTTTTTTAGATGTTTGGAGCTGTATTCAGACTTTTCGGTAGCAGGATTGTATTAATTTTATTTAATTTTGATAAAGAAAATTTTACGATGCGTTTGACAGTCAGTGTTGCCAGGTTATTATTATTAGATTATTATTATTATTATTAGGTACAACATACAAAACTGCGGATCAGCGGAATCGTAGACTGGGTCATAGTCGATATTGTGTAAGTCGTCTTCAAGTTTATTTACAATTTAACTAGAAATTGTGCGTGTGTCTACTTTAGGTAATTTACTGTGTTAATTACAAGTAGTCCGGTCAAATTAGACATTTCAAAGTGCAAAAATTCGCATAGAGCTGAAAATTGGTACGAATGTTTGGAACACCATTATAAACGAATTTCTGTTAACCTACCCCTATATTTTGGGCTAACTTGACCGGACTAAAGGGCAAGTGCAGGGAAATTTTATTTGAGTACAGTATGGTCCAAACAGGAAAAACAATAACAAGGGCTAAAAAAATACGTAATTAACGGCGCTCTTATTAGGCGCTTCCGTAATCAACAGAATTGATATACCTTTTTTCAGCCATTATTTTCGCTGGGCAGTCAGAAGCACTTGTCTTGTGATTTCTCGGCTTTTTCAAGTGCAAGCAAGTAGCACATTTTGGTTCCTCAGCTTTCTCTGTGCATTCTGTAATGGAGTGATCCTGATCACCACAGTGACCACAGGTAACGGTAGTCTGCCGACATGATTTGGCCGCATGTCCGTACTTATAACAGCTGGCACTTATAACAGCGTGTGACTAGAGTAAAGTCTTTCACAGGGCATGACGACCAATTTACAAACACTCCGTCTTTTGTTATCAAGGCTTTACGTATGTTTGCAGATACTTCTATTATATAATTACAGGTCTCAGCGTCCTTCTTACCTGACTTATGGCTTAGCTTAATGGAGGTCAAAAAAGTCTCGAGGCTGCAATCCTGAGCAGCAGAGACCCGTTAGATTCTGGTGGAATAAACAAGTAAAAACTTCCTTTTCTTGCATGGATGAGGGCACTCCTATAACTCTAGGCTTCCTTTTTGGGGGTTCGTCTACTGTAAGGCCTGAATTTGATAGCTGCATCGATTTTTTCACCTTCTCAATATCGTCCTCTGTTTCAGTGCTGATAATGACCCCGCCATTTTTCGTCTTACGTAGTCCTCTTACGTGAAGTTTCATTAAAATTTGCTCGGGGCATATAATTTTTTGGACAAGTATTTTTGTTTCCTCACTCGACTTCAGTTTGTAGTTAGGGTATATGGCCACCGAGCTTAGATTTGCCGGCTGTATAAAATTGTTGGTACCTTTTTTAACCATTTCAGCAAAAGACGTTCCCGTTACCGGTTTCGTTGAAGCTCCGATTGACAGCTTAAGGTCTTGCAGTTGCTGCGACAGATCAATTTGATCTTCGAGTGTTTGGACGGTGGAGTGGGCCCGGACGGCTCCCATCTTAAGGGACTGGTACTGAACTGCCATCTGCGATGTTCCGTGACTAACATTTCGGCATAGGGCATTTATACGCAGTTTTTGCTCCATGTTTAATTTATCCTCTGATTTTGATTGATTGATCTGGCACACTTCATTTAGGCACTGCTCAATGAATGACATCCAGTTCTGGATTTCCGGCGTAGATACAACTTCCATGACATCTTCTCTTTGGCTGGATGGTTGAGGGTGAGGTGCGGGTGCGGGCACAGGTGAATAGTCTATTGTTACCTGAGAACTGGACTGAGCTATTGTCAAACTACTATTAATACTAAATGCTTCGGTTCCATTCAAAGCTACATTGAATAGTAATGTTCTAGGTAAGCCTGTAGGTAAGCTAAACAAGTCGACACGGCTAGAAGTCTAGAGCCACAGCTTTCAATATTCAAGACCTTCCTACTTTAAAAGTTCAACTTCAACATCAACAATGGCAACTAGAATCTGAGTTTTTATAGGTGCCTGTGGTTCGTGACAAAGAAAATGCCATCACTTTTTCATTCGTAGGTGTAGAAGAAGGCGACCATGGCATTACATCAAGCCAATGATTGGTGACAAGAATTTGATCATAAAAGAATAATGCTGAGCTGAATGCCTGTTTTGCGCAGACGTGACACACTGGTCTAAGTTTTTTTTTTTTATAATAACATAACATCACGCTTGTAATTTTCGAAGGATTGGGCTTAGGTATATAGTACAACCGCATTTCACTGGAGCGAGCTTATTACCACCAACCGGGCACAAATCCGAACTCCGGGCTGCTATTGAGAAATTCCACACAGAAAAACCCAATTAGGTACACTGCTGAGCCTGGGGATCTAAACCAGGACCTTACGCTTAGCACTCTCGCTTGCGATCACTAGACCGACGAGGCAGTCCACTTTTTTATGTTTTATCAAAAAGATGTTGTCTCAAGTCTCTGTGACGATTTCTTTTTTCTCTCTTTCTTTTCTTTAACCACGGAGTTTATTCATGTAGCTTACGGTCATGCTAGTGTAGCTCATGTCAGTTATGTTCCTGACTCAGCGTTTCCATTATTGTATTACTAGCTTTTGCCCGCGGCTTTGCTCTCGTTAATTTAGAATTTGATAATCAACTCTTAACACACTACTAAAGTTTCTATAATAATATAATTCAATCATGATTCGAAAGACACGTGGCGCCATCTATTATCGTTATTATTGTTTTCCTCGGGAACAGTACTTTTTTTCGGGATGAATGATACCCTACCTCCGTTTCTGTACACCTGAAAACGTATATGCAACATTTCAGGATGATCGGTTCAGTGTGAAAAGGTAACAAACAAACTTACTTTTGCATTTACAATATTATTATGAAATATTAATAATATTAAAATTAGGATAATATTATTTTAAAGTTACTGTATGAATGATGTATAGTATTTTAGTAATTTGTCTGAAATAAACAAGTTTAATTAAATTGTAATTTCTTCGTTACAATTCAAAATTAAATGGTCTAGTTGCAATAAAAGCTTTGGCTTCGATGGGCAGTAGCGTCCTTCTAACTGTGACGACATACACCGACTAGGTATCAGTCCGTGATTATGACAATAGTCACCAATTCAAAAATCAACCGGTGTAAAATGTATGTTTGTACGTAAAATCGTATTTCCTGCATGTATCAATTTAAACTTTGATACAAATACTCAAATCAAACACAGTTTTATATCTGTAACCCACGCGAACGAAGTCGCAAGCAAAAGCTAGTATGAAATAAAGTTTTAAAATCTATACGACATGTTCCTTTAAAGAAAATCTTAACTTCTAACATAGCGGTTGTTGACGTATTAACACTAATATACCCAAGAAACGAGACAAAAGATTTCAGTATAACAAAAGTATAATCACAAACAGACATTGATGACAGGTAAAAAGCAGCTATTATTACGATTTTCTTCAAATGAAAGCGCCTCCCTTTATTTTGTCGGGTCTTCACAGAAAATAAAATATCCTTTGAAAATATAATATCAACTCCTAAGGGAAGAGGAGGTACAGATGACAGTTTTAGAACAAAGCATTTTTTCTTTAGTATTATTTACGTAGATACATGTATTGCGATATAATAAATAGGTATATTGTTCGTCAGTTTCTATACAACGTGTTACAAATATACCCCTAAAGCCGAAAGGGGATTAAAAGGTCCCTTGTAAAGAGTCTATTGGCAATATTTTAAAATAAAAGACTCAAAAAAAAATTGCACAAATCATAAAATAAAATCATCACTGAAACGCAACACTGAAAATATAAACATTAAGAGTAGACTACCCAGGAAGTTATTTACATTCTTACCTAATTTCCGCTGAGAGGTAAATGACGACAACCATAAAAGGCTACTTGATTAACATTTTCTTTTTAAGGGGAATTATGTAACACATTGTATATACTACTCGAATCCCCAAAACTAAAGAGAACGACACGTTTGTTCCATTGGCTAAACGATTGACTCCTGCGCTACACGTCTTAAGTTCGATTCCGGCACGGAAAAAACATTTGTATGGCATAAAGATAGTTGTAACAGCATTCTAATAATTGCGCAACACGTTGGGAATCGCTATGGCTTTGATTTTGACATGTCAACAATTTCCATAGCAACGTATGTATTAACAATCCGAGTTCTCCCCAAATATGTACCACGCGTACTTAGTCTCGTGTAGTACCGGACTTAAAGAATAGCACTACCCGATCTCTTCCCGTGGGTGTAGTCAAAGGCGACTAAGGGATTCTTTAGAGGATGGGCAGCAGCGTTCTCTGAGTACTTTAACAAACATACTGCGATCGCCAACCTGCCTGCCAAGCATGGCGATTAAGGCAACCCCCCCGCCCCCCTTTAGGAGAAACCTATGTCCAGCAGTGGACGTCTTTCGCCTGAACGATGATGATGTACCACGCAATGAATATTGTTGTATTGTCAAAATCAAATCCATAGCTATTGCGAGGGGTACGTATCAAAATCCCGAATTTTAAAAGACCGAATTTTAAAAGACCGAATTTTAAAATACCGATGGACGAAATCCCGAAAATTGAAACACCGAAAGGTCGAAAGTTTAAAATCTCGAAAGTTCATTTGCCCGAAAGCTTAACCGTTAACGTCCCGACCGACGACCCCGATCGTCAGTGCCATTGTTTATCTAATATGTCTATAATTACAGTACTTGATCGGTTAAAATCGCGAAGATCCATATCCCGAAGCTTAAAATCCCGAAGATCCATAAACCGAAGTTTAAAATCCGTTAAATATCAACTAACACCTACCTACGAATTACCTAAGTTTAAAATACCAATTGGACTAAATATCTTATGTTTAAAATATCAACAGGTACACCTAAGTTTGATACACCAACATTTGAAATACGAAATGGTCAAAATACCTAAAATGATGCATCACTTGCCTAAAAGGCATAGTCCGCAATGGTTTAAAAATAAATAACCACGAAGGGGATGGCAGGGTCTGTTTTCGCTCGCTTTGTTCGCTCACTAGACCCCGCCATCCCCTTCTAACTTAACCTGTCCGAGTCGGGGTGGCCCAAGTCCCGAGCTCGCTTCGCTCGCTCTTGCATCCTAAGTCCTCCCGGTAGCTAGTCGGAGCCCAGCTTCGCGGGGCTCAAGGGCTTAAAAAAAAAAAACATTGGGGTTTTCGTCCATTCGGGATTTCGTCCTTTCGGGCATTTGAACGGGTATTTTGTGTTTCGATAAAACGACAATCGGCATTTAAAACTTTCGGTATTTTGAATTTCGGTGTTTTGGACGTCGGTATTTCAATCATAGGTATTATGAACTTTCGGAATTTTGATACGTACCCATTACGAGTGTGTTGCGTTATTATAACGCAGGTCAGGGCATTTGTGCATGTATGAAAATTTGTGTCTGTTAACGCACTCATGATACAGGAGAGATACTTGTGCGGAACAAGATTTAAAAAAAAGTATTTTTTTTCGTCAACTTACACTAAACACGGATCTTTGTAAACTGCAAAAAAAATAGAACATGAATATAACTTGGGATAATACTCATAATAATGCATTGGTATTCATTATGTCATTAAGTACATTGCTACCTAATGACATAATGAATACCAATGCATATACAACGTTATTTTTACTTTATACGAAAACCGAGACACCCCAACAAGATTTTCATCAGAACTGCCTGAATATGTGTTTTTTTTAGTAAATCTCCAAGTTACACCTTAGTTTATGTCGCGTTAAGTTCGCTAAAAAAGTGTGAAATGCCTGAGATGTGCTATGCAGGAGTTGTCTAATACACGGAAACTGACCGAGCGGACCATTTCAAGGCTCAAGGTGTCTATTCCCGTTAATTGTTATGGGTAGAAACCTACTGAAACAAAACTGAAATTTATGAAAAAAAAAAACAAAAAAAAAATGTGGTGTAAAAAATATGTCAATCGATTCTCCTAGTGATTCTGAACAAACTAGTTTCAGGTTTCGCATATACTAAAACTAACCTTGTATACAGGGCTACTGGTAATTCGACGTATTCCTTAAACCACGTTGTAGGGGGGCTAATATGCAACAAATTTAACCCCACATATGTTCTACGAAATTCCATGGATTTCGAGATAATGCAATTTTTATATTATTTTGAATAATACCCAGAATTCCTTCTTAAACACTATTTATCTCTAAAATATCAAATAGATCGGCTTTGATTATGATATAACCTTGTAGCTGATACTTTTACGAAGCTTTCTGCGTATTTAACAGTTCTTAATGACCATCCAATTGAAAGTAATCATTAAAAGTTAAATAAGTGTATTAGAAAATCATCGAGGTACACGATAAAGAATGATGTTTATCTCAAAAATTTACTATGACATTAAGTGTACAAAATGCAAGACAAACATCCTTATTTAATCAGCTATCCAACGAGGTATAGACGTTCAAAAAATATTTAGAAACTAATGTAAAAATGTCATAAAATACTGACAAAGGCGATTTCTGAAAAATCTCTACAAGCACGCAGGTGGCCCGTTAAGTGCAATTCATTGCATAATCCTTGCGTAGAGATTAAACAGCAGTCTGTCGGGCACCAACTGTCCTCTAAATGTCAGGATTAGATTAGGTCAGGTCGTTAGGTTATGTTTGGTCAGGGTTAGGTAGGTTAGGTTAGGATCTAAGTGTGCGAGAGAACACCGGGGTGGTTTTATTCAGTAAGAGTCTGACAGACCCCTCTGCCCACCCCCAGGACGGAGGACATCCATAAGGATATCCAGTAGGCAAAAAAAATATGGTCAGGTTAGGTCGTTAGGTTAGGTCACGGTTAGGCTTAGGTTAGGTCACAACTTCGATGCCCTGGGATCTAGAGGCAAGGACCCCCGCGCTGAAATATCTGCACCTGCGTCATCTGGAAGCTGAGGTTGCCATGCCGCCTCTCCAGCCACTCCTCTATTACGGGTCTTACCGCCACTAATGCGGCGTGCCCTGCGTTGGGTTGCGCAAGTCGTTCCCTCCACAGCCACTAGGATCTGGCGGAGACCACTCCGCTCAAGCGCCTCCTCGCTTTGGCGATATCTCAGCGCGAGGGCCCTCTCCTCCAGATCCCAGAGCATCGAAGTTGTGACCAAACCTAAACCTAACCGTGACCTAACCCAACGACCTAACCTGACCATTTTTTTTTTGCCTTCTTGATATCCTCGTGGATGTCCTCCGTCCTGGGGGTGGGCAGAGGGGTCTGTCAGACTCTTACTGACTAAAACCACCCCGGTGTTCCCTCGCACACTTAGATCCTAACCTAACCTACCTAACCCTGACCAAACATAACCTAACGACCTGACCTAATCTAATCCTGACATTTAGAGGACAGTCGGTGCCCAACAGACTGCTGTTTAATCTCTACGCGAGGATTATGCAATCAATTGCACTTGACGGGCCACCTGCGTGCTTGTAGAGATTTTTCAGAAATCGCCTTTGTCAGTATTTTATGACATTTTTACATTAGTTTCTAAATATTTTTTGAACGTCTATACCTCGTTGGATAGCTGATTAAATAAGGATGTTTGTCTTGCATTTTGTACACTTAGTGTCATAGTAAATTTTTGAGATAAACATCATTCTTTATCGTGTACCTCGATGATTTTCTAATACACTTATTTAACTTTTAATGATTACTTTCAATTGGATGGTCATTAAGAACTGTTAAATACGCAGAAAGCTTCGTAAAAGTATCAGCTACAAGGTTATATCATAATCAAAGCCTATCTATTTGATATTTTATAAATAAATAATGTTTAAGGAGGAATTCTGGGTATTATTAAAAATAATATAAAAATTGCAATATCTCGAAATCCATTGAATTTCGTAGAACATATGTGGAGTTAAATTTGTTGCATATTAGCCCCCCTATAACGTGGTGCAAGGAATACGTCGAATTACCAGTAGCCCTGTATATAGGGATTGCCCTAGAACCCCACAAATAAATATTATGTTGAAAATCATACAACATAACAATAACTATTCAGTACTTCTTTAATACTATCAAATCGATACAATCCCACAAATTACTTTGCCTTCATCCATTGCGTGATTAATCTTGGCCGTTGCCAGGATCCGCCTTCCAAACAAATCATTGACTAAAAGATATACGACTTTCGTGAAAAAATATAACTACCTTCTCGAAATGAACTTATCAACGTATATTTTAAATAAATCTTCTGGGTTTATAACAAAAATCTCCCGCATTTATATTAGATCTAAATAAGATTGTGAAAACACCCGTTTAAGACCGGGCTTATATTAAATAAACTAATATAACAGCTGCGTGAAATGTCTAAAAGAAATCATGTTATTTACCTCGTAACGTAAAACGTCACATCACTAGTATTTTCCTTATTTCTTTCTTCATATAACACGTGGCGTGGTCTTAGGAAGCCAATAGAGTAACTGTTTCTAATATGTGGATTGGCAACTGCATTTATGTTAGCACTAACAGCCAATCTCGGTCCAAAGTCTTTGGATTGGTGCATGTAGGGTTTTAACAGAAATTTTATAATGTTATGGTGGTATAATGTTGGGGTTATTTATATTGGCCATAAGGAACTTATTAAACCTACCAGCATCAATTAGCATTTCACTCATAGGAAAAAAAAGCATTTTGTGTGAACAAGTGTGGATGGATGGAGGGGAAGAGGGAGGCCAAAGAAAAGATGGATGGATGGTGTGAAGAATGATATGAAAGAGAAGGGTGTCAGTGATATCATGACGGGTGATAGGACGGAATGGAAGAAGAAAACGTGTTGCGCCGACCCCAAGTAACATGGGATAAGGGCAGGAAGAAGAAGAAGAAGTGTGCACTCATATTTTCGCATCGATTTAAGTTTCGCATGTTTCTGCACGCTTATGCATCTACAACAGGGTGTAAACGAATTCGTGTAATTCCTTCAAGCCGCGCGATCCACTGGTGACACAGATTGACCCTGAATGGGATTTTTTTTAACTCAAGAAAAAAATTGTTTCTAGTCATTTTAGCGTCCCGATTTAGCTGAATGTGCGGAGCGATATCATGCTAGTCTATCCCGGAAGCTGTGTCGCCGTGCTTTCATTCGTTTATGCGTGGCATCGAAATGCTATATCACAAAATTCGTTTTTCATTGCAAAAAAACATTTTCTGTTTTTTTTAAATCCTTATTACCTGGTTTAGATACGAAAATTTACCCGTACCGCAACAAAAAAAGAGTGTTATTTTTGATTTTTTTAATCTTTCTAAATCCAAGGATAGAATTTTGGGACATTATTTTTGTGTATTAATTAAATGAAATGAACAGAAGATTCCTGAAATAAATCTTTGCAAGAGTTCCAAGTTGAGATAAATTTGATCTGCATTCTAATTGCGCAACACACTCGTAATCGCTACGGCTATGATTTTGACAGGTCAAAAATTTCCATAGCAAAGTTTGTATTAACAATCTGACTTCTACACAAATATGTACCACGCAATGAATATTGTTTTTGACACGTCAACTGTCATGTGATGTTGGTTACGTTACACAATTGCCCTGCTGATCTTTAACGAAATTTATTTTCACAATATGATATGATCAGTAATAGACAGTGCCCAAACACGTCTGTTCATACACAAGGGAGAGACTTATTCCTAACTCCGAAGCTCGCATAAACCATCGCATTGTATAAAATGATGACGCAACACACAATTATAGAGGGGTTCCTTCTATTTGGCAGAATCTTGATACTCCGATTTTTATTTGGCATAACTCACATGGCATAATCTTATTTAATCGAATATTTTTAAGGCATAAAAATTATTTAGCATAACTTTTGTTTGGCAGAATATTTACGTGTCCGAATTTACAATGGCATACTTTTATCTTGGCAGAATTTTGTTTCGCATAATTACCTTTGCCATAATTAATATTATGCATAATTTTGTTTAGCATAACATTTATTTAGAGATACGATTATTTGGTATGGGTGCATACAAGCATACAAATTTGTGTCATAAAAAGTCAATACGTTGTGCTGCAAAATTTTGTGACAGAAACGAATCGCTGCGAAACCGACTTTACGCAGTCTTGTCTGCCCTACCCCTAGAGTGTAATTTAAACCCGCGTAGGCGCGGAGGGGTAGGGCGGCCCGCGAGCTGAGGAGCAGGTGGTTTGAAGGGCCGCCACCGCGGCTGAGGTTGGCCGGCGAAGCCGGCCAGCAAGCCGAAGCTGCGGTGGTGAGCGTTAAAACCATCTGTGACGATAAGCTCGCGTGGCGCCGCCCAAACCCCGCAGCGCCGGAGCCGTGACAGAAACAATGCTTGCTGCATGTTGCATGCCTGCTTGCATGCTGCATGCCTGCTGCATGTTGCATGCCTGCTTGCATGCTGCATGCATGCTGCATGTTGCATGTAGCATGCATGCAGCATAAAGCAGCAAAAAATCAGTTCTGCCTTTTAATGACTATCGATATAAAATGTATGCCAAAAAACGATTCTGACTGTGAATTTTCTGCGATATGATGTTTCTGCTTTTTAATTATTATGGATATAAACATTATGCCTAAAGATGATTCTGACTAACAAAATTATGAGTTTTGAATGTATGACAACTGAGTGTATGCGAAATGATTTTCTGCGAAATGAAGTTTATGCTATCCGTTGTTATGCAAAACAATATTATGACGTAAAAAGTTCTGCTATAAAAGGTAGACCCATTATAGAGACTTGATATTCGAAACAGAATACACCAAACGTGTAATATGCGTTTATATTACGAAGGGTTCCGTGATATACGTCGACAGAATGTCGCTTGAGGCTCACGTCATCTGTCGTTCGTGACGTCAACGTCAGCAACGTCACATTCCCAAGATTATTAAGCCTTATTTATAATATCATATATCAGACATTTGATACTTCGTTATTGTTGCTTTCCTTACCGAATACCAAATGTTTGTGACAATTAAAGTATATTTGAGTTTTATCGCGTCAATTTATCTTAATGGTATTCGGAAACGGTTTTTGTTTTTAAAAGCTTTTATTTAAATACCGTTTTGTATGTAAGGATGTATGTTTAGGTCGAATCTTGCAAGTAAATCTTAAACTACAGACTCCAATAAAGCTGTTTTGAAACATGTGTAGACTTGCGATTGATTACTCAAATCATGCTTTAAATTTAAACAAAATATGGTTATGTATTTAGTAGGCATTATTAAACCCCTTCAGTACCCCCTTCTGTAAAAAAGAAGAGATTTTTTTAACGAACTAATTAAGAAGCATCCAAAGCTATTTCTAACGCATCAAATTCAGTTTATTGATTGTAACATTCATCTAACCAATACTATAATTATAACTATACTGAACACACACGGTTAACGTAGGTATTCAATTATAATGAAAACTCTCCAAATATCTCATAGCACTATATGAAGTAGAGGAACTAAATACAAACATTATGAATTAAGTTTAGTTATAAAATATAAAACGATTTTTGATGTAATATTCAAAATAACGTATTTGGACGAACAAAATTAATTAATTCAATTTCATATTATATGCTCTACTAGCGACCCGCCCCGGCCTCACCCGGGTGCAATGTTTTATACATATAAACCTTCCTCTTGAATCACTCTATCTATTAAAAAAAAACCGCATTAAAATCCGTTTCGTAGTTTTAAAGATCTATACATACATAGGGACAGACAGCGGGAAGCGACTTTGTTTTATACTATGTAGTGATACAACACTTATTTTATTCTTATCTATATGAACTTTCTTTTTTCTTTCTTTCTTTTCTTTTTTTTTTAAACGTTGCCCCATACTAAGATTTCTCTTGTATCATGGGTGCGTTTACAGACACAAATCTCACAAACAAATGCCCAGACCCGAAACAACCACCTGTAGGCCATACAAATTTTTGTTCCGTGTGGGAATCGAACCCACGACCCGTAGCGCAGAAGCCAATCGCTTAGCCACTGCACCAAACGTGTCGTCAAACACCTCAACTACAACGGCTATTGACGAACCACTAAACCTAAAGGTGGCGATAGACATGAGCGTGTGAATATTCACATCGAGTATTTGTTGTGTGTGTGTGAGCAAAAGCTCACGACACCTAAATGTTCAAATAGATGCTCGGCTATGCTCCATCCATCCAATTGTAGTCAAAATGACTGACGTAGAAGTTGAGTGTCCTACGTTCCTTCTAATCCAAGGACAAAAACAGTGCAACAAGCGCAAAATGCATGCGCTCGCAGCAATGCTCGTGCTAGCGACCGACTTGTAATGAACATTCAAAGGGATTCGCCAAAAACCAATAGCCGGGTGGAACGCGCTCCGGTGCTCAGCGCTCGCCATCGAGCTGCTTGGCTCGCTGTACTGACATGCCGAATATTCGACTTGTAATGACTTGTAACACCTCAGAGGTTACGTTTAGTTTGAGCCTTGATCATAAGTTTACATTCGGAGCAAGCTTGTTACGTCACATCGCCTGCTAAAATACGCATAATATACTCCAAACTCTGTTCTCGCTATACGGACTGCCTGAATGCCCGCTTTATAATATGTAACATTACACGAATATAATATAGGCCAGTCACCTCCTTAAAATGAGATTCCTACCAACCCAAGCGTATTCATCTGCAATAAGACCGTACACAGTTACCCATTTTAGATTCAGCTGTACAATTTGAGCCAAATATTCAAACTTGATGTGTCGCTTCAACTATCACCAAGATGAGAACTACTGTTCTATTTTGGGAACAAAGGTACACTGACACTACGGGTTCTCGAAATAAATCTGTACTCGTTGTAATATCACTCGAAATGTCGTACGTTTCCGATACTTTTTTGATAAGGTTACCTGTTATTTAAGTACACCAACTTTTCAAGATGTTGTCGATCAGTATCGTCAATCTGTTCTTCTTCGGGTCGATGGTATTTTTTTTTTAATTATTAAACAATCATTTCGTATTTATGCAAGGAGACCTAAGATTGCGACTTGAAATTACATAAAAACGCTCGAAACAGATTTCGGTGACGTCATAATAAAAAAATTGTGGCTGTATCTGTTCGACGTAAGATGAGTCCTGTCATAGCGGTAATTTCTTAAATTGTAGCCGTAAGGAGACTGCTATCGAAAAAACGTATAGGACTTCATCAAAAACCGTAAAATAGATATATTAAACTTGTTTTGTTTTTTAAAAATCTATATAAATAAAAAGAAAAGTCCTGACTGACTGACTTGCCGTCCGGCATACCGTCCTCGCCGACGAGGCCCGTCGCGACGTCCCACCGCCGCCGGTCACGATCCACCGAGCTCTCCCGTCGTAGAGCCGGTCGTCTCTTCAGACTCCGCAGTCACACCGATAATTCAGCCCTCATCAAGCTGTCTCCCCCCCCCCCCTATGTCCACGCCAGCAACGCCCTAAGCCGAGGTCCGAGTCCCACTAGGGGTCGCCCTTAGTGCTGTTGTTGCAGGTAGTCATGATGTTAGTGTAGTACAAGTAGTTAGCTTAGGTTAAGTATTTTACTTCCCCCCCATTGGCTGGAGACCCTTCAGGTCTCGCCAATAACTGCCCGGTTACGTAGGAATCGTCCCCTAGGACGACCTACAGCAGTCAAATAGAAAAAAAAAAAAAATGACTGACTGACTGACTCATCAATTCCCAGCCCAAACCCTTGGACCTAGAAATCTAAAATTTTGCATAAAGGTTCCTTTTATGGTGTAAACAAGGAATAAGGAAGGATTTTTATAAATTCAACCCCTAAGGGAGTTAAATAGTGGTTGAAAGTTTGTATGGAAAATCGTCACTTAACGGGATCAAAATTTCACGCAAGCGAAGCTGCGGGCAACAGCTAGTATTTGATATTCATTGTATTATAACGTTTTGTAAAGAAACGTCAGGAATCACCTTACGGTGAAAAGGGTGTAGTGTATTTTAACAACATCACCGATGGTTCATAAACCACTTTCCAAACAACCTTGGCCACAGTCTCCCTTAGCCACATCTGCGGTTATATCAAGGGCAGCACAGAGGTATCATACAGGTTACAATCTAGCTTAGACAAACTATGTTGCGGTTGGTTTTCAGTCTAACCGATACAAGTTAACATGTGACTAAGGGAGTGAGAACATTGTCAGCCTACATGCACCTATAAAATCTATTTCAAATTCTAAAGTGCCGCCAAATGCACTGATAAGTTTTTGCACACAAGCGCAAGTTTTAGCACGCAAGTGCTCGCTTTGTTCATAAAACTTGCACGTATACTTGCTGCGGGTGTGTCAGTTTGAAAGTCGTTTGCAGAAGCCAACTTGCGCAATAAAACTTGCTAGTGGATTTGGCGCCTACCACTCGTTCATACCTAAAAACAAGTTGTGATGCAAGCTGTAAACAAATGTTTAAAGATCTTTTTAAAATAAGTTACTGATTTTAACGCATAATAAACACGAATAAAATATTTAAAACAAGTGTTTTAAAGATCTACATGTTTACCAGTTAAAGTAAGAAATAATTCTTTTTCTTTTTAGAAAAAAACTTTGCCCCACACTAAGATTTCTCCTGTATCGTGGGTGCGTTTACAAACTCACATACACAAACGCCCAGACCCGAAACAACCATCTGTAGGCCATACACATTTTTGTTCCGTGTAGGAATCGAACCCACGACCCGTAGCGCAGAAGCCAATCGCTTAGCCACTGCACCAAATGTGTCGTCAAATAATAATATATTTTTCGATTTCATTTAGCCATGTTTCATAACTGGGTGTTAACGAGGGGTTAGGATTGATTATACAACTTATTGCTCGTATTATAAACTAGCTTTTGCCTCTGGCTTCGCTCGCGTTAATTCAGCTCAAAAAAACTCTTATCACACTACTAAAGTTTCTATAATAATATAATTCAATCGTGATTCGAAAGACACGTAGCGTCATCTATGAACATTATTGTTGTTTTCCTCGGGAACAGTACTTTTTTTCGGGATGAAAGGTACCCTATGTCCGTTTCTGTACACCTGAAAACGTATATGCAAAATTTCAGGACGATCGGTTCCGTGGTTTAGGCGTGAAAAGGTAACAAACAAACATACTTTCGCATTTATAATATTAGTTAGGATATACCTTGAATAAATAAGAAGGCTAAAAGCTCATTGCTCGTATTATAAATATACCTTGTATAAATAGAAAGGCTAAGTAGTATTACAAAATTATAATACATAAGGAATAAACGTAATTCTATTCAGAGTGATATAATAGAACGTATTTCACAAATAAGTAATTATTTTACAAGACCCTTAAGCTATGAAACAAGTATAAGAGCATTAAGAAGCTTACACACAAGTATATTAATAATATTACTATCGCGGTGCCAATCACGGTAGGGTGCCGATATTCACCGAGAATACGCTAAATTTCAAGTTACCGAGTTAGTCAGAGTTCTATAGTTATAAACATGTATATTACGGTATATTTGTTGAGTATTGTCGTAGATTTAGTAAATTATATTTCAGTTCTGTCGTCTGCTTTAGAAATAAGTGAATTATTGAAGCGGCTATACAATAATTTTATAGCGATATGAATTATTTTAGAGGAAAGTGAATTACGAGTTTTTAGTTACATTACTTTGTTTATTGAAGTGACTGAGTTGAATCTGATAGACGCTGCTATAAAAAAATTGTATTCACTAATATTCATAGTTGGTATTAAAAGTCTACGGCCACACTACAGTTAACCGCGCGCGGTTTTTCATCATTTAGCTGAAAGACGTCCAACTTGGACATAGGCCTCCCCCAAGCATCGCCACATCAACCAGGCTTATGTTTCTCGCATCCAGCGGACTCCCGCGACCTTCACCAGGACATCAGTCCACCTTATGGGCCTAACCTTGGTTTTTACCTTCATGATTTTGTGACTCAAAGAAATCAATAGAAATAAACTCATTGGCGGTTTTAAAACGCACTTACTGAAAAAGAAAATTCAACCGCGGTTAGCCGTAGTGCGTCCGTAGGCTTATTGGAGTACAAATATAAAAAATACCAAATAATATTGTAAGATGTTTTCTTCTTTATTCTATTTTAAAGCTAAAATAAGAATAGATACGGGAATTCTATAGAACTGTCAAAGCTATTGTATCATGTCATACTGGCTATACATACCGCTGTTATTTTGTTTATTTCATTGTTATCGCTGTTTCTAAAGATTCCTAAAATTCATTGTTTTCATAATTTGAATATAGGTATATCATCTTTTCGTTGGTAAAAGATTTTTTCTTAAATAATATTTATTGATATAGATACTTACTTCTTCCAATTCATCTTTTCAACCGATGCACATACACTCTTCCCAATAACCGATTCAATGAACCGACATAGAGGATATTGCCATATTCACCCGTTTGGTAGCGGATTGGTGACCACAATACGTTTTATTTTTTAATTTAGTATGTTGGTAAGCGACGTAAGCCCACCTGATAGTAATTCCCACCCCTATATATACGTACAACACTAAGAGGATTGCTGATGCGTTGCCAAACTTAGAGACAAAGTTGTAAAGTCTCATGTGTTTGTAATTTCACCGACACCCATACATGGCGTTCCAAACCGGAACACAGCAATGCTGCTTATTGGCAGAAATAATAGGGGATTTACACGGGTCGATTTTGCCGCACGGCTAGGCCACACGGCGAAAATCGACAGTCTAAATGACAATTCGACTAGGCCGCAAGTGACTAAAATCCCAAGCCTCAAACTTGGGTGCCATCCGACTTTTGCCGTGCGGTGACAAGCCGCATGCGGCGGGTGACTAAAATTGACCTTGTAAATGGACAGTTGCAGGCGATCCCCCGCCGCATGAGGTGTGTTTTGCGCTGTGTTGTTCCGCTAGAAATTAACAAGTCGCATGCGATTTTTGTCGACCAGTGTAAATGGGATGGCGATTCGATTTTTACAAACGATGCGACTGGTGACTTGCCGCACGGCTAAAATCGACCCGTGTAAATCCCCCACAAGTATGGCAGTAGGTTTACTACCTTGCTTCCCCGAACGAATTCTTTCACAAGGAGCTCTACACTTCTAGTTATGTTACAATTCGAAGATAAGAGGACACTGCTACTCATTTTCTTGGTGATGATCATCGCCATTTACGACGTCCATGTGTAAACAGGATTTAGGTACATTATTTTTTTTCAGGAACCAACATTACTTGCACATTTTTCCTAAAGTAAGTTTTTTTTTTTTAATCTTTACCCCACACTAATATTTCTCTTGTATCCTGGGTGCGTTTACAGACACAAATCTCACGGTACACAAACGCCCAGACCCGAAACAACCATCTGTAGACCATACAAATTTTTGTTCCGTGTGGGAATCGAACCCACGACCCGCAGCGCAGAAGCCAATCGCTTAACCACTGCACCAAACGTGTCATCAAAATTAATTAATGTCCGAACGAATCATCTTGCTTACCAATGTTAGCATTTATTATTGAAAAACTGGATAGATAAATAGACGTGTAAGTTAATTTTACCTGTAATAACTTCTAACGTATGAGAAGGTATATTGCTTCATTATTGGTAAAAATATGGGAATCTTAATTTCAACAAATAACGCTCTGTTAATCATACGAATCCGGCATTATTAATACAAATGATTAAACAACCTAATCCCAGAAATAGATAGCCAAAACTATGTTTATTGTATTATTATATAACGGATAGTATTGGGTATCTACGGTCGTCCGTTGGGAGCATTTCGATACCGATATACGCAGTTACAGTCCGTTCCGTAACTTGCGGTCCCTTGGCTACGTTTGGCGGTCTATTACAATTATGTTCCTTCGATTACTTATTGCCCTATTTTGGTTTGGGTTTCCGTTTCTTTTTTTGTTTCAGTCCGAGAAAAAGCTTGACTGATTGACAATTAATTGAATGTTTGATGATCAATTCGTAAGTAACTACAAATGTGAATATACTTTTAGAACGACTTCAGTTAAAAGTATACAGGGTTAATTGAAAAACACCGACAACATTTTAAGGAGTCATTGCATTCATCATTATGAACAACTTTTACTATGGGACCAAATCTAAAATCGCGAAAAAAAAACAGCTGTTCCCTACATTTTGACGAGCTAAGCGAACATAAATGTAGAGAACAGCTGGTCTTTTTTTTCGCGATTTTAGATTTGGTCCCATAGTAAAAGTTGTTCATAATGAAGAGTACAATGACCCCTTAAGAGGTTGTCGGTGTTTTTCAATTAACCCTGTATAGCTACGTAAATCATAAATTATATAGGTACAGTACGACTAGAAAGTCGCATCGGTTAATTTCGTAAAACCGATCACTTCCGAACTGTATGCAACTTCAAGACCACGAATGTTTATTAGTGCTGCAGTAAAAAATGATCTTTACGCTGACGCAATAAGTGTGAGTGGCACGACAATGAGCGACTACCATTGGTTGTTCGATCAAGTACATCGATGCAAATTATTAGTTGTGTTGTACTCTTCTCATAATGTTTCACAAAACACAGCATGATGTTTGTAATAAATATTCTGTATGTTTACTCTTATTATTCTAAGGAAATTGAGTCGACTCACGCAAAAAGATGCTATGTTTGAGTTTCAGCATGTTTGTCTTCGATTCCGGAACGCTAAAATTTTTATTTCTAAATTGTGTCGATCGAGTTTAGTTCGGCTCAACGTCGGAGCGTGAAACCGGAGAATCCCAATCTCTCTTTCACATTACTCCACCTTTTGTACACTGCGAATTTACATAAAGAGCCTCACTCGGTCCTTGGGGTACCTTTCCGGGTTTTCCATTTTGTGCTTGAATGCGACGTAGCGGCCGGGTCCTAACTATAGCTTGAATCTGGCAAAGCGGCCGCCTCGTTTTATTTCGATCGAACCACAAAAAGGGTTAGGTTTTTTGACGGCTGACTGTACATTTTTTGGTAATTGGAAACTATTCCGTTTATGAGGGCACTTTCGAGACCTCGGTAAAGTAACCTTAAGGACATTTTAACCTTAACGGTATATTGAAAACTTTTTATCTAGTATCCGGTTTTTTAAGATTTCCTACATTTTTTGGAATTGAATTTCTATTATCAAATAAGAGCGTATGTTCTTTTTATTAAATCGGAGCCTTGATAGCTCTATTTACGATATTGAATGGCATCTAGGAAATATACTTGGGAGCAAATAAATCAAGCCACTTCAATTTTTCACGTAGGTATAATTGTTATTATTTTTGGTATAATGGAACAGATCAAGTCTAAAAATATATCGCTTAAAGGTTATTTAATTACCTTTACAGTGAGGGTAGATTTTTGTATTTTGAATTATATAAATCATGAAACCAAACTAATAACCAAGACACGTGAAAAAAGAGTGGCTCGATTTCTTTGCTCCCAAGTTTAGAAAAAAAGTATTGCATTTGATCAAAAGGTTTTTCTTGTTTAATGAAGGTATTGTATACTTATATGCAAATACACATCATCTCTCTATTTTAAGCGTTGTTTAAATATACGTTGTGTTAAATTTTTCTGCTCCCCACCACTGACATTTCTCTACCGTTTCACTATTGAGCAAAGGTCTTTCAAACTACCAATGAAATACGACCGGAAGTCGGCTGACGTAATCACCGCTTGCCACGTCAATTCCCTATCGCAGAACCGAGATATACTACACAAAAAAAGTGATGGAAAGTTCAAGAACACGTTCTATTACCCAGCTGAACTATTCTCACCTCCTCGCCTCGCCCGTTCGTCTCGTAAAGTAAGAAAATCGTCCGCCGCGGACGATCAGTGAAAGTAATCTTCGCAAACATTCTACCTCCGGGCGGAAAACAATTTTCACTGATGTATTTTTTTGAGAGGCTCGTGTGCTCCCGCATTATTCTCGAGTAATATAGGATTCGAGTTTTTTCTACCGTTCGTAATTCAAAGAGGGTTATATAAAGGACTTTTTACCCGCCAAAAATAATTCGGACGGTGTACAAACCGTCTATTGTCGACCGCAGATTCAGCGCTGCGATTCCTCATGAGATAAGCTTATAAAATAACCGCATTTCTCTTTCTGCCACTATGTAGTTACTCCGAATTTTGAACTAAAAATTTTTGAGCATTTCGCTGTGATTTCTCAGCGTTAACTTGACAAATAAGACTGTTATATTTAGACAAGATTTAAAGCTTATTTTATGAAACGTATTTGTTGAAATCTGATTCATTGTGTATGATTGCAGGTGTCACATATAATGACAGAGCACCGCGTCATTTCACTCCCCTCTTTAATTCATAACATAACCCCACATCATGCCTGTATAGAACACCGTCATTTTGCCGTGATGCTTAAGTCCCATGTAATTGGGGGCGAGCCTATTGCCATCATCGTCATCGTTCAGCCGAAAAACGGCCACTGCTGGACATTGGCCTCCCCCAAGCATCGCCACATTCAATGTTTGGGGGAGTTGCCATAATCGCCACGCTTGGCAGGTGGGTTGGCGATCGCAGTATGGTTGTTAAAGTACTCAGAGAACGCTGCTGCCCATCCTCTGGTGAATTCCCTTAATCGCTTTTTACGGCATGCATGGGTAGAGATCGGGTAATGCTATTCTTTACGTCCAGCACCACACGGACAACTATTACCATCAACTGGGCATTAATCCAGACTCCGGGCTGCTACTGTGAAATTCCACACGGAAAATCCCAATAACACTTTGCCCGATCTGGGGATCGAACCCAGGACCTCACGGTCAGCAGTTACGCTTGTGAAAAATAGACCAATAAGATAGTTTTTAGGGTTCCGTACCCAAAGGGTAAAACGGGACCCTATTATTTTATCTGCAACACAGTTTTTACTAGCGCAGATGTTAGGGAATCCGATATTGCAAATTGTAACATATGTCAAGAAAGAAATTTATTTATTATTTATTTATTTATTACTAAGGCTCCGCTGTCCGTCCGTCCGTCCGTCCGTCTGTCACCAGGCTGTATCTCATGAACCGTGATAGTTAGACAGTTGTTCACAGATGATGTATTTTTGTTGCCGCTATAATAACAAATACTAAAAAACAGAATAGAATAAATATTTAAGGGGGCTCCGATACAAAAAACGTGATTTTTTTGCCGTTTTTATAGATAATCGTCCGTCCGTCTGTCACCAGGCTGTATCTCATGAACCGTGATAGTTAGACAGTTGAAATTTTTACAGATGATGTATTTCTGTTGCCGCTTGAACAAAAAATACCTACTAAGAAACAGAATAACATAAATATTTAAGGGGGCTCCGATACAACAAACGTGATTTTTTTGCCGTTGTTAGATAATGGTACGGAACGTCGTGCGCGAGTCCGACTCGCACTTGGCCGGTTTTATTCAATTCATAATCAAAAATACGCTGAAAGTGTAATACAACCTTATTTCACAGAATACGTCAAGGGAATTAATTTATCACAACACAAAAAATAACATAAGTCAAAGTCAAAGTCAAAGTTTTTTATTTCAAGTAGACCAAATTACAGGTGCTTTTAAAACGTCAAAACTAGGTGCACGGTTCCAAAAGGTGGGTCTCATGGAGAAGAACCGGCAAGAAACTCCATGGATACTCTTTTTAAATAGATCATGACAATTTCACTACAGTATCGTAAGAAAAATAGTATGAGAATAATGCAGGTTAATGTAAGAGATAAACTCATATATGAATACCTACCTAGGAAATAGAAAAATACGCCTTTTGGGATTGCCATAGCAGTTAAGAGCTGACCAGTCCCGACAGACGGCACCCGTTCACGAGCATGACGCGCACATCCGCATCGCTCAGCTCAACCATGTTGCAGGGAACTCAGCGATCGGATGCACGACGCCACCGTCAGCATGACATTTTAGTGAGCATGACGAACTCATACTACCTGGCAATAGGCAGTTGCAAAATAATGATATGAATAAAGGTGTATCACTAATTACTGCATGATTCTCATACTTTACAGTTTAGAGAGTAGGTAGGTATTGTCTTTTTATTGTAAAATAAAAGGATATTAAAATAAAAATTGTTAAATAATATCAAACTAATTTGCCAGAGCAATTAATACAATAATTAATTAATTAAAAGGCACATTTGAATTAAAATATGCAAAACAAAAAAAAAATGTATACATATTAAAAAAAAAACTGATAAAATAACGTACAGGTTATTTTAAGTCAATAAAATTAAAAAAATAAAAGTAAACATTACAATAATGTTAGGTCATAATACCTACAGCCAGTTACCTACACAGGGCCAGAGGGTCGCAATGTGCAGGAAGGAGTTGTATGCCAGGCTTCCCTATCTTCGATATACTGATTTATGCTGTAATAAGCTTTAGACATCAAAATACGCTTAATAAGCGGTTTGAACTTTATATCTGGTAAATCAGTAATACTAGATGGTATTTTATTGTAGAACCTAACACTGTTTCCCATAAATGACTTGCTAGTTCTTTTTAGTCTAAAACCAGGTACTGTCAGCTTGTGTTTATTGCGAGTATTTATGTTGTGGACGTCACTTTTCTTGTTATACTGAGCAATATTCTTTCTGATGTACATAATGTTACTTAATACATATAAGGATGGTAGGGTAAGTATATTTATTTCCTTAAATAATTCACGGAGCGACTCACGGCAGCCTAGATTGTAAATAGCTCGGACTGCTCTTTTTTGTAATATAAAAATAGACCCTACATCAGCAGCCGAACCCCACAGTAAAATCCCGTAAGACATAATACTGTGAAAGTATGCAAAGTACACCAACCTAGCCGTAGCTACGTCGGTCATCTGCCTAATTTTTCTAACAGCGAATGCAGCAGAACTCAGTTTACCTGCAAGTGCCTCTATATGAGGTCCCCATTGCAGTTTAGAGTCCACTGTGATGCCCAGGAAGACAGTTGAGGGAACCAGATCTAACACTTTCCCGTCCATTTCTACATTTGAACTAACATGGGGTACATTTGGGGTAGAGAATTTAATACATTTGGTTTTCCCTGCATTAAGAAGAAGATTGTTAGCAGAAAACCAATTGGAGATTACATTAAGTGTATTATTGGGTTCTACAAGATCCCTGTCCTTCCTATCTACTTTAAATATAAGAGATGTATCATCAGCAAATAGGACTATGTTAGACATTGTGTCCTTTATTATATTTGGAAGGTCATTTATATATACAAGGAACAGAAAGGGGCCTAAAATTGATCCTTGAGGCACTCCCATTTTAACTAATGAGCCTACAGAAGTGACGTTACTAATAGCAACCCTTTGTTCCCGGCCTGATAAGTATGATTTTACAAGATCAATAGATCTACCCTGGATTCCGTAGTATTCTAATTTCAGAATGAGCGTGCGGTGATCAACGCAGTCAAAGGCTTTAGAGAGATCACAGAACACTCCCACCGCATCCCGTGCTTCCTCCCAAGCCCCCAATACTGTTTTGATTAAGGTGGATCCAGCATCCTCCGTAGATCGTCCCTTCGTAAATCCAAACTGTTGATCGTGAAGAATCCCATTTTTATTAAAATATTCTAACATTTGGTTTAAAATTAATTTTTCGAAAATTTTGCTTAAGGCTGGTAGCACAGATATTGGCCTATAATTAGATGCGTTATTGAGGCAACCTGTTTTAAAAATGGGCACAATTTTACTGCATTTCATTAAATCGGGAAAAATGCCATCCATGATGCAAGTATTAAATATCGCCGCCAAAATAGGCGCGATGTTAACTATTATTGACTCGACAGCTTTAACTGACAATCCCCATAAGTCCTCTGTTTTCTTTACTGCTATTGTTTTAAAAGTTTTTATTATATCTATATGTGAAACAAAACTGAATTCGAAATTTGCAGTATTAGGTACATGCAAATTAACATTTTTCTTTAAGAGTGTTACCGCAGCTAGGGGGGACGATGGAAGATATTTAGTAGTCTCTATAGGAATATTTGTAAAAAATTGCTCGAAAAAATTTGCGACTACAGATTTATCTGAAACTAGTTTGTCATCTATTTTTATGTTTAATTGACTATCCGCAACCCTACGATTACCAGTTTCAGTATTAATTATTTTCCATGTCGTTTTTATTTTATTATTGGATTTCTTTATCTGATCACTAATATAAGCAGCCTTTGCTTGCATGCAAACCTTTTTAAATATTTTTGAGTATTGTCTAACGTAAATGTGAAACTCATTATTAGATGTATACGATTTTCTGTCATATAGATCGTACAAGACATCCCTACTGCGTCTTATACCTTCAGTGGCCCAGGCACTGAACAAGATTTTATGTTTTATAGTTACTTTTTTTACTTTGCAAGCCTGTTGAAACTCATTATTAATAGCATTGAACAGTGTACGGTACATTTCATTGGGATTATCATTTTGTGGCTTTAATGTAAACAGTCGTGATTCTAGATTTTTACTAAATTTTTCTAGACTCTTTTTTGTCAATGTCCTACATTGTATTATTTTGGGACATTGGACTGTTTTATAATATAACTTAACAATCTGACATTTATGGTCGGAACGAATACCACTAATAAGACGCTTTTCTATTAATTTAAAATTAGTCATAATATTATCTATGCATGTGGCTGAGGTGGGTGTCACTCTAGTCGGCTCAAAGAACATGTGTTTCAAGTTGAATGATTTAATTAAAGATAATAGGTTTTGTTTATCTGTGGTGTTTACTAGAATGTCAATATTGAAATCCCCACATACTAATAACTTTTTATTTACACACACTCATAATAAAAGAATAATGATGGTATTTTTCACGATTTCACTTCATAAATAAATAGAATAAATTGTCCCTACGGGAGCGCGGTGAGCGTAGGTACTTATTTATAGGATAGGAGCACAGGTGGGTTTTGGGTCTTAGCAAACGTGTTTTACGCTGCCCCCGGGCACCCTGCCGTGACGCATAGGCGGCCCGAGACCATTAGATACGCCAGCATACATAACTTCCTACCGTAATTACAGCTGTTGTAAAACATAAGTTGAAAGTCGGGCAGTCTGTTGCGGTTAGGCCTACGCTTTTGTTGACAGTGGTTTTGCTAGTTCACTTCTAATCCTGTACTGATAGAATGGGTACCTAATGCAATAATTATGGAAGCTAAAACTTGGAGGAAAGGAATCTATACATGTAAGTATATATATAAAAATGAATCCCTATTTCCCTTGGCCACGACATCACGCGTGAGCGGCTGGAATGACTTCTCAAATTTTTTTTTGTTTGTTTCGGTGTTGTCCGGAGAAGGTTCTTATGAAAGAAAAGTTTGATATTTAAAAAAAATAAAAAAATATCTCAGTATGTCCATATTCTTCATTTGTTTAACGCATGCATGAAAATGGTTTTAACTTTTTGTTACTATTTTGATTTTGTTTCTGAAGGTAAGTAGTAGGTAGGTAGTTTGTAGGAAAAAGTGCATTGCAACGCATGCCGGGTACAGCTAGTGAACAATAAAAAAATCTGGTGGTGACTTCGTTCGTCTTCTCCATAGACCGCCTCTACGATTGGACCTTTAGAGTGGTGAAAAGGACGATAGTATAATCTCTGTTCCGTCTGGTCTTAAAGACTGGACTCTCTGGACTGGACTCTGGACTTAAAGAATAGCACTACACCATCTATTCCCATGAGTGTCGTAAAGGCGATTTAGAATGATTAGTACCTCCATATAGTACTATAACATAGGTTCTTCTACTTCAACCTCAAAACTTATTTATTCAAAATAGACTAGAATTACTTTTTGATCGTCAACGTTACAAAAAACAGCCACCAGAATCGCCCGCCCTTCACCGCTTCCTAGTGTATATGCTGTGAAGAAGAAACGGAGAAACAAACTTCCCAGCAACACAGCCCTGTCTGTAAAGTGAATAAATTAATTGAGTCTATACCTACACGAAAAAGACGTACATTAATTACAATAATACAATTATGCAGATTGAGGATGGTAAAAAAAGTATATAAAACAAATCGAATCCGGTCAATCTTTTTTGACTTTATATTATCATATACCTTCGGCTTCGTCCTGCCGATAGGTCACTTAATTGGTCGCCGCATCATCATCATCATTCAGCCGAAAGACGTCCACTGCTGGACATAGGCCTCCTCCAAGCCATGTTGGGAGGGTTTGCCAAAATCGCCACGCTTGGCAGGCGGGTTGGCGATCGCAGTATGGTTGTTAAAGTACTCAGAGAACGCTGCTGCCCATCCTCTAGTGAATCCCTTAGTGACCTTCTACGACACCCATGGGAAGAGATGGGATAGTGCTATTCTTTACGTCCGGCAGCACACGAACTGAATTTGTACGATTGGTCGCCTAATTCGAACAAATTCAGAAACACGAAGATTTCTGAGACGAACAAATTATATCGTAGTACTGTATCTAGTAGTCTGTTAAGGGTAAACTTCCCATTTAAATCCCTTATTGATTCTTAAGCCTCTCAGCTGACGATAAAAATCGAATTATACAAGGTTAGTCGGAAAGGGGGTACTAATCAGAAAGGGTGTTAAAGTATCCATAATAATGAATAACTATTGTTCAACAACTTTTCCCAAAAGTCAATAGTTTAAGAAAATAGCTGTTAAAGATTCCATAAAAATTACGCTAAAATCTATCTATCCTCAGATAAGATCAGCTGTGTTTACGTTTTAGGTCATATTTGAGCTCACGGATTAGAAGCTCCATATTCTGAATTCTTAACTAAAAAGGGAATGAAGAATTTTCAAAAAAACTAAAATAAAATTATTTTGCATGGAAATAAAAATGATCGAATTTAGAAATTTTAACACTTGCTTTAAAACAGTCATCCGTGATACTTTAATTGGCCTGCGGATTAGTACCCCCTTTCCGAGTAACCTTGTTTACATAGGAGTGATCTTTAATTTAATACATTGAAAAAATACGTGAACGAATACCCAGGTAAATTAAGTAATATATCAAATGAAATACTCCTTATACGATTATAAAGCAAATACATATTTGCTTCCCAACCTTCTTCGCGAGATATAAAGAAGTCTTGACATAAAATGACGAAGATTTATTCCACGTTTTTAACTTGATTAACTTTAGCAGAACCGTCTTAAAAGGAATCAATTCTTTCTTCCTACGGTTTGTGTGAAACCTTGTTCCAATTTCTATGAATTCTGAGCCATTAAAGTAAGTACAGTCAGCTACAGAAGTTCAGTACAGTAAACCGTATAGAAACAAATTAGTCTCAGCTATCAGAATAATATTCCAAAAAAGTATAATAATTATAGTTTCATATAATAATAGTATATCTTAAAGTTTTTATTTTATATCAATTAGTTTTCCGATATTGATACAAAGTTGAGATTCTTTACTGAAATGTTCAACTACTTTTGTCGCTTACGCGGCGTCTTACGTAGGCGGTTCAAAGCGACGCGCATTGCGAAGCGATCCGATGCGGTGACACGCGAATTCAATGCGATGCAGCGGCTTTGTCCTACGAGCTCGCGATCCGCCCGCCGCGCGCCGCCGTCATTCAGTAGCACTGTACGGCACCGCATCCAGTTCGCGCGAAAATATCAAGCCAACTGATCGCGTTCGCTTCGCTTCGCGCCGCGTCGCACCGGACTCCACGTGCGTTTGGTCACGTAGGCCACTTCAATAGGTATCGACTGTTTGTTGTTTTCGCGTCGCGCCGCCCCGCTTCGCGTCGCTTCTAGATCGCTCACATAGGATGCCGCGTTACTGTAAATTACAATTACAATAATTTGCAACGCCTGTAAAAGGCTGCTAAGTTTTAAGCACCACTAGTGAGTAATAAGACCTGTATTTGTACACTTAGAGCGGTCACGCACTGCATCCGATCCGAATCCGTGAAAGACGTTCCGCAGTAGTCATAGAACTATTTGTGTGGTAGTTTACGCACTAGATCCGACTTCCGTCATTCCGATTTCTCTCCGTTATCCGTGAGTCTCCAATTCGGAAGAAATATTGACGTACCGAAGTAGCTGTATTACTGTTTGTTTGAAAACAAAATCGGACAAATGCCAAACATGGCCCCTGAATTGCTTGGATTTGGATCAGAGATCGGATTAATGCGTAAGCAATATCCGAATTCGGTCCGAGAATTTTAGACTTTAGATCCTTATTTTCACGAATTCGGATCGGATGCAGTGCGAAAAGCAATATCCGAATTCGGTCCGAGTTTTTTATATCCGTATTTCCACGGATCCGGGTCGGATGCAGTGCGTAACCGCTGTTAGTAAGCAAATAAATGGTTTGATTTGATGTGATTTGTACGTGTTTTATTTGTGTATAGTGTTTTTAACTATGAGGGTAGGTATGAGGAGTTGATTTCCAGTTTAACTATATTTTAGATCGATGCCGCTTGGATGTAACATTAATCGCTTTGTCCTCATATTTATTTACTTTAATTTAAACGCTCTGAAACCAATTACAATAACTAACATAGAAAGAACATACATACAACACAACGGAACGAAAAAATATATAAAAAAAATGACAATTAGAGACATCTTTTTCATAAATCCCTCACAATGCCTCTGATGGTATATTCTTCCACTCATCCGCAAACAGATCACAATTCTGAAATACATCTATTTATTTATTTACGCACTTAATACTAGATAACAACCGGTATCATCTAGTGTTAAGTGCGTAAATAAATAAATATATATCAAACAAATCTACCGATTATTATAATACTATAAAATTGTATGTTATGTAAAAATAAATAAAAAAGCATTCAAAATATTCATGATGCATTCCTCTCGCAGCACTCCAGGCATGAATATGAAAACGGAAAGAATTTAGTAAAAAAAATAAAGCTTGTCATGATCCTCATAGTATCAACGTGCAATGTCCAACAGGAACCTTCAAACAAATTGATACAACCACTTTTTTTTTTTCATCATTTTTTTTCGAGGCTTAGTACACTTTTGTGCCTATGCAAGCCTCATAAGTACCTTCTAAATGTCAACATCAGGGAACCGCTATACAGTTCCACCGGCACGGATCCCACAACAGAGGAATCAATATCTGTTCCAATCAACCTCCTCCAAAAAAAGCATCAGCCGCGTATAAATCCGTAGAAAGTGCGTTTCCTAGAAGGGCCGACCTTCATAAAAAAGCACACCCCACAAACTCATAAACAGCCATCGCCTCCCTCGAAAGAGAACAACACCAATTCCCCCCATTATAAAAATCCGCACCAATGAAACCATACAACAATTCCCTAATATAATTACGAATACGATTTTTACGAATTACGATTTACGATTAAATTATAAATACGTGCTGCACTCGACCAATAGGTGATATAAATCTTCGACTTTGTTATGGCAAGTATAGCAGAAAGGTGATTGATATCTACCTACTACAATAACTTGTATGATGGTATTTATTTATTTATTGTTCACAAAATCCACAGCTCTTTGAAATTTAAATTCTATATTATATAACTAGTCTTACAGCCAATTACGGATTTACAATTTAATATCTATATAATACATGCAGCAGAAACAAACATACAGAGTGAAGTGAACTGCTAGAACCATCTACGCATTGCTAAGTGTTCAGTGTGGGTGAGTGTGTAAGAGTGCATGAGGAGTTGCAAATGGGTGTGTGAATGTACTATAGTGGTGTGTGATGTTAGTCGGTATACCTTCTATTCAATTATATTTATTTAATCCCGCGTGTCGTCCGAGGACGACACCGCCATTGTTTATCTATTGTGTCTATAATTATAATTACGGTGATTGAGAGATTTAGATTTATTTGTCAGTTCGTCACATACTGACGTTATTAATTGTTTCCTGAAAATACCTTTTTTGGTATTAAATATATCAAGATGAGAGAATTTTTTGTTAAAATTATTTAGCATCCTACCAATCACTGAATTTTGAGCGTAGTTTGTACCACTATGTGGTACATCGAATAACTGCGTGTGCCTAGTCCGTTAAGACGGAGCACTGAATCTCATAACTAAATTATTTAAAACGGTACTGTCGATGTTCCCACCACAGACATTATAAAGAAATAGCATGTCCAGAATCATACGTCTGTTCTCCAGTGGTAGAATATTATGATGTTTGCATGATAGCAGATAATCGTTAGATCTGAAACCAGTGCGACAATTAATATATTTAACAAATTTAGATTGTATTGATTCTATTTGCTGTATATAAACCAAGTAGTGCGGATTCCAAATATTACTGCAGTATTCTAAAATACTAATATAGCAAGAACTACTTTTGATTTCAGACGTTGTTGCACATAAGAGGCTTTTTCCACAATCCTCTTAACATAATACCTAGCCTAACGGTGTTACCACACGTCACAAAGCAAGTAAAACAGTTATTTGTAAATTCTCTTCAAAATATTTCGCTGGACATCCGCACTTCGGTTTGCTCATCATATTTTTTCTTTCCCGCTAAAAATAAAAGCCAGCGACGGCGGCCATTGTTGTCGTTTTGCTTTTAGTTCGTGTTTGCTCAGCGTTCAGGTGTTGACTCAAAAATATTGCAACGGGTTTTTAGTGAATGAAACATCGGAAATTGAAATCATTTTCTTGTACCAACTGAACTTTGTTTGTAGCCCTTTATTTTATAGAACGCAGGGATTTCTTATTGTTTCGTTTCCTCGTTTGAGAAAACTTTTCTGTTATTCTTTTACTTGGTTGCATTTGACCCTAGTCGCACTTGATGGTAAGCGCAGACGGGGTCTAAGATGAAGCACACAAATCCAAGCAGCAAAGATATAGAGTGATTCCCCTATAGCACAGTATACAGCATGTAAGGGTAAACACCGTTGTCACTCAAATCGTGGGTAGTTGACTTAACCATAAAACAGAGGGCAGAGAAAAAAAAATTATATATACGCGCGAGAAATGAGCGGCGCGGCGGTGCTACGACGCGGCGTACACGCAATCGCTAGCGAGACAGCTGACTGACTGGGGTAGCGAACTGTGCGGGGCCGTGCGTCGGGCCACGCGGCGAGTTCGTCGCGCCTCCTCCCGTAGCTTGTTGCCCCCCCGCGTAGGGTGAAATGCTTTTGCGGAAAAATGAAAAAAATGATATTTTTCATGGATTCTACGTTCTATACATGAAACTAAACCACTGGTTTAAAGGATAACGGTGTTTACCCTTACAGCCTGTATACATATAAAGCAAAAGCTAAAAAAGCAGTACTTCAACTAACTACAATCATTCGATTTGACACACTCACATTGACACGCACTGCAACAAAACTTCTAAGGTATTTTCGGAATACAGTCACATACAAAGAGTGCATTATACTCAACATACAGTGCGTGTCTGTGTGAGTGTGTCAATTCATACGATTATAGTAATTTGAGGTACCGTCTACGAGGCCTAAGCTGAGCTTTGCATATGGGTGAGAATCAGATGTGGGTAGGCCTCCCACAAGGTGGACCGATGATCTGGTGAAGGTCGCGGAAAACCGCTGGATGCGAGAAGCACAGGACCGGTCGATGTGGCGATGTTTGGGGGAGGCCTATGTCCAGCAGTGGACGTCTTTCGGTTGAATGATGATGAATGCAGACGCGTCCTTTGCTTGGTTTAAACCGGTTTATACTGATTTTTGGCAATCGATTCTATGTGCACTCACACAAATGCAAAGCTCAGATTACGCCTCGCTAGTTGTACTGCTTTAGCTTTTATGTTTACTGTGCCGATAGTCTGTCTCTCATTTACACACGACGGAGCACAATAAACAGCTTGGTGTTGTTGGTATAATTATAAAGCATGACTGTTAGTAAACTTTACTTCCGAAAACCATGAACTCTGCTCATCATTCTATGTAACTCATAAGGTGCGTACATATTATATAACATAACATGTTATAAAACGTTGTTATAAAACATGTTTCAGTAATGTGGAGACTGAATGTTATAAAACATGTAATAATAACAAACGTGTTATTTAACATTTTATTAATATTTACAACAATATCAATAAACTAGGACGAACCCAGCATCTACGTTTTTTTCTTTTGTTATTCAAAAGTACAACAGTCGCTGCAGCAGCTAGCAAAACGTCATCTCGTGTCGACATTGTGAACAGCACTGCAGAACGACAAACGAAAATGTTATATAATATGGTTATATTGCATTGTTATTCTAAAGGTGCGTACATATTATATAACATAACATGTTATAAAACGCTGTTATATAACATGTTTCAGTAATGTGGAGACTAAATGTTATAAAACATGTTATAATAACAAACGTGTTATTTAACATGTTAACAATATTTACAACAATGTCAATAAACTAAGACGAACCCAGCATCTACGTTTTTTTCTTTTGTTATTTATAAGTACAACAGTCGCTGCAGCAGCTAGCAAAACGTCCTCTCGTGTCGACATTGTGAACAGCACTGCAGAACGATGAACGACCATGTTATATAACATGGTTATATTGCATTGTTATTCTAATGTGTACAGTATTGTTATATGTTGCAATGTTAAAAAACAATTTTACATATTGTGGACGTGTTATATAACACAAGTTACACAACATGTTACTTAATTTGTACGCACCTTAATGTGTACAGTATTGTTATATGTTGCAATGTTATAAAACAATGTTTTATATTGTGGACGTGTTATATAACACAAGTTACACAACATGTTATTTAATCTGTACGCACCTTTAGGCTGTTGTTCCACCAGATATGTCCTATGCAACGTTGCTATGGATGCTTTTGATATCCACACATTCATTGGTCCACATAGCATAGCACTGGTGGAAACTGATTCAACTAAGCTACGTTTTATATGGAAGGATGTGTGCTGTGGATGCGTGCTATGGATGGTCGCGAATGGTGTAGCTCTGTGCACCGCCGGTCCCCGTGCCTTCCCTATTGTCGATACGTCGCATAGCTCGAGCTGCGCATCTTCCTCTACCAGCTACCTTGCGGTGGCGCATTTTCATAGCACATCTTACTCGCTCCGCTACATAGCTTAGCATCAGTGGAAACGGTCACATTGTTTCGTAGCTTAGCTTTTACATTCTCGCAGCACAGCTGCATAGCACATCGGCTTACAAGCGCCGCGGCAGCAGCACGTGCAGTCACCGTCGGCTGCTGCCGCGGCGCTTGGAAGCCATTACATATAAATACATACAAACCAGTAGTGCAGCTGCGGCCGACTTCATGCAGTCGCTGCAAGTGCTGTCGGCAGTTGCAGTGAGCAGCTCGGTTCGAAATAGTACCTTTACGATGGGAAAAACACTGGATTCGTAGAAAAAAATCTGCTGTTCCGTACAAAATAATCATTGTTGCTTAATAAAATGTATAGAATAGCCGATTTTTTTTCACGATTTTAGAGTTAGTCCCATAGTCAAAGTTGGGCAGAATGATGAGCAGAATCCATGGTTTTCAGATGTAAAGTATCTAACTAGTCATGCAGTATCGGCGGCGAAACCACTTTCCATCAGGTGAGCCATCGTCGTGCCAACTAGTGTTGCCAGATGTCCCGATTTGCGCGGGACGTCCCGATTTTCAGGGGTCTGGGGACGCGTCCCGATTTGTACCTGATCGGGACGCTAAATGTCGAGATTAATAAAAAAATGAAAAAAAAGAACATGAAAAAATGTGTATTTACGCTACGTAATTTTTTTAACACGGAACGCCATCTATTGGCTTTGGAGTACGACATTATTTTATAATTTCTACTATTCTAGCAAGACTGATTACTTGTTATGTAAGATAAAATAGACTTAAAACCCCTTGTTTTTTTTTTTGTTTAATGTCCCGATCTGCAATCCTTATTCCCGATTTTTTCGACCTCATGTACCGATTTACAACAAATCGGACCTGGCAATACTAGTGCCAACCCATAAAACGTTCGGATTTCTCCCAATATTTGAACGTGGAATTTAATCAGTACTTACACTTTTAAGTTTAAAACATGCTTTCATATTTTATTTTGATTCAGCTTTCCACTTTATTAATTTTCGTTGGACAACAGTATTCTTTTAGTAGGTCAACGTCGGAGCGAGCTCCAAATGAATCCGGATCATTGATTTCCCAAGCGCATGGTAAAACCAAACGTGCCTTATTTAAATACTAAAGTCAGCCATTGTCGCAGTATTGTAGGTGTTCAAATAAAATTGGCTGTATTGCACCCGATATTCAACGTACGGTTATTGCTGGCTTACGACTATATAAAAATGGAGTCAGTGAGTTTGACTTCTGGTGTTAACTCTGGCATTGAAGAAAATAAACTGGAATTTTTCTGAGAAAAGTTTTGCCATTTCTTTTATTTGGCATATTCATATATAGGTATTTTATCAACTGGAAATATTCCATCGTCAAAGGAAGAATTATTATTTTCATCACAATCGGTTTTGCACTGCGTGTATGTATCGGTTTCCTGAGTGTGACCTTTATTTATACATATAATAAAATCGTAACGAAGCAAAAACTGTACATTCAATATTTTTGGACAAAAATGATTGCTACGTGTATTAAAAACGATGCAGGTGCCAAAAATACATTTTTTTGTATTTCTGTCTGTTTGTCTGTTTGTATGTCGGAGCTTCACGCCAATACTACTGAACAGATTTAGTTCAAAATTGGCAAATATGTCCGTTAAAGAGCGGAGCGGGTTACATAGTACAAATTATCACGCTATTGAGAGTGGGTGATGAGCTTATTGGAAATAAATGTGATTAGATTTAAAAAATTGATTACAAATACATTGTTTAGTTGCTGCGACACAATGTTGTTTTCCGACTTCCACGCGGACGAAGTTGCGGGCACAGCTAGTCTGTTATATGTTCGTGTAGTGAATTCCTCTAGTAGTTGTAATATTATTATCTAATTTCCCAGCCAAATTGATTTCCAAACTCAAGGTCTGCCAACGTGCTATGGAGCGCAGAATTCTAGGCGTCAAGCTAACGGACTATGTACGCAACACCACACTGCGCTCCAAAACACAAATTGCTGACGTTGCTCAAAAAGCCGCAAAGCTGAAGTTTGCCTGGGCTGGTCACGTGTGCCGCATGCCCAATGAGCTGTGGGCCAAAATAACCAATTTATGGAGCCCTGACATAGCCAGAAGGCGTCGCGGCTGACCTCGAAGAAGATGGCGGGACGAGCTAGACAAAACCAGTGGTCCACTTTGGCTCTGGATCGAAGAAACTCTAAGACACCATACACACGCATACACACATACACCCTCATACGCACATATACTCTAATGCACACATTCTTATACTCTCATGCACATATTCTTATCTCCATACACTAATATTACAATAACATGCACAACATTTTATAACGATGTACGCTATAAGTTAAAATAATATGTTTATTGTTTACTCTGACACAAATTGAAAGAGACTGGCCTCCACGACACAGGGAAGCCTAGTGTGGAGGCTAGTGTAAAATTGTCTGTAAGAATTTGTTATTGAAACAATAAAGAATTATTATTATTAACTGGAAGTTATGAGGAGAGTCCTTTGCCCAGCAGTGGGATGACGTAGGCTAGAAATGAAAATGAATGAATGAATTTCTCAGAATAGCGGTTGAACGGTTGCCTTCCACGCAGGAGGGTCTGGACTGGTCGGACTTTTGGATTTCTTGCGCAGATCAGAATTTGATTATCACTTGCGTTAATGGTCTTCTTCTCTCGTGTCAGCATGAGCTATACGAAAATAGCTCATGCTGTGATGAAAAGATTAGCCAGTCAGCAAGGTTGGTAGCGGGGCTGACTGCCCAGGGTGCGCCGGACGTACTTAAGTATCATCACTCGTGGAGGCTCTTTTCATGCACCCCCACGCTGAAGGAAAACATCGTGAAGAAACCTTCACACCTGAGAGAGCTCCATGAAGTTCTCGATGAAATCGATTTTTTTTTTCAATAAGATCGAAAATTTAACCTTATGTAGTGACTCAGATATCAGACCTAGAGGAATGACGTAATAATAAAAAATGTTTAGGTAGTCATTTACTATCATATTATGTATACTTTTCTTTGGCCGGTTACTTTGGGTTTTGGTCCAAAAATGTATGAAGCTTGTCAGGACACCTTTCCTCTGGCAGTGCTTGTTGTACCAAATTAAAATGACCAGTGGCTGTAGACATATTGCAATTGATGATCGCTAAAGAATAGAAACGACAATGATATTGTACTTGACATGAGCTTTCGACAGGTCAAGCGATCTGTTATGTCATTTCCGTACATTTAATTGGCGTGTCTATTCTCTGGCGATCATTTCGATTGCCATTTGTCTACAGGCACAGAGAAGTAAACAATCAATCTACCAAGTATACTGTACTAATAATATTACAATTAACAACATAAACAGTACCCATGTAGTCGCTCTTGCGTTCACAAAGGCAGCACCTGCCCAACATGGCAGCTGTAACAATATACCCCTTAAATAATTCGTCGTCGAATCAATACTTATTATTCATAATTGTGAGGGCTGTATTAACAACACACGCTAGTGAATAATTTATAAATACAGGCATGTACGCAGGCCTACATTAATCAACGGCTAAGATTGTTCAGTGGATGTTCAGCATTCGGTATTTCATCAAAATATCATCCTAAACAAACATATGAGCCTAAACAATATTAATTATTCAGCAACTAAAGATGACGGAACTTCACGGAACCCAACAATCACGCGTTGACTCCAATATTCGAATAATTCCTTAACAAGACCCGAAGTTGTAGCTCCTGAACCTATAATTATTAAACCACTAGTTAGGGGTAGTTTAGTTCCAAGTTCCGCGTTGATTACTAGTGTTGTGTCCAGAAGTAGACAAGAACAAATAGTGTCCATTAACTGTTGTTGTGGTCAAAAAGATTTATACATTCAGTATAGGGTTCAAATAAATATTAATTATTTATAGGCTTGAAACCGTGGACGTGTCATCAAATTGAAGTAATTTAGGGGCCGTCTCCACGAGCGAGAGAATCGCAGCGATATTATCGTCGTGCCACGTATTTCTAAACACTCGCTTAGAACGTGTCTACACACGGCGATGTTATCGCGGCGAGAAAGTGTATAGAAATACGTGGCACGACGATAATATCGCCGCGATTCTCTCGCTCGTGGAAACGGCCCCTTAAGCATGAACACAATCAAATATCAGTGTCTTTATAATATAATGATATGTTGGCGATAGAAATTAAGTTGTTTTTTGTGAAGGCAGCAGTCTGACACACACAGGGTTGTCTCTGCGATCTGAAAAATACTTACGTATTTTCGATTATTTACAGTTTACTCACATGCATTTCTCGGAATTGCCCGACTAGTTTCGGACGTAACCGTAGCCCTTAATCATAAGTTGAACACGTGGCGAAGTCGCGCATCAATCAGCACCCTTATTGCGCGAAACACTCGATATCGCTATTATTCTGACAATACTGTTAATTAGTGATTAATTAATTAATAATTTGGCTTTGATTTTGACAATACAACAATATTCATTGCGTGGTACATAGTTATGGAGAAGTCGGATGGTAAATACATACGTTGCTACGGAAATTGTTGACCTGTCAAAATCATAGTCGTATCGTTTACGAGTGTGTTACGCAATTAGAATGCTGATTGGACAAAGCGAGCCACAAACTGGTGCAAAGTTTGCAATGCATTATGATAATATCTGGACTCTTGATTTTATATGAAAAACTATGCAATAGAAACACACTTATCGTATGCAACGCAATAACACGCCTCCCACGCAACGTCGACCTGCGATGTCCAGATCGGTGTGGGAATTTGGAGGGGATGTTCGTACGCGTTCCTATGTGTTTCGAGAACTTACGCGTAGCGCGTCATAAACAAATAGATATTTGGAGCACGCGAAAAAAAAAACATGACTTACAGACGCACTAGCGCACCTTCTGAGAAATTACAACAGCGTGTGATGCCAATTTACGTTGCATATATGGGACAAGTGTGCACACCAATTCTCCCACATTGCATCGCATACGTTGCGTACGTGGGAGAATTGGTGTGCACACGTCCCGTGTATGCTACGTAAATTGGCATCAGAGGCACTAGTGCACCTCCTGAGAAATTATAACAGCGTCTGATGCCAATTTACGTTGCATTTGCGGGACAAGTGTGCACACCAATTCTCCCACACTGCATCGCATACGTTGCGTACGTGGGAGAATTGGTGTGCACACGTCCCGTGTATGCTACGTAAATTGGCATCAGAGGCACTAGTGCACCTCCTGAGAAATTATAACAACGTCTGATGCCAATTTACATTGCATATACGGGACAAGTGTGCACACCAATTCTCCCACATTGCATCGCATACGTTGCGTTCGTGGGAGAATTGGTGTGCACACGTCCCGTATATGCAACGTAAATTGGCATCAGATGCACTAGTGCACCTTCTGAGAAATTACAACAGCGTGTGATGCCAATTTACGTTGCATATATGGGATAAGTGTGCACACCAATTCTCCTACATTGCATCGCATACGTTGCGTACGTGGGAGAATTGGTGTGCACACGTCCCGTATATGTAACGTAAATTGGCATCAGACGCACTAGTGCACCTCCTGAGAAATTATAACAACGTCTGATACCAATTCTCCCACATGGCATCGCATACGTTGCGTACGTGGGACTAGTTTGTCTCTCACTTAATACTCGTGTACTCGTATTATAATACAAAATTGTAAATATCTCGAGTGACATGATCTTCATGACAGGACAATAACGCATCCATCTATTGAGGATGTTGGCAAGCACGAGCAGGGAAAATATCGCTTAAAAAAATGTCTTTGTCCGAATTTGTCCTGGAGTCCAATTCTACTAACAGAAACTTTTATCATTTGAAATTAATTGAATCGTTCATTCAGACAGTTTTCGTTTACGAAAACTGTCAAAATGTTTGGTGTTGTTTTTGTTGTCAAACAATTTGATAGTTTTTGTAAACGAAAACTGACTGAATAAACGATTAAGTTGCAATTGATAAAAGTTTTTTGTAGTAGAATTGGGCTCCTGAAATATCAACAGTGTTTAAATATAGTATTATTGTATATATATATATTTATGTAGTTGATGAAGTTAAAAATATAAATTCTGTTTTTTTGAAATTCCATTAATAATTAATTAATTGGTTGATACCTTCAATTACTTCTGAAAATTGATTAGTAACTAAGTTTGTTTTAAGTTCTGACTTCAATACCAGATTCTAATTACTATCGAAACCACGTCAGTGTTTGAACATTGTAAGTTTTCACGTCTATAAATTAAATTGATACCAATAATCGCCTTAGAAGACCGCCCCACTTACAAGTTTGCATTAAATTAATTTACTTAGGTGGAAATTTCTCATTTCGATCTAACCTTGATAGAGAATTCGTTAGAATTAATTGAAACCAATATTTGGTTTACATTTTAGAGTCTATTAAAATACTAGATTGATTTGGAATATCTTGAAAGGAGCTTGAGGTATTATTTATTAAAATCAATAACATTAGTTTTGTTTCTCGAAATATTTATTTTCTTACTAGTTGTACCGCTGTGGCATGCGTTGCAAAGCCAAATGTAAAGAAAAAAGTGTTTGGTTTTAAAATCTGTTTATTGAAGTGCTTTTGGATACACAATATTTTTGATTTGAGGGGACCCGAATTTACCGTACCGACGGGACGAACATCGAATGTTTGACAGGTAGGAACAGTTTGTATGGGAAAATAAAATTATTGTTATTACTATTTTCCTCGCAACTTTTCCATATTTTCTCACCATTTAAACTTTCTCTGGACTTCCACAAATATTTCAAAACTAAAATTAGCCATATCGGTCCAGCCGTTCTGGAGTTTTAGCGAGATTAACGAACAGCAATTCATTTTTATTTTTATAGATAGTAATCTATCTATAAAACTTATCATTCATTGGAATCATTGCTAAGCTTTGTTGATATTCGTTGAAATTCAGAGTATCACGCTGTAAATACTTTTATTTCATGCTCCAATTATTTTCCACGCGCAGTTATTCAGAACATGGAGTAGTTTAATAATTGCCAGTTTGTAATATGACGATTCCCGGAACTACAGAATTAATATCCAGGTTCCAGTAGGAGCTAATCTCGTATTGGCTTTCCGTACAACGAGAGGTCAGCTCATACTGGACACGTATATGTAGCTGTGTGTTCACATTGTGTTCAGCGTAGTTCATGACTGTATCAGAAATGGTGCTGGACTACAATAAAACTGGGTTGATTGAACGATCGCGGCTGAAAAAGGGTTTCTTCGGTAGGTACACCATTTTTTTTTGTATTACAAATTTACAACGTTCGTGAGACACTTTCATATTTATGATTAGTTACGTTTTTTGGGATTGCCCGACTAGTTTCTGACCCAAATGGAGCCCTTCATCATGAGCTGATCACGCGGCGAGGTCGCGAGTCGAACTGTACATGATACATCATTTTTTGTGGGCCTAAACACCCTCCATGTCCTAGCCCTTTTTCATCCATCTTCTTCTGTTATGTATACAATATCCTTCATAGCTAAAATTATAATAACTGTCCACTAACTGTAAAAGTTGTTTTCAAAAAAAGAGATTGTCTCTTATTTTTTGAAAACAAATGAAAGAAAATCTCCGAGAAAATTCTCCCGAAAAAGAAATGCTGTCGTAAGGAAGTCTCCAGTTTTTTTCTCTGTTCTTTGAAGTTTAGGTAAATTAGCTTACCCTTTTCCGATCACTGGTGATCACTCTTTCTCTAGTTACGAGAATCGTTGACGAAACGAGATAACAATTTGAATCGGTCGGCAACTGTTGAAAAGGTCCTGATTCGGGGGACTGGTTCAGATCGTTTCGATAAGTCAGTAATTGTCACAACCAATAGGGTATTTGACTGAAAAAATCTAATAAGTCCGTCAGTTAGATTATCAAAAAATATTTAACCCGTATTTTTTCTTTTATTACGTAAACCAAAATTGACGAAGATACGACACTTTTAAAATTGGCAAAACGTCACAAGCAAGTACAATTTTTACTTGCTTCTGACGTCACAAGCCCCCACTCTCGAGTTTTGATGCGTTTTATCTTTCCAAATATTCATAGATTTATCAAAATTATTTTTCAAAACTCTAACTGGCGGACTAATTAGATTTGCAAGTTATTGATGCTGTCAACATGCCTATTATTGCCAAGAACGATTGGCTGTTTTGTACTGGCGGCAGTGGAAGAAGAATGGAAAATTGGTAGGAAAAACCAGTCTCTCATCTACGATAGTTAGAACCCTGTTCAAATCAATGGAGAATATTCGTACAACAAAATGTATTTTATCTGCGTTGTATTTAAAATCTGTTAAATGAAATAGAAATTTATCGATCATTTAGTAACATAAAATTATGTATTTTCGTAAATCCGAAAACATGTTTAATACTAATTAGCTGTCCTCCCGCGGTTGTGCCTGCGTAAATAACTTGACTACAGTACATACACCTATCGGATTCCAAGCATAACTATAAAGCATCGTTTTGACAAAGCAAATCAATTGTGTAAATATATGGCCTCAATCGGTCAAGTCATTCAAAGTTAATCGATAACTAACAGATACATCAACGATTTAAAGTATAAAGATATTCAATCCTATGTCCATTCTGAAGGTCCATTCAAAATATTGGTGAACGATTTTTTGAAATCGGATGTGTAGTTTCGGAGATTAAGGCGAAACACACACTGCCCCGCGATACGCTGCGGGGCCCGTGGCGACGGAGCCACGCGTACGCGTGCGGGACTGCAGATCTGCATCATCATGCAGATTTCTCCGCACAAACGCGCAGAGCTGCAGTATAGTCATGCGGTGGCCTAGAGGCCTCATTTCACAGCAGCTTGCGGTGGTGATAGTACCTACATTGCAGAGCATTGTTTTTTGTACTAAAAATGGTTATTCATTTAGAACTCATTCAGGATGCTGCAGTTATATATTTCCTCCCATTGCTTCACTCTCTGTACTCTATCACTATATTCTTTACATTTCATATTCCAAATTGCTTCACGACTTTCGATTTCGAATATAAACCGATCGATATCGAGATCCATTTCGAAATAGTACGTCTAGCTCTGTCAAAATCACGCACGATACTGCAGAACTTGGTGTGCCATACCTTGCATCTTGCCCCGCACCCACGCGCGGGTGTACGTGTTTCTCCTCATGTAAGCGCGTGATCTGCAACACTGCGCGTGAATGCGTTTTCTGTGTGTTGCACTACGCGTTTTTTCTATACGACAACGTAAGAATACGCAATCCCGCACTACGCTGCGTGATGCGGTGCAGTGTGCGAATCGCCTAACTCCTTCGTCTGTATTATAACTTTCGTGAGGCACATTCATAATTATTTATGATAAGTTACGGTTTTACTCACGTGCATTTTTCGGGATTTCCCGACTACTTCGGATTGTCGGGTCCGAAACTAGTCGGGCAATCCAGAATAATGCACGTGAGTAAACCGTAGCTAATCATACATATTACCTCCTACATCCAAACTTACAAACTTTACCTCTTTGCAGTATTAGTGTAGATAAATTAGCACGCCCGTATTAATTAGCACATTTTCCTATTTACGCAGATATCTGCTAATTAGCACATTTTCCCTTGTTATTGCACGATATTTAACGGTTCATAATGGATGATAACATCAATAATCTGTTTAATAATTTCAGCAAAACATATGAATTTACTAAAACATAAGTTTATAATAGCGTAAACATTGATTGTATCCGTAATATTACAACTTAATTTTGTTGTCCATGTCATAAACAGATTCATTTTGGATAGCAGAATAGTCGAAATCTGGTCGGTCAGAAACAGCTTGTTTTCAACAGTCACTGGTGCCGATTCTATTATGCACAAACTAAGCTTAATTTAGGCTACTGCCATCTTTTTCACTCTGATAGAATAAGAAAGAGACAGACGTAAATACGAGCTGTCATATTAAGTTAAACTAAAATTTCTATACTAATTTAGAAGACATCTCAAAACGTATCGACTAAAAACACGGTGAAGTTCAAGGCGTAAACTAGTTTGACATCTGTAACTTAGTTCTTATCTATCACCGTCCTTTTCTCTCCCTGCCTGTTAGTAAAAGATAGCAATTCTCTAATTTTAGTACAAAGTATAGTTATTGGTGGCACCACTCCAAATTTTAAATAAACTAAAATTCATCGCCTTTTTGGTCTAGTAATCGCAAGCGCGTCTGCTGATCATGAAGTCCTGAGTTCGATCTCCAGGTTGGGCTAAGTGTTATTGGGTTGTTCCGTGTGGAATTATTCAGAAGCAGCCCGAATCTTTATGTATGCCTGGTTGATGGCAACAGGCTTGCCCTCTATTACATTGGACTTAAACATAACGAAATGTGGATATACTATACACATTTTCCCAACCCTTTGGGAACTACAGTCGTGATATCTAGAAGAACGGTTCGCTTTCGGTTCAGATGCGATTGATTAACGTTTCTGTTTGTAGAATTGCCTGCAGTAAATGCCACTCTTCAGTGATCCTAACGTGGAACTTATGTGTACTATTGTTATTGCTGTTCTACAATTACTTACAGTTACTGAACTGAACAAGTACTGAATTGTTCCACGCGCAGCTGCGTAAAGCCAAGTACTCACTTGTAAACAAGCTTTCCGATACAAGTGAAAATTTGCTAGCAGTTTCTGAAACATCACAATGACATAAATGTATTATAACTTTCGTGAGATACATTCATATCCTAATACTAACTAACATCCTAACTATCCTAACTAATATTATAAATGCGAAAGTGAGTTTGTTTGTTTGTTACCTTTTCACGCCTAAACCACTGAACCGATCATCCTGAAATGCATATACGTTGTCAGGTGTACTGAAACGGACCTTTCATCCCGAAAAAAAGTACCGTTCCCGAGGAAAACAACACTAACGTTCATAGATGGCGCCACGTGTCTTTCGAATCACAATTGAATTATATTATTATAGTAACTTTAGTAACGTGTTAAGAGTTTTTTTGAGCTTAATTAACGCGAGCGAAGCCTCGGGCAAAAGGTAGTTTTAATCATACGGTTTACTCACGTGCATTTTTCGGGATTGCCCGACTAATTTAATTCACGATCTCGCCGCGTGTTCAGTTCATGACAATTAATGGCGCCGTATGAGTCCGAAACTAGTCGGGCAATCCCGAAAAAATGCACGTGAGTACTCGTAAACCGTTACTAATAATAAATATCTCTTTTATGCTTCTAGAAACAAATGTTTCGGAACTTTTGTCATCAAAAACTGTCTGTAGGATAGTATTTACCGTAACTTGTGTTACAGTATTGTCATATTCTCTAATAAACGATTTCCACCAAACGGGCCGCGCCGGAGCGCATTTCACACTGTGCTAAAGGAAATTCAGACTTCTATACAATAGTTAAGTTTCATGTTTGCGTGGAATTTACACTGCTTGGAACTCGGTTAGATCCGCGCGTATGCCGCGGCAGCCGGTCGGCTCCTCGCGTACGTGGACGGCGGCGCTCGGCTGTCGTCGCGTCCGGTCGTCTCCGCTCGGCCACACCGCAGGTAGAAACTGACTGCGATAGCGGATACACGAGAACGCGCGCGCTTGCGCCCGGCTTCCAGCAGATTGTAGCCGTCGGGCGGACGCGGTCGGCTACTGGCGCGCGCTCGAGCATCCGCTGCGACGCGCTGCGCTCCTGTGGCTCCTGCGTGGCTCGGTTGGTGAAAATCGTACATAAGTTCTAAAAGACAGAATGTTTATCAGGTAGGTACTTCTTTATTTGTCGCGGCAACATAAGTTGGAGAATGTTGGCTTGAAAATCAGCAGAACCAAAACAGAATATTTGTTCTGCGATTTTGGCAGTCTCTCCAGTTTTGGAGCCATAGCGCTAGATGATGTGCTTCTTTCAGTCTGTTCCGATTTCCGGTATCTCGGTTTAATCGTGCAAAGCGATGGCGATATAGATCGGACTGCAACAATCTGCGACTCCCGCATTCCCCTTAAACTTAAAGGAAAGATCTATAGAACAATGTTTAGACCTGCTGTCTTGTATGGATCAGAATGTTGGGCCACAAAAGGGACAAATGAAAGGCAATTGCATGCAGCTGAGATGAGAATGCTAAAAGGCAAATGCGGTGTTACGCGAATGGATAGAATTAGAAATAAGTATGTTAGAGGAAGTCTGAAAGTGGCGCTGGTGACTGAGAAATTGTGTGGAAACCGGTTATATAAATGTATGGGCATGTGATGCGTGAGGAATGAGGAACATGTCGTCAGGAATGTTTGAAAGATGGTTATAAGAGTAGAGGAAGACCAAAGAAACGATGGATGGATAGTGTAAAAGATGATATGACTAGAAAGAGGGTGACTACTGAGATGACGGCTAACAGAGATGTATGAAAGAAAAATATAAAGGAAGCAGGTAACCAGCGCCGACCTACCAGCGCTTATCGGTACTGGTCCGTGCAGGTAACCGCTACATAAAGGAAGCGGATAGAAGCAGGGGATGGCATTTTTAAACAAAAATACGCGTTGTTCCCTTGCAAATACATCAACTAATGAAGGCCTACCAGCGCTGATCGGAGCGGGTCGGAACTTGTCGGCGACGTTTGGAGCTTGTCGGCGCTGATTCACCACACAGTATAGAGACTACCTGCGCCGACTAACTGCGCGGATCAGCCACGACAAGCGCTAACAGATCAGCGCCGAAAACCCGCTTTCTACGTGGTAAGCACTAAGTTGGGATAAGGGCAGATGAATTCTTTATTTGTCGTATAACGCCTAACCTAAACCTTATAGCAATTTTATTTTCTCAAAGTCAGTCTCAAACCACCACGGTCACAAAGGTTAAAGGTCGTTTTTAGAGGAAATACTAAAATAAATAAAGTCACGATCATTTCAACCAGGTCAAGGTCAAAAGATAACAGAGGTTAAAGGTAAAGTCAATCTTGTGGAATAAGTCGATCGACAAATTATGTGCGTGTTTCAGAAACACGTAGATGTTTCTGAAAACTGTTTCAGTTTCTTACTCTTGTTTCTGAAACTCTTTATAAACAAACGCATAAAGCCGGGTCCGTTGCGCCGTGTTCTCGTGTTTGCAAACAGGATAACATTGTTTGCTAACCGAATAGGGGCGTGGCCAAATAGTTTTGTTAGTAAAATTGGCGCTGCGGACCTGGCTTAACATTATTTGCTAACCGAGTAGGGGCGTGGCCTAACAGTTTTATTCGCAAAAACATGTTAGAAAATTGGCGCGGCGGACCCGGCTTAAAAGTAAATACGTGCCTTAATTTTACTTTTGTTTTTCTTCTTCATGTTTATAGTTGATTTGCTTTTTCATAAATACATACATACTGCTTGGGCCTTTAGAACAAAATGCATTCAACATTTAATCAGCTTTTCTGTCACAAAAATATAGCATTTTATAAAACATACCATCTCAATTGCGAACAAGAACTTGTTACTTAAACTACTAAGAAGCTATAAATAATAAAAAATAGACAACGTAGAAAAACGGTTCTATTAAACATACTCTCAAGTTAAGAGCACCTTCTTGGTAAGAACTTGGAGTGCTTCTAAAAGTATTTGAAGTAAAGCCGTTGCAATACGGATTTTTATGATGCCAGCAAAGATACGTTTTTAGTTTTTAGTGGACGAAACACAATTTTAGAGCTTTCCCGAAATAGCTATTGATACTCTTTGATCCTTTTTATTACTTCAATACCGGAAGGAGATCTTGAAATTATTGTGTGTTTTGATAAAAGAAAAATATGAAATGATTTTAGTTTGCAGTTTCCTTAGGCAAAGCCTTGAAAGGCCGGTATAACACTAATTAGGTAAGTCAAATAAAGCTATTACACTTAAACTATAGATATAGTGGAAGGCAAGTTGACTGCGTGTCATTTAGTAGGAGCAATGCTCCTACACGTCACGCTGCTAGTTCAGTTCCCTCTCGACCGTTTCAACTCGACGCAACCTTTCATTTCACTGCGAAGACGCCAGCGATGCGTAGGCGTAAAATAACTTTGCCACGTGAAACCAGGCTTTAAGCTGTTCCTCACTTCAGAGGCGCAAACTTATTTTACGCGTACTGTACTTCCCGGCACTAAACTGTCCTATTTGCGTAGGTTGTTAGAATTAAAAACGTGTCATGTTTGTATCTATTTATCTCAATATCTGTAACTAAGGGGCCGTCTCCACGAGCGAGAGAATAGCGGCGATATTATCGTCGTGCCACGTATTTCTATACACTCTCTTAGAACGTGTCTACACACGGCGATGTTATCGCGGCGATAGTTAGTATTGAATTTGATGGCACGGCGAGAATATCGCCGCGATTTACTCGCTCGTAGAGATGGCGCCTTACACGAAGAACCAGGGCTCATTTTGTCACAAGGATCTGTTTCTCCACATTTTATTTCCAGTTTTACTCGAAGCAAGTTCCACCTAAACTTTGAAAGAATCATATACTTAACACTTTATTTGTCGTTTCTTTAAAAAGGTGGATACGTTTATTTTAACTTTTCTGAAATGTAGGTAGCTTGCGTTGTATGGTTTTTTTCAAAAAGTATAGAATCATTTGCATGTTTTATTAAAACTAGCTTTGAATAAAAATCAGATAAAGCAAGAATTACTTACTAACTGAAAGACATCCTCTACTCATTTGTGGGAGAAAATAGTATTCATTTTTATACCAGAGGATAAAGAAACATTTCATTTGCGTCAGAGTTGACTACGCTTTTTATGTTACTGAGAAATCCTGTTTTGCGGTTGCTTACGTCGTAAATGAAACCTAGGCAGACTTCATAGTTTTTATTTCTTGGACTAGTAGTAAACGCCAGGCGGGGTTCGTCATATTTTGGATTTATTTTTCATGTAACATTTGAATCGGTAAGGATCGTTCGGTTATGTTAATCTTTTCAGATGATTAAAGCCTTGTATTAGCTAGGGGACAAAAGTCATGCTGGGGTGGCGGTGCACGCAGATGCGAATCTCGCGACCCCAGCCAAGGGTCAGGAGAAGGAACACCGTGGGTTTTTTAGCCGGTAAGAGTCCGGCATAACCCTTCGCCTTCCCCAGGCGAAGGGTATCCATGAGTATTTTACCACGATAAAAAAAGGGACAAATGTCCGCGACACGTGTTGCTAGAGATGACAGGCGTCGCCGCGTCGTCGCATGACACGTCTGGCAAGATCGCACGACTTGTCTTTTATCGGCGTATCGCTTCAGCGGTGCGAGCACGGATCTTTTTATCAATTCGATTCCAGAAATTTATCTATTCTAAACGTCAAATTTGACATAAGATATAGATAAAACGACAAATGCTGTCGTTTTATCAATAGCTTATATACATAAGCTACATATACATAAGATATAGATGAAACGACAACTGCTGTCGTTTTATCTATAGCTTATGTCAAATTTGACGTTTAGAATAGATACTGGTTGCGCGCAATGTTTAGTTTTAATTTTATAATTATGTCATCTGCCGGCGACGGCGCACACTGTTCCACCACCCCATTATTGGGGAATTTAGGCGTTGCAGTAAAATGCCAATAGATGGCGCTAAATCACAGTCTCACAATTTCACCTTCCACGCGCCCTGTGATTGGCTGCACGCGTCGGTAATATGCATCGTCAAAATTGTCGGTGCAACAGTTCATTATAGTTCAAGAGAAGAAAAATTTGAATCGATACAACGCCTACTACTGCCCTCTTGAACGCACCTATTTTCTTTTGTTTTTGTGAAAGTGCTTCACAGACACCCAGGAGTGCAGTTTTCCGGAGACTGGTGAGTTCAGTGTTATGTTGACATATTTTTAATATTTAAATTATACATTGCCGCACCGCACCGCACCGCCATCAACTAGGACTGTTCTTTCTCAGTCTCCAAACCCCTCCATCGGCTGGAGCTATTTACACGCTCCACCATATATAATTTTGGTCCATTCGAGTCGGATTGATCAGCATAATAATTATTTCTGCTATACCCGCACCCGCCATATTTAAAGTTCGAATTAAGTAGGTAATTAATTAGCTTACGTTCCCTAATCAAATATGGACGCTTATAAAATTAAATTGTTAAAAACTAAGTCGGAAGTCATATACCAAAGGCTTACAAAATTATATGATCAGTCCAAAAAAGTCGTTAGTACCGCAGATACGCGGTCAACGGAAAATTTCATGGCCGACTCTGAAATTATTGACGAAATGCGCCATGAATTCAACTCAATCGTCGATAATATTAACGAGATCAGTATGGCAACTAATCCAGAATATGAACCTGACTTCAAAAATTTAGTTTCCTTTGACGATGTCTATAGTCGTATAAAACGTGTCCGTAATAATATTAACTCTGCTAAACAGCAGTCTTTACCCACCACATCGTCACAACCAGTGAAAAATATTGTAAAATTGCCGCCTATAGTGATTCCTTCTTTCGATGGAAAACCCGAAAGTTGGCCCATGTTTTACGAATCCTATAAAGCCAACATACATAAAAACCCACAGCTGTCTGACTCGCAGCGGGTTCAATACCTAATAGGTAAATTGACGCATAATGCATTACAATTGGTCGCGGGTATTGTACCAACTGGCGAAACTTATTCCATTATATGGAATAGTCTAGTAAAAAAGTACCAGGACAAACGTTCCTTAGGTACCTTCTATTTAAATAATATTTTCGACTTAAAAAATTGCTCGTATTCCGCGAACTCATTAAACTCGTTTATAGAAAGGTATTCTGCGTCAATCGCCGCTATCAAGCAATTAGATATACCCGATCTTACAGATTTCATATTATTGCATTTCGCATTAAAACGTTTAGACACTCAAACTGTACAATCGTTCGAGTTATCCGTTCGTAATATCGAAGTACCTACTAGTGAATTACTTATTTCGTTCGTGCAAGATCAAGTAAAAATATTGGAACGTTCTGGTAGCAATAATAACACTTCTCAAACTCGTAGTTCTTCGTCAATTTATAATAAGAATAAGTTCGATTCAAATACTCGAAATTCACGTACATTAATTAGTCAAAATAATCAAATAATAAAAACCGCTCCTTGCGTAATGTGTAACAGTACTGAACATTTACTTTTCAATTGCATGAAGTTTAAGAATTTATCCTCTCCTCAAGAGCGATATAATTTTATTAAATCAAATAATGGTTGTGTTAATTGTTTAAGCCCTTCTCATTCAGTTACGAATTGTAATTCACGTCACGTTTGTAATCATTGCCAAAAGAAGCATCATACCCTTTTACACTTTAATAAAAGTAATTTAACAAATAATTCGACGGTACAACTTCATACGTTTACCCATCAAAATACTAATAATCATAATAATATGCAGGTACTTGATACACCTGTGATTGTCACGAAACCTAATGACGGGATGGCGAACTTAGCTTCGCGTGCTCAACCTTGTGCGTATGAGCCTAAGGTCGATATTCCATTGAACGCATCTTCCGTGCAGTCCGTCGCCCGCGTCGTTGCCGCGGCCGGTACTCCGAACGTTACCGATAGTGTATCACCCGCTACCATGATATCGCTCAATAACGAGTTCACCAAACAACCTCGTACCACGATACTTTTATCAACCGCGCAAGTTTATGCTTACAATAAGTGTAATGATAAAAAGATTATTCGTTTATTGTTGGACAATGGTTCACAAAATAATTTAATTACTCGGGGATGTTGTAAATTACTTAACTTACCTGTAATACCGCTTTATAATTCCTCTCTTAGAGGCGTAGGTTTATCTTCTCGACCTATTCATGGTTACGTTTATTTAACGATTGAGTCTCGCGTTTCATCGCATAAATATTATATTCACGCTTTAGTCGTTGACTGTATAACTGAAAAATTGCCCGCGTTCGAGATTAACGCTCGTGAATTTGACTGTCTCAACAAGGTACCTCTAGCTGACCTTACTTGGAATATTCCGGGAAATATTGATATGGTGATTGGTGCCCAATTATTCCCTTACATTTACTTAAGTGATCGATTTAATTCAAACACTTCCGCTCCGCCCGCTTTTTTGACCACTTTCGGTTATATTTTAATGGGAGACTTTCCCTCTTCGTTTGTTGACACTGATCATCCCGCATCTTTCGCCGCAGTCACATTAAGTGATATGGAGTCAAGTCTCCATAAATTTTGGGAATTAGAGGAAATTCCGAATAAGCGTTTTCTTTCACCCGATGAAACGGAATGTGAAAACTTGTTCACAGATTCGGTGGTTCGCGATAAGGACGGCCGGTATACCGTGTCTCTTCCGTTCTGTAGGAATCCCGCGGATTTAGGAAATTCCCGCGCTGTTGCTCACCGTCGTTTTCTAACCTTAGAACGCAAATTAAAACATACGCCCGCTCTTCGCGAAGATTATAATAAAGTTATTGCCGACTACTTAAATAATGGTTATTTATCAGAAGTATTTTCTACAGATAATGAAAATGATGGTTATTATATTCCGCACCACGCTGTAATTAGGCAAGATAAATCCACAACTAAATTAAGAATTGTTCTTGACGCAAGTGCCAAAACTCATACAGGGTTGTCACTTAATGATATTTTGCACGCAGGGCCTAACCTACAGGCTGATCTTTTTCTTCTTTTACTGGATTTCCGTTTATATCCTGTAGCATTAACCGCAGATATTAAACAGATGTACTTACAAGTATGCGTACCAGAATCTCAACGGAAATACGTAAAAATATTGTTTCGTTTTAATGAAAGTGAGAAATTACGCACCTTTCAATTCAACCGCGTTCCGTTTGGTCTTAAGTCTAGTCCTTTTCTTGCCATGCGCACTGTTCACCAGCTAGCATCGGATGAAGGAAACCGCTTTCCTGATGCAGTTTCTATTGCTCAATCCAAACTGTATATGGATGATCTAGTAACTTCTGTTTCTGATGAGGATAGTGCTATACGCCTCTCTAAAGAACTTATAGCTTTATTTAAAAGTGGCTGTTTTGATCTTGTTAAATGGGCGAGCAACTCTCCCGCACTTCTTGAGAGTCTGCCGCATTCTCATCTCGCACCAGTCAATTTCTCTGATGATGCCAGCAACAACTTAAAGGTTTTAGGTCTCTCTTGGATTCACTACGAAGACGTTTTTCTGTTAACAACTTCTTGTGTGGATACTAAATGCACAAAACGCACCATACTGTCTTTCGTCGCGCGTCTATTTGATGTCCTAGGTCTTGTATCACCAGTCGTAGTATACGCGAAGTTGCTTATTAAAGATCTTTGGCTTAGTAAAGTGGATTGGGACGACACGCCCCCAGAAAATATAATTAAATGTTTTTCAATGCTTGTTGGGGAGCTGCCTTTATTATCTAAGATAAAGATACCTCGCCACATCGGCGTTCATAACAATTGCACCGTAAATTTAGTAGCTTTTTGTGACGCAAGCCTTAAAGCTTATGGTTGTGTCATTTACTTACACATAACTGATGAGTTAGGAAATATCGTTGTGCGACTTTTGTGTTCTAAATCTAAAGTTTCTCCTGTTAAGATTTCTACGCTCGCTCGTTTAGAGCTATGTGCTGCAGTTTTGATGTCCCGTTTAGTTAGAACTGTTCATGAGACATACAGGGCTCGCATTACTATTTCAGGTGTGTATACCTTTTCTGATTCTACTATTGCCCTTTCGTGGGTTCACTCTTCACCACATAAGTGGTCCATCTTTGTCAGCAATCGCGTAGCTCAGTTTCAAGAAAACTTGAATCCTCAGAATATTTATCACGTCGCAGGAGCCGAGAATCCTAGCGACTGTCTTTCTAGGGGATTGCTACCTTCCCAGTTGATCGATCATGATCTCTGGTGGAATGGTCCAACTTGGATGTGTTCTCCGCTTGATAAGTGGCCACTTCAATCTTTTTTATCCACAAAATGCGAACAGCTTCCTGAATTTAAAACTAGTACACTGATAACTACCGCTCAAAATACACCACCACTTCTTTATGAACGTGCTAAAAGCGTTTCTTCTTGGAATAAATTACTCCGCGTTATAGTATACGTCTTACGTTTTATTAAAAAATTACCGCTTTCCAGAGCTATTACAGCTTCTGACTTAAATATTGCCGAAAAAACTATCCTTCGCTCAGTTCAGATGGTGCATTTTCAAACTGAAATTGATCAATTAAAGAAAAATAATTTACCATCTAAACAGTTTAGACATCTCTGTCCTTTCATTGATGAGGAAGGAATTCTTAGAATCGAAGGTCGACTGTCAAAGTCCGATTTGCCCTTCGAATGTAAACATCCGGTGTTGCTTCCAAAACATGATCATGTCGTTAATCTCTTAATTGACCACCAACATAAATCCAACTTGCATACAGGTGCAAGCTTACTGATGTCCATTATACGACAACGCTACTGGATACTGTCAGCCAGAAATATTATCCGCAAACGTGTTCGCATGTGTAATACTTGTTTCCGCTTGTCACCTTCTCATCCAACACCTAAGATGGCCGATCTTCCATCATACCGCGTATGTGAAACCAAAGCGTTCGTACATACTGGAGTGGACTACGCTGGTCCAATTAAAATTACTTTAGCTCGTAGGCGCGGCCAACATGCACAAAAGGCATATATATGTTTGTTCATTTGTCTAAACACTAAAGCCATTAACATTCAGTTGGTAAGTGATTTAACTACTGAATCTTTCCTTGCAGCCTTCAAAAGGTTTATTTCTTGCCGCGGTCCTGTGTCTTGTATCTATTCAGATAATGGCACCAATTTTGTCGGCGCTAAGGCAAAGTTAGACGAAATGTATAATCTTTTTATTTCTCAAAATTTTCAAACGGCCTTAAGCCAAGAATTTGCCACTCGACGAATAGAATGGAAAATGATTCCACCCCGTGCACCACACTTTGGTGGCATGTGGGAGTCTAATATTAAGAGTATTAAAACTCACTTGTTTCGAGTCATAGGAAATCAACTCCTCACGTACGAGGAACTTTTAACTGTATTGATGCAGATTGAGTGTTTGCTAAACTCGCGACCACTTTGCTTGTTATCCTCCGATCCTCAACCGGAAGTGTTAACACCCGCACATTTTTTAATGTCTTCACCTATTCAATATCTTCCGTCTTCTGATATTTCAAATGAACGTGTCAACCTGACCGACCGCAAAAAATTGCTTGATCATTTAGTTCAATCTTATTGGAAGAAATGGAGAAGCGAATACTTGCACACGCTGCAAGTTAGACAGAAGTGGTGCACGCATGACAACCCGGTTCGTGTTGGAACTGTGGTTCTTATCGATCAAGACGATATTCCACCTTTACGCTGGCCTATCGGTATAATTCAGGAAGTTTATCCTGGTAGTGATAATGTGGTTAGGGTCGCATTAGTAAAGTCCAAAAATGGCACGTTTAAACGACCTGTAGTCAAACTTTACCCTATACCTACACAATAAAATAATAATTAATATATAGGTACACAAATAATTCTGTGTTAGTTTAATATAAATTCTTTTACTTTATCATAAAATTAGATAAATTTTATATATTTAATCCGTAACTTAAATTCGCTATTAATGCAATTTCTTTAAATTTAATTACTTTTTCTTTGAAAGTTCTCCGAACTTCCAAGGCGGGGAGCATGGTTGCGCGCAATGTTTAGTTTTAATTTTATAATTATGTCATCTGCCGGCGACGGCGCACACTGTTCCACCACCCCATTATTGGGGAATTTAGGCGTTGCAGTAAAATGCCAATAGATGGCGCTAAATCACAGTCTCACAATTTCACCTTCCACGCGCCCTGTGATTGGCTGCACGCGTCGGTAATATGCATCGTCAAAATTGTCGGTGCAACAGTTCATTATAGTTCAAGAGAAGAAAAATTTGAATCGATACAACGCCTACTACTGCCCTCTTGAACGCACCTATTTTCTTTTGTTTTTGTGAAAGTGCTTCACAGACACCCAGGAGTGCAGTTTTCCGGAGACTGGTGAGTTCAGTGTTATGTTGACATATTTTTAATATTTAAATTATACATTGCCGCACCGCACCGCACCGCCATCAACTAGGACTGTTCTTTCTCAGTCTCCAAACCCCTCCATCGGCTGGAGCTATTTACACGCTCCACCAGATACATTTCTCGACATTCGCGCTCCGACGCTCGCTGAGGACGGACGTGCCGCAACTCGCGCTGCGTACTTTCTCGACGTGCTCGCTCACGAATATCGCTACGCCCCGCCGTAGTGTTCTCCACTTCACGACTATAAGTTCAAAAGCTGCCTTTTTCAAGGCGGTGGCTGAACGCCTATTTCTTTGTTAAACGCGTGTGCCCCTTCAGGGAAAATCCACAGTTTCGTGGTCCTCGGCTGATACTTTGCAGTGTTAACGAAACCGAGCGGGTGTTGACCCAATACACCAGCTGCGCCCCTTCAGGGCAAGGCGAAAATTGGAAGGAGCTAGTACCACCGGCCTTGGGGGGTCTCCTAGTCGACGCTAGCTCTAACCCCGTTCTCTCCCATCTAGCACTCTCTAGTATTGCACCTCACTAGAGACTTAGGAACCCGTTCGCACAATAAGACTGGCGACGGGATTACAAGCTTAGGGCTCACCAATAGGCACTCAACCTCCCTGTCTATACCCGACAGGGAGGGTTTTCACACACCCCCGGGCTCATCCACCCGGGGAATCGCGTTTTTAAAAAAATTAAATTGTTAGGACTTATAGGCCGTTACTAAAAATAGTCGCGTACTTGTGCGCGCCGCGTTTTTATTAAGCCTAATTCCCATTTTTTACACACGGCTCAGGCATCTTTTCCGAGATGTCTGACGCTGTGTTATTAGCGTTCTTCCGGGAACTTTTAAAGGACCCCGAATTTCTCGCTAAATATGGCGCTCGTATTCCTAGTAGTGGGCCCATAAGGCACACTACTAATCCGTTATCGCCCACCTGCGATACCGACTTTGATTATTTCGGCGAAGGAGAGCCATTGTTCGACGAGAACAATGGCATTCCAAGCCTTTTATCGCTTCCGCCTTTCTCTCCCGGTCCATTGTCTCCGGAAACAATGGAAATTTCGCACCTGCACTCCGCAGCCGCGCCTTCCGCTAATTTAAACACCCCTTCCCCGTCCCTCCGACATGCTCCAGAGATGACGTCATCAATGGACACGTCAGAGCCCTTAGTCCCCGATTCCGATATTGAGTCCGAATCCTATTCGTCGGCTTCCTCTTCCTCAGAAGGCTACACTACCGTAGTCGGTAAGGGGAAAAAGCGTGCCCGCAAAAATAAGGCGACCTCCTCCAGCCAAGTCCCGGCTAAAACCCCCAAGACAAACGTTGCGACCCCCGCGTCGGCTGCTTCCCTTAGTCCCGTCCCGGCTACCTCCCCGCAGGCCAGTCGTCCTTCCTCCCCCCGCCCCGTCACCGGCTCGAAAACCTCGACTCCGAGGAAAGAGCCCTCTCCTCCGCCTCTGTACATTCAGGACAAGGCGAAGTGGACCGATGTGTCCAAGATGTGTGTTGATCGCAAGATCAACTATCTTAGTGCCCGCACCACCCAACAGGGCATTAAAGTCATGGTCCCCACGTCAAAAGACTTCCGCGATCTCACGCGTATGTTAAGGGAAAAAAGCGTGTCATTCCACACCTTTGCCCTTCCCGATGAGCGACTTATCAGAGTCGTTATCCGCGGCATCCCCAAGGAGATTGACTCCGACGCTATCCTCAGCGACCTTAAGTCGCAAAACATCCCCGCCTTGGAAGTCCACCGCATGCACCGCGGCCGCGGTGGCACCCCCTACGACATGGTCCTCGCAGTATGCGAGCCTTCAGACGAGTCTAAGACCGTCTATAATATTAAGACCTTGTGCCACCTGTCTGGCATAAGCGTCGAGCGCCCCAATAAGTCCGGTCCGCCTGGTCAATGTCACCGTTGCCAGCTTTATGGCCATTCACAGCGTAATTGTTACGCGAAACCCAGGTGCGTCAAGTGCCTGGGCGACCACGGCACTAGCGACTGTGAACGTCCTAAAGATAGGTCCCTATGTCTCGAGCCTCCCAGCTGCGTTTTATGCGGCGAGTCTGGTCACCCTGCGAATTATCGCGGGTGCGCTAAAGCGCCAAAACAGCGCAACCCTAAGCTGGCTAAACGCTCAGCCGACCGTCACCAAAGAGAGAGTCCCTCCACGGCTCCCCCTCTTTCTTCCCAACTCCCCGCCCGCCTCAGTCCCCAAAGGCCGTCCCCATGGAACGCGCTGAACCATCAGCAGGCGTTCCCCGCCTTAAGGCCCACTACCCAGTTGCCCCAGCAACAGCAACAAACCACAAGACCCCCAATCCCGGCTATCCCCGCCCTGATGAGCTCCACTATCCCCGCTCCCACTATAGTGCCAGCTGCTTCACAGGCTGCACGTAGTCCCCCAACATCACAGGCTGCCCCCGCACACACCCCCGCACCCGCCCCCGCACTCGCTCCCAGGCCAGCGCCGACAGCGGTTGCTCCCTCCACTTCCCTCTCGTCCACTAAAGTGCTCCTTAGGGACACGATCCCCAGCCTTATCCAAACCCTCTCCTCCTGCAATACGCAGTGGGCGATCAACATAGTCTCCGCTTGGAACGCCTCTCAAGGCGATCCAATCGCTCGCATCAATGTCCTCTGCGAACTAGATGACATAGTCATTTTCCTCATCCAATAAATTCCAATGGATACAGAAAGCTGTAGAATTAAGCCCCGATCCCTTAAATTAGGCTTCTTCAACGCTAACAGCGTTAACGGTCAACGAGATGAGATCGCAATCTTTTTGCGTGATCATCAAATTGACATCTTCCTAGTGCAGGAAACGTTTCTCAAGCCCCACAACAGGAACCCTGGAATTGCAAACTATAAATTAGTTCGCAACGACAGGACCCGTAGTAGGGGCGGTGGTACTCTCATCTACTACAAACGTTCCCTGTACTGCACTCCCTTAGACCCTCCTCCTGGTCTCCAATTCCTGGAAACTTCCATATGCAGACTAGGCATGACAGGACACCAGCCGATCACAATCGTCTCGGTGTATAATCCTCCCTCCAGTAATAAGATCCAACTCCGGAGCGATCTTAAAGCCCTCTTTGACCTCGGCGGAGGTTCCGTTATCATAGCGGGCGACCTCAATGCCAAACATCTCTCGTGGAGCTGCAACTCCAACAACCACGCGGGTCGTAACCTCGAAGAGTTGAGCCCGGAGCTCGAATTCGACGTTATCGCCCCGATGTGTCCCACTCACTACCCCCATAACCCTGACCATCAGCCCGATGTCCTTGACATAGCGCTTCTAAAGAACGTAAACCTCGGTCTACGCTCTATAGAGACGCATGAAGAGCTAGACTCCGATCACCGCCCCGTAGTCCTTCACCTAGGTCCCCGGGGTGGTCCCCCGGATCCTGGACAACCCGCCCCGACCAAAACTGTCACGGACTGGGGTAAACTAGAGGAGCGCCTCAAGTCTTCCTCGTCCGTTCACTTAGATTCCATCCCCGACGATATCGTTACGATTGCCGACACGCTGGGCGCGATCGACTCCCTTACCAGTCACGTACAGTCCGTGGTGAACGAGTGTTCACGGCAGGTTCCAGCGGTGGACGAACACCGCTGGAAGCTGCCGGACGATGTGCGTGAACTGCTGACGGAGAAGAACGCATCCATCCGTGCCTATGACACTTTTCCCTGCGAAGCTAACCGCGCCCATATGCGTTCTCTACAGCGTGCTGTAAAGAAACGTGTACGGGAGGTTCGGGAAGCCCGCTGGGACAAGATGTTGAGCGACTTAGAGCCATCCCATCTGGCCTTCTGGCAATTACAACGAAATCTAAAATCCGATTGTGTAGCTTCAACTCCCCCTCTCAATCGTCCGAACCAAAGGCCGGCCTTTGAAGATGACGAAAAGTCCGAATGTCTAGCCGACAGTCTAGAAGCCCAATGTACTCCCAGCACCCAACCCGCAGACCCGGTCCATCTTTCCAAGGTGGATCGCGAGGTCGAACGTAGGGCCTCCCTCCCTCCCGATGAAGACCCCGACGATCCCTTACCCCCCATCACCGTAGACGAGGTCCACACGATAGTGAGGAATCTCAAACCTAGGAAAGCCCCCGGTTCAGACGGTATCACCAATAAGGTGATCAAACACTTTTCCGCCCCGCTCATAGTCCTCATGACCGCCATCTTCAATGGCGCTCTGAGTAATAACATCTTTCCGCAAGCTTGGAAACAAGCCACCGTTATCGGTATCCCCAAACCCGGCAAACCCAAGAGTGAGCCCACTAGTTACCGCCCCATCAGCCTTCTCAATGTATTTGGGAAAATCTATGAGCGTCTCATTTATATCCGTTTAAAAGATTTCGCTGACTCCCGTAAACTCATCCCCGACGAACAGTTCGGTTTTCGAACCCAGCACTGTTGCATTCGACAATTGCACCGCATAGTCGAACACATTAGCTCCCGTTTTATGCGCTCGTACAAAACGGGCATGCTCTTCTTCGACGTAGCGAAAGCCTTCGACAAGGTCTGGCACAACGGTTTATTATACAAACTGTACCAATTCAACGTGCCGGACCGTCTCGTGCTCATCATTCGAGACTTTCTGTCGGATCGCTCCTTCCGCTATCGCCTAGAAGGCACCCTCTCGTCCCCTCACCCCATTCGCGCCGGCGTCCCTCAGGGCTCCGTGCTATCGCCCCTTCTGTTCACGCTGTACACCAGCGACATTCCCAAACGTGGCTTGGCCAAGTTGGCTCTCTTCGCCGACGACACGGCTATCTACTATTCCGGTAGGAGTCTCGATAGCATCTCTCGAACCCTTCAAACCGCAGCCAACACCCTCGGGGTCTGGTTCCGGAAATGGAGAATAGAGGTGAATCCCGAAAAGAGCGCAGCCGTTCTTTTCGAGAGACACGGTGATTCCCACACCCACATCCGTCCTGTCCTCATGTTCGGCAAACAGATCCCTTGGGAGATGAAAGCCAAATACCTGGGGGTTATCCTCGACCACCATCTGAGTTTCCGAGACCATATCAAAGCGGTGCGCGCTCGCGCCGCTTTCGCTGTCGGTCGCCTCCACCCCATCCTTAGAGCGCGCAGTAAATTGTCACTTAGAAATAAGCTGAGAATCTACGTGACGTGCATCCGCCCCATCTTGACTTACGCTAGCGTCGTGTTCGCACACGTTAAGCCTTGTCGCTTCAATTCCTTCCAAACCCTCCAGAATCGAGTGTTGCGCAGAGCCGCGGCTGCCCCGTGGTTCATGCGTAACGTCCAACTCCATCTCGATCTAAAAATGCCAACCATCAGGCAATACCTCAAACGCATTTCCAAGCGTTACTTCGACAATGCCCCCCGCCATCCGAACCCCCTAGTCGCCGCAGCGGCCGACTACAGTCCCTCTCTCATAAGTAAAGTTCGCCGTCCCAGGCACACACTTTTAGAACCCGACGACGAAATAACCCTCCTCCAGGAGGCGAGTAAATCGACCAGCACACTACACAACGTCCGCCGCCGTCCGGCATACCGTCCTCGCCGACGAGGCCCGTCGCGACGTCCCACCGCCGCCGGTCACGATCCACCGAGCTCTCCCGTCGTAGAGCCGGTCGTCTCTTCAGACTCCGCAGTCACACCGATAATTCAGCCCTCATCAAGCTGTCTCCCCCCCCTATGTCCACGCCAGCAACGCCCTAAGCCGAGGTCCGAGTCCCACTAGGGGTCGCCCTTAGTGCTGTTGTTGCAGGTAGTCATGATGTTAGTGTAGTACAAGTAGTTAGCTTAGGTTAAGTATTTTACTTCCCCCCCATTGGCTGGAGACCCTTCAGGTCTCGCCAATAACTGCCCGGTTACGTAGAAACCGTCCCCTAGGACGACCTACAGCAGTCCAATAGAAAAAAAAAAAAAAAAAAAAAAAACATTTCTCGAATCGACTTGATAAAAGATCCGTGCTCGCACCGCTGTTAAGAGAAAAATGTAGTGTAGACGTGTGTTGCGCAACAATGTAGACAAACGATGTAGTGCAGCAAATAATCTTTATCGATCCGACGAAAAAGATTGCGAGGCTGTCTGGCGACGCTCGACGTCGCCCGACGCTGCCCGACTTCGCCCGAAATCTCTAGCGACACGTGTCATGCGACATTTGTCCCCTAGTGAATATGAGACTTCATGTAGCATACACACCTAGCAAAAAAACGCCAACGAACGAGGCTAAATACCGCTACAAACCGAATGAAACGGGATTCGTTCTATACGAAGTACGAAGTTTAGTCAAATTCACGAACATTTGTTGACCTTCGTTGACTAGCCCTTAACCACTGACGTACGTCTGAGAGACGTAGGGACGCACTTTAAACCATTATAACTTTTAGTGTCGTACGCGCACAAACTTGGCCTTCCCTGTACCTTTCTAGGATCCTGTTAGGCACGCGAAGCGGGGGCGAGGGCATGTGTGGTGCGCCTCTATCAGGTAAATATTGACTTCATAACGTCTGTGAGACGTAGCGTCAGTGTTAATGTCAGTTTTTATGTTATGGGTTAGTTTCTGTTTTAGGGCCTAAAAGGCGTAAAATGGCTTCTAATAAACGCCGTTTAACTGTTGGATGCTCGACATCAAATAAACAGCCTCGAATCAAGTTAACCAGTCAAAATGTTGAGTTTTGTAATGGAAAACTGTACTTTTTCGGAGTCCAACGATTTATCAGCTGATGAGCATGAGATGCCGGCACCAGAGTGTGCAATTAACTCTGAAGAGTTATTGGAGATTTTGGATTTGTATTTTGGATACTTCATAATACATATTCATATTCTACAGATAATTTCATTTTATAATTCTCCGAAAGGCAGCGTTGTTTTCAGTGATCAAAACCTGCTTGTAACACATGCCGTCAAAAAGACGTTTATATTATTATAAAGTGCCATTTTCCCATTATAATTTTATGATCATTAAATATATTTTAAAGTGTTATCAGTTCTGTATTAAAAATAGACTGATAAGTTTAGTTTATAAGTCAAAGATAGAGAGGCTATTTTTGTTACAGTTGATTTTTTGAAGTTTTTATTTTGATATAAAAATAAATACTTAAAGTGCCGGTATTGCTTTCCCTACATTTATTGGATACCCAAGATATTAAACTAACATTATATAAACAAAAAAAAACTATACTATAATCCAATAACTGATTAGGGGCATTTAATTAAAGCATACGTCTCATAGACGTATGTCAGTGTTAATGTAAGTAAATACACGTCAGTGGTTAAGGGCTAGGTATGTACGCCGCAAATGACAACATCTATTATTCTGTAAGCCCTTTATAGATATTATATTTAATCTGCAAAACCTTAAAGGTTCATAAATGTTAAAACTACAAGAACCATAAAATAATAATACTTTTAAAACAGCGACTAACAAAATTCTACATAAAAAATTTAAAGTCCCAACTTATTCAATGAAGAGCAAGAATCTGGGATTAAAACACTCTTAAAAACTTTTCTTTTGAGACAATAACCATTATTACCTTTATAATAGGTACTTTTTATAAATAATAAAATGTAGCTTACTCTGAAAGCAGTTACTAGAAACTTGGGAACTCGCTAAAGCCTCTCTTATCAATGAAAAAGAAAAGGATTAAAGTTAGCAAAGAAACATAAATAACGGTAAGTACCTCGCCTTAGATGGATGTAAAACTTTTTATCGAAGGTAAACATTACTAAATACCTTTATCTCGCGTTTCTCATTTTAAAAGAGGCTAAAGTTGGATGAGAGAAATGCAAACATTTGGATTTAATACTATAAAATTAAACGTTGGTAAGCATATGGCCTCATTTACGGAGATGCGGGGCGTCGCGCGTCGCGTGCGGCGTGGCGTCTCGCGGCGCGTCGTACGATTTTTCTGTTTATGGAGCGGCGGCGCGTGCAGCGGCCCGCATCATCACACGTGCAAACACAAACATATGGCAATGTACCATGTTGTTTATGAAGATGGGGCGCGTGCGACGCCGCGGGCTCCGCCGCGGTTGACGCTGCGTTTTACAGTGGACGGAAAATTGCAGGAATAGCTGGTCGCAACGCTGCGTGCGCCGCCGCGATGAAAGTCGCGTGCGATGCGGCGATGCCATCCGCGGGCTCCGCCTGCATTTCAAGCAAACGCATGTAAAATCGCTTCTCCGTAAACGCTCTCATACAACACCAAATGTCAACGCGACGCCTGACGCCCTGCGTTTCCGTAAATGAAGCCTATGACAGATTAATCGAGCGTTCTGTTCTGCCTAGACTTTTGCCAACTATGTTGGAGTCAGCTTCCAGTCTAACCAGGGCGTCTACTCCCTAAGCACGAAGTCCGTGGTTTTAGCCTTAGTTACGAGCGTTTACTACTCCCTATCACCTACGGACATACGATTATTTCGGGGCCGGAACTAAGAATTAATGACAACATGATTTGACAGTTGTCCCTACTTCTTCTCTCGTGTCAGCACGAGCTATACGAAAATAGCTCATGCTGTGGTGAAAAGATTAGCCAGTCAGCAAGGTTGGTAGCAAGACTGACTGCCCAGGGTGCGCCGGACGTACTTAAGTATCGTCCCTCGTGGAGGCTCTTTTTATGCACCCCCTACTACCGATGTGTTTTTGCCCGTCCGAAAATTTGAACATGACACTTGTTTTATTTATTCACTCGTACGTTTCGGGCTACTTTCGGACGGGCGACTAACTTCGTTGACGGACTTAGGGAGTAGGCCCCCAGATGCGGCTGAATACCAGTATTTTACGCGGAGCGACTGCTACCAGACCTCTGCAAGACAGTTACTGGGCAATGCCAACATCCTAAGGTTAGACCGGTTGCCAGACTTTCAGGCTCCTGACTACCCGTAACGACTGTCATAGGTATTCGTATGACACCCGGGACCGATGGTATAACGTGCTCTCCGAGACACGGAGGGGTCTTGATGTGTAATGAATGGTCACCCATCTACGGACAGATCGCGGCAAGTGCAGCTTAACCTTGCAAATCATATAATCTGCGCGGTGGTTAACTAGATACGAGCAGATTAACTGAGCGTTACCGGTTAAGATTAAGACTTTGAATTATAATAAAAAATATAAAGCAAAATCGTAAAACTGGTGGGTGCCAAGCTTCACAGCTTGGCTCATCGTCTCAAGGTTGCTTGCTTGTTTGCCTTCTATAGACTGTACTTCGGTGAGTGTGCTCAAGAACTCCACAACCTCATTCCACTGGCCCCCTTCTACCATCGGACATCTAGACGCACTGCAAGTTACCATCCATACCTAGTTGCCATTCCACCAATTCGCACTAAGCGCTTCCAAACATCCTTTATAATGCGCACGGCAAAAGAGTGGAACTCACTACCTGCGTCTGTATTCCCGAAGGCTTACAACCCGAATCTCTTAAAAGTTAGAGTGAACAGGCTTCTTCTGGGTAAGCTCACTCCATCGTAGACTTTGTCTCTGTCACCTCTGACCTTTACCAGTGTCAAGAGCAAACCCATCTCAAATAAAAAAAAAAACTCCATATATTGGCTAGTAGAATCTCTTATAATAACTTATAGTCATAGTCAGCAGTAAAAAAAGTTTTTTTTTTATAAATATCCTTGCCCCACACTAAGGTTTCTCTTGTACCGTGGGTGCGTTTACAGACACAAATCTCACGTACACAAACGCCCAGACCCGAAACAACCATCGGTAGGCCATACAAAAAAAACACAAAAAAATGTAAAATACAAAGTATTAATGAAATACTTTGGTAATCAAGCCAACGGCCCGATGATAAGTGGTTACCGCCGTCTATAAACACCTACAACACCAAATTATGATTGCTGATGCGTTGCTAACCTTAGAAAAAAAGTTGGAAAGTCTCATGTGCCTGTAATTTCACCTGCACACGTTTCTGTACACAGCAATGCTTCTTAACGGTAGAAATAAGTATGGAGGTAGTACTTCTCTTCTCTCTTCTCTCTTTCACAAAGAGATATACTACTCCTAATACTCTTATTATACTACTCGTTGTTCAAGTCGTTGTCGTCTAAAGTATTAACATAATAAAATATTTCACGAACCAAGTACTCAATCATACCTATTATAACCGCTAATCATAAAACCACTGATTATCGGTCGTGTCATATATCATGTTCTCTTCAATACTGTTTTATTCTGAAGCATTAAATGATAGTAGAATCATTCGTTCAATCTCAATCACTCACGTCAAAGTGCCCAACCGTCATCGTAATTCAATTACGTGGAAATCAGCGGGAACATTAAGTAGATCACTTCTTATTCCCATGAGCTTTGGGCGTGAATCCGCTCGATAGCATATCTGACTATGTAAAGGCGAGTTGCTTTATCGATATTAGAAAATATACATTTGGAAACATACAGCATTACTTTACAGCATTACTCACTAAGTGTACTGTACATCCGAAAACCATGAACGCTGGCAAAATTCTCCTAAAATAAATCTTGATAAATCGCAACCGAACCAAGGCAAAATCGTTCATTCAGACTGTTTTCAATTTCAAAACCTGTCAAATTGTTTGACACAAAAAACAAAACCAATCATTTTGACAGTTTTCGTAAACAAAAACTGACTGACGGTTGTGATTAAAATTATTTGAAATTCTTTGTATGGTAATGTGATGTAGAGAAACGTCAGAAATCAACTTACGGTGAAACGAGTATAATAAGTAATAATAAAAAATAATCAAGCCGCACACAAAATTCTCTAAACAAACACACAGCATTATGAATAAACAAAGCACACAAAATCACAAACATTTACGACGTAACGATATCAACAACGTCAATACGACCCGAAGCCACTCAATATTCTGTTGTGAATATATTTTTGACGTGCATTGTACCGCCCTCCGCCAGCCGTCTCCCCCGAGGGTTGGAGCTGACAGCCTCAACCAGAAGGTAATCCATTAAAGCCGCGGTAAGTCCCTACAATAACATAATACGAACAGTGGCAGCCCTAGCAAGTTTGCCTACCATTAATGTAAGTTATTCTTCACTATACAAAATGGTGGCGGTATTTCTAAAGTTTGATGTAGGATCAAGGGTGTCAATAGTCGATGGGAGGTCATTAATGAGGTTTTATGTTGCTTTAATAGCAAGAAGAGTGTCATTTTGCACTGTTTTTTTTTTTCTTTTTGGCTTGGTGATCTAGTCAGAATCATCACGATCAGCCCATTGCTGTCCCACTGTTGGGGACGTGTCTCTTCTCAGAATGACCTATAAGGATATACCTCCGGTTTCTGAATTGAGAATTCGAGATGAGCAATACTTAAGTAGTAGTTGAGTATGGAGTTGTCAAAAAAATGCTTTAAAATCCGTCTTTTTTTGACAACTCCGTAGGTACTCAAATGTTACTTAAGTACTGCTTATCCTAGAATTATCAATTCAGAAACCGGAGGTTAGTCTTAGATTAGACCTTAGTTCTCCACGCTGGCCTGGAGCGAACTGGTAACTACACACACCATCGAGGACTATTTGGAGCCCTTAGGACGTGCAGGTTTCCTCACGATATTTTCTTTCACCGTCACGCAAATGATAATCAAATTATGATCAGCACATGAACTCCAAAAGTCAGAGGCGCGGGCCCGGATCGAAACCGGATCGATCATGATCGGGAATTCAAGATATGTATACGAAAGGAGAGGCCGTCAATTAAAAGAAACCGGCCAAGTGCGAGTCGCATTATCTATAAAAACGGCAAAAAAAAATGTTGTTGTTGCAGGTAGTCATGATGTTAGTGTAGTACAAGTAGTTAGCTTAGGTTAAGTATTTTACTTCCCCCCATTGGCTGGAGACCCTTCAGGTCACGCCAATAACTGCCCGGTTACGTAGAAACCGTCCCCTAGGACGACCTACAGCAGTCAAATAGAAAAAAAAAAAAAAATGTTTGTTGTATGGGAGCCCCCTTAAATATTTATTTTATTCTGTTTCTTTTGTTGTTATAGCGGCAACAGAAATACATCATCTGTGAAAATTGCAACTGTCTAACTATCACGGTTCATGAGATACAGCCTGGTGACAGACAGACAGATGGACGGACAGCAGTCTTAGTAATAGGGTCCCGTTTTACCCTTTTACCCGTATTCCGTGGGTACCCAGAACCTTATATGAGTCGGAAAATTCTCGGAGGAGCTTGTGGCTAAATAATTACAGCTGCATAGACCGATCTTCCGGGTTAAGCCACGCTTGCCGAGGTTGGTCTGTGGATGGGTGACCATTTACCATAGCGAGTTTCCTCCGTGCCTCGGAAAGCACGTAAAGCCGTTGGTCCTCCCGGCTGTCATTTATAGATCTTTGACAGTCGTTACTGTTGGTCAGAAGCCAGAAAGTCTGACAACCAGTCTTACCAAGAGTATCGTATTACCCAGTTACTGGGTTGTGGAGGTCTGATAGGCAGTCGCTCCAAGTAAAATACTGATATTCAGCTGCATCCGGTTCGACTGGAAGCCGACCCCACCATAGTTGGGAAAAGGCTAGGCAGATGTGATGAGTCGGAAAATTCACGCAATGGTACTATACTACTTAAAATATTTTACGAATGTGACCATGAGCCCGGCTTTAGAAACCCTTAGAACAAATGGGTAGAGAAAAGATTGCCTTTCTTAATTACTAACAGATAATATAAGCATTCATAATTTCAGAAAACAAAAAAGAACTAATACAATAAAGACTATCTATTACAAATTCTCTTCAAGAACTTTAAATAATTTATCCTTTAGATAAATTTTCACTTTATTTAAATGGACGGAAATGAAACCTTTGGGTCTCTTTGGATCGGGCAGATCGGTCATAAATTTCTTTTTATTAGATTTCAATATTACAAGTATTTAAAGAGAAAAAAAGATTATTACAAAGCCTTTAATCTAGTTTAAAAGTTATGACGTAATTAAATACAGAAAGTAACTGTAGACCTTAGAATAACCTTTTACTAACTTTTTTTTAAACCGTTACCTTTCCTAAGAAATCATAGACTAAAAAAAGTTATCATCCTGCATTATGACATGTCACAATGATCGACGATCGATGTATTTAGTTTTTTTTACAAAAGGTGTTAAGCATAATCAGCCAATGATTAAGGGTCAAAATACACGTCCGATAGTTCCTTCCGGGAGCCGGATCCGACTATCTGATCGGATTCATGAAATACATGTACGATTCTCGTGTCCGATTTTTTTCGGTCGACGACGACGCCCGGACGTCGCTTACGCTTCTGACATCTGATTCATTCTGATCGTACGTGTAACTCATGTTCAAACAAATGTATGACACGGAGGCCTTCAGATAGTCTGATCAGACTATTGGAACCGACTATCGGAGGCATATATCGGACGTGTATTTGGGCTATAAGGTTCTATTCCGAACCAAGCTGCCAACTGCAAATGCCGACAGCACGTGCAGCGACTGCATGAAGTCGACCGCAGCTGCACTACTGGTTTGTATGTATTTATATGAAATGGCTTCCAAGCGACGCAGCAGCAGCACGTCTGCAGCAGCGCATGCAGCCGGCGGCGACAGACGTACGGCGCCGCCGACGGCAGACCAGTAGTGCAGCAACCGCCAAACACACATACCATTAGGGGTGCATATAAAGAGCCTCCACGAGTGACGATACTTCAGTACGTCCGCACCCTGGGCAGTCAGCCCCGCTACCAACCTTGCTGACTGGCTAATGTTTTCACCACAGCATGAGCTATTTTCGTATAGCTCGTGCTGACACGAGAGAAGAAGAAGAAGCCAATTATTGTCCGCACTGCTGGGCACGGGCCACTTCTCAGAACGAGAAGGGTTTAAGCCTTAATCCACCACCCTGGCTGGGTGGGTGTTGGCGGAATACATACACAATCTAAACTACGTAGAGCCCTCTCAGATATGGAATAGAATAGAATATACTTTATTCTACATCAAAATTGTAACACAACTCTTATTCAATATCATACATTGAAGGGTACAATGGCGGTCTTATCGCCGATAGCGATATTTACCAGACAACCTCAATATACAAGTTTCTTCAAGATGTTTTTTCTTCGCCGTTAACGTAATAAAATTGTCACATGAATTCGAAAAGTCAGAGGTGTGGGCAGTTTTGGACTCAGATCCATGAAAGGCAAGTCAACAATGCGAAAATAACACCTTTTTTGAAGAAAAAAAACACCTACTGTATTGCAACTACCTAAATCTAGTTGGTATCAATCGAATCCTGTAGTACTACTACAAATTCTATAACGAATGAAAAATTTTTGCTAAAAGATACAAAAAAGAACAATGATGATCAGTGATCGGATAATCGGGCGCGTGTGTACCTAAACTTCTTCCCACGAAAAAATAATATGTACATTCCTTTCTGAATCAACAAGTAATCCTGGGATTACTGGGAACAATTTTGTAAAAGCAACTACAACAAACAACAGCAACAAACTTAATGAAATTATAGCAGTGGTTATTTTGATTTAGTATCTTTATTTTATTCAAAACAAATGGAATAACAATAAAAAAATCATTTTCACAACGAGTTCTAACTATGTATCTACACTAGGGAGCAAAGAAATCGAGCCACTCCTTTATTCGCGTGTCCTGGTTATTAGTTTTGGTTTCATGTATATATTTAGAATTGATCTGTCCCATAATACCAAAAATAATAACAATTATACGAGTACCTACGTGAAAAATAGAAGTGGCTTGATTTATTTGCTCCCAAGAATATATTTTGTATGCAGGTAACATTTTTAGCAATCCCAGGAATTTCAAACGATTCCGGAATCTGGGATTCTGAAAGGCATGTCCGTATTATTCTTTCGTGGGAATAAAAGTGAAGTTTAGGTAATAAATTAGCGCCCGATTATCCGATTACTGTTTATAATCATAAAGCTATTGCTAATGACGACAACACATTTGGTGCAGTGGCTAAGCGATTGGGTTCTGCGCTAAAAGGCGTTGGTTCAATTCCCGTAAGGAAAAAAATGTATGGCCTACAGCTAGTTGTTCCGGATGTAGGTGTTTGTGCGTGTGAAGATTTGTGCCTTTGAACGCACAAACGATACATGAGAAATCCCAGTGTGGGACAAAGCTTTATAAAAAGAAAATAAATACCTACATATTTATTGCATATCATTATAATTATCAATGACATTTTTTTTTATAAACTTTGCCACTCACTAAGATTTCTCTTGTATCGTGGGTGAGTTTAGAGACACAAATCTCACATACACAAACGGCCAGACCCGAAACAACCATCTGTAGGCCATACAAATTTTTGTTCCGTGTGGGAATCGAACCCACGACCCGTAGCGCAGAAGCCAATTGCTTAGCCGCTGCACCAAACGTGTCGTCAAAAGGAATAAAGGATTATCTATATATATAAAAATGAATCCCTATTTCCCTTGGTCACGGCATCACGCGTGAGAGCCTGGACCGATTTCGCAATTTTTTTTTTGTTGTGTTCGTAAGAAACAAAATTTCGATATTTAAAAAAAGTATGTCCATATTCTTGATTTGTTTACCGCATGCATGAAAATGGTTTAACTTTTTGTTACTATTTTGATTTTGTTTCTGAAGGTAGGTAGTAGGTAGGTAGCAAGTAGGAAAAAGTGCATTGCAACGCATGCCGGGTACAGCTAGTTAACTATAAAAAACAATATTTTTCCACGGTGCACCGTGGAATCCACCCTATACAATATCTAACATCACTTTATTATTCACTAGCTTTTGCTCGCGGCTTCGCTCGCGTTAATTTATAATTTTTTGATCCTAAAATATAGCCTATAGCACTCAGGGATAACGTTGCTTCCTATTGGTGAAAGAATTTTTGAAATCGGATGTGTAGTTCCGGAGATTACCTCCTACATACAAACAAACAAACAAATTCTACCTCTTTATAATATTAGTATGGATAGTAGCCTATTACGAAAGTTGCTTCTTAGTCAGCGTTACTAAGTTGTAAAACATTTGAACTGTTTCCGATTAAGGATCAGCAAAACACTTTAGATAACTTCCATGTTTGTTGTTAATTAGCTTTCTAACTCATTTACATCGTTTGCCCTCGTTTATGGAGATGCAAGATCCACCGTGCAGTATAATCCATTTAATGTAGCAATATACAAAAGTGGCCCACCAAAGCACTACTTAATATCCTAAGCATTTCTTTAAGTAGAGTTTCAGCTCATCTTGATTCACCATACGACCAAAGGTTGTCTGGAAAATATCACTATAAGGCCTCATTTACGGAGACGCGGGGCGTCGCGCGTCGCGTTGTGCGGCGCGGCCCGCACCGTATTCAAACATATGGCGTTGTATGAGAGCGTTTACGGAGAAGCGATTTTACACGCGTTTGCTTGAAATGCAGGCGCACGCAGCGTTACGACCAGCTATTCCTGCAATCCTCCGTCCACTGTAAAACGTAGCGTCAACCGCGGCAGGGCCCACGGCGTCGCACGCGCCGCATCTTCATAAACAACATCGTACATTGCCATATGTTTGTGTTTGCGCGTGTGATGATGCGGGCCGCTGCACGCGGCGACGCTCCGTAAACAGAAAAATCGTACGACGCGCCGCGAGACGCCACGCGGCACGCGACGCGCGACGCCCCGCGTCTCCTTAAATGAGGCCTTAGCGATAAGACCGCCATTGTAACCATGTTTCTGTTTTTTTATTGTTATGGTGTATAATATAGCATTATGCTGAGCGACTGATTTTCCCAACAGTTTTTTTTTTTGGTTTTGTTAATATTTTATTTTTATTTTTGTGCGTCATGTTGGCGCTAATGAACATATTTTCTTTCTTTCGACATTCTATCTATTTAGTAATTGACATAATGATGATGAAAGCATCTTCAACCACAGAAAATACTGTCTAATACATATAAAATGGCAAATTTTAATGTGCAGTGTGCAGTCAAATAAGACATACATTATAGTATCTAGTAAGATATGTGTACCGTGCACTATACTTCATTTAATATAGCAATAAACAGAAGTGGCCCACCAAAGCACCACTTAATATCTTAAGCATTTCTCTAAGTAGAGTTTCAGCTCATCTTGATTGACCATCCGACCAAAAGTTGTTTGGAAGATATGGCTATTAGCTACAATACAATACTGCCATTCTGCCGTACGACCAATAAATGCAGTAAGTGCAATTTTAGAGTACAGAAAATTAAACCTTATTAGTTAGGCTTATCATACACAGAACGTTATAAAAAAAAACTCTTACTGCGTTTATTGCTCGTACGGCAGCATTGTACCCTTGTTTTCATTTGTTTTTTAGATTGATATGGAGTGAATTTTCGAATGATCTTATTTTTTTTTAACAAATCATTGTTCTCCTTGGTTTATAACATTATAGTAGTTTCAGATTGTTTTTGGGGTGCATGAAAGGAGCCTCCACGAGTGACGATACTTCAGTACGTCCGGCGCACCCTGGGCAGTCAGCCTCGCTAACAACCTTGCTGACTGGCTAATCTTTTTAACACAGCATGAGCTATTCTTGTATAGCTCGTGCTGACACGAGAGAAGAAGATTGTTTTTATTCTTGTCTTATTGCTTAACGGTAGTGATATAGTTAGAGCTTTCATTATCATAATTGAAGTTTTAAACATTTGGATTCTTAACTTTGAGATGATGATATTGGCGTTTTATTATTCTTAAATTTTGTTAATGTTTTTCGAAAATTGACCCTATGGTGTTCAATAAATCATATTCTATCTATTTTAGTAAGAAAGCATCTTTAAATCAAAGAAAATACTATCCACTGTAAAAATTTTCAAATATTTTAATGTGCAGTATTGTGCATTCAAATAAGATATGTATTATAGTATCTTGTTGGGCTCATAAATAAGAAGTGCAAGAGTAAAGGAGTGGTTGTGTGACAAGATACCAGGGACACATCCTCTCTGATGCTTCCGCCGCGCGCCGCGGTGGCGCGGTGGCGCTGGCGTGCATTACTGAAATTCTTTATTTTTCACATTCTGGCCCGGGCAGATATGCGGTCGGAACGCCGCGTTTGTCTTAGAATGATCGGAATTTTGATTGAGGTATTTGAGTTTTTGGGTTGGTCCAACATTTTTGTAGGGAAGGAATGTTTAAGCTTAGAATTATTTTAAGAAATAAAATAACGCGTCTTGTAAAAAACCTATTTTGTGACAATCTGTGATTTTAGAAAAGCTACATTTTTAAATCATGTCTTTCTGCGTACACATAAACTCACGTAAAGATCGATCAAAATAAGATATTACAACTTAATACCTACAAATAATTCATTAATAATTCTAAGGGGTTCAAAATCTATTGAAAACTCACTGTCAATACAGCACCCCATCAAATATTATTAATGCTACTAATACGTCATTAGACTCCCCTTCTGAAAACGTTGCGAATATTCCTCAAACGTTTACAGTTAAGTAACAAGCATTGATTATGTACTATGTTATTCAAACGGAACTATTACATGGAGTAGTAAAGGGTTATAATGCATGATGCATGTACAGGACGGAGGTATCTTTGAGCCGCCTGTAGGGTGAATGAAGTCAACTTGACAATTTGACTTGTAAAAGTCTTTGACTAACTTTTTGATGAATTCGTTGCATGTTTTTCTATATAACTTTTTATTTGTTAATATTCCTTAACATTATATGACCAACTAGTGATCAGTGACAATTAAAAAGTTATAAAGAAAAACATGTAACGAATTCATCAAAAAGTTGTAATGTAACAGACGGCCCTAGGACCTCCTGAGAGCACGTCTGCCACACCAGTTGTAAGGAATGTGACGTTATCAGTGAATCCTACCTATCTATCCCTAGTCGGGCAAATAAGGAAACACTTAACACACAACAATTTTATAATACGATAATAAAGAAACAGTCAGTAAATCCGGGAGTCACACGTAAATGAACTGTAACTATTGGAACACACAATCAAGTTTACAGTTGGTAAAGCGAGCACGAAAAAATGAGGTGAAGGGTGGCGAATACGTAGCCCGTCAGCCAGACGGAGTGCCTGTAGCGCAGCAGCGCCTCAGCGCCGGAGGCCCAGCAATGGCCCACTCGGCGAGAAGCTGGCAGTTCAGCAAGCAGCAATGCCGGAGGCCCAACAATGGCCTACTCGGCGGGGAGCTGGTAGTTCAGCAAGCAGCATAGAAGAGGCAGAGGCCCGGTAATCGTCCACTCGGCGGAGTCCTAGCAATTCCGCCGTCCGGCAGACCGTGCGCACCCTTTCGTTGTTCCTTTCCGAGTCCAAAATAGAATTCCTATCTGTCATTCATAAAAAAGTATAAAATATAAAAATGGCCAGTAGGTAGGTGAATGACTATGAAGGTGATACTACATTACCCCAAAAACCCGGAAAAAAAAAATTTTTTACTTAGAAAAACATTTTTTTTCAACCTATAAATTTTGAGGTTAGGAATATATTACCTTGACACATGCATTCATCATTCTATCAAACAATCAAGCACTCACACTAACAGAGGGAGGGGATATGGCTCACGACTACTTTGAGATCAATGGCACATACTCCACAAGGATATATTTGAGAGAATGAAGGCTTATTTTTAGGGTGTCATAACCCGCACCACTTAGAAAACCCAAAGAAAGATTATAGATAATGAAGGCTTATTTTTAGGGTGTCATTACCCGCACCGCATAGAAGAGAATAGATAATAGATAAATAATAGATAATGAAGGCTTATTTTTAGGGTGTCATTACCCGCACCGCATAGAAGAGAATAGATTATAGATAATGAAGGCTTATTTTTAAGGTGTCATTACCCGCACCGCTTAGAAGAGAATATAGTAGATAAGGAGGGAAAGATAGTAAATAGAAAAAAAAAGAATGGGGATGATATCCACGTGATGTAAAAAAAAGCCAAATAGTTCCCAATAATGAAGTGAGATGAGATGAGATAGGTACAGTATTATAAAAAAAACAGAATATAGAAAAACAGAATATGCAATTTAAAAACATAACTAATTAATAAAAAAAAATATAAATGACAGATAGGAAATACAAACGGTAGAGTTAAAGTGCGAGATATTATGTTGCTGCATTCTGGCTATGAGCAAGTAAGACAAAATAAAGTTTATCAAAAAAAAAAAATTGGCAAGTAAACGGTAAGCAAGTAGACCCAAGTTTAAAAACCAATTTTATCTAACTCGTTTCATCGCGAGTAGTGATGAATGTAGTACTATTCAATGTTAGTAGTAGTAGTAGTGTAGTAGTGTAGTGTAGTTAGTAATTACTAGTAGTGTAGTTAGTAATTACTAGTAGTAGTAGAGTAGTTAGTAATTACTAGTAATAGTAGAGTAGTTAGTAATTACTAGTAGTAGTAGTGTAGTTAGTAATTACTAGTAGTAGTAGAGTAGTTAGTAATTACCAGTAGGAGTAGTAGTAGTAGTTTAATGTTGTAAGAGTATGAAGAGTGTACTACGTTCGAGTAATGTTTGAAGTATATTGTAAGTACAAGGCGATTCGAAAAATAGTTCGAAAAATATTCGTACGTGCAAGTAAGTTTTTAGATTTTAGAAAAAAAATCTTTAAGAAAGAAGATTTAATTCCAACTTAAAAGATCGAAAGAGTTCGCAATTAACCATAAAGTTATCAAACTCAAAAGAAAAATAAATACGTCAATATAATATGACAAATTTATGTTGACGTATTATATGTCAATATCCTAAAATAAATAATATTGAATTATTTTATAGGAAAATAATTCAGTATTTTATTTCCGTAAAACGTTAAATTAAACGCACGAATCGTAAGTATGAAGGAAACATGTAGGTAAGATAACAGTTCTACACAGAAATAAAACCACACAAATTTTATTCCTAATAGTGAGTAACAGCAGGGATAGAAGAATTTATTTTTCTTCGAATATTGCGGTAGACGCAATCTAAGTAGACTAGCTAAGCTACAACTTGGGTTTACTACAACCAACCAACAAGGTAGAAAGCATAATCATCTACAGCAAAAATATTAAGTCACCTTACAGATTTCCGTTTAATTATGCAAGATAAAACGTAGAACTAGAGTATGTAGTCTCACCAGAATGCAACACAATATCTCTGAAAAGACAAATAAATGTTAACAGAGGGTTAGGAGGGGAGAGGGAAAAGAGTAAAATAGAGTACAAATAGAGATAATAGAGGCCGAAAGAATATCCAAACTATACAATTCGTAGCTGAATTATTTTAGAATTTAGAGGAAAGGGAGGGGTTCAGACAAAGTTGGGCGCCAAACTGTAATGTAACAGACGGCCCTAGGACCTCCTGAGAGCACGTCTGCCACACCAGTTGTAAGGAATGTGACGTTATCAGTGAATCCTACCTATCTATCCCTAGTCGGGCAAATAAGGAAAGACTTAACACACAACAATTTTATAATACGATAATAAAGAAACAGTCAGTAAATCCGGGAGTCACACGTAAATGAACTGTAACTATTGGAACACACAATCAAGTTTACAGTTGGTAAAGCGAGCACGAAAAAATGAGGTGAAGGGTGGCGAATACGTAGCCCGTCAGCCAGACGGAGTGCCTGTAGCGCAGCAGCGCCTCAGCGCCGGAGGCCCAGCAATGGCCCACTCGGCGAGAAGCTGGCAGTTCAGCAAGCAGCAATGCCGGAGGCCCAACAATGGCCTACTCGGCGGGGAGCTGGTAGTTCAGCAAGCAGCATAGAAGAGGCAGAGGCCCGGTAATCGTCCACTCGGCGGAGTCCTAGCAATTCCGCCGTCCGGCAGACCGTCCGCACCCTTTCGTTGTTCCTTTCCGAGTCCAAAATAGAATTCCTATCTGTCATTCATAAAAAAGTATAAAATATAAAAATGGCCAGTAGGTAGGTGAATGACTATGAAGGTGATACTACAAAGTTAGTCAGAGGAAACGTTTAAAACCTTCATACAAAACATGTACACTTTTTAAAAAATCCGCCCAAAATCGATCTCACACACGTATAAAGTTTTTTTTTTTTTTTTAATTTAATTTCTATGCCTGCGTTTGGCCGCCATTTCGCCTGATGTTAAGCGGTGATGCGGTCTACGATGGAGCACGCTTGCCCAGAAGATTTTGTAATTTGATAAACTTGTAATGTTATAAATTAAGACACTATTAAACGGTGATGCGTGGCGTAACAAGCGAACGTTTAGCAGCGGAGCTGCGAGCCGGATGTTGCTAAAGCATTCATTTGGGCACCTATAATATAATTTTACAATATGCGTCTTACAAGCCTATTACAAAATTCAACGAAATTATAGCAACACTAGCTACTGCGTTTGCCATAATTGTGAAATGGCTGTTCGTAAACCAAAAATGAAGACCTTTTTTTAATTTTCTCTGTAACTTTAAGTCCCCGTCACGCCTCGTTTTAGTGTAATTTCCAAAAATCCGTCCCTAGTATCATAGGTACCTAAATATATGTGGACTAGTGACGAGCAACAGTGTGACAGTTACGAGAGGACTAATTTTACGGAAACGAACTCGCTTCACAATGTGAGCTCACAAGGATAATAATTATCCAGTCCATGATAGGTATTCCAATATAACAGTAATAGTTCACAGCGAACCAGCCTTACCTTAACCAGCCCGAGCTTCTGACTTTTCACATTCATATTATGCGGTTTTTTTTATAATCTTTGCCCCACACTGAGATTTCTCTTGTATCGTGGATGCGTTTACAGACACAAATCTCACATACACAAACGCCCAGACCCGAAACAACCATCTGTAGGCCATACAAATTTTTGTTCCATATGGGAATCGAACCCACGACCCGTAGCGCAGAAGCCAATCACTTAGCCACTGCACCAAACGTGTCTTATCACTCACGTGATTATTACTATAATAATAATAATGTCCCCGTGTATGCCTTCCAAAGGACCGGACGTCTTCCGCACGGAAGATGAGCCGAGAATTTAAGCGAGATACAAATAATAATAATAATAATACCCCCCCTGGGAAAGGCGTTACCTCATCATGAGATTAACGTAAAACCGGAGGGAACATTAGACTAGCTTTCTACAACCCTATCATATAATAAAAAATGTATCATGAGGTCTACTGAAAAGCTTACAAACCGCAGGGCAGCTTGTGGCGAGCTGTTGGTGAGTGGCGACACTGCGTACCTTATTGCCTCAGACAGTCGGTCAGGGCCTCGTCTCCAGTTTGCCTTTATTGGCTGGCTGGAGTGGAATCCCAAGAGTGCCTGCAGGACTCTCAACTCTGGCTTGCCTTTATCGGCCGGCCAGAGGGGGGCCGCCAGAGCTAAATGCTCGGGGGTGGAAGTGTCTAAAGGCGTAATAGCGGGGAAACCCACTCCGGGTCTCTTAGACCCGCGACGGCGAAACCGGGGCCACACCTCTCTACACCTCTAGCCGCTCACACATCTGTTGCCCCCTTCGCCTATGTACTGGCGGCCTTTCAGGGGGCCCAGCTAGTGAGCTGGCGAGTCACCGTCTGCCAACACTTCAATTTTAAATGTTGAAAGGCAGACGCCGTTTTCTTCCGGTAATAGAAGTTATCTAGTCCACCTAACACCCCTTCCCATAGACCAGATATTTTTCACCACATTTTACAATAGTCTTGCACCCACCTGGGACGGTCCATGACTGTACTCCAATAGTGCAGCCGTGGATAGTCCCGGGTTGGTGCCCCACCCCATTTTAGATTAAAGCTCTCAAAGGGGCCTCTGCGCGTTGGACCTGTGTCCCCGTGTATGCCTTCCAAAGGACCGGACATCTTTCGCACGGAAGATGAGCCGTGATGTCCAAAGAGATACAAGATAATAATAACATCCCTTATTTCAGGCAACTTGGCCCATAGAAAACTAATACATAAATAATAAAAACAATACATAATTATAAACTAATACATAATATTATAAAAATTCACTTAAGCGCTGTCGTTGTGCGATCGTGTGGCACTTGTCCGCGGAAGCGACGGAACACCACTCCCTCCGGCCAAAAGTTCTCCTCCATGACGAGGTGCAGAAGACACTTTTGTACTCGCACCACAAACGCCTTGAAGTTGGCGTTACGGCGCGATTCCAGCAGCTGCACTCTCACCATGGACTTGGCCTTTTGGCGTACATATTCCCGATGTCCTCCGCATTAGTGGTGTAGTTTAAGCGGGAGATGTAGGTACACTGGAGTGTTCGGCATCGCGGCACGAAATGATGCTATGATGACACTCTTGATACCATATGCGTATTTGCATTTAACAAAATCTACGGAAATTGATGCGATCTCTTTTGTATCAGTGACTACAAAACAAGTTCTACAGGTCCATTAACCCAGCTGTCAATAACCACGCTATATTTACTTCATCAACGTTTAAATCTAAAACGCGTTAACATTGTTACCACGTCTGAAACGTTCGTTTGCTCACAATTTGTGAATAAATCATTGTCTTCAGAACAACAAGATAGTGCGTGTTGCTTTGGCAAATTTATTTTTATATTTCACAGAGTTTGAATACAAAGAGCTGTAGCGAGGCGAATATTTTAGAGGAAAATATTGCAGTGTGTTTAAGTATGACAAATGAATATTGTTGGAATTTTCGTAGACGTCGCGTCGTAAAAGTACAAAAATGGGATCATAATGTTATATTAGTATTGTCATCATCATCATTCAGCCGAAAGACGTCCACTGCTGGACATAGGCGTCCCCCAAGCCATGTTGGGGGGGGTTTGCCATAATCGCCACGCTTGGCAGGCGGGTTGGCGATCGCAGTATGGTTGTTAAAGTACTCAGAGAACGCTGCTGCCCATCCTCTAGTGAATCCCTTAGTCGCCTTTTACGACACCCATTGGAAGAGATGGGGTAGCGCTATTCTTTATGTCCGGCTCCACACGGAATATTAATTAGTATTGTGGTCGAGACTAATTATTAACCACGCAGATCATATGATTTGCAAGGTTAAGCTGCGCTTGCCGCGGTCAGTCCGTGGATGGATGACCGTTTGTTAAACATTATAGACCCCACTGTGGCTCGGAGAGCATATTAAACCGTCGGTCTCGGGTGTTATACGAACACCTATGACTGTCGTTACGGGTATTCAGAAGCCTGAAAGTGTGACAACCGGTCTAACTTTAGGATATAGGTATTGACCAATAACTGGGTTGCGGAGGTCTGATGGCAGTCGCTTCGTGTAAAATACTGCCGTATTCAGCTGCATCTGGTATCTGGTTAGACTGGAAGTTGATTACAATATAGTTGGGAAACAGCTAGACAGAACAAAGTCGAGAAGGAACTGAGTTAGCAGCGTAAAATGTAGGAGCATTGCTCCTACTGGTGTCACGTAAAGTAGAAAGATTGATTGATGATGATGATGATGATTCAGCCGAAAGACATCCACTGCTGGACATAGGCCTCCCCCAATAAGGGAGGTTTGTCATAATCGCCACGCTTGACAGACGGGTTGGCGATCGCAGTATGGCTGTTAAAATACTCAGAGGACGCTGCTGCCCATACTCTAGTCGCCTTTTACGACACCCATGGGAAGAGATGGGGTAGTGGTATTTTTTACGTCCGGCACTACACGGAACATCAACGGATTAACATGAAACTATTTTCATCAAATTAAACGCAAAAACGTGCTAAATAAACTTATCAATTTCGTTACATCAACATTAACTTCAGAAGACACGGTAATTTAGTTTCGATGTGTAATCCGATGAAACGGACAATTACAACCACTTATCTAACGAGGCGTAATTGGGAAAGTAACTAAGTAAGCTGTCTATCTAAGAAACAGTACTCGAATTACTCAGAAATCTAGAGAGAATGTTCGAGAACAATTTGAGGGTGCCTACACAAAAAATCTATTCGCTAAAACTTGAGGAGCTAACGCAAAATGTTAGGTAACTTCCAGATGAGAAATCAACATGGCGGGCGAAAGTTTCTAGCTGCGAAGCTGTAATCGTTTATCTTGTTCAAGGTGAAAAATAACTTCATATTCTGTTGCCCACAAGTTTTGTGTTGTATACTTCTAAGGTTAATTTCAAACTTATTTTAAATAACTTTTTTAAGGCTAGTCGGGGGATTTTGATTAAACAAGGTATTCTCTTCCGATGTTGAAACATATTACGTTACCATTTGTGATATTTTCCCACCAATAAAACGAAGTTTAAAAGAACGAATGGTTGATATCGACCAGATAAAAAGTTAATTAATAATGTTCTTCCACTAATGGAAAAAGGGAGCGGGCTTAGACACAGCAATGGGTTGAAAAAACAAACAAAACATGAATGACGATAATGGTAGTGATCCATCAATGGACCTCAAATGTATCTAAATATTGTGATTATGGAAACGTATTAACACAAAACATTTCCCTACACACAAACTGTCGAGTAATCTACTTTTCATTTATTTGTTTCTGGAAAACCATCAGCATAATAGGTTATACCAGAGTATACATACTTAATATACATAACCACTTACTAAACAAAAAGGCAATAAATTATGTATTCACAAATAAAAAGTTGAATACAATTCTTAAATACGTACCTAATACAGATATACACTTCTCATCAAAAAAATCGAAACACTTCCGAAATTATCTTTGTGGCGACAATAAAACAAAAAACAAGCATTAATTCATTATAGAAAAACATAATTTAGTAGCTGGAAGTTTGGCCTTTACAATGGTGTACGAAACTTCCAAAAATTTGTTTTTTTTTTTCAATTTTTCTCCTATAAATGAATGGAACATTGTTTTGAGATAAACGTGTGTTTAGAGTTGGAGTACATTTGTCGTGCAAAAAACGCAAAATAACGCATTACTTTAAAATTTTCTGTTTGTAATTTGTTGATTAGGCTCTGTGACGTCTGTTAAAAAGTTTTTTTCTAACACACATGCATACTTCACCCGCAGCAACCGCCCAAGAAGTGGCATTGCTGGATTCTGGGACTAGTCAGCGTCTTGTGGCTGCAATCTTGCATCTAAGCCTCTTGTCTGTTCATAGAGTGTACCAACGCTGTCGGGAGACTGGTTTATTTCCGCGCCATCCAGGATCTGGTAGGAATCGGGTCACTTCTGCGTGAGACGGCCGGTTTATTGCAACCGTTTGTTTGCGAAATCGACGCCTTCGCGCTTTTCAACTGCAGCAGCAGTTCCGTGTAGTTCGAAGGGTGACTGTAAGTGGCTCTACGATTTGAAGAAGATAGAAGGAACGTAGACTGGTACCACACAAGGCAGCTAATGGGCCAAAATTAACAACAGACCATTGAAGAGCTCACCAAAAAAAAAACGAAACACCTCGCAAGTTTTTGTTTTGAATGGATTATTAGAAAAACATGTTTTTTTTTTTAAATAAATACTAAATGACATTTAATAGTAGGTAGCATAAGGTTTAGAATTCCTTATGTTGATTTTCCATAATTTTACTCTCGTCAGAAAAGAGAACCTTGCTCATTTGTAGGTTTGAACAATTTAAGTGCACAAGTGCAAAATTAAGGCGCGCTCTTCGATGGTCTGTTGTTAATTTTGACCCATTAGCTGGCTTGTGTGGTACCAGTCTACGTTCCTTCAATCTTCTTCAAATCGTAGAGCCACTTACAGTCACCCTTCGAAAAACATGGAGCTACTGCTGCAGTTGAAAAGCGCGAAGGCGTCGATTTTGCAAACAAACGGTTGCAATAAATCGGCCGTCTCACTCAAAAGTGACCCGATTCCTACCAGATCCTGGATGGCGCGTAAATGAACCAGTCTCCCGATAGCGTTGGTACACTCTTTGAACAGACAAGTGGCTTAGATGCAATCTTGCAGCCACAAGACGCTGACTAGTCCCAACATCCAGCCATGCCACTACTTGGGCGGTTGCTGCGGGTGAAGTATGCATGTGTGTTAGAAAAAAAACTTTTTATCAGACGTCACAGAGCCTAATCAACAAATTACAAACAGAAAATTTTAAAGTAATGCGTTATTTTGCGTTTTTTGCACGACAAATATACTCCAACTCTAAACACACGTTTATCTCAAAACAATGTTCCATTCATTTAAAGGATAAAAATTGAAAAAAAAAACAAATTTTTGGAAGTTTCGTACACCATTGTAAAGGCCAAACTTCCAGCTACTACATTATGTTTTTCTATAATGAATTAATGCTTGTTTTTTGTTTAACTGTCGCCACAAAGATAATTTCGGAAGTGTTTCGATTTTTTTGATGAGAAGTGTATAACAGTGCGACTAAAACTAAGATTTTGATAAAAAATCTAGGCTAAGAACCCGTATCATTGGTTCCAGTTTAGTATTTAAAATGTCAAAATAGACAGTAATAATGTACTATCTACTCCAAGTAAACTTAAATAGGTCATCTAGCTATCCAAACGTGAAGGTTTTTGTATATTATCGAACAAAATTGTTTTGTCGACATTGGTATCATTATGCAATTTCTCTCGTTTCATTCGTACATTAAACTCACCAATGTTTTATCAATATGAATGTGCATGTGTGTGTGCCTAATTACAACATAGTTTTAATTACATACACCAGATTCCTAAAACACAGCCACACGGGCACAGCAGTGTTCAAAAGCTATTGCTAAAATCTAACAGTTCAATGCATTTTGTACTAATTAAAAGCTCGAACATTTGATTCGATGCTCATGTTAAACCACAATAATACTCGGTTTACGGAATCAAAACCTATTGATGTTCTTTATGAGCATTTGTGCATTATAAATCAATAGGTTATGAGGGTGAAATGAAAAGGAAGTGCAAATGTATTGGTTTTAAATTGGAACAATCAAAGATTTATAGGAAAAGTTTATAAGCGCGTATTCAATCTAATGCTTGAGAGTTTTTAAAATAAAATTCCAATCACACTTGAACAAACCGGGGCCCTAAAACAGTATATCAAAAATGATCCTAACGGCCGAATCCAATAATTAATTTCAACCCAAAATCTGAATTGACGAAATTATTTATTCTGCAAATTATTTAAAATAATTACTTTAAAATCACTTTTACATGTCTGTAGTAGTTGATGTAGTTTTTTGACAGAAATTAAATAGAATTAATGTCAAAATCCTACATCAATCCAGGGATTTTGGATTGACAACGGCTATTGGTTACGGCCATTAGGATCATGATTGAGATTATGTTTGAGAACATTGTCGCAATCAACACGCTTGAATACCTATCAAGCTAGCGCAAGATCTTCCTTTTGAGATAATCTCTCAGTTCCATTTGCCCACCAGAAGAATAAAATTTAAAGGTATCTCTACACTCGCGTGCGAATCACGGCAAAACTGCCAAGTTCCACATTCGCAGAGGTTCGCGCCAGGTTCACAGTTCGCGCATAAAAATGCTAGTTCTAGTTGTTTAGACCAATTTGAGGTCATTTTCAAAGCTCACGTGCGTAATTCCCTATCTTTTATTATTACGTAATATTCTGTATAAACAGACAACCGGTCGCCGCACTCGACTCGACGCGATTGAGTCGAATGCGAATGTGGATCCTAGTCGCTTTCGCACCAAGTTCGCGGCTTGCGATCCCTTTGTTGCGGTACAAAAAACCGTCAATTTTTGGGAACAAGGCGCGAACGCGACGCGAAGCCGCGAAAAATATGCGAATCGGATCCACACTCGTGGATCGCGGGTGATTCACGGCTTCGCGCGCGATTCGCGCGGGAATATGGAGAAACCTTTAGTAGTAGGAGACCTCCTCGTGAATGAGTTCGAACGGGCTAGTATTACCACCGTACCAGTTACTTTAGCCATTGCTGTTTCGGTTTGAAGGGCACGGGTGCCACTGAAATTACAGGCATATGACACTTTCCAACTGTGTCTCTAAGTTTGACACCGCCTCGGTAATCCTCTTGGTGTTGCAGGTAGTCACCACTTTCCAACCATCTTTTATAAATATTACCTACATAAAAAAAAAAATGAAGGTGAACGACAAGGCTTAATTAACTAAACCAACGAAAGTTTTACAAAAACAATAGTGGAAACCGCGATATCCACAATCCTAACATCAAATTAAATTGAAGGAACGTAAAGTTACATAGAACTGATGCGTTCTTATTTACATTGAACTGAACTAATCAAACTAAACGAGTTCTTCGCAACTCATTTGCGAGTTCATTACTGTAGTAACGTAGATGTTCCAGTTGGTTTTAATAAAACACACGTAGGTGCCTATTTATTTTTATATTTTATTCTTTATGCACAAAAATAGCATAGAGTCGGTCTTAATGTCTTAGAGTGAAGCTACACTGCTCCGTTGCATTGCGTTGCGACGTCGCAGTGCTAGATTTGGACCAATCAATAGATTCCAAATGTAGCGCTGCGACGTTTCATTGGTCCAAATCTAGTGCTGCAACGTCCCAACGCAACACAACGGAGCAGTGTGGCTTCACCATTAGGCATTTAGGTGATAAATGAAAATGTTCTCTAAAACTTATAAGCTAAACTTATAACGTCCGAATTCATTAAAAAATACATACGTCACCAGTGCTCGGTTTTTTCTGTGCAGGGGTAAACGGTACGAAGCCTAAGGTCGGATCGTGTGAACCGGTACTCCGGCATCGCATCTTCCAAATGAAATGAAATCGTTTATTCTGCAAATTGGATATTTAAAAATCACGTTTACATGTCGGTTTGTTTTTTTAAAGCTAGATGTCATCGGCGTTTCCAATCTGACTACCTCTGAGAAGAAAGGCCGAAACAAACTCAGGGGTCAAAGTCTCTTTTGAACTCCAGACATATTTTCTGTTGCAAAAATTTGTGTGAGGACAATGCAGTGCAATGCCTGGACTGGCCTTTTGTGGAAAGTTCGAGAGCAGTTTGGGAGGACCTGTCCCAACAGATGGCACGCATGCATCAGCCATCGTGTAGCTCAACCCTATCTTAGGGAGCTCAACGACCTGACGAACAAAGCGCTCCTCAATTCTTCATTGAACTGGGTACTTAAGTTGGTAGCCCTGTCATCATCTTCCTCATCAGTACGGTTAGGCCGCGGTAATGCAGCGGCCAGATCTTGCGGTTGCTCCAAAACTTGCGATGAGGGCAAAATAAAAATAAAGTGTATTTGCGATTTGTGCGGTGTAGTGGAAGATGTGCATAACTTGTTGATGGAATGTGTCCGTTATCAGGCACACAGAGAGTCTCTGATAAGGCCTCTTAACCTGAACAGACTAAGTATAGGCATGCTTCATGATTTATTATCAAATCCTTCATCTGAAGCATCTAAAAACTTGTTCATGGTTTTTAGTCCCCATCATTAAGTAGTAAGTAGAATTAAGTAGTTTATATTTATATTTTGTTACCTTAGGTTACGAAGGAATTGGCATGTAATAATTTATAAAAATCCTTAAAAAATTAAAGTCTCTTTTTTTTTTAATCTGACTAATTTGTTAATACTACTACGGCTGTATTGACAAGAGGTGGGCTGTATTGAAAATGTATTGTTTAAAGGAGATGTTTGATTTTGGGCCACCACTATGTACAGTATATAGAAAAATAAGAAAAAAATAGGGGATTACCATAAAATACAAATAAATGAATTTGAAGAAGAGAACAAATTGTACTGGAATTATTATTTGGGGACGTTTTTTAATATGTTAACCCTTTTTTTCTGGTAGCCATGACAGTTGTGTTTGACATTAACATGAGTTTGACACTTTGATAGTCCTAGGTTTCGTGATGTGTGTGTGACACAATCGAGTACAACACTTATATTTCTATTTCATTATAATTATAACGAAATCCAAGTATTTTCGTCTATAAACAACGTAGATAGGTTATGTAAGTACACAAGAAATAAACACTATGGGGTCAATGACATGCCAACACTTGTCAAAATGACATTTCACATAATTTCGATCCACCATATTTTTATGTGTTGTGTTGCTCTCCTTGACCAATTTAACTTGAATGTACAATTAAACAAAGTAACATTTTAGAAAATTAACATTAAAATACGTTTACTTTATTGTACAGCTATATTTCCATATAGTGTACATGGTGCTGGCCCAGGCTCCATACATTTCTGAAACATCTCCTTTCATAATCTCAGAGACTATGATAGAAAACGTAGTACATAGTTTTTTTTTTTCATTGCCTCACACTGCTATTATAGTTTTGACACATTTTTATAATGGGACGACAAGGTTACATGCTGCTTTATTATTATAATAACTTCATGGTTTCCATGACTATTCTCATATTAATTAAGTCTCGCTTCAAAGAATCGAAAACACCGCATTCCCTTCCAAAATTAAATTATATCGAAAGAGGGAACATTTTAGATTCAACCTTGTAAATGAACATTACGCACGTCGCACAGTAATTAAAATAATTAAATTTCAAGCTGCGTACATATTTACAGAGTTTACTTAAACAAGTTACTTGGGCTCAAACTAAATACAACTTTAGTTTTCCCAGGAGAGCCGTGCAAACTTATCTGGATAAAATTTCGGTACCCATGCAAAATCTAGGTCTTAAGTTTTTAATTGCTCTAAGTAAAGTTCCATTTGGGAGCTTAAACGTGGTATAACTTGTTGCAAAACGAAATATGTTTTCGCAAAGTGATTTTCAATATTGAAAAGGATAGACTGTGAACTAATCATGCTAGATAGTAGTAAACTTATGCGGCGTCTTACGTGAGCGATCTAGAAGCGACGCGAAGCGGCGCGGCGTGACTCGAAAACAAAAAACAGTCGATACCTATTGAAGTGGCCTACGTGACCAAATTCACGTGGAGTGCGATGCCGCGCGGCGCGAAGCGAAGCGAACGCGATCAGTTGGCTTAATATTTTCGCGCGAAGTGGATGCGGTGCCGTACAGTGTTACTGAAAGGCGGCGGCGCGCGGCGGGTGGTTCGCGAGCCCGTAGGACAAAGCCGCCGCTTCGCACCGCATCGCATTAAATTCGTGTGTCACCTCATCGGATCGCTTCGCAATTCGCGTTCGCTTTGAACCGCGTAAGACGCCGCGTTAGTGTTATGACGTCATAAACAGTACAAACTCAAGACTTTTGTGCATAATATATTTTAGTCCATTTGAATCACGTTAGTGTTATGTCTAACTTTTTATTCACTTTAAACACTATTGCCCAATATTTTGAAATCTAATAATATCATCATAACATCACGCCTGTATGCCTCGAAGGGTTGGGTTGAGCTGTATGTAGTAGTACACTCTCATTTCACCGTTATGTTTACATCCCATGTTATAGGGGGCGAACCTATTGCCATCAACGGGGCCACGAATCCATACTCCAGGCTGCTACTTAAAATTTCCACACGAAAAAACCCAATAACACTTTGTCCGACCTGGGGATCGAACCCAGGAGCCCACGATCAGTCGCGGTTCAAAGCGACGCGAATTGCGAAGAGATCCGATGCGGTGACACGCGAATTCAATGCGATGCGGTGCGAAGCGGCGGCTTTGTCCTACGAGCTCGCGAACCGCCCGCCGCGCGCCTCCTTCATTCAGTAGCACTGTACGGCACCGCATCCAGTTCGCACAAAAATATCAAGCCAACTGATCGCGTCACTCCACGTGCGTTTGGTCACATAAGCCACTTCAATAGGTATCAACGGTTTGTTGTTTTCACGTCGCGCTGATTCTAAATCGCTCATGTAGGTTGCCGCGTAATTTACCTACCCCAAAAAGCAATCGCTGCGACATCAAAAAAGAATTGTACTAAATTAACGAATCCACGCGTAGTTTTCCGTACAACTCATCATCCGTTCCGAAAACAGTGAGCAAAAAAAAAAAGCAAAAAAAAAACGCAAACACGCTCCCGTCTCGTCCTGTTTGCACTTAATTAGCAACAATCGCTTCAAGCACTTCATGACGCTGTTTCATCACGCTGATCCGACTGATATGAGGATTTACATCCCTGTATGCTGATTGGATGGTTTTGATTCACGCACAAATTCGTGCTGGAACTGTGTGGGAACAAATTATATCGTCTAATTAGAATTGTGAGCTAACGAGTAACTGTAATTTGGCTTTACGCGTACGTACTTTAAACAATACGTTGTCGGCAGAAATAATGCAGATGGATTATTATGGATATCAAAATGTTTAATAAAGGGATTTGAATGTTACTTCTATAGGACCAAACTCATTCTGCCTAGCCTTTTCCTAATTATGTTGGGGTGAGCTTCCAGTGTAACCAGATGCTGCTGAATACCATTATTTTACACGGAGCGACTGCCATCAGACCTCCGCAACCCAGTTAGCGGGCAATGTCGATATCCTAAGTTGCCCGACCAGTAACAGGCCTGAAAAGACGGCAGGCCGTGTTCCACGCGCGCCTCTCAGGAGGACGCGGAGCGAGGCCCCACAGAAGGAGTGGTCCACCAGGGGCTGGCGGACCGAGGCCTCCCGGGACTGCGGTGCATGCAGCTGCGAATCCCGGAACTCTGGCCATAGGTAGGTCAGGAGATGGAATACCGTGAGTTTTTAGCCGGTAAGAGTCCGGCATAACCCTTCGCCTGCCCCGGGCGGAGGGTAGCCATGAGGATTTTCCGACGAAAAACAAAAAACTTCCAAGCTTCTGACTACACGTAACGACTGTCATAGGTACTCGTATGACACCCGGGAGCAACGTTTAACATGCTCTCCGAGGCACGGAGGGGTCTCTATGTGTAACGAATGACCCCCATCCACGAGATGACCGCGGCCAGCGCAGCTTAACCTTGCAAATCATATGAACCGCGTGTTATTTTAATTAGGCACGAGCCCTTTATACGAGCTCTTATAGGACCAAGCTACAGTAAACATATAAGCTAAAGCAGTACCTCAATTTACTATAATCGCCTGAATTGACACACATAGACACGCACCATATACTGAGTATAATGCATTTTTTGTATGGGACTGTATCACGATAATATCTTAGAAGTCTTGTTGCAGTGCGTGTCTGTGTGAGTGTGTCAATTCGGACGATTGAAAGTAGTCGAAGTACTGCTTTAAGGTACGAATCCGAGATGGGCTGCAAACTGCAACCGCAGGCCGCAAGTCACATTGGTTTGTATGAACCAGTAGTGTCGCTTGTCTGCTGCTGTCATCTGCGGTTGCAGTTTGCGGTCGCCGTTGGAATACTACCTTTAAGGTGTGTACCTTAAAGGTGTTATTTGGACGGCGAGTTGCGGTCTGCGGATGCACTGCAGTTTGCAGTCCGTCTCGGACTTGTACCTTTAGTTTATACAGGGCGTGCCACGCCTTTGCCACATGGAGGGAAAGTACTTTAAATACAGTAGCTAGAAAAAAATACTGAATGAAGAGTTTTATTTTAAAAACAATACGAACTGCATTCAAAGAATTTTAAATAATCACCTGTTGGAACCGGGAATCGAACCCAATAAATGTAAAAAAAACTGCTCGATGATATAAATATATAAACGTTACATCTTTAAAATTGTTTTAAAATTGGATTTTAAAACAATTTTAAAGATACAACGTTTAGAAAGATAACAGTGACATATAAATCCATTGACAAGAGACGAAATCATTACCATTTAGTTTGTGTTTCTTTAAATAAATCTCAAAAGACATCACATTCATCAATCAAAGCGAATTATTAGACAAAGAAAATCGAAATAATTTTACGCCTTTTCAAAGCGGTGAATATCAAAGACTTTACCGAATGGATTTTAGCTCTAAAACAAAGGTACGTGAGTAACTATAGGTACCTAAATATAGCGACATTGTTATGTGATGTAAGCGATACGTCACGAATTTCTCACAGCTCGCCAGCTTCCAATTAATTTGAGGGAGGTACCTCTTCCTAGTCTCCCATAAAACTTACTATCATAATAATCAGTGTGGAAGTTTTCGATTACGTAGATTTATCGTATTAACGATCATAAATATTCATGGATTAGTATGTAAGGGGTGGGGAAACATAACTATAACAAAAATAACCACTTTAAAGCCAGGTCCGCGGCGCCAATTTTATAACAAAACATGTTATCAAAACAATAGCGTCCGACCGAAGGTTCAGTTTCGGTTTCGGCCAAAAAATCTTGTTTCGGCTACAGTTTCGGTTTCGGCCAAAAATCAGCCGAAAGTTCGGCCGCGCCGAAACTCAGTGTTCTTGAATTGTCGCGCGTCAATCTTACGTATGTTTTCAAAAAATCATGCTATCAAATCGTCACATGCAGTCGGAGGCTACATAAGACTTATGTAATTCATAAACTGACTAACCAAAAAAACAACACCTTTGCCCCACCTTGTACAATAGAATAGAATTTTTTACATGTCTAAATAAGGTTCGGTTTCGGTTTCGGTTTCGGCCGAAACTGAGACTGGCGCCGAAGATTCGGTTTCGGTTTCTGTTTCGGCTAAAAATCGTGTTTCGGTCGGACACTACAAAACAAGTTAGCAAAACATGTTAGCAAAACAGCCAGTCCGCTGCGCTTTTATCAAAACATATTAGCAAAATAGCGATGAGCAATTGTTACTAAAACTAATCGACTTAATCGATTGTTCAGTTCAGTCGATAAAAGTCGATAATAATTGATGTTAGTCGATTATGATCAACTAACGGCGCGCAGCAGGCGATAATCATTGATACGGTTACCGTATCAACTTTAACTACTAATTTGTATTGAATTGTGGCGCAGCGCACGTATTATACGTAGTATATTCGTACCTACTACTAAATAAGTGATTACTAAAAGGTGGTGCGTGCACTGCCGCTGCGCCACAATTCAATAGTTAAAAGTCCGTGCGCCACTACTTACAAGTAAAACTGCTGTTATTATGCGCACACACACGTCACACACTCGCATGCATAGCGGATTGCAGAGTACATTTAGTAGTTCTTCGATTGTTATTCGAATAATTATGGTGAAGAACTACCAAATCGACAATCGAATGCGCAACAGTTCAATTTTCGAATCATTGTTTTTTTTGCAACAATTGCCCATCGCTATGGCAAAACAGCCAGTCCGCTGCGCAACACTGTTTTCTGTTTGTCTGCTGTAGGTGGTCCTAGGGGACCCTTCCTACGTAACCGGGCAGTTATTGGCGAGACCTGAAGGGTCTTCAGCCAAGCAACACTGATGGCGTCTTCCTCTAGTGAGCGCGAACACAAAATGCGTCACTTCCCCTCCCCGCAGGCGAACACGGGGGATGTTATCCATTCGTCTCGGCAAACTTGTTATTGTGTTTTTGCTAACCAATCTGTTTGGCCACGCCCCTATTCGGTTGGCAAACAATGTTATCCTTCATCAGCGGACCCGGCTTTAAGCTTAATATTTCGTAAATGGATTCCTGTATTGAAAAAGTGTTAATGATATCCTCAATATTTTTGAAAGACCTATTCAACGATATTCAACACGCTTGGATATCCAAGCGCGCCATTTAGGGAATAGTATTCTTTCTATTTGTATATGTTACGGCTAATAGCCGAAGTGCGGCTACACCTAGTTTTAGCCGGGTACAACTAGGTGCAGCCGGCCACATGCGGTTAAACTTAAATCTATCCTACTTATCTTCGGTTAGAACTAGGTTTAGCCTTCATCATAGCGGCTAGAACTAGGTGCAGCCGCACACCGATGGTTAAGGGTAACCCCGACACGGATAGGTTAGGTTCGAAGGGGATGACGGGGGCTAGAGTGAGCGAGCGAAGCGAGCGAACGAAGCCCCCGTCATCACCTTCGTGTTAGGTTACTTTAAACCCTGCAGACAGAAATAGGAGCCCCGCGCCGCGGGGCTCCATCGACTTAAGCTCCACCTAGTTCTAACCAACTGCTACTGGTTGCACCTAGTTGTACCCGGCTAAACCTAGGTGTAACCGCCATTCGGCTTTTAAACGTAACATATATACGAATAGAAAGAATACTCTTCCCTAAATGGAGCTAATTTAAAAAAAAAAAATTGCAAATCTTTGTAGGCGTTACAAATATGTGTATAGCCACGCCAATATTCAGCTTTATAGCACTAATAGTCTGCGTGCAAAATAGCTGTGACATACTATTCTACCTGTCACATTTTTATATGGAAAAATATCTTTTTTTTATTACTTGTCTTGGTCGCGTTTGACCCTCGTCGCACCTGATGGTAAGCGCAGACAGGGTCTAAGATGGAGCACACGAATCCAAGTAACAGAGATATAGAGGGATTCCTCTATATCCCTCTGGCTCTCACATACACACGACGGAACACAGTAAACTGCTTGGCGCCGGACTTTAATGTGAGGGTGGTAGCTAGCCAGACGGACCGTATAGATCCTACTACCAAGCAAAAATATTATACATACGTACATATTATATAAGACATAGTATACAGAAAGTGAGACTGCCTCGTTGGTTTAGTCAGCAAGCGCGACTGCTGAGCGTGAGGTCTTGGATTCGATCCCCAGGTCGGGCAAAGTGTTATTGGGTTTTTCCGTGTGGAATTTATCAGTAGCAGCTCGGAGTCTAGATTTGTGCCCAGTTGATGGCAATAGGCTCGCCCCCTATTACATGGGACTTAAACATTAACAGCGAAACGTGGTTGTACTATACACATCTGCCAACCTTTCGAGGAATAAGGCGTGAAGAAGTTATTATACAGACAGACAGACGTAAAGTCAGACAGACAGACGGACATGGTGAAAATATAAGGGATCCTTAGTATGACAACGGTACCCTAAAAACTGAGAAAATTTTATTAAGTAAAAGGAATACGTATACCGTAGACGTACACAATAAAATTAAAAAGATTAACTAATTTTCTAAAACAGAAGGGGCACTGGAGGGACTGGCCATTTAGTTACCAACTAAAACTTTGACAAGCAAAGTGCAAAAGGCTTAAACAAAATTAACAAATAGTCCTTTAGACTAAGCCGGGATGATTCTAAACACAAACTTTCATCCACATTAGATTTTCAAACGATTTAAATTAACTTTGATGTCGAAAACTTTAACTATTCGTGAAAACTGTAGGTAATTAAGTGACTCATAAAATAATGGAGCCACAGTATAACTGTACTTGGGAGCAAAGAAATCGAGCCACTCGTTTTTTCACGTGTCCTGGTTATTAGTTTTGATTTCATGAATTATAGAATTCAAAATACAAAAAACTACCCTCATTTTAAAGATTATCAAATAACCTTTTAGGCGATATGCGTTTAGAATTGATCTGTTCCATAATACATAGACGACGTCTGTGGTCTAGTGGTTCGAGTATCGGACTGCTGATCACGAGGTCGTGGGTTCGATTCCCACAGGACACAAATATTTATGTGATAAACAAAAGTGTTTGTGTTCGTCTGGGTGTTTCATAAGCATTATAAGTACGAATTTATAAAAAAAAAGTATATAAGTATTATATCCATTGTCTAATACCCATAACACAAGCTCTGCTTAGTTTGGGACTAGATGGTGCTGTGTAAAAAATGTCCCAAAAATATATTTATTATTTATAATACCAAAAATAACATAATAACAACTATACCTACGTGAAAAATAGAAGTGGCTCGATTTATTTGCTCTCAAGTATTTTTACGGAGTACAGTGTTACCGTTGCCTTCGATATAGACAGCCCTAAAGAACAGTTCGTCCATCTTATCGACATTATTTGGCTCACTGATTAAATTTAGACTGTGGTGGTAAAAATCTGACATACCTGTGGTGATTATTACTTCTCCTACTTACATACTTGCCCCCCGATGTTGACGTTGTAGATCGATTCGGTTAGTTAGTTTTCTGTGTGAGAAAAACGAGATAACAAAATGAATCGGTTGACAACTGACTTGTTATCGAAAAGATTCTGAATAGGAATGCAGATTGCTGACTCCTTTAACACATTCGAGTCCACCATAGAGATCATACGCCATCCCGCCGTACATATTGCTAGTTGATTTTCCAGGGTCCTCGGCATTACGTTTGCGTTAAGAGTGAACCCTCGATACCTGGCATTAGGTTAAAAACCGTGAAAAATACGCTAGTACGTCGTAAAATAGGTGTTTGTTTGTGTCACGACGGTGAATTTTCCAAGACAAACCTGCATTTAAAAATGAGCACTCCACGAGGGCACCCGGCATGGCGAATGCGACTACAGGGTGCCCTCCAGGGGAGCATTCGGCACTGAACGTGTTAATCTTGCTAGATATACCTGTCTGAAAAAATTTTAATTGCATCCATGAAGAAAAAAGTAAATATACTTATTCAATGTAACATCTGACCAATAAGACCTAGTTAGAAAGGAAATGTGTAGAAATAAGCAACATGTTTGCTTCTAGCAGGGATTCAATTATGCTGTTATGAAACTTAACTGTCCAACAAGATGAGCTTGAAACTCTACTTATAGAAGTGGTTCAAAAGACATTCATGCCTGAGTGGGCCTCTTCTATATAATGTTGTATTAAATGGAGTGTAGATACAGATAAAAAGAAAATATTTAATAGTTTTACAAACAGCATTCTAATTGCGCAATTGCGATAGTTCAATAATTTCCACAGCAACGTATGTATTAACAATCCGACTTCTCCACAACTATTACCATGCAATGAATATTATTTTTGACACATCAACTGTCATGATTGATGTTGGTAACGTTACACAATAGGGTATTTGACTGAAAAAATCTAATTAGTTCGTCAGTTAGATTATCAAAAAATAGTTGAGACGTATTTTTTCTTTTGTTACGTAAACCAAAATTGACGAAGATACGACACTTTTAAAATTGGCAAAACATCACAAGCAAGTACAATTTTTACTTGCTTCTGACGTCACAAGCCCCCACTCTCGAGTTTTGATGCGTTTTATCGTTCCAAATATTCATAGATTTAACAAAAGAAAAAAATTGTGTCCATTATTTTTCAAAACTCTAACTGCCGAACTAATTAGATTTGCAATTTATTGATGCTGTCAACATGCCTATTGCCCTGCTGGTCTATCTGGTGAAAATGGCTCCCACCACAGGCATATTCAACTACAGTAACACGAGAATTGCTGTTACGCTACCAACCTTGGGAGACAAAATTAGACAGTCAACGACATTACTTTTTAAACTAATAAGTACGTAAAATGAACTCAAACGGAAAAATTATAAAGTTTATTTTCTCTCGACCCGTAAACCTACAGCAAAACTATCAAACACTACATCCAGTTCGTGGCTGTAGAATGAAAACCCAAGGAGTACAATTTGGTCATATTTATTTTATCACGATGTATAGTTACTATAATTATTATAAGAGAGCCGCTCTATGCGAAATTAATTTGTAGGCACTGAAATTAAGCCTTTATTGGGTACTAGCTTTTGCCCGCGGCTTTGCTCGCGTTAATTTAGAATTTGACAATCAACTCTTAACCCACTACTAAAGTTTCCATAGTAATATAATTCAATCATGATTCGAAAGATCCGTGGCGCCATCTATTATCTTTATTGTTGTTTTACTCGGGAACTGTACTTTTGTTCGGGATGAAAAGTACTCCTGATCCGTTTCTGTATATCTGACAACGTATATGCAAAATTTCAGGATGATCGGTTCAGTGGTTTAGGCTTGAAAAGGTAACAAACAAACAAACTTACTTTCGCATTTATAATATTAGATATAACATTCGTCATAAATATGATTGACAAGCTTTTGGACGCGACTTGGTCCACGTTAAAGCCCACAGAAACCATGAATGACCAAAGGCATTCCCGAGGTTTTCACTATATGGCGAACAGTAAATTTAAAAAAAAAGTACTTAAACAAAACCACCAATCATTAATTTAATGCCCGACAAATCTTCACTTTACTATATTTTATTCTTTAATTTATCCGTCACATCAATAACAAAAAGCATTCCCAATAGACAGGCTCACAATAGAAGATCTCATTTTTTCATAATAATATCCCCAAGAAATGGGCCATTATCTCTTATTTATCGCGTAAACTCGTGAACTGTATGAAGCTCAACTCTTTTTTACTCAACAATAATTCTTTTGGCCTAAATAAAACTGTCAACTTTGTTAGAATTACATGTTATCCACATTTTCTGCTGAAAAGGCATAAATTTGACACAGCTACTCTCGAATTTTAAGAGAATAAGCATCAGTTGGCAGCTTTAAGCGCAGTTCAGACTACGCTATACTATTTCGCTATATAGTAAATCATATTGAGTCATGAGCTATAACTATGTAGCATGACGATCACACTATACGCTATATCGCAAGCTGGTCTACTATGTATAGCAAGTTATTTGACGGCGATCCGTAGGATGATGGACGGAGTAGAAGTGAGGCGGGGTAGAGACCGGAGAATCGTACGATATAGCTCTGAGAATCGCTCAAGTTTATTGCGTACAGCAAGCCAATACTTTATAGCATAGCGTTGTGTGAATGTGTCCGTATAAAATGTATGCTGAGCGATATCGTTGTGCTATACAATATTTGCTATACATATTATAGCGTAGTCTGAACTGTGCTTTATACTCTTGTATAATCAAAAGCAAAAATTTCAAAATGAATAATATCAGGAGTTAAGTTTTTCTTAATTTATCATACCTCACTATCAATAACTCACTACTCTATTATTATCTATATATATAAAAGAAAGTCGTGTTAGTTACTTCACTTATAACTCAAGAACGGCTGAACCGATTTAGCTGAAAATTGGCAGGGAGGTAGTTTAGAGCCAGGAGAAGGACATAGGATACTTTTTATCCCGTTCGACATCATGTAGGTAGGTAGTAGGTAGGTAGTAGGTAGGTAGTAGGTAGGTAGTAGGTAGGTAGTAGGTAGGTAGTAGGTAGGTAGTAGGTAGGTAGTAGGTAGGTAGTAGGTAGGTAGTAGGTAGGTAGTAGGTAGGTAGTAGGTAGGTAGTAGGTAGGTAGTAGGTAGGTAGTAGGTAGGTAGTAGGTAGGTAGTAGGTAGGTAGTAGGTAGGTAGTAGGTAGGTAGTAGGTAGGTAGTAGGTAGGTAGTAGGTAGGTAGTAGGTAGGTAGTAGGTAGGTAGTAGGTAGGTAGTAGGTAGGTAGTAGGTAGGTAGTAGGTAGGTAGTAGGTAGGTAGTAGGTAGGTAGTAGGTAGGTAGTAGGTAGGTAGTAGGTAGGTAGTAGGTAGGTAGTAGGTAGGTAGTAGGTAGGTAGTAGGTAGGTAGTAGGTAGGTAGTAGGTAGGTAGTAGGTAGGTAGTAGGTAGGTAGTAGGTAGGTAGTAGGTAGGTAGTAGGTAGGTAGTAGGTAGGTAGTAGGTAGGTAGTAGGTAGGTAGTAGGTAGGTAGTAGGTAGGTAGTAGGTAGGTAGTAGGTAGGTAGTAGGTAGGTAGTAGGTAGGTAGTAGGTAGGTAGTAGGTAGGTAGTAGGTAGGTAGTAGGTAGGTAGTAGGTAGGTAGTAGGTAGGTAGTAGGTAGGTAGTAGGTAGGTAGTAGGTAGGTAGTAGGTAGGTAGTAGGTAGGTAGTAGGTAGGTAGTAGGTAGGTAGTAGGTAGGTAGTAGGTAGGTAGTAGGTAGGTAGTAGGTAGGTAGTAGGTAGGTAGTAGGTAGGTAGTAGGTAGGTAGTAGGTAGGTAGTAGGTAGGTAGTAGGTAGGTAGTAGGTAGGTAGTAGGTAGGTAGTAGGTAGGTAGTAGGTAGGTAGTAGGTAGGTAGTAGGTAGGTAGTAGGTAGGTAGTAGGTAGGTAGTAGGTAGGTAGTAGGTAGGTAGTAGGTAGGTAGTAGGTAGGTAGTAGGTAGGTAGTAGGTAGGTAGTAAGTAGGAAAAAGTGCATTGCAATGCATGCGGGTACAGCTAGTTTATTCATAAAACAATTTTTTTAAATGAAATTTCCCCTAATTTTGATTTTGACTGTACCCTTATAAAAGCAAATTGTGATCAGCAATCTGTCTGCGAAGCATGATAATTCTGGCTTAGCGACTGACCACTGTACATATAGAAATGTCTATGTAGAGACCCATGTATTTACAGCAAAAGAAGTAGGTAAGTATTACGATAAAACATTTTTTTGTGATGAAACTATTATTACTTTACGATTACGATCACGTTTACGATTATTGCCTGTAATTCTAGCTGCGGGTAGTCTCCGAAAAGTCAAAATATAAAGTTGTGTTCGAGTACACGAACGACCTAAAAAAAGTTATGTTGATAATTTACATAAAAAATATAAATACCTGTAACTTCATATCATCGAAAATATAATTGCTATAATAAATCAACCATTACAATTAATCGTTTCTTCTTTCGTTTCTGCACGAGTTATACAAGAATACAAGCAAGAGTGGTAGTGGAAGGGCTCGTGGCTAATTAACAACGGCACGGATCATGATGTGATTTGCAAGGTTAAGCTGCGCTTGCCGCGGTCAATCCGTGGATGGGTGACCATTCATTACACATCGAGAGCTCTCCATGCTTCGGAGAGCACGTTAAACCGTCGGTCCCGTGTGTCATACGAATATGACAGTAGTTACGGGTAGTCAGAAGCCCGAAGGTCTGCACCAAGCCCCAACCGGTCTAACCTTAGGCCTCGTTCAGGGCGACTCCGCGGCGCGTCTGGCCTCGCGTTCGCGTTTTCTCCATTCACGGAGAAGCGGTACGTGAAGCGGCAAGCGGGGCCCGTGGTGCCAGCCACAGCTTTGCACGTTCAAGTACAAACATATACCGTGTTGTTCCGTTTATGAAAACGCGGGACGTCGTGCGGCGCATGCTGCGGTGCGTGGGAAATGACGGTGTCCACCGCGACCGCTGCAGCGGACACCGCAACTTCCGCTTTTGGCAGTCTTCTTTGGACATTTCACAACGCAGATGTGTCGTTACAATGGAGTATGATTTCATCGACATAAAGCTAGAATATAATAGCAACACACAACAAACTCGCTCGCCTTCGATGCCAAAAACAAACTGATACACACGCGGGGTACGCGGCGAGGACCCGACGGTGGCAGTCGCGGCAAACGTGACAGCGGCCGCCGCGTGCCCCGCTGCGTGTAGCGCTCAATATCAAACAAAACGCGCGTGGTGACGCTTCTACTTGTATATGAACGCTCTCATATATTACCATATGTTTGATTAGACGGAGCGACGCGACGCCCGATGCGCCGCGCAACGCCCCGAGTCGCTCCGTGTAAAATACTGATATTCAGCCGAATTTGGTTAGACTGGCTGCTGCCCCCAAGAAAGTTGGGAAAGTGAAAACGCACTTGAGTATCGTTAGTCGTGGAGGCGCTTTGCACCTCAATTAATTGCTAAATTACACCAATAGTCGTTGGTTACGATTAATCGTAATCGTTTCATCAGGATTTTTTTCCATTAAAATTTGCATAAATCTATTTTATTTGCATAAAGCTTGAAAAAGCAATCGTCATATTGTTCTTTTAGTGTTGAATTTGTTTGTTTTAGCGCTTCATCACTTTGGATGATCCCCTTGGAAAACTTTATGAAAAACATTGACAATAAGCTTACACTCGTAAATTGAAATCCTTCGACATACAAAAATTGGTTGTGTATTTTATGTTACTAAATCCATCAGGCATCAATTAGTTATTCCACGGAAAAACGTACACAATAAATCCACATCTATTTTGTTACTTTTGATTAAATAGAATATGCAAACGTATTGCCGAGATTTATATTAAAATAGAAACAAAAAGTAATTTCAACAAAGACAAGATTTAATTAGAATCTCATTGTACAGTTAAAACACGAGATTTTAATTAACAGTTCTGTTCACAATAATCTTAACGTTCCCTTACACTGCAAACCGCAAAAATAATTGACAAAGAAGGTAGGCAAAGAGACCGTGAACGGGCCGCTCCCTCTACCAACGCATTAACAGACTGTTTGAAGAAAAAAAGTTGTTTGCGCTTATTGTTAGAGAATATTTCCGTCCAAATATAAAAATGTTGCATCAGAAAAAGTTCAAAAGCATTCTCAGCGCAAAAACTTGGAGGTTTTAAGCTTACTCAAACTGGAAAGTTAGGCAAATGACACCGCGGGGACAGAAATATTTCGCAATCTTCTCACAAACCGAGATAGGATGCTTTCTTAAAGTTTTTCCAAAAGGAAGTTGGCCCGAAACGAGTAGCGTACCGTCGCCGGCGCTTCATAGCTCAAACAAGACAATAGATACCAGAATAGTTGAAATGTTAACTTTTGTTCTTGTCGTTGACAGCCCGCCTTTTCAGAGAGGATTTCTCATTTTCTTAAGGCCTAGTGTTTGCCAGGGGTAAAGCAGCGCCGGTTAGCTATTGACTTAGTTAATCACTTGGGTACCTGTTTTCAGATCGGATTCAAATCTTTAAAGTAGTTAATTTTAGATAAGAAGTAGAATAGTGTACCTACCTTTCGACATTTTTTTTTTGTCTGACACCAACCATGGAATTGGTTTGCATAATATACGGTACTCAATAAAAATACTCAAAAGAATCGAGCTGCTACCTTAATAGGCGGGTACGTAGTGAAAGCGAACAGTTAAAATAGAAATAGGCATGAATACATTGAATACCTGAGTTTAAAAATGCATAAAAATATTCTTATTCTATACTGTACAAAAGAAAATTGCAAAATTAAAATTTAGTGAAGTCGTGTACAAAGGCAATCTTAACTCAAAAATGAGTTTTCTACTAGCAAACCTTTGAGTGATACAGAAAGATTGACAGTGTGGCTGAGGGAAAACTCCAGTGTACAACTGTCTTATTTAAATCTACTTATTTATGCTATGCTAAGGTACAGTCAACATCAGATACATAGAAGCAATTCAGGTACTCAGATAATTCTACGCTCTCAAAAACACATTAACATCTGCACAACAATAGCGTTCAAATTATTGTTAGCATCCAATGTATCAAAATCATCTGAACACTCGCAATTCAAATATTTCTATGCAAACAAATCATCTTGTCAACTGAGGTAGGTAGTCAAATGTAACTAAGCAACCAAAGTGTTCAAAAATATGTAAACAATAACCATTTCTCAATACATTGCTCAGTGATACTAAGGCCTGTTACAAACCTAGACGTTTTAGGGCGGTTACAGACCTTGGTTTATGCTCGTTTATAAGCGACTTCAAAAAGGAGGAGGTTCTCAATTCGGTTGTATTTTTTTTATGTTTGTTACCTCAGAACTCCGTCATTTATTAACCGATTTGAAAAATTCTTTTTTTCTTGGAGAGGGTATAGGTACTTTTCGTTTAGTCCCCTAAAAATGTTGTTATGATTAGACCATGAACTTCAGAGATATGGAACGGAACTCCTCATCGGATCAAAGCAAAATTTTCAAATAACTAATATTGCTTTGTTTATACGTGTTGTTGGTAACTGATTACTGGAAAAAATGAGGGGGTGCGTAACCCCCCCCCCCTCCCCCCATTTTCCGGAATGTTTGAATTATATTGTGTAAGGTATAGCATGAAAGGGTTTATTATACCCGACTACGGCAAAGTCAAAAATAAGGATTATGAAGAGAGAGTATGGAGGAGAGAGGGTTTAATTTATGGCACTAAAACGTATTCAATAAAAAATAAACTTATAAAAAAGTAAAAACCGACTACAAAAAAAAAACTAAAAGGAGTAAGGCCTCGGCCTTGAATTTTGCGGGCAGCGGGGCGGCGGCGGCGGCGGCGCGGCAGCGGGGCGGGCAACGCATACCTGTTCTCCAAACCAGCGGGCAGATCGCGCGGCACTATAGCGGTGTAGTGTTGTGTTCGTGGTTGTGTTGTCGAGATATTTGTTTTTATTCGCGAACGAAATGTCTGAAAAACGGCGACAACATCTTTTTGAATCAAATTTATTTCTAACGCTCGATTTATTGTGGGCAAAAGAAGAAGTGGATCCCTACTATAGGGCAAGGAAAATAAACGGCGAGTTTTATCGAAATTATGAAGAACAGAGACAAAATCCCGACAAATTCTACGACTACACCAGAATGAGTGTAGAAACTTTTGACTATATTCTTGAAACTATCAAGAGTGATTTAGAGTCTGGAATTAATCCAAAACGATTTAGAGGGATATCTCCAGCAGAAAAATTATACTGGATGCTTGGGTAAGTAAAACAACGAAATTGTAGTTTGTAATTGTATTTATTGATAGTTTTTTATTATAGTTTTTTTTTAAATAATCGCATTAGTTACTAATTAATTTTTAAAACATAATAAATATTATAATTGACATAATAAATCATTTTTATATTTACCTTCAATATTCAGTTCGTTTTTTATTTCTTCCCATAATTGGTTAATTATTCTTCTATTTTTATGGTTCGCATCTTTGCTGTTCCATATGGGTGTCCTCTCAAAGATTGCTGAAATAATTTGCTCTTGCACGTCCGAGGACATTTTGATACGTCACAAAAAAAATATACAACACTATACTACAATGCAGACGCGCAACGCGGGCGGTCACCGCTTGACTGGAGTGCACCGCTCGTTGCCCGCCCCCGCGTCACTGCCACGCCGCTGTTTTCGAGAACCGGTCCATTTGATTTTACGCATAAGATCCTGCCGCTCCCGCGCCGCCGCCGCCGCCGCGCCGCCCCGCTGCCCGCAAAATTCGAGGCAGAGGCCTAAAATAATTACCATAAGATAAAATTAACAGTTTCAGAAGACGGTGCAATTCTACACTGAAAAAAAATTGTAGCCACTGACTTTTGAAACTTAATTTTATGTTTTTTTTAGTCGGTTATTACTTTTTTTTTACAGTTTTTGCATGCGCGCATTCAAGCGCATTACATTTCGCGCTTCAAAAAAACCGAACGCACGTATATGCTACTGTTCGCACTGCCAGTGGGTTTCTCTGTAGCAAAATGGATTCGACCGCCATGCCAGTAGGTATGTTATCGCTGTAAGGTGTACAGTGTCCTGTGACGTTATTAAGATTAAAATGTAGGCAGGCATTGCAATTAAAGGCAGGCGGTGAGCCACTAAATGTAACGCGTATGGCTTTCTATACCAGCGCACGCACTAGCGGTTCTTTTTAAAGTGACTGTTTTAAAACGTATCGTGCTAGATTTTGGCTAAAGGTATATTCGATGCGATTCGATGATAACTGACTACTAAAATCAGGCTACTGAACATGCACTATGTTCATAGATAAGCCGCTTTTAGCATTTGAAAAAAAAGGGGTGCATGAAAAGAGCCTCCACGAGTGATTCTATTCGATACTTCGGTACGTCCGGCGCACCCTGGGCAGTCAGCCTCGCTACCATCCTTGCTGACTGGCTAATCTTTTCACCACGGCATGAGCTATTCTTGTATAGCTCGTGCCGACACGATAGAAAAAGAAGCATTTGAAAACCGCTTGCGTAAAATCATATTATCACCCAGTGCGTGCTTAGTCGGGCTGATTTTACATCGTTAGATATCTTTTAACCGAGTAATTAAATTGACGTTTAACAGATTTTGTACTTTTTTGGACACGGTTATCAATCCGAAACATAGTTAAAATGAACCGAGGTATTTTGTAGGTAACCTATTTAATACGAATTCAATTCCTGAAGATGTACTAGAAAATGTAGCAAATAAAAATTTCAGTTTCATTCAAACTGATTGTTGCGAATTTAATGGTTTTCGCGTGGCATAAATACTCGTTTCAATTTCCTTACGATGTTTTCCTATAACTTGACTATCAGATTATATTATAAACAAAAGACACGTCAATGACGTCACGCACGAAATGAAAGGGATATAGCTATATGAAGAAAAAGAAAAAAATGCTGTATTGACACAATAGTACACATTGTATCTATTTTTGAACTTTTAATTTATGACTCTAAGTACAATCAAATACAATTCATTTTACGTTGCTATCCTGACTTTCTGAATAACGTGTTGCTTAGTTACCTTTGAATGTTTAGCTTGTTTACTTACCATAGACTTTTAGTTTGTAAATAAATATTTGACAATGTGACTGCTCAGATATATTTGGAGTTTATGATGCTCAAAACAATTTGAACAGTTTTGTTGCATAGATGTTTTTGGTAAGTATCTTGAATGTGTTTAATTATTTGGACACCTGAGTTGCTCATCTACTTCTGATGCTGACGTACTTGATTAATCCTGAATAATTCTTTTAACCAATGTATACAACATAAAATTAATGTGATATGTTTTTTTCATCGATTAAATAAGTTTTAAAAGTTTAAGTTTAATTGCGTAAAACACTCGTACACTCGGCTTTGATTTTGACAAATCAACAATTTCCATAGCAACACACGTATCAACAATCCGAATTCTCCCCAACTATGTACCCCGCAATGAATATTGTTGTATTGCCAAATGAAAGCTATTGAAATAACGAATGGGATAAGCAATTCGGATGCTCATCCCACTTCTAAATTCGACTTGCTGACGACTCGGACACAATATATTCGGACATAGTGTCCGAATTGACACATTTTAATTTCAATATTTTTTTCACTGATGATTCGGACACAAATAAAAAAAGCTGTTTTGTAGTCAGATAAAAAACTTCCAACGATACATTAATTGTAGAAATCCATCCTCCACCCAGCCTATAGTTGTACAAAAACAGCTTTTAACCGGATTTTAACGAAAACAGCCTTTTTTATTTTAAAACGTTTTTATCTGACTGCACTAAACAGCTTCAATAATTTTATGGTGTCCGAATCACGAGTGAAAAAAATATTAAAATGTGTCAATTCGGACACTGTGTCCGAATATATTGTATCCGAGTCGTCAGCAAGTCCTAAATTCATACTTCCCGGAACACAATTCCCGCTTTAATTCGACACAATTATTGATACATAAATTTTAATCAACAATTCAAAAGTCCAGTCTCAACATGCTTGGAACGTAATCGCCATGTGCCATGTGGCTTGTTCGGGAAATGAAAATCACCGGCGCACATCCTTCGGTGCGATGCTAAATTGGAAAAGCAACACCTGTGCCGACCCTGTTTCCCAACACTTCCCCTTCATCTGCGGAGGTTTTATTGACGGTACGTTTTAAACTGTTTTATTCTGAAGTTTTATGATTGACGTTTCTTGTTTTAACTTTTATAGTGGTGTTAAAGTAAAAGAAAAACTTTAATGAATTATATTTCTAAGATAAATATGTAATTTATTATTAAACATACAGATAATTAATTTATAAAAACATGAGTGTACAGTACAAATTAGATTTGCAAAATAGGATTTGGGTTTTTTAAATGTTGGCCTAAAATGTTTTGCTACATTATTTAAATAAAACTTAAGAAGTTTAAATAATTTAATACTAAAACCCGGTTGTTACATAATTGCAAATTAAAATTGAGATTTATTACTACAAGGTAGCTACAGAAATATTTGGCCAGAAATAAAAACAAAATGTCATTCCGAGTATTAGAATAGCAATCATTCAAAAAATCAGTTAAACTATAGTAACATATTTATTTACTGTCATATTTGAAAAGACAGCTACTAAAATAAATAGGCTTATTATTTTCCAGGTGACTAATAACTTAAAAGGCGACTAAGTGTTTGCAACTAATAAAATGAGGCGAGGAGCTATAAATAATGACTTGGCGACTAATAATGTTAGCAGGCTCCTATTTCTGTGACTTAAGCTCCTTCACTGTAGCTGCCAACCTATTATTTTTGCTACCCATTTTAATTATTTTTAAAACCCCCTGCCTGCTTAAAATGCTACTTCACTGTAGCTGCCAACCTATTATTTTTGCTACCCATTTTAATTAAGTATTTTTAAAACCCTAAGGGCTGATTTTTCAATCGTCAGATAACTTTTATCTGGGGAATAAGTTTGATGTTTTGACAAATTTTCTATAGAAAATATGTCAAACCGTCATATTTATTCATTGGATAAAATTTATCTGACGATTGAAAAATCGGCCCTAAATTAGATTAGTTTGTCGCCGCGTTAAATACATGCCAAATAAATATCACGTTGCTCTCAAAAACTTACCAATGCAACGAGTAGGCTGTTAATCAATAGAGTTTGGTTCCGATATTCGACTAACAGCGATAAATAAACATAATACATTACCATGACTTTCCAAATACCTATAATAATATCGTTTAAAGCCCCAGTAACCATAATGATCACAAATAACAACGAGCTAACAAACGTGATAATAGAACATATATGTATTAACTCACCGCAACAAAATCATTTCCACCAAAATAACGATATGCTATATAACGTTATTTTGTAAATTGTTAAATGAGCAATTTTCACATGTTACGTACTGAAATCAATTATTTCTACCATCAATATTTACATACGAGTATAGAAATTCAATTTGCACGATTCTAAAATACCTACCAATATTAATATCTGTGATACCAAATATAATAGAGACAACATGTACCGTACGGAATTATCGAGCGGGTTGAATTCGACGCACTTTCAGAGTTCAGAATTAATTAATCCGGATTTAGCCTTCCCTCACGGCAACATGAGATAAAATGAAGCAGAACCCACATACTTACGACCGGAGTGACGTAAGTGCCGATGAATTTTCGACCCTATTGGGTTCCCGTCTTCGGCCATATGGTGAGATGAATTTTACTTTGGAAACCTTTTAGAAAATTTTAAATATTTGTGGCCCTTTTTTGTCACACCTAAACATTATTATTTGCATTTCGTATTTGTAAACAATTTATCTATGATATTTTTATAAAATACTAGCTGTGCCCTCGCGACTCCGCCCGTGTAAGAAGTTTTTTTTATTTTTATTATGTCAGAAATCTTAGCGCAAATGCCAACAACAACTGTAGAAAACTTCAAGTCACAAACATGCGAAAGCTGGATTTTTATACAACGTTATTTTTAGTATATGCAAAAACCGAGACACCCCAACAAGATTTTCAACAGAACTGCCTGAATATGTGTTTTTTTTTTTAATAAATCTCCCTGTTACACCGTAGTTTATGTCGCGTTAAGTTCCCTAGTAAAGTGTAAAATGCCTAAGATGTGCTATGCAGGGGTTGTCTAATACACGGAATCTGGCCGAGCGGTCCGTCTCAAGCCTCAAGGTGTCTATTCCCGTCAACTGTTATGGGTAGAAACCTACTGAAACAAAATAGAAATTTATGAAAAAAAACGTGTTGTAAAAAATATGTCAATCGATTTTCCTAGTGATTCTGAACAAACTAGTTTCAGGTTTAGTATATACTAAAACTAAGCTTGTATAATGATATTATGATTGAATTTTGTAGCTAAAACTTAAATTTACATCAGACAGTTTTCAAGACAGGCTAGATCTTCAATTAACTGGCATAACTGTATTTCTGACTGCAAAACGGTGCTAGAAATACTAGCGCTGAATGAATTCCTTATAGCGTCGCTTGAATAAATCCAATGCAATAGTTATAACTGTTCAAGTGTCGATGGAGTTCAGAGTACTGTTCTCTCCGGTGAGAATTTTTAATAAACGTAGAAAATATTTTATATAAAATCAATATGTTTGGTAAAACTTTGTAAAAGCTGACAAGCTGCTTTTCTTTTATAGGTAGAGCAGATTTGAGAACTGCTGGAATAGAATAAAATGTTTAAGACAAATCAAATTACTTTAAAAATAAAAGAAAAACTGACTTCAAAAAAACTAAAAAATGAGTAAATAATTACCGTATTATAAAATGAACAGTTTCAGAAGTCAGTGCCTTCAATTTGGTTCAGCGTGGATTAGCGCCGACTTCTGAAATTGTTAATTTTATAATATGGTAATTATTTACCCTTTTTTTAGTTTTTTTGAAGTCGGTTTTTCTGTAATTTTATTTTTCTATTTTAAGTGGCGCAAACAGTACATAAATATGCAACTACAGCAATCACAAGTAATTTGCTGTTATCCATTGAAGAGTTCCATTGTCAATCTACGAGGTTCGTCATCAGATCTTTAACAAATTTAAATGGACTTAGGGAGAATATTCTTTCAAACAAAAAAATCGCTTCAAGTGTGCCTATAAAATTGGAAGAATTCCCTCGATTTCTCCAAGATCCCATCATCAGATCCTGACCTGACTACCAGGGGACCACTTGGGAAGTATACCCTTTCAAACAAAAGATGAATTTTTCGAATCGGTCCAGACGTCTAGAAGTAATCGGTGAACATACATACAAAAAGATTCCGACTAATTCCGACGATAACTTCCTCCGTTTTTTGACGTCGGTTAATGATCTGACTTCACCGATCATGATCCACCGAGCTCTCCCGTCGTGGAGCCGGTCGTCTCTTCAGACTCCATAGTCATACCTTTTGTTCAGCCCTCATCAAGCTGTCTGCCTCCCAATCTCCCACCAGCAATGCCCTAAGCCAAAGTCCGAGTCCTATTAGGGGATGCCCTTATTGCTATTGTTGCTAGTAGTCCTGATGTTAGAGTAGTAGCACAGTCTACCTATATCTTACTCCTTACAGTCGGTCAACGTAGAACATTGTCGCAGAGCAATCGTGCGGGGGGTTGCGGAGTGAAGGGGCGGAGGTTATGTCCCAAGTAGCCGTACTGCGTACTTGGGACATAACCTCCGCCCCTACATAATTTTGACATATAGAAACTGTCAAATGTATGGGCGTTGACCTACTGTATGTAGTAAGTAGGTACACTGTGGTAGTAGTTAGCTAAGGATAAGTATTTACTTCCTCCCATAGGCTGGAGACCCCTCAGGTTATGCCAATAACTGTCCGTTTACGTAGAAACAGGAGTGCAATAGAAAAAAAAAAAAAACAAAAAGTAAGTGTCTTGTATCAGGGTCATGTCGCGATACATATGGCATTTTTTTAACGTAACTATTTCATCCCTTTTTTGACCGTAAAAAAAGAAAAAATAGTTTATTCAATTAATTACTTTCGGTCTTTTTTTTTTTTTTTTTTTTTTTTTTTTTTTTTTTTTTTTTTTTTTTATGGATGGGAAATCATCATATGACTCCTTCCGCTCTGGGCGGAGCGGAAGGGAGTGTCAGACTCTTACTGACTAAAACCCATCCGTGTTCCTTCTAATGCCCTTTGCGTTCCAGGGCCGCGGTAACTCTTTCGATTAAATTCCGCAACCCTGGCAGGCACTGGCCCTAGCGGGCCCCGTCTACAATGCTGACATCTCTTTGAGGCGCGCGTGGAACACAACGCGCCGTCGACCCGGGCACTTTCGGTCTTACATTTCCGAGGAATCCGGAAGCACATGCTAGCTTTCCACGTATAGAACATAATGTGTAATACAAAACCATAGTTACTTATCTCCTAACGTGCACATAATAGGGATCGCATATCTTACTCATATATCTGCTGAGTTTACGTAACTACGATAGTAATCAATTTGAAATCGAGCGTTCAGCATCGAGTCTCGCCTCGTTTCACATATTGAACCTCACCATTTCATGTCAATAGGGCTTTTGTATGGAAACCGCATAGTGGTCTAGCCAAAGGTGGTCTGAGCAATTAGCAGATAGCATTGCCTCCATCTCTATCATTTTGAGACACACGGGTGGTATGGATGGCGAATTTTTTCGTAAGTTTACTAAGCTGCAGGAAATAAGCATCAGTGATGACTAGAAATCGAATATTCGGATGCATATTTACCTAAAGTTATTTTTTAGCTCTGAAAGTATGGGAGCGGCTTCTTGAAATATATTTTTTTGTAAAAAAACCCGGGATGCTAGGATCACCGGGAATGCATAACTTGTCAGGTTTATAGTATGAAAGCGACTTCTTAAAATGATTTATTAAAAAAAAAACGGGGTTCTTGGATTGCATAATTAATTATTTAAAATGGATGTTTAAACCTCGTTTTAAATATATGTATATGTAAAGAGTAAGAAGAGGAGTGGTGTGTGTTCAGATAAATAAAAAAAAACATAAATTAAAGTAACTGTCGCGGAACCGCAGGATGTTTTCGATGCAAAAGCGCGTTCCATAATAGCCAACATCTCAAGTTTAGGTAAATATGCAACCGCATATCCGATCCCTAGTGATGATTGTTTGATAGCAAAGTGATAACAAAAACGTATGTACACAAAAATAAAATTTTGTTATTTCAAATTTTAGACAACCCTGATTTAGTTACAAATGCAGAACATGGAGCTCGTAATCTGTGACCCTAAATATGACCTAAAAAGGTGTAGCGGCCTAAGCGTATATTTTATAAAAAGTTTGACAGCTAAACAGCTATTTTTCTATAACTATTGACTTTTGGAGAAAGTTGTAGAACAAAATTATTCATTCTTATGAGTTTCTTAATAATTTATTCAGTTTTGATTTAGTACCCCCTTGCCGAGTAACACAAAGCTATACAAGTTACTTATACGATTTTTTTTTCTTGGCCATTCTCACTTGTAGCTACTCAAACGAAATTAACAGAAATCACTAACTAGTTAGTAACCAAACTTTGAACACGACGCTACTGAAGTCACTATAATTTCAGAAAGTCGACAAGATGGTTATATTCATTATTTGGTCGGCAATATTGGAGTTTATTTAGTAACTAGCGACCCGCTCCGCCTTCGCACGGGACCAATGTATTATACATATAAACCTTCCTCTTGAATCACTCTATCTTTGACGACACGTTTGGTGCAGTGGCTAAGTGATTGGCTTCTGCGCCACGGGTCGTGGGTTCGATTCCCACACGGAACAAAAATTTTTATGGCCCACAAATGGTTGTTTCGGGTCTGGGCGTTTGTTTGTGAGATTTGTGTCTGTAAACGCACCCACGATACAAGAGAAATCTTAGTGTGGGGCAACGTTTTTATTAAAAAAGAAAAAAAAAAGAAATCTATTAAAGAAAACCGCATCAAAATCCGTTGCGTAGTTTTAAAGATCTAAGCATACATAGGGACAGACAGCGGGAAGCGACTTTGTTTTATACTATGTAGTGATTAGTTGCGCGGCGACCAGCATGCCACGTCACTTGAAACTAGTTACTAACACGTTACTAACCAGTTCTTAACTGATAGTGTGGAAACCTCCATTGAAATACTAATGCTTCTCTGTACAAGCAACTGATTAGCAATTCGAGCTAGTAACTGGTTTCGTTTGAGTAACTTTATGTATGAAGGGCATTAGAAGTAATTTAATTTGTACTGAAAGCCGCTCGCCTGAGCTGGATGTGTGTAACAGCATAAAGCTTGTAACATGCTTCGAGCCCTCATATAATAGCCGAGTACTCTTAGCGATATCAAACGATATCACTGGTGCAGTCTAACTATACATAGTGTAAACTAATAGCATGTATATAATCTTCAGAGTTAACTTAGAATAGGCATGTTGACAGCATCAATATATTGCAAATCTAATTAGTCCGCCAGTTAGAGTTTTGAAAAATAATGGACACGTATTTTTTCTTTTGTCAAATCTATGAATATTTGGAAAGATGAAACGCATCAAAACTCGAGAGTGGGGGCTTGTGACGTCAGAAGCAAGTAAAAATTGTACTTGCTTGTGACGTTTTGCCTATTTTAAAAGTGTCGTATCTTCATCAATTTTGGTTTCGTAACAAAAGAAAAAATAGGGGTCAAATATTTTTTGATAATCTAACTGACGGACTAATTAGATATTTTTTCAGTCAAATGCCCTATTGTTTAACATAATGTTATTAACATTCTGAATAAGCATAATTTAAGTATTGTAATTTATACTTTTTTTTGGAAATTCAAGACCGATTCCTGCATAAAACGAATCGTTTTGCTTACCAATGGTAGCATTTTCAATTGGCAAACTGGACTTATACCTAAGTAGACTCATAAGCTAATTTTAGCTGTGATAGCCACTAACGTATCAGAGGTAACGTGACCATACGTCCCGATTTGGGTGGGACAGACCCGCTTTTGAGCTATTTGTCCCGTTGTCCCCAAAAACATAGAAATGTCCCGCTTTGAAAAAATCCCTGGCAATGAATTCAATATAAAACAGGCGCGTATTTATTTATTGCATCAGAAAACATTTGGATAACCAAGGATAACATCAACAAGTCATGCCAATAATCATTATCTAAAAACCAAACCTAGTGCTTAATTATTTAAAAGCAAATTGCTCATCCGAAAAATATAGAACTAACCACCAGACAACACAAAATTTGTTCCTTCAGTATTTTTAACAGACTTCAAAAGGTTCTCAATTCGGTTTTAATTTATTTTTTTTTATTTTTTTATTTTTTATGTTTGTTACCTCATATCTCCGTCATTTATGAACCGACTTGAAAAATTATTTTTTTTTTCGATAGGGTATACTTTCCGATTGGTCCCATATAAATTTTGTTATGATAAGACCATGAACTTCAGAGATATGAAACGGAACTCCTCATCGGATCAAAGCAAAATTCTCAAATTACTAATATTGCTTTGTTTATATTTGTTGTTGGGAACTGACTACTGGAAAAGAAGAGCGGGTGCGTGCCCCCCTCCCCCCTTTCGAATGTTTTCATTAAATCGTGTAAGGTATCATTTGAAAGGACTTTTTATGCCCGACTACGTCAAAGCCAAAAAGAAGTGTTATGAAGGAGGGGGTTAAAATTATGACACTAAAACGTATTTAATAAGAAATAAACTTTAAAAAAAAGTAAAAACCGACTTCAAAGAAATACTAAAAGGAGTAAAATAATTACCATATTATAAAATTAACAGTTTCAGAAGTCGGTGCAACTCTACACTGAAGCAAATAGAAGCCACCGACTTCTGAAACTGTTAATTTTATATTATGGTAATTATTTTACTCCTTTTAGTATTTCTTTGAAGTCGGTTTTTACTTTTTTTTTAAGTTTATTTTTTTACAAATAAACTTTAACCTGCTTTATATGTGTGTTTTATTCTTATAAAAAGTATTAAAACTTGCAGGCGTCCCGCTCTGAGGGTAAAAAATAAGGTCACGTTAATCAGAGGGTACTATTATCCAAAGCTATGAAGTATTTGCTTCATTATTGGTTAAGACACACGAATCTGAATTTTACGCAATAACACTCGGTTAATCATAGGAATCGGCCATTATAGACTCAATTACTTAGATTCACTTGACAGACAGAGCTGTGTTGCTGGCGAGTTTGTTGCGCCGTTTCTTCTTCACAGCATAAACACTAGGAAGTGGTGAAGGACGGGCGTATTTGGGGCTCTCTTTTCTAACATTGACGTTCAAAAAGATCTAATTAATTCTAGTTTATTTTTGATAAATAAGCTTTGAAGTTGAAATTGACTCCTAACCAAAACCACACATAACTATTTCTTAAGCCTCATTTGCACACACATTAGTTAAGTAGCGAGTTAAGTTACCGACTATGCGAGTTAAGTAGAAAACCACATTTAGGCTGGTTTTCAATAATTCCCCCTGGTTAATTAACCGTTTACCTACTCGAAAAATGCACTAAAACTCAAGGTAAACGGCTGTTTAACTAGAGAATTAATCTTGATGAACAACAGCTTACGACTATATTGGCGAGTTAAGTTCATTAGCTACTTGCTCAATTAAGTTTACTAAATCGGCAACATAACTCGCTTGTAACTTGTGACGTAAACCTTGGAATGAATAACAAATACTGCATTATGTTACAGACTCTAAATAACTACGATTTTATCTCACCAATCAAAAAATACCAAAGAAAACTAATTAAAATGAACGTTGAGGCAAATGACCTAATAATTCCCGAAATTAGTGTAATAAAAATCGTATTCAACCTCGAAAGGCAAAAACCTATAATTTTTAAATACAGAACGTTTCGCACAGAAAAAAGCAATAAAATGATTTTGGCGTTTAAAATCCGAACATCACACAAAAAGCTTCGATATTTGATAAATATGGCTCTGATGGAATATAAATTAAATAAGTCGTAGGGTCTCCACGCTGAGATTTTTATTGATGGCCGTAATTTATTTGAACGGCACCCGCAGTGTGCTTCGGGAGAAATATGAAAGGCATTACAGCAAAAAGGCCTCTCCGAATTTATGAGCATCTCTTTCGTTGTTTGATAACGTTCGAGTTTTCGTGGCGAGGCGAGAGGAGTTCGATTTTTGAATCAGGTTCTTTTTACTCTCGTTTCGTCGTACCAGCGTGACTTTGTCACTCATTTATAGTGCTATCCGCATTTTATCGTAAAAAATAATAATTGAGGGGCTCGTGGCTAATTAACAACCACGCGGATCATACGATTTGTTATGTTAAGCTGCGCTTGCCGCGGTCAGTCCTTGGATGGGTGACCATTCGTTACACATTGGAACCTCTCCATGCCTCAAAGAGTATTGTCATACGAAAACTTATGACAGTCATTACGAGTAGTCAGAAGCCCGAAAGTCTGACAACCGGTTTAATCTTAGGATATCAGCATCGCCCAATACCTAACTGGGTTTCGCAGGTCTGATAGCAGTCGCTGCATGTTAAATACTAGTATTCACCCGCATCTGGTTAGACTGGGAGCTGACCCCAATTTAGTTGGGAAAAAGCTATAGAATATATCGTAAAATATTAATTCCTTAAAGCTCAAAAGTTTTTTCCTTTTAAAAATTTTTGATTGAATTAGAGTAGGTAAAAAATTGATGTTTTCCTAGTCACCATCTTTTCTATTTTCACTTTGTAAAGAGTTGATCTCAATTACAAATTAATACTTACTACAATTTATTATTTTAAAATATCGTGTATTCTCACTTGTAAAACAAATTCAACTCAAACAACACACAATCGTAAAAAAACAATTTGACAGTTTTTACCATAGTGTATATTTCTGCGGACGGGCTTCTGCGGTTAGCACGGAGGTTCGAAATGAAATATATGTTACAACATACTTACAGTTTCGATTACTTGCAATCAAAGAAACATGTTGCAATCCGTTATGATTAAATAAATTACCTATGAATTTGATTTTTAGAGCGTTGATTTTCACACTACCTACCACCTTTGAAAACATTTTCGATTGGCTTAATCTCGGAACAGACAGGAACATCACCAATCGGACCAAGATACATCTGGTCTGCACGCTTGTTTTCTCCATTGCTCTCTATGGTGCAAAGACGTGAACGATGGAGTTCAAAGCCGCTGACAGGCAAAGAATTGACGCCTTTGAAATGTGGTGCTGGCGCCGCCTGTTGAGGATACCATGGACAGCCCACCGCACAAACGTCTCGATCCTAAAACAGCCGAAAATAGAGAAGACATCACGTCTGTCCTCAACCAGCCTGCAACGCATAGTGCGATACTACGACCACATTGCTCGCAGAGGTGCCGATAACTTGGAAATTAATGGTAACAGGAAAAATAGAGGGCAAAAGACCTAGAGGCCGAAGCCCAAAACGATGGTCAGATCAGATATCCGAACAACTCGCGATACCTATGAGCGCCGCAATCCACCAGGCAACTGATCGCAACAGATGGAGACAGACCGTGGACAAGTTGAAATGGAGTCATGATCCTCAGTAGTGAGGAAACGATTCAGAAGAAGAAGAAAGAGTAATCTCGGAAATTGCTCTAACCAAAACCTGCCGTATTATTTCAACCGTTATACTTATTTAATAGTAAAGTTTCTTAGCGTCTGGAGTATTTACGGCAGCTAACTCTTATCGATTGGCTTAGTACGCCTTGCGGAGGAGGGCTAACTAAATTATAAGTTAGTAACGAACGATGTTAAATCCCAATAATTGCTACGTGTACTAGGCAACTATAAACGCAATGTTGTACACCAATTGCTGTATAATTTACTGTGTGAATGTAGGAATGGATTTTTGATTACATGGTAGGATTCTGTATTTACCGTTTTGCAGTTTATTATTTCTTTTTCATTGTTCGAACTCATCGAAATTGTATAGGAAAAGATTTTTGCGTTTTCCGACAGTTTCTAGTCTAACTTCAGTTAGTCAAAAAAAGTCTATTGATATAAATAATTATACGAGGTTAGTCAGAAAGGGGGTACTAATCCGAAAGGGCCTTAAAGTAGCGATAATAATAAATAACTTTTCTTCTACCACTTTCCCTAAAACTCAATAGTCAAGAGAAATAGCTGCAAAAGTTACATAAAAATACGTTAAGATCTATCTGTCCTCAGCTATGAACAGCTGTGTTTACATTTTAGGTCGTATCTGGGGCCACGAATAAGAATCTCTATTTTTCGAATTCGTAACTAAAGCTGGGAAAGAGAACTTTTGAAAAAACTAAAATAAAAATAATTTTACATGGAAATAAAAATTATCAAATTTTGAAATTTTAACACTTGCTTTAAAACCGTTATCAGTGATAGTTTAGGTGGCCTGCAGATTAGTAAGTACCCCCTTTCCAACTAACCTTGTATATACAAAGCGTTGGTTCCAAAAAAATGTATCAAAGCAAAAATGAATCGATGAATGAACAATATAAAATTGTTAAAAATTTTGTTTGAACCCTTTAATTACCACAACGAAATTATCCCACAATAACCCAGGAAGCAATACAACAAATATCCACATTTTTCCACGCCTAACTAAAGCATACGTCGCGTCGGCGCGATGGAGCAAACGCTACATATATTTTTGTAATTAATTTCCCAGGTGTGCTGTAAACAACTGCAGAACCGTATTCCGTGTTTACGCGTCTTCCCCAGCCACTTTTATGAACATATTAAGTTGTCAAACGTAAAATTTTCTTTGGTTTTGTACATGTCGTTGGGACTAAGGACTCTCATATTTCATAGTCTGACAGAACTGTGATTGTAAAAATCAAAGATTGTAAAACTATTACCGTCACTTGAAGAAACTTTTTCTAATATTATAGAATTGCGAAAGTGACATTTTATTTGTGTGTACAACGACAATACACGAACAATACGTTTGTTGGTGTGTACAAAACATACAAGAGCAAACGTCTTCTGGTCTTCATTCCGAAACAGATTTAAATGAATTTTAATTTGATTGATTCGTTGGTCTAGTGGTCACAAACTGGACTGCTGAGCGTGAGGTCCTGGGTTCGATCCCTAGGTCGGGCAAAGTGTTATTGAGTTTCTTCATATGGAATTTCGCAGAAGCAGCCCGGAGTCTGGATTTGGAGGGAACACTCACAGGGGACAGAAACTGGCGAAATGAGGGTAACTATGTTTATACACCTCTGTCTAACCCTTTGGGGAATACAGGCGTGATGAAAAGGATGTTATTTAAAAAAAGGGCTTAAAATATGGCTGCTTATTATTGTTTTCCTGCCAATGTAACTGAATATTGTTAACTACTTACTATTTATTGCTGTTTTGTTAATGCACGTATAAGAATTTAAAAATTAATTAAACTAAGACCTACCGTTCCTACACTCGTTCCATTAGAATAATTACTTAAGAACCTAGTGTTTCTCATTTTAAGTGAATTGTATTCTATATTGAGAAATAAATGTCTTAAACCAGTAAAATCCGTACAAGTTCACAATTTTTGTTTCTCTAGTCAATAAGTCTTCTTTTCCGCAACTGTTAAAACTTAATAAAAGTAACATAATGTTAAGAATATTTAATTAGAATATAGTGTTAAACTAACTGAATAATGTTACTCCTAAAAATAAGCGACCACAGCTTGGTAACATTAATGAACAACACGCAACCTTATTTTAATTTCTATCAAGTGTTAGCGCAATCCCTTCCGTACCTTTTTTGCTTTCTCTGTCTAATGAGCGAGAAAGAAAGGACGTGGGAGATTAATGTCTCCCCGTCAGACTAGGAGAGAGCGAATAAAACAAAATCTAGCTTCCATACAATTTACTTAGAGGAAAGTGCATTACATGTACGAAGGCACGCGAGCACGACATAGTTCCTAGAACTTGTTTCAGTATAAAAGTTGGGTAAAAAGACTGCAAGTCTGGAATTCATGGTGAAGGTTTTGGAGTTACATGCGAACGGGTTAATTGGGCTGAAAAATTGTGTTTAATTCTTATATTTTCAGGTTTTTGGCTACGTTAAGAACATTTCTTCATATTTGGTAATTTTAGCGCAGATAGACGATACAAATATTTTTTCAGCGAGTTCTCGATGGTGCGTGTAGTCCGCCTACCCGCACCAAGCCAGCATGGTGGACTAAGGGTGCCTTTCCACCAGAGATGTGCTATGCAAAGTTGCTATGAATGCGTTTCATATCCACCAAACATATTCTTTGGTCCACATAGCATAGCACTGGTGGAAACTGATTCAACTAAGCTACGTTTTTATATGGAAGGATGCGCCTGCTATGTATGCGAGCTATGGATGGTCGCGAGTGGGGTAGCTATGTGCAGAACAGAGTACCTACAGTAGGCGCGCGTTTCTCACCGATTTTTTTTCATGGAACATCTTTCTCGCTCCTCTATATAGCTTGGCATCAGTGGAAACGGTCACATAGTTTCGTAGCTTAGCTTTTACATTCTCGCAGAATAACTGCATAGCACATCTCTGGTGGAACAGCTCCCGGGTAATGGCCGATTCCTATGATTTGCCGAGCTTTATTGGTCAAAATTGAGACTCTTGTATCTTTACCAATAATAAGGCAAACAACCTATAGCTTTACATAGTAGACCCTCCCATACGTAAGCAGTTATTTCAGGTAAAATTAGCTTACGAATCTTTTTATATGCCCAGTTTTTAATTTTTTTTAATTAAATAATGTTCTCATTTGTAACCAAAACAAATCGTTTTTGAGTATAGGAATAGGGCATTAGGGCTAAACCAATCTCTGAATAATCTTAAAAATATGAATCAGTAATGGGCTGATTATATTAGGTATTGCATTAACACATTCGAGTCCACCACACTTTTCATAGAGCTCATACGCCATGCCGCCATACATATGGTTAGAGGACCTTCCAGGAGGGTCCTCGGCATTTGTGCTAAAAGTATACCCTCGAGGAGGGTTCTTGGCATTGGGTTAAAAACATTGCCATAAAACACGCTACTATGTAGTAAAGTAGTGTTTTCAGGGGGTCTTGATGGTGAATTTTCTAAGAAAATCATACATTTGAAATGAGCCCTTCACGAGGGCACGCGGCATCGCAAATGCGACTAGAGGGTGCCCTCTTGGAGCACCCGGCACTGAACGTGTTAAAGTCAACTCGACTATTTTTAACCAGTAAATACTGTAAAAATAAATAATCGCCAGCACAAAGTGAGGAAGCTTTGTGATCAATGCTTGTCCCTTCTTTGTATGAGAAATTGAGAGAGCCATTGCTCTGCAGTGGGACAATTACAGGCTGCTATTATTATACTATTACTTAGCCTTGTTTAATATTCTTGAATCAACCTTCGAGAAGTTTACAAGAGTAGTTAAAAGTCGCTTTAATATATAACGTCTCGCTTGAATACCTGCCCAAACTTTAAGTCATTCAGAATGTGTATGTAATGATGTCTATTAAAAACCAAAGACTACACGCAACACCCAAAAACTAAACAAAACGCAACACTAAATTACTAAAAGAGTATATTTATTTTTAATTCACGTGACTGTTTTTTAACATAGTACATAATTATTTGCACATTATGAACAACCTAGGTATATCGTTTGGAACAGGTAATATAGCAGAGGAAGGTAGCGTGGCGTATTTGACGTGAGGTTTTAGTGTAATCGTCTGTGCCGCTCACAGAACAGATAAAGAGGTTAGAAAGGAAATAGTTCCTGATTTGTATTAGAACGCGTGTCGCCGCCCTTCTCCCACTCTTTAACTCTACTACAAGCAAGAGCCCAATACGTACGCGCATTACGCACACAAATAAATCACACGCACATAGATTTCGAGTTTGCTATTAGTTGTCACACTAACGCAAATACTGCGTTCGACGTACACTCACACACGCGCAAATTCAAATTTATTTCTCATACATGTTACGGCGACCAAAAGGTCGATTACTTATATCGATAAAATTACTGTAATTTTGTTACATTAAGGGCCGATTTTTCAATCCTCAGATAAAATGCCTGATAACTACCTGACGAATAAAGTTATTTGGCTGTATAACTGCCTGATAATTGTTTGTCAATTTTTCAATTGCCATTTATCTCACGAATTACTATCTGACCGATTTCATTGACTTTAGCAACGCTAACTTCAGGGAGGTGAGATAAATATATGGCATAAACGAACGTTAGAGCAGGCCAGACTATTTCAATTACCTGCACAGAGTCTAGAGTACATTAATTACCTGTATGGCAAAAATGACACTGTCAGACTATCTTCCTGTCATGTCGTGTTATATATTTTGATTGTAAATCAATATTATAATATATTTATATGTTTATCACAATGGAATCAACAAAATAGAGCGTTCGGCGAATTTTAATAGTGCTGTAATTCAATTCCTCATAAGTTTAATCGAAAAATACAAACACGTTATAGAAATAAGAAGACCGATGCGGTGACGAATAAAGACAAAGAAAAGGATCTGCATGGAGAAAAACTGAGAGCTCATTAAATTCAGGTGGAATCGCAACCAGTGTCCTTTCATGGAATACATTAAAACTTAAGTATGAGGGAATTAAAAAAAGTACCAAAAAAAGTCCTCTAAGCAGACAGGAAATGTACAGAACCGAAGCCCGAAAGTCTGACTACCAGTACCCCAAGTGTGAGTTTTTTTCGTTAACTACTGTAGTTGCGTCACGACAAAAATGTATGAAAATTTAGGCTGTGTCTCTAGGCGCACCGTTCAATTAACGCGCGAATTGTAGTTAGCGACCGGTGCGCCTAGAGACACAGCCTAAATTTTCATACATTTTTGTCGTGACGCAATTACAGTAGTTAACGAAAAAAACTCACACTTGGGGTACAGTTCCACCAAGAGCTATCGTGTTATCTACTAACTGGGTGATGGAGGTCAGATAGGCAGTCGATTCATATAAAATACTAGTATTCGACTGCATCCGGTCAGACTGGCAGACGATCCCAAATTCCCAACATAGTTCGCTAGGAAGATTTACACTATCAATTACTACAGCTCTGTTATGTAGCCATGAACCCATTTTGCAGTAATTTTTTGTATAATAAACGATTGAAAACTTAACCTTTGTTTGATGCCTGATTTTATCCTCTACCATTATTTATAAGTAAATATTGCACAGACTCTAAAAGTCTGAATTGGCGATGGAATTCTTTTGAATCCCACACTGTAAAATGATTGGGCATGTTTTTTTTTATCATGCCTTTATCCTCATTGATTCCCTCCGCCCGGGAAAGGCGAAGGGTTATGTATGCCGGACTCTCACTAGCTAAAAACCCACGGTGTGCCTTCTCCTCACCTATGGCCGGGGTCGTGGGATTCGCAGCTGCATGCACTGCATCCCCGGCAGGCCTCGGTCCGCCAGCCCCTGTCGGACCTCTCCTTCTGTGGGGCTTCGTTCCACGTCCTTCTGAGAGGCGCGCACGGAATACTGCGCGCCGCCTTCTCGGGCCTGTTACTGGACGGGCGTCAGGTCCAATAACCTGCCACCCGCAGGCCACACACTAGGGTGGCCGGAGAACGTCGCGCGCCCTCCAGCGGAAAATGATTGGGCCTGGATGTGACAATTCTTACTTTCCTTCCTGGATTTATGAATTCATTTATCAGAGCTTCTTGCTCAAATTATTGCCAGATCATCAGTGCTATCAAATAATATACATCCATTTTACTTTGATGAAAACGCAAACCCAAGAATTGTCTAGTAAAATTATATTTTTTATTTACATCATCAGTCATCGAATAAAACTATCTACTGATTATGCGGTTATCTGGCCGTCAAAGGAAAAGATAAAGTTATTCCTCAGGTAGTCAAATTATTCGTCGAATAAAGCACTGACGATTGAAAAAAACATTTTTTTGCTATCTGTTGAATAAATGCTATTTGTCTGTTTATCTGAGGATTGAAAAATCGGCCCTAAGTTTTGCAATTTTTTGCTCTAATTTTGAGACCCTCGAACGGGGTACGAATAGTGTGAACTTCCTCAACACATACTTATAAATAATAATGTCAAATTAAGGGGAACATCCGATATAGCCGTGAAATTCAAATTTTCTTTAGTTTTTTGCTAATTGCAGGTCTGTTTTACGTCATAATTATGTTGTTTGCACCCGTAACGATACTAAGTTTGCTAAAAATAATCAATAAAATCATGTCAATTATTATGAATCATCATCATAATGCACTACATAACAAGTTTTTTTCGGAATCAATTCTATTTTCGAGCTTCGTAAACCTAGAAAAGTAGGTATACTTACGACTTTCATATTGAATATATTATTGAGTTACCGTTACCGGCGCAAATCGCATTTTGAATAGTAGGTATAAACGTAAATAAAAGCTACAATTTGCAAAAAACTAAAGAAATTTCGATTTTTGTTTTCCCGTAGGCGTATAAACATAATATGTATAATTTAATTAATTTAATTTGAATAACCCTGTGAATTGTAATTGCATAATTTTCTGCAAAATGTTAAGAACAAATTGTGCCACATTTAATAGGTATCCATTCAATTCTACCAGTTGTCTCAATCCAGTTTTCTTTTGTCTGGACCTGTTGGAAACCTAAAAATAAAATGTAACATATAATTCGTGGCAATAAACAAAGTTATTTTAATTATAATATTACTGATAATAATCATTTGTAGATATACACACATATTTAATACCGATATTGTTTACAACTTGGTACAACACTATCGATACGTACCTATGGATTTCGCTGAATTAAAACAATTGCTCGCTGCACTCGACTTTCGCATTGAACGCAATACATTGCGCTGTCGCTCACGTAGTACAAGATGGTACCCATGTATTGCAAGCAATGTATAATTTTGCATCTGTGTGCGATTGTATCGTTTTTTCTACAAATTACATAATACTATTGCAATAATTACAAATATCACTGATATTATAAGGTTTTTGGACATGCCGGTGAAAAGAAATCCCTTCTCTGGCTACACTACTCAACTAGCTTCTTTTCCGTCACGTTATAATAATGCAAGACGGCATAATTCTTTTTTTTCGCGGATCTCCGTACGCTGTCACAATAAGAGCGCGACTGTTGACCGGTAAAACAAATTTCGGTTGAAATATGAGCGTCTGCTCATATGTGCGGCGCGCCTGCCCCGCCCACAAGGCCCTTCTAACGTCTTTTATCTGTTCTGTGGTGCCGCTAGTGCGAATACCTCTCCCAAAGTAAGTTTTTTTTAAGAATTGTGGATCCGTTGACGATCCTCCTGACAGTAAGTCGTTTCCATCACCTATATACACCTACAATTCCAAGAGGATTGCCGTTGCGTTGCGAAAACAATTTTTTTTTTCTTTGTTATATCCTCATGGGTACCCTTCGCCTGGGGAAGGCAAAGGATTATGCCGGACTCTTACCGGCTAAAAACCCACGGTGTTCCTTCTCCTGACCCTTGGCCGGGGTCACGGGATTTGCAGCTGCAGGCACCGCAACCCCGGCAGGCCTCGGTCCGCCAGCCCCTGGCGGACCTCTCCTTCTGTTGGGCCTTGCACCACGTCCTCCTGAGAGGCGCGCACGGAACACATGCGCGCCGCCTTCTCGGACCTATTACTGGTCGGGCGACGAGTCTGCGTTGCCAACCCTGAGACAAAGTGAAAAGGTCTCATGAGCCTGTAATTTTACCGGCACCCTTCAAACAGAAACACAGTAATGATACACGGCAGTAGAAATAGGTATGATGGTAGTTCTTCCCCGAACGATCTCATTGACTTTTTTTTTCTATTGGTCTGCTGTACGTGGTCCTAGGGGACCGTTTCTACGTAACCAGGAAGTTATTGGTGAGACCTGAAGAGTCTCCAGCCAATGGTGGGGAAGTCAAATACTTAACCTAAGCTAACTACTTGTACTACACTAACATCATGACTACCTGCAACAACAGCACTAAGGGCGACCCTTAGTGGGACTCGGACCTCGGCTTAGGGCGTTGCTAGCGGGGCCTTAGATGGCTAGACAGCTTGATAAGGGCTGAATTATTGGTGTGACTGCAGAGTCTGAAGAGACGACCGGCTCTACGACGGGAGAGCTCGGTGGATCATGACCGGGATCTCATTCACAAAAAGATCTACTACTACGAACACTAAAAGGACTAAAACCTAGCTAATACATTCAGTTAAAACATTTACAACTGCACAGTATTCCATACTTTAACAGGTATATAATAAATGCCGATAAACTTGAAAGTACCTTCACCAAGATAACAGGATCCATGTCTGTGAATACTTGAATACCATCCAACGCTAACGAGCGCCAATGAATGTCGAGCGGTTTCCAGATAATACTGCACTATATTTTCAATAGATATCGAGATAATTGTTGCGGTCTGTTCATAAGGTACCTATGTGTTGGAAGGATGTTTAGATGATGGAACGTTTTGTAGTGTGACGTTTTCTTATGCTATTCGAGCTTTCCGCTTATTTTGAGACAACGTGGTTAACGTGGTGATTAGCTTTCACGTAAGTTTATACGAAAATTAAGAATTCACCTATTGTTTTATTATTTAGATTTCTGTGTTCACCTGTCTCAGTCTGAAACTAAGCGTCTTGTCTTGTAATTTTTTTATGTTTATACGAAAGAAACACTTATACTTAGGTCTGGAATACACATGCTACATAGTGGCACAAAATCGTGCATCGTTCCAGCAGATAATACTTAGTAGCAAATAATTACCACATGAAAACGAATCTAGCATGCTTAAAATACATTCGGAAGGCATGCTATAAACGAGCATTATATTCAGTAGCAAACAAGCATGCTTTTTATTTAACGGTCGAGACAAGTACCCATTGCAAACTGATTTGTAGGCGCAGTTAGCTATCAAGGACGCAAAAGAAAAAGCTAACGAAACGATTAAAATAAAATAAACTGATTCAGCGGATAAAAATTAAAAACTACATTCAAGAAACAATACCTTGTTAATTTATTAAAGCAGGAAATGAGCCCAAATAAATCCGGAAACAAAAAAAACTCTTCGTAATTAACTTAACATTTGCTCTCTTGTAAAAAAAAAGTTAAGAGGATGCCATAAATTCTATTTTCTTCTAGATTTATAAGAAATAAAAAGGGAATTCACGGAAAGTCCCAAAAACTTTTTTGAAGAGTTCTCAACTTTAGCATTAGAAAGGAAATTATCGCGGCCCAGAGGTATAATTTCTGAAGTTTTGTGCTGAGCCGCTTTGGCCGACACCGACAACTTTTAATGTATACCGTTGGAAAACTGATGTGATATTGAGTTCTCTCTCTCAAAGGCAGATGCGTAACGTTACTCATTTGAAATTGTTCTACATTTTAACGTACGATGCAGAAGTTTACCACCAATTTCCCAACTTTCCAATAAAAATCACGCCGGATTTCATCTAGGTTATCCATCATTCGGAACCCATGGTCACTGGGCTAGGCTGGCGATTTTTAATTTTTTACTTTAAAAGCTTTCTTGAGTTCTTCGAAAAATATTTGTTTTCTTAAGTTTCAATAAGATTCAATATTTTTATTTCAAGCACATGCTACGAGAAACGTTAAGAATTTAGTGTCAAGGTGTTTACGGACAGCGCGTACATTGGTACGCGTAGTCGGTTACGCGTGTGCTGGAACGCCATGTCCATACTTGCAGCTACGTGTACGTTCCCTAAGAGTGTCGTGTGTGGTATGTACGCGCTGTCCGTACGTACCTTCACGGTTCCAAAAAGTTGGTCCTAATGAAGAAGAGCCGGAAACTCCATGGATACTCTTTTTAAATATAGTACATTCCAGTATTTACACAATTAATATGTACTGAATACATCGTAGACTTGAATCATTAACCATTGTATGTGGAAACAAGTGTGTCATTGATGTTACTATGTATGTTGACATCCAATGTATTCTCTGCACGCCGGAACTTCATGTTCAACATGACAGGTTTATCTATAGCCGATCTCGAGACATACATTTACATGTAAAACATAATATTATTATGTTATATCGTTATACCTAATGACATCACATATGGTAATAAACACGAAGTCTAAAGTAACAACAATTATTATAATATCTATTGTCATAACAGTGACGTCACACTTATCGTGTCTTACGACTCTATGACGGCAGAATTGACCTTATCAACTTCAAATTTCTTTCACAACATACCGGTTTTAGCTGCTGGACAAAGACTCAGCCAAAAACCCAATTTTGCCCAAAGTCTTCATGCTGGGTAAACAGATCCCCATCCCCATCGCCAGATGCCCCAGAAGCCGCAACAGCAGAAGATGTCCCGGGCGTCGGGAGTCGCAGGGCGATTCCCGGCCACCGTGCGGGCCTGCGGACGGCGAGCGTTGCGTGGCTCACCGTCCGATCAGAACCAGGCCCGGTCGACGGCACGTTGTGTTCCACGCGCGCCTCAAAGAGATTTCAGCATAGTAGATGGGGCCCGCTGGGGCCAGTGCCTGCCAGGGTTGCGGAATTTGTTCGAAAGAGTTACCGCAGCCCTGGAACGCAAAGGACATTCGGAGGAACAAGGATGGGTTTTAGTCAGTAAGAGTCTGACACTCCCTTCCGCTCCGCCCAAAGCGGAAGAAGTCACTTGATTTCCCAAACATACACAAAATAAAAAAAATGGGTAAACAGATCTGTGACAATAAAAACAGTCACTATGCCAAGCAGGACATTGATGACTACAGAGCAAATTAGATGATTCGATTAGTTAATTGTTGAACGATTCGGTTAGCTATCTCTTTTTCTCTTGTTACCAGATTCGTAGACGAAACGGGATAACAAACCAAAACGGTCCGTCCACAACTGCTTATCGAAAAGGTTCTGAATCGGGGGGCTGTAAACACGCTACCGGTGACAGCTGCATAATATTTATTTATTTATTTAATTACAGGTCTGTAAACTAATGCAATAGGCAAGTCACACACACAAAATTAAAACTAAAGCACCAAATACAATCTCGAGATCATTGTTTGTAACACAGTGTAAACAATAGTACAAGATAACACTTGAATACACTTTTGCACACACTAGTACATACAGGCACAATGCCATTTCCTTTATCTACTATAATTTAGCATAATGTTCCTTAAAAACTTTTAGTTCTGTTGTTGTTTTCGGCCATTTTGATATTTTTTGTACACATACTCAAGTGACAACCGGTCGGTGCCTGCGCCGGGTCCGCGTACCTTCATTTGTCATTTGTCTATGGTTTCATAGACAACCAATAAACAAATGATGTGGATGCGCCGAGCGATGGATTTGTCTGGAAATTTGAATTATGCATAAACCTGCATAATGATTGTTTTTCTGGCTAACGTTTATTTATTTTGTTTATTATTATTGAATATTACTACACTTTTTTATTACTACACACACGGAACACATAATAATATGTTTATGATAAACTATTTATTGTTTTTATTTAGTAGTATTTTAATATCGTACCTACATAATTTATCTATTTATCTATTTGTGTCGTTATTGTCCGTGGCATCACTATAAGGTCCTGTCAGAAAACCAGCGTTGCGACATTTTGTTTTTTTTTTAAATGTCGCAGCATTATGCTGAGATATGAGCCTTTTTTGGCCTCGTGCAGGTAGTTTTAATTTTTTCTTTTTGTATATTGTTTTTGTTCTGTAACTGTGTGAGTCCTTAATAAATATTTTTCTTTCTTTCTTTCTTTTGCGAATTCACCCCTGTGACATGTAAATATGTATATCAATTCCGACACTCGATATGTATGTAATTCATGGTGCGAATTGCTCGAGTCAGAGGAGTTTTGGCCAGCAAGTTGGTCCTAGCTGAAGGTACGACCAGCAGCGACGGGGGCCGTCGCCTCCACACATATCGGTCGGGCAAGCACAAGTGAAACCGCTGCAACACTCTCACAATATACTTAAATCAAATTAGAAAATTATATATTTGGTATTTAACTTGCCTTGGATTGAAGATATAAACACTGTACATATATCTTATAATCCGCAAAAGCGTATGTCAAAACAGCATAATATAGAAGCAAGATACGAGAAGTAGTACTCACTACGCGATGCAAAAGAAGAAATGCAATGACAAAGTAAAAGTTCCTGTTTCACATAGAGTATGCAACGTTTTTAATTAATTTTAATTTGTCTTTTTTTCAGTCGTACCAGACACATTTGGAATTATTTACAAATATTTTTGACAACAACCTAAAACTTTAATGAGTTTGTTTTACTATATACTATTATTTTGGAGGAGGGCATTGATTGCGTGCAGCTATCTACCTTAAAGCGTTCGCCAAACCAAACGTGGAGCGCGAGCGGGTCGTTTCGTTGACGGGACCGCGTAATTTGTATTCAAAGAATTACTATGAAGCATGTCACATCAAATACGAGCAGGGGCCCGCCTTTGATACGACCTGCTGACCCGATTGGTGTGGCGAACACTTAACACGTTCAGTGCCGGGTGCCCTGAACGTGTTAGGAGGGCACCCTGCAGTCGTATTTGGGATGCCGAGTGCCCTCGTGAGGGCTCATTTTAAATGTAGGTTTTCTTGGAAAATTCATCGTCTTGAAACAAGCAAACACCTATTTTACAACGTATTAGCGTATTTTTCAAAGTTTTTAACCTAATACCTAGGTAAAATAGGTATAAACCTTCTGGAGGGCTCACTAATGTTGAGGACCCTCCTGGAAGGTCCACTAGCAAATAATAGCAATATGTATGGCAGCATGGCGTATGAGCCCCATGAAAAGTGTGTGGACTCGAATGTGTTAAAAAAATACAATATAATCTAGAGCTACATATATATTAAAGAAAACAGTATCTATCTACGCAGATGCATTGCTCGGATGCCTCCAGTATATTGCAGACAATGTTCGCCGCAGACTACACTAATTACCGTGCACATACGCCTCCTTCCTAGCCGGGTAAGGGCAGCCTAATTGACATCGCGACGGATGTCACTTAGCAACGATTCCGTTGTCTCGCCATACAAATTAGATAGGTTTATTAGATTTCCTTGTAAATGAGATTGTGTCCGTTTTTTTACTTTTCGTCTGTACGGAGATTTATTATAGCTAAGCTTTTATTTTTCGTCCGATAGGTACTACAAGACATCCTTTTCTGGTATTTGAAAACCAGCATTTCGGTGGCCTAACTAATACCTAAAACCGATTGCCTTTTCCTACATTCGGAAATACAGTCGTACCAGCTTAAACATCGCCTCTCTTTCCGGGGTAGGTGAGGCCTAGTATTGGATTGCAAAGGACTGATTAAACACACTACCGACTCAAAGGACCAAAAAATATCGGACTGAGGACATCGTGTATAATATCTCAAACAACACAGAGACAGCGATGAGATTTGTATCTAACAGTCGCTTATATTTCTGAACGCTTTTTCCTTCTACATTAAATCATGACACTGCATCGCAATTTATCACTCGCAAAAAACAACAAAAAATAACAACTCCATTATCAATATCCACAACTAACAAACGAAGCTCGATATTTATCTTAATAATCGTGAGTACAAAAGCTATATATTAGAACGCTATCAGGAGATCGAGCGAACGATTGTTTTCCGGAAGTACCAGACATGACGTTAAAATAAATAAAGCCGTGTACAGCACTCGATTTCCTATGTTCCGCCGCTTCCGTTCCAGTTTGCTGCTAGAAAAGATATTTTCTCGCCTCTCAGCAAGCTTATCAAGACCTGGAAATAATGATTTAGTTGAAGCGATTGCTTTGTTGAAATATTTATAGCTTTTATTTATTTATTTGTTTTTTTTTGGGCAGAATAAGTTGTGATTTTGTTAACTAAAACCTAGGTACCTACCTACTCCGCCGGAGGGCGCGAGACGATCTCCGGCCACCCTAGTGTGTGGCCTGCGGGCGGCGGGTTAGGGGACCCGTCGCCCGACCAGTAACAGGCCCGAGAAGGCCGCGCGCCGTGTTCCACGCGCGCCTCTCAGGAGGACGTGGGGCAAAGGGGTAAAGCCCCACAGAAGGAGAGGTCCGCCAGGGGCTGGCGGACCGAGGCCTGCCGGGGTCGCGGTGCATGCAGCTGCGAATCCCGTGACCCCGGCCATAGGTCAGGAGAAGGAACACCGTGGGTTTTTAGCCGGTAAGAGTCCGGCATAACCCTTCGCCTTCCCCGGGCGGAGGGTATCCATGAGGATTTTCCCACGAGAAAAAAAAAAAAAGGTACCTACCTACTATGTAGGTTGTCGGCATGTCGCGTGTGTTAACTAAATTGTCGCCAGACCAACGTTATAACACCAATACCAATAATTCAATTAGTAGATGCTTTACAATTTTAATTACCTACCTACATAGTCTCAATATTTATGGTGAACGAAATCAAAATGAATTTTAGGACAATCATAATAAGATATATCTATTTACTATTCAAATTGTTTCTTTGCATCCGCGCGGACAAAAAAGGACCAATAATTTCATAAACTGATGTAGTAACAGTCAACCAGCAAGTACCATAATTGCGAAACACATTCGGAATCGCAATAGCTTTGATTTTGACAGTTCATCAATCTTCATTGCATCATATATTTTAACAATCCGTCTTCTGGGCAGTCGCCCATTCTGCCAGTCGCCAGTTCTGGGTAGTCATGCATGCAATGAATATTGTTGTAATGTCAAAACGAAAATGATTGTGTCTAGGTACTATTGTATTAACAATTAAAGGTGTTGGTTGAGATGTAAACCCGGTATAAGATCACTATTCAGAGCGAAAACAGCATTTCATCAGCTATTCATACCTATTGATAAGACTTACGATTTTAAAACTACACCTGAAAAGGGGATAACGAGGGTTTAAAATTTCACGCCAGCGAAGCTGCGGACAAAAGTTTGCTCATATATGTACCTATATTTACAGAATTAATATGTCATATAACTTAAATAGGTAATATATTTCAATTAATAAAAAAATCAATAATAATCCACAGTTAATAATAAGCTATACTAATGGTAAACTATTATTGGCGTCTAAGATCTAAATGATAGCTACATACAGACATAAACTCACGCCTTTTTACCATGGGGTTAGGCAGAAACAGCAGAACGCCACATGCTACGATCCTAACTAATATTATAAATGCGGAAGTAAGTTTGTTTGATTGTTACCTTTTCACGCCTAAACCACTGAACCGATCATCCTGAAACTTTGCATATACGTTGTCAGGTGTACAGAAACGGACATAGGGTACCTTTCGTCTCGAAAAAAAGTACTATTCCTGAGGAAAACAACAATAACGTTCTTATGATAATAGATGGCGCCACGTGTCTTTCGAATCATGATTGAATTATCTTATCCTGAAAAATACGGGTTAAACGACATCCACGCGGACGAAGCCGTGAGCGACCTCTAGTATATCAACGGGTCCTATGTATAAGGGCTAAAGTGAAATTTTTTGCATTACCAATGTGAACCTACATATATCTACAGTTATAAGGTCCAAATTGGAAATTACTAAAATGCCACTTTGGTCCTTATACATAGGACCCATCGATATTATAAAGTCCTATACTTAATCTGTATAACTCCAAAATGGAAACAGCAGTTAGGCACTTACGTATCGACTTCCAATAGTTTGTGTCTATTTGGTCGAACTTGGGTGACATTAAAGTTAGTACAAACAAGAAATGGCTCGAGCCGGGCCCGCATCTAAAGCAGGCCAAATTACAACTGACTAAGAACTTAGACACACACCAAGTTTAGACAGAGTAATATTAAGGTTGTTAAGTAGCGCCACACACATGTCCAAATTGTTTAAGTAATATTTATGCGCAAACGTAATTAAGTTTTACGGGTTTAGTCCAAATAGCGTAACATCTTAAAGGGTGGTGTGCACAGAACTTTGTGTGTGGACGTTAATTGAAATAATTGTGACAGATTTTCAAAATGAAATATGACTTTTGTTGTTTCTATTAGGGCCACCAGGGCCGGTTTTAAATGTTTGGGAGCCCTGGAGCAACGAGAAGGTGGAGATACGTTGTTTTTTTATCATTCAGCCGACAGACGTCCACTGCTGGACATAGGCCTCCCCCAAAAGGGGTTGCCGTAATCGCCACGCTTGGCAGGCTGGTTGGCGATTGCAATATGGTTGTTAAAGTACTCAGAGAACGCTGCTGCCCATCCTCTAGAGAATCCATTTGTCGCCTTTTACGGGAAGAGATGGGGTAGTGCTATTCTTTTTAAGTCCGGCACTATACATAACTTTGTTTGTTTTAGTCCCTCTTTATCCCTCCATTTTTTCTCTTTGTCCGAAATTGTGTCAATTTTATTCTTATCTAAAAAAATTCAAAAATCCACATTTTGGAGGCCCCTCTATTATAACAATAAATAATCTCGTGTTAATTTAGTGCCCTCGCATGCGCTCGGGCACCAACATAACACTCAGGCATTAATAACTCACTTTGCGCTCGATGCAATAATCTACTGTTTCCACCGAATTATTTAAATCTGAAATTATCAGACAGACAGACAGGCTAGGATGCGATTTCGCGTCCTAGCGGTCGAGGAGTCAACATATCCTGAGGATGCCCCGTGCAGGGGCGAAACACGTGTCGTGTATTGGTTTGGTTGCATGTTGCATAATTTTTTCACTCTTTCTGCATGTGCATATACTTGTGGGCGGGAGGGTGGTGCTGCATACTGCATCCAAACTAGCGATCTTGTTCAGCGGAATTAAAGCTAGATATTTTATTTGCATTTCTGTATGTCATGGATTTCAAAGTTGCAAAGTAACGCCTGATTCATTCCATCATTTATCTGAAATTATCAGCACAATTTAATTTATTGGTTCTGCTCATAGGCGAAAGAAAGAAAACCAAACTAAAAGACAGCTTAATATTTTATTATTTTTTGTAACCAATCACAAATATACTAACATAAATCTCTTTTCAATATCCTCATAAAAACACAGAATGAAAATAATCCACTCATCCTTGTCCTACATAGTGGCACCAACAACGCAATGTTGTTTGTATGTGGCGAGCGATCCGATGTTGTGACTTCCGAGTCGGCCAATAACGAACCCGAGTGGTGTTTGTGTAATGCACTTGCTCCCTTCCGCTAGTGCTGCAACCCTGTGGAACTTTTTACATAAATTACTAAGAATATATTGGTAGTTGTGCGGTATTAAATATAGAAAAACTTGTGCTGTTCTCTTATTAGAAAGTTTTAGCGGGTTGAGGTGTGCTATGATTGAAACGATTGCGGTATGCTAGAGACAGAAAGTGGTATTCAAAAACTCGGTTTATTTCCAGGTTCTTAAATAATATACGCACAAGAAATTATAATTTATTTTTTGGAAAAAAACGCTGCCCCACATTTCTCCTGTTTCATCGGTGCGTTTACAGACACAAACCTCACATGCACAAACGCCCAGACCCGGAACAACTATCTGCAGGCCATACAAATATTTGTTCCGCATAGGAATCGAACCTGCGACCCGTAGTGCAGAAGCTAATCTCTGAGCCACCAAACGTGTCATCAAATACATTTTAGGATTGAAATTGTACCGTTCAGGGATGTAAAAAAAATATTTTGCACTGTTCGACAGGACTCCAAACAAACATATTCCTAAACCGTTTTTGCCACAAACACTACGCGGTGTTATTCTTGACCGCTATAAGATGTTATTAATTAGTACCCATACGCTGTTGTTACCCATCCCGCAGCTAATCCCTTAGTCACACCCATGGGAAGTATGGTCGGCCCTAATAGCAACCGGAAGCCAGATGTCAAAGTTGACCAACTTAACCGTATAGTCCGTAGCGGGCCCCGAAAGGGGACGAACACAAGAACTGTACCGTAAACTCGTTTTCGACCCCGATCGGGGCCCAGAATTAGGTCATACGACATCCTAATTAATAATGTAAACATTTAATTATCTACTTATCGGATCTTGTTATTGGATGAAATTTATAAGAACTAAATAAAAAGCTCAAGTTTGAGTACCATTGAATCAATCCTATTTAGCGCACGAGTTTTAATATTTACCTTTACAAAACTGAATGTATAAATGTGATAACCGCCATTTGATGACAGTCGTGGTGGACGCTAAAAATCATAAAAAGAATGGATTCTGGACTACCAATCATCACAAAATGAGTAAATCATTTATTAACTCGAGGAAATCATCCATAGTTTTGGTAATTTTAGTAGTGATAACAAAGTTTTTGATATCCAAAGTAAAAGCTTCCCGCCAGTTGAACTTTTGTTGTTGTTCATTTATTACTAATATCACAAATTACACAGTAGGCGTGGTTAAAAACAATCCATCATCTATAGACAAATGCGATATACTACTAGAAAAAGCCCATGTTTTAACGTAAAACGTAAACGTACGTAAAATATCACGAAATCTTTGTTATCACTACTCAATTTGGGATTCCGAATCAGCCGCCATATTACTTTTTTATGGTTAATGATGTGAGAAAGTGATTATGTGAATCGATTATTTCGTTGTGATTTTGTTCGAATCGATTTAATAAAAAATAAGTAACACCAAAAATCGATTTTTTAAATTATAGTAAATATTTTACATGTTTGATGTAATTTAACATTCTATCTGTGTTAAAATTATAATCAAGCAATCAAAGATACTTTTTTTTAAATATCGTAATAAGTCAGTAGGTACCTACATTTAAATAAAATAAAATAGATTTAGATTCATCATAAATCATAATCCTCTATGGCTACATCAATAAATATTCGTACCGAAACTTCACCGTGGAATCCAATGCATCCGTAGACTGATATTCTTTATTCAAAATTCAAAAAATAAATTCTAATTTGACGCAATATCGGCAGTAAAATAATAATTATCTACGAAACGTTCCTTGTAATAAGGTTTAAAATTGTTAAACGGGATCTTAATAGTGCGAAATCTAGGTACCTCGCCTACGCCTTCATGTACTAATTTTAAATTGCATAGGTACCTACATAGAATATTAATTTTATTATGTCCAGGATGGTTGACGGTTGTGAATAAGCGAAAAAAAAAACAGAAGAGAGGTGAAGAGGGTGAAGAGGTCATACATTATAGACTTTATTTTTTGAAGGCGTAGATGGTATAGGGTGCCCAGTATATCTGACATAGGCGTAGTGAGTATTTGATTTCGGGGAAGATTTAATGGCGGAAAGCTTTTGGCATTCTCGATGCGAGACATTGATGAGGCCTTGGGCCATCTTAAGTCGGATGCTGACCGGAAGCATTTACTTATAATGTAGTAGTTAGAATTCGAATAAGTTAGAACGTAAAACGAGCAATGAACATGCTGTTAAGTGAAAATGGCGAATAATTGTAACATTACACGAACTCTTAAATGTTTCACCTCAGACTAGGCACCTCTGGGTTTTGAAGTAGGATTTTATTTCGAGATCGATTTTAAACGCTTTATGAAATTTTGCTCGTTTTATTTGGACAGGGGTACAAAGGCAACAGTAGTTCAGCCATCTTTACTTGGCACTTTTACAACATATTTTAGACCTTAACATTTTGTCGAGCTGATAGTCGCAGCGGATAAGCCTTGCAGCAGTAGGTAGACATAAGTTATTCTTAAATTCAAGATGACGGCCTTGAAAATTTACTTATTATTTCATAATTATATTGTTTCCATAGATTTCGGGGGTGCTGAAGCCGAAAATAAATTCTACTCCTAAATCCAAGATAGCCGTCATGAAAGTTCACTACCTAGTTAAACGAAATTTACTAGCCCTTAAATCATGGGATTGACACCCATGACAGCTAGCCAATTTGCGTAACCGCCATCTTGGATTTGGATTTTAATCTCATTTTCGGCATTAATACCCCCGAAAATCACGATTTGGAAACCCATGACGACTAATTTGCAAATTTTTGTAGCCGCTATCTTGGAATTTCATTTTGACCCCATTTTCGGCCTCAGCGCCACCGAAAACTACAGAATTGACACCCATGACGACTAGTGAACTTTTCATGTTTTGACCTCATTTTCTGCAACAGGAGCCATGAAAACCATGGAAATATCACCCATGATGAATAAGTAGTAAGTTTTCGTAGCCGCTATCTTAGATTTAGAAATCGATCTTAGCCATGTTTGTTTTGTGAACCGACCTTATGTCCTCTAACATTATTAAAACCTGATTATAGTAGTACGTCCTCTATCTTATGAACTATTTCACTTCTATTTGAAATCAGGAAGCAAAGGCCCAGGAATTTATGTCCCGAGCTGCGGTATGGCAGATTAGGACATAAGCTCCGCCTCTCTGCTGCTCGCTTTCCTCAGCAAACCCTAGCACGAATGCTCTGCGACAATGTACCGCGTTGACCGACTGCATGTAGTAATATAGGAGAGAATGTGGTAATACATTCTAATTATGTCTATTAGATACTTAAAATATCTTCGTGTTCATTCTACTTGTACTAATATTTAATCTGTGCCAATACTTTAGGTTTTGGAAAAATAATTTCTATTCACATGAAATTATTTATTTGTAGCTATGCCGAAAATAAATAAATGTCATTAATTAACTTTCGAGCGATTTTATTTATTTAATGATTATTTTTCGATTAGGATGAATGAGTTTCGATTAGGCTGAATGAGTATCGATTTGGCTGAATGCAACATTTGTATTGTATTAACAATTTTGGATTGATGGTCAGCACTAGGTTCGAATTAAGTCGACGTACAATTTTTACTGAATTGAATTGTGTTTTTTATCCGTTTTTGTATTTGAATAATGGTAAAAGTGAAAATGAAAAGAAAAAGAAACTATGTTTAGCTTGTCCCTTCAGCGTTTCAACACGTAACTAGGTACGTTAATTATTGTTTTTGAGCTAATCTATCTCAACTAATATTTGGATATAGGTATATTAAATATCTATTTTATTCTAATTTCGCATTATGTTGACGTAGCTTCACGTAAACAGCACATTTTTAAAGAAATTTACTAGACATATTAGGTACAATATTAATGAAATAAAATATTTATCACATTAAATTCATACTTAAAACTTGCGTGCAAATTCCTGCATTTGGTGACTTAATTCAATTAATTGACGCGACAACTCCCCGAGTCAGCGGGTATGACAAATGTCAAAATCTCGTCGAGCCAAAGGGTTAACCTCTTATTAGGCTGTGGCACCTCAGTTTGACCTTAAAATATAATAACATTTTACCCTTTTCACCGTAAGTTCAATTCTGACATTTCTCTACAAAACGTTACCATACAAGATTATCAGATATTTTTAAGAAACAAAACATGGATATTGAACCCTAATGTACGATTTCTAAAAACCGGGCCACGCAGGAGCGCAGCGCAGCGCGTCGCAGCGGATGCTCGAGCACGCGCCCAGCCGACCGCGTCCGCCTGACGGCTACAATCTGCTGGAACCCGGGCTCATGCGCGCGCTTGCTCTTGTATCCGCTATCGCAGTTAGTTTCTACCTGCGGTGTGGCCGAGCGGAGACGACCGGACGCGATGACAGCCGAGCGCCGCCGTCCACGTACTCGAGCAGCCGACCGGCTGCCGCGGCATACGCGCGGATCTAACCTATACTAAAGCCAATATGGAAAGAGAATTAAACGTTATTACTAATTACGCAATTATCAACTTTGACAACATGCGTTTAAGTTCATTTTAGAATGACAAACATTACCGAAAAGGGCTTAAAAGTAATTTGAATGTGATGGAAACTGAACTATTAGTCATTGAATTAAGGTTCATAATCCCAAAGCACGTTAATTATCACTTTAAAGTGGCTGATCTATAGTTCCAAGCAGTGTAATTTCCATGCAAACATGAAACTTAACTATTTTATAGAAGCCTGCATTTCCTATATCACCGTGTGAAATGCGCTCTGGCGCGGCCCGTTTGGTGGAAATCGTACATAATGAAACCCTAAAAGTCGATAGTAGTCTCCTTAGAAACTTCCGTAGGCTTCAATTTACGAAATGAATGAGCTGTCAGAACTCTTCGTTGGGTGAAAAGAGTATAGGAACTTTTTGTCTTTCAAAACGTTTTTAAATGTAAAGAACATGTCACCGAAAAGTAATTTAATTGTGTTGCAAAAATAAAGCATTTTTGTCGTGTTATATCCCGCGGCCTTCGGAAAATAAACGTCGCATACAGCCAACGCAATAGTTTCCCTAATAGTAGCGAGTACTAGGCAGATATCGGATTACAAACAATTTTTCCTGTTACATTTTAGTTAACAACGTTGTGAATTCTGATCACTGCAAGCCGCATTTGTGGCTTGCTGTCACGATCAGATGGACCATTCATTGCTAACCTAGCAATTATAGCTATTATTATATAAAAGGACAATGATAAAATGTATATGAAACACTGTATACGTCCCCAATCACCTGACAAAACAACACATAATAGCAATAACGGTAGAAATATTTTGAAATTTTGAAATGGACCATTTCATTTTAAAATTTTAAATACAGTGGACCCCCGGTAATCCGACAAACGTTTTGCAGGGTAGTGTCGAACTATCGAATTTGTCGGATTATAGAGTAGGTACGAGTACTGCCTAACAGCGGTTACGCACTGCATCCGATCCGAATCCGTGAAAATACGTTCTGAATTAGCCATAGAACTATTTGTGTGGTAGTTTACGCATTACATCCGTCATCCGATTTCTATCCGTCATTCGTGAGTCTCCAATTCGGAAGAAATATTGACGGACCGAATAGCCGTAGTAATGTTTGTATGAACGCTTTCGCATTACCTCGAATTCAAATCGGACGCCAAATGGATATGCCAAAGATGGCCCCTGAATTGTTTGAATTTGGATCAGAGATCGGATAAGTGCGTAAGCGATATCCGAGTTCGGTCCGAGATTTTTACTCTAGATCGATATTTTCACGGATTCGGATCGGATGCAGTGCGTAAAGCAATATCCAAATGCGGTCCGAGTTTTTTATATCCGTATTTTCATGGATTCGGATCGGATGCAGTGCGTAATCGCTCTAAGACCTCCTGTAGTCCGTTTTTTTTTACAAAAGAGTACCTTGTAATCCGACAAATTACAGATCCAATGATATGATTCTATATGTTATACTCTGAAGTACAAACCATACTTCATTATGTATGTCAAATTTAGTAAATTAGCAATCAAAATCAAAACAATACCTACACGTCGAGCTCAATAGTGGTGGCGCGTACAAGTTGTAACCTGTTCAATCATGCATTTAGCGAACATTACTACATTTAGCGAAGATTGTCAAAAAACATTCAATAATAATAGACATGTCGGATTACAGGGGATGCTGGATAAGACAGGGGCCGGATTACCGGGGGTCCACATTTCTCTTGATTTACGTCAAAGTTAAAAGCTTTAAATAAAACCTTTAAACCGCTTTCCTGTAAAGTTGCGTTTTTGCAGTTGCACTAGTATACGTAAGATCCGTCGATTTGATAATTCTACCTCAAATAATTGTATTTTCAAGCAAACTTTTTTCCATCTTCAGTTTAGTTAGCACGCATCTTGACCGCTGCAAGCCGTCCACATTTGTAGCGCATGGTGTGACGGCCAGAAGGACCACACTGTGTTCCTAAGCTAGCAATTACTCACGGCTAATGTACGACAATGTTTAGCTTGTAATCCTAACGCATGCGTGTGATTCTAATTGGGCTTAGGTGCATGGAATTTGGTTCTTTAAATTGAGTTTTCTTTTGCTAGAGTGTGGCTAAGGTCGTTAAAAAGTGTATCATAACACACCGGAAAAGGTAACACACAATAACACATTGGAAATACGTAATACACGAGAAAAATATAATTCTTCAGATATATTGGTTTATAATAATAAAACTGTAATTATTGCCACACTATTGAATTAGGAAATTCCTGTAATGATAGTGATGATGAGTTAATAAATAAATAAGTTCAAAAGAAAAATTCTGTTGGCACTTACGGGATAACGTGATTTTCCATGATTTATTATTATTCATTTCACATTATATTCCATATTACCTCGGTATTACATACCACACGGGAAAGTGCATAAAGCTTAGGTCACATTGTAATAATCAGTAGATTTTAATTTTAGGGAGTGCCTCCTTTGCCGGCGCCGGGTGCCAAACTGGCTGCCGGCGCCGCACCGACTGCATACACTGTTTTTTACACCTTCAAGGCCTCTTCGTGAGACGATTATTCGTCACCCACTTTCATTTTCACAATAAAACCAAATGAAAAACGGGATCTTTGGAAGGTTGTCTGGCCGATGTTTTTAAGCTTAGCTGCCGGCAGTAATATAGTGCCGGTTCCCAATGGCGTTATGTTTGGGTGCCGCCGCCAGTAGCCGGGGCACTCTCTAAATTTTATTTATCAAAATAAAATTCACAAAAGTCATCAATTTTGATTACAGACTAATATGTTTTATTTAGTTATACAATATTTACACAAACAATATTTACATAGTTACAAATAAAAGTACGAGTTTATGCAAATAAAGAAAAATACATCCTAAAAAAACTATGAACTAAAATAGGGCATAAAGGGCATAAAAATATTCCTCCGCATCGCTGACGAATGGTAACGTGCCCAGAAGGCTGGCAGCATTGCCACGTTTTATGGCAATGCTAATCCTTTGACCAAAGTAGAAGCCAGCCTTCGGGTCACGGGACGTATCGACCAATATTAGACAAACGTAACACATACATAAGTCGGTTAAACTTAACATTAGCACAGCCTAGCCCACATAATGGTTACGTATCATAATACCTACGTTTATTATAACTATTTTCAACTTAACTACGATCAAAAGACCTACCGTTTAAAACACCTAAAGATCGTTTCACCTATTTTTGTAATAACTAATGGACGAAATCCATAATGGAGAATTCATCTACGGTTTATTCGACTACAATTAATTTACCTAACGTTGATTAAACTAACGGACGATTCACCTACTGTTGATTTATCTGTGGTCTTGTGTTTGTCTTACTGGTGATTTTGTATATGTGACAACATTTCTGCGAGCAACTTGGAAGTAGCGCTCGCCGGCCGCTGCCGCGGCACCGCTCGCTTCGCTCGCTCGGCTCGCGCGCGGTTTGTCACAGTTCTAACCTAACCTAACCTATTTCACCCAGTTCAAAATGACGAATCATACAATCTGCCGCAGAAATGTTTTTACCATTGTCTAATTATCTAGTCGCAGGCAGATTGTATGATTCATCATTTTGAACTGAGTGAAATAGGTTAGGTTAGGTTAGGTTAGAACTGTGACCAACCAAGCGCGAGCCGAGCGAGCGAAGTGAGCGGTGCCGCGGCAGCGGCCGGCGAGCGCTATTTCCAAGTTGCTCGCAGAAATGTTTTCACCATTGTCTAATTATCAGTATTAATAAACTGTAGGCGAGTCGTCCATTAGGTATTTCATACATAGTTGAAACATCCAATATCTTAAAAAAATATTAGATGAATCGTTCGTTAGTGCAATTAATTTTAGTTTAATCAAGATTAGGTAAGTTAAACTGTAGTTGAGTCGACCATTATGCGTTATGAACATATGTGAATCAACCGTAGTTAAGTTGAAAATAGTTAGAATAAACGTAGGTATTATGATACGTAACCCCATATAATATTCATTTAAGACTGCCTTATAACAGCATAGATGGTTTAGTATTAGTATAGTAACTAATAATATACTAAACTTTACACTCGAGAACCCACACATGATTATGTACCCACCGCTTTAAATTTCCAGTATAATCTGACCTCTCATTCTACTGAAAGTCTATACAATGCGAGATCAGCTCATACTGGAAAGTTATAGCTTTTGTATGTAGCCGTGCGTACCTACATCTGAGGCTTTGTACCAATTGATCTTAGCTACCAGGAATCAATTGCTTAATGTAGCCATTGAAGCCTGATGTACCAGATACACAATCGTAACTAGTCCGAGGTATTACACGAACCTTAATGGCAGCTATGTTTGTTGTGCAAACGCAATATAATACAGTACTTTAATTTTAAAAGAAATGAGACTTCTGTCGGTACAGAGTAGAAATAATAGTTTCTGAACAAGACAATGGTTATATTATTTGAGTCGTATAAAATCCAAGGCGGTATTGTCACTTTTTGCAACTTTTAGCAAATTAAAAATTAAACAACTCTGCCCTAATGAAAGATTGCCGTCTTTGAAACTAAATCGAGATTTTGTGACGATTTAGCAAAGAATATGTTTGGTTATATTATGTCAAACAAGCAGTTGATTTTGAATCGTTAACTCAAAAGTGCCAAAAAGTGAGATTGCCGCATTTGATTCTATAGGACTCCTTTCATAAGTTGTTTAAAAGTACACGTAAAAACTACTTAAATGCCCAGTTTCTGTGGTCAAAAACGAATCGTTATGCTTACCAATAGTAGCATTTTACACCGACTTCAAAAAGAAGGAGGTTCTCAATTCGTCTGAATGTGTTTTTTTTTCATTGGCAAACTTCTCATATAAATAGAATCGCAAGCTAATTTTAACTTATGATAGCTACAGCTAACGTATGGGAGAGTCTTCTATGCAAAGTTACGGGGTCTTTGCTTTATTATTGGTAAAGGTACAAAAGTTGGAATTTTAATCAATAACGCTCGGTAAATCATAGGAATCGGCCATAAGTGTCATTAACTGTATCAACAGTTATTAGAATATTGTACGAATCTCGTTCATATAAAATAATATTAAGTTAAATTTAATTATTTTTTGTGTAGCAACACTATTATGATAGAATTGATTATCTGTGGATCGCAGCAATGGTGCGGCTTACTGTTTTCCCTTTGTAATTAATATTAGTACATTGTGCTACAAATACAGTTCACATAATACCATGTTAGTGAGTTTTATTGCCCGATCACTAAACAAATATTTCGCTGCTTTGGATGAATAATAACTAATGACACAATTGAAAAAAAGTTATTTTAGAGGAGAGCCTTTTAAGAGTACATTGTTGAAGAAAAATGGCACCAAAATACAAAAGCAATGGCGAATGATGCCACTTCGTGATTCTTGCCGATATGAATGCGAGTTTTGTTCGCAAAGAATAAGGACTACTTTGGATTCTGCTTTTTCCTTTTCTAGTTTGAGCATTTTGGATTGTGTGGTCATTCATGCAAAGCAGCGCTTTGGTCTTTCAAGCCACACTCGGGATCTATGCAATTACTTCGAAATTACTTATCATCTACATGAATGCTAACACCCGACGGAATTCGCTTAAAACAATAAAAGTTTCAATTCATTAGGCCATCAGCCACTGCCATTGAATTTAATTTCCAGTATTATTTTAATATCAAAGTTTTTTATTCACGCATGTCAAATAAAAATTGAACTTAATTTTTTTATTTTATGTAACCATTCTGTTTCACTGATTTTAATAAACGAATATTCGTATCTGTTTTTGAAGTGCAGACCAACTTGAGGTTAAACGAAAAATTAAATCATACATAGCAAATTGTTGCAAAAAGTTTTATAGCAAGTACCTACTTCACGTGATATTTGTTTTTGTTTTGATAAAGTCTATTTCATAATTATCATCATCATTCAGCCGAAAGACGTTCACTGCTGGAGATAGGCCTCCCCTAAGCATCGCCACATCGACTGGTCCTGTACCCCAAGTGTGACTTTTTTACGTAACTACTGTAGTTGAGTCACGCCAAAAAGTCAAACAAATTTTTAGTCACGCTATTCGCCGCTAGAGGCGCTGCCTAAATTTTCATACATACTTGGTGTGACGCAACTACAGTAGTAACGTAAAAAAACTCAGGCTACCCCTAGCCTGTGCTACTGTGCTTCTCGCATCCAGCGGATTACTGCGACCTTCACCAGTACCCCAAGTGTGAGTTTTTTTCATTAACTACTGTAGTTGCGTCATGCCAAAAATGTATGAAAATTTAGGCAGCAGCTCTAGGCGCCCCGTTCAATTTACGCGCGAATATTAGTATTGAACGGGGCGCCTAGAGCCGCTCCCTAAATTTTCATACAGTTTTGGCGAGACGCAACTACAGTAGTTAACGATAAAAACTCACACTTGGGGTACTGGTCATCGGTCTATCTTGTGGACCATTCATGTTCGAATCAAAATTTGATTATTGCTTATGTTAACGGTGAAGAAAAACATCGTGAGGAAACTAGCACACCTGAGAAGGTTCCAAAAAGTTCTAGCTGGTGTGTGTAATCCCCCAAACCGTACCAGGGGGACCTAATCCTAAATCAAACTACGAAGTTGCTCCACTAAAGTGTTTTGGATCTGACGATCGATTCAATTTCGTGATTTGACATTTTGTCTTTCGTTCACCCTACTCCCAAATGTTAATTGGTAGTTCGTAGTATGACAATTTTCTTTTAATTGTTCTGCTTTCGGTGGTCCTTGGGGACCATTCCTACGTAACTGCGTAGGTATTGGCGAGACCTGAGGGGTCTCCAGCCAATGGGGGGGGGGGGGAAGTAAAATACTTAATCTAAGCTAACTACTTGTATTACACTAACATCATGACTACCTGCACCAACAGCACTAAGGACGACCCCTAGTGGGACTCGGGCCTCGGCTTAGGGCGTTGCTGGCGAGAACTTGGGGGGGGGGAGACAGCTTGATGAGGGCTGAATTATCGGTGTGACTACGGAGTCTGAAGAGACGACCGGCTCTACAACGGGAGAGCTCGGTGGATCGTGACCAGCGGCGGTGGGACGTCGCGACGGGCCTCGTCGGCGAGGACGGTATGCCGGACAGCGGCGGACGCTGTGTATTGTGCTGGTCGATTTACTCGCCTCCTGGAGGAGGATAATTTCGTCATCGGGTTCTAAAAGTGTGTGCCTGGAACGGCGAACTTTACTTATGAGAGAGGGACTGTAGTCGACCGCTGCGGCGACTAGGTGGTTCGGATGGTGGGTATTTGTTTGACAATATTTTGATCGTATATTTATAAGTTCGATTTCGTCGTTGTTTCGTTTGGATCCAAAACTTCGGCATTCGTTTTTCCTAGGCCAGCGTAGTGGACAGCCCTTCTCATTATAAGGAAAGGCCCGTACCCTGCAGTGAGACGGTAACTGGCTGATTATACTTTGCTATTATGCTAAAGGCTTTTTTATTAACACTCACACTCAACGTATTATCTACATGTTAAAAGCATTTTTTGGTATTTAGGTCAAATGCATGAAATCTTCTTCTTCTCTTGTGTCAGCACGAGCTATAGAAAAATAGCTCATGCTGTGGTGAAAAGATTAGCCAGTCAGCAAGGTTGGTAGCGGGGCTGACTGCCCAGGGTGTGCCGGACGTACTGAAGTATCGTCACTCGTGGAGGCTCTTTTCATGCACCCCAATGCATGAAAGGTTTATTCTTATTTGACCTACCAATACATTTGCTGGGAGCCCATAGTTATATAATTAAATCCGTGACACAGGTTGCATCTTGGTTGAGATTACTATGTGTACGTTTTTAGTGTAATTTTTAGTGAATTAAAATTCATAATTTTGATTTCTATCAACATAACATCACGCCTATATTCAACGAGGGGTTGGGTATAGTACACCCTTATTTCGCCGTTATGTTTAATTTCATGTATGTGGGGTGTTCGGGCGCCTTCGAGGATCTTCGGCCGGCGGCGGCGAGGCATTGGCGGGAGGCGGCGACAGGCGCGGGCGCGCGGGACTTGGGGCCAAGGAGCCCACCACTTTACTACCGATCTCCATCGACGACACGCGCGCGCATTCACAGTTCACCCAATATCGTACCTATTTTATATTATTATAACACAGTATTTACAGTGCACTGTTTCCTTTAAAAGTCCTTAGATAGGTACCTATTATTTCGATCAATTAACCGAAAAATAAATACGAATCTACTGACATAATTATTATGTAGATGAATGTGTAATCTTTTAACGAATATATCCATCTAAGCTATATCCATATCAGCTTTGCTATCCTTTGTACATGTCACTGAAATGACCACAAATTCTAGTGAATAATTAATGGGTCGAAAATGGGGATACTGTGAATGACGTTGACGGCCGGCGGTCATTCCCATGTCATGCTTTCGCAAACCCGAATAAGTAATCTCTGGTATTTACCGTTAGCTACCTAATGTTTAAAGGTTCAAAAAACCCGATCATCTACATAAGGTAAGTAGGTGGTACCTACTTCCTGTTTTTTTTTTTTCATATTCTCTTTTTTTTTCTACCGTGTCGGCACGAGCTATACAAGAATAGCTCATGCCGTGGTGAAAAGATTAGCCAGTCAGCAAGGATGGTAGCGAGGCTGATACCCAGGGTGCGCCGGACGTACCGAAGTATCGTCACTCGTGGAGGCTCTTTTCATGCACCCCACATATACGTATTACGTAGGTCGATTTTTGGAGGCATTCGATTTAGCGCACTAATTTGAAGAGCACTAATTTTAGCCACACCGATATTATTCCTATTACTATTGGTGTGATTCGAATTAGTGCTCTTTAAATTGGTGCGCTAAATATAAGGCTGTTCGGAAAATCATTTCGTTTTTAGGGTTCCGTACCCATAGGGTAAAACGGGACCCTATTACTAAGACTCCGCTGTCCGTCCGTCTGTCCGTCTGTCACCTGGCTGTATCTCATGAACCGTGATAGTTAGACAGTTGACATTTTCACAGATGGTGTATTTTTGTTGCCGCTATAACAAAAAATACAAAATAAAACAGAATAAAATAAATATTTAAGGGGGCTCCCATACAACAAACGTGATTTTTTGACGTGTTTATAGATAACTAGCCTTTGCCCGCGACTTCGTCCGCGTGAATTTCGGTTATTGATCCCTAATTTATTGATTATAAAATATAGCCTATAGCATTCAGGGATAACGTAGCTTCCCATTGGTGAAAGAATTTCTGAAATCGGATGAGCAGTTTCGGAGATTACCTCCTACATACATACAAACAAACAAATTCTACCTCTTTATAATATTAATAGTATAGATAGTATAGATGGTACGGAACCCTTTGTGAGCGAGTCCGACTCGCACTTGGCAGGTTTTTTCCCAACAGATTGTTTACCGTACCCTTCATTTGTTTACCGCATGCATGAAAATCGTTATAACTTTTTGTTACTATTTTGATTTTGATTCTAAGGTAAGTAGTAGGTAGGTAGTACGTAGGAAAAAGTGCATTGCAACGCATGCCGGGTACAGCTAGTAAATAATATAAAACAGATCAAACGCTTTGAATCAAGTGATTCAAAATAGAACTGGCATTCTACCTTTAACGATTCGGAAGAAAAAATATTTAGTATCAATAGAATCAGATTAGAAGATGTATATACCGATATTTGTTCCCGTCGAAGTAGATTGCGATTGGCGACAGTGAGATATTATCCTTTCTTGTTAAATTATATTATCAATTACTTTCGGTTCAATGGGCCGTGATTGTTATCTTTTGTGCTATTCTCTTGACGAAACGATACGGACGTTGTTAATATACTGCCTTTATTAACTCTTTGTTCTGTTTTAGCTGTCTTTGATCCAGAGTTTTAAGACTTCATTAACAATCATTATCTTTAAAGATTAATCGACATTTCTTGAAAGTTCTGTCAGGGCTTTATACATATAACAGAGATTTTTCTCTTATAAAAACAAAGATGAATTTATCAACGTAACGAAATATTTTGGCGTATTATAAAAATAGTCATCTTGACTCAACTTTGACACGTTTGGAGACGAGCAAAGTGAAAATACTTATTAAAATTGACAGATTGTCGAACCAAATTATGATAAGTATTTTCTTTTAAAAAATAACTTACCACGGTGTCTATTGAAACGTTGGAAGGTGATAATTGGTTTATGAAATATTTTTATTTATTTTAATGAATTTAAGAGGGGCTCGTGGCTAATTATCAACTGCGGGAATCATATGATTGCCGGAGTCAGTCCGTGGGATTATACAGAGGGAGGAGAAATTTGCGAAGCATTCAGTGACTTCTTCCATGATGTTTTTGGTGAACCTGCTGACTATAACCTTGCTAGTTCATTGAACACAGAAATCGATGATTATGTTGATATCATATCTAATTTACAATTTACTCCATCAACCGTGGAGAGGTCACTGAGTTCTTTGTGTATCGATAAGGGTCCAGGTTGTGACGGAATACCTCCACTTTTTTGGAAAAGTTGCGCAGTCTTTAGCCCATCCAATTTGAATCACATTTAATCTCTCTTTAAGAGAAGGTACGTTTCCGGATGAATGGAAGAAAACATTTATAGTACCCATACATAAAAAGGGCTCGCGAATAAAAATAAAAAGTTACAGAGGCATTAACACTTTAGGTAAAGTATTTGAAAATCCATGCATTCTGAGAGGTATCTCATATAAACAGCACGCTTTCTTGAAAAAACGTTGGACTATATCTAATTTGGCTTGTTTCTCAAACTTTATCCTTGAAAATACAGATAATGGCGAACAGGTTGATGTGATCTACACAGATTTTGAAAAAGCTTTCGATCGCGTGGATCATGTCATCCTGCTCAACAAATTGTACAGATTGGGTATACGCGGCGATCTTCTACGTTGTGTACAATCATACTTATTTAAAAGGTCACAAGTCACAGTATTAGGAGGCTATCGTTCTAACTTCTTTGAGATCCCTAGTGGTGTTCCACAAGGGTCCCATTTAGGACCCCTTTTTTATAATGCATACTTATTCGATATCACAGACTTTTTTATACATCCTGAATATAATGTACGCTGATGACAAAAAAATATTTTACGCAAATATGACCACTTGATGACTGTATATCTCTCCAAAAAGACTTTGATAATTTACATAATTATTACACAAAAAATAAGGTTACAGTAAACGTCACGAAATATCAATGCATCAGTTACACACGTAAGAAAAAGCCTGTAACTTTAAAGAATTAAAAAAAACCGTCGGTCCAAGGTGCCATAAGAATACCTATGATAGTCGTCTGACAACCGGTCTAACTTTAGGATATCAGCTTTGCCCAATAACTGAGTTGCGGAAGTCAGATGGCAGTCGCTCCGTGTAAAATACTAGTATTCAGCTGCACCTGGTTAGACTGAAAGCTGACCCCAACATAATTGGGAAAAGCTAGACAGAACGAATTTATTTTAATTGCTTTCTCTTATCATTCTATTGTGTTTTATGTTGAACTGACATACTCGTACTTTTAATAGTAAGCCAATTTTAAATCCTATTTAACCCACCACAATATGAAACACTACAAACAAATTTAGCACGTGTCAATAATTCACACAGATAGTATGTCATACAAATTAAATCTCGAACAAACATGGATTGATTGATCAGTTTTGATTGTTCAATCAATGTGACCAATCAGCCGCACAGGTGATTATCATTCATGGAACACATAATTTTGCGGTCGAAATTGGATGGGCCGACATGAAACGTCACATTAATCGCTAGATTACTGAACCAAATGATATTTGATTAGCTGTCATGGAGGATTACAACGCAGAAGCCGCGAGATATGATAGCTTCCGTGTTGCAGTTGTTCTGATCAATCAGTTATGCGTGTTTAATGTATGCGGTTCTACTATTCGGCTTCAGCATAGGGAATAAAAGGTTAAATGATTAGGACAACCTTATTACATTGGGACGTTTGTGCCTGTGACTCTCACGTACTTGAAAGATTTTTACATAACAGAATCTCTATTATTTTAATTGACTAGAGTTTCATATCCTTTAAAAAATTATCCTCACCTGGCAAGTAAATGGCTTTTTATCTGAGAGCGTTCATACTTACTTTTAGGTTCTTAAGGAGTAGAATTCCTACTAAATCATACTATTTAGAACATAATGAACTGCTTTTCCATATTTTAGGACATTTCAAAAGTAAAGTTAATAATCATAAAACACTTCTGTTCACGCGCCTAGTATAATTTTCTAACAATGTTTAACATTGAGTATGCCTGCCGTTTCTTGGCCTTAGAGTTTTTATATATTTCGCCATATTGTACAAACTAAACTTTAAGTCCATTCTCTTTCACCAGCTCAATCAATTAACATCGCTGTTTTATATTTCTAAACATTTGTATCAATTGATGTCTTACTTGTTAAATTATATTAATTGCAAAGCAATATTTTATTAAAATAAAACCTAAAACAATACACTCATTTCCTAAAGAAATATTTTGATGACCCCACGTCATCACGTTTGAAGATTTTAAAGTTCGTAAAGACAAAAAGATATCTTTTGACTCCTGTATCACTCTAGTTTCATGCAACTCATTGTTCACAAGCAGCAGTTCAATTCTACAATTCTGATACTTGATTTGACCTCCGTGTCCAAAGAAATATCCGTAACCTAAATTGGCAAGAAAATAAATGGTTTGCTACAAGGGATAATGTCGACAAACAGGTTTCGGTGTTATATTTATGACTTCTATTTGTCATTTTGAGCCAACAATTCGTCTCATTGCTGGGCAACGGCCTCCCTCTTTCTTGTCTGAGATCTCTATCTTGTCTTACCGGCCGTAACGGTCCAAAACCTCGCTCCATTTACGATGTTGTCAGTCCTGACATCTTTATTTTACTTTGTATTTATATCTTAGAATGTTTCCTGGAAATAAAAGTTAGTGTGAAGTGTTTTGGGGCTTAATACAATGTGTTTATTAAAAAGGCCTTTTGTTTTTTCGAATAATCAATTGACAGTTCATGACAACGATGAACAAACAATCAAGTGAAAGTACCACGCAGCTATCGCGCATGTGTCGCAATCATTTTATTCCTTTATTCATTCAACAACTATAAGTTACATTTTGAAATACATATCATCTAGAAAAAAGCAATATACATTTAAAAATATAAAAAAATACGGGTCCACCGGCATCGGGAGCAGGGTCCAAGCTACCGGTAGTTAGGGTGGTTTATAATAAAGTCCACAAAAATTATTAAAAAAGTCGCCACTGTTCGCCGGGCTGATTTAATTCCAAGGTAAACAAGGGACTCGAAATATGTCGAATTGTTTCACTTGGTTTATATTATCTAGGTGAAATGAATCCGATTTGATATGAGTACACCAAAACTTCCACTTTGTTCACCTTAGGGCTCCGGAGACAGAAATCTCCTCACAATACGCGCCGTGTCGAGGAGGACTGCTTTCTGCATTAGGCCTTTGATCCAGCCAGGAGAGCCTCATGAGGTGTTTGTTGGTGTTATTAATTATTACAACATGGGCTCATGCTTTAGAAGACATCGTCATGTTTTAATTATTTATCCGCTTAACGCCCCGTTGCACGATCCGCGCTAAGCTCGGCGTAAGGTCCACGCTATGAAAAAGTATGTTGAAAGACACTATTGGTACCTTGTTTTTTTTTCTTATTAATTATAATCTCATAACCTTTTTTGCTCAAGTAAATAAACCTACATTTGGCACTAGCTTCCACACAAGGATTCCTTATATCGTGGAAGCTAGGAGAAACTACTACATAAATAGATAAACGTTAACTGTCTCACTTTCCTGTCGCGATGAAACACAACTCCTGCCAGCCAAAATTAGTTGTTATATTTTAAGACTAAGCCACAGCCTAAGGATGTACATTGTACACCAAAACAAATAAAGAATATTATAAATACGTCACCGTCTTACTTACCTACCTAGGTTATTTCTTATTCAACCTAACATAATTTGCAACAATCTACTGAAATTGTTTCAAGTTTAACTTTAAAGTTTCAGAGGTTCGCCCCTCAGGTAATTCAAGAGTAAACTTAAACTTTCTATACAAATGTAGCCATCAGAATTCTATTAAAGGGTGATTGCTTCAGCGTCTTGTTTATACTGCACATTTTTTATATGAGATTCTTATATCAAAAAAACGGTGCGTCTAATTATGCACTACCTTACTCATGTACGCGCGGTAGAAGTTATACTTAGAATAAATAAGCTCTTCAGTTGAATTTCTACCAAAGAGCTTATTTTAAGAGTTAACATTTTATAATGAATGACTAGTGGCGCACCCATCTTTCGTACTCTTTTTTGCAGAGCGTTAGACACATTTGAAGTTTATTTAACAACTAACTACATGGTACCAAATAGAAAAGAGGTTATGTCAACTATACGAAACGGGACGGGATGTGACGGGGTTTTCGTGACGGTGCCTTTGTGACGCAGCTGCCGATTTTACTATTAGCAAATGCACCAAAAGAAGTATAAAACGCGAAAAAGTAAGTCAAAAACCGTTGAATACTACAAAACCACGTATTCATCAGGGGATTGTTCTAAGACTGTGTCGCCAGCGGTGCCCGGCAACATCTCGCGACGTTATCAGCTGTATCCGCGACATTTTCTTATTATGCGATGTTGCCACTCACGTCACTTGATGTGGCCGGACAACCCTAGCGACACATGTCGCGGGACTTTTACCCCTGTTCACGCATCATACGCGTGTACCAGCAGCGGCGGAGACGCGCGGGAGGAGGGGTCACACAGCTGATCGAGCCATCGGCCGCGCCGCGACTACTCGCCTACGGATACGGTCATCGGCGGACGTACCGTGCGATCTATACCTATAAATTATATCATGTAACCAAAATTATCTGTATTAAATTAAGTTATTTCCAAACGAGTCATATTTCAATTCATATCTCCACAACCCCAAATGAATACGTGGCTTCATGGTGTCACTGGTCAGAGTTCTTATGACCATAACATTATGTGCATGTCAATAATCATCTCGTTATACTATTACGAAAATGGCTTTGAACGTGGCCGGTAAGACCCTGACTTGCTAGCCTGGACAAACAGCAGGGCAATTGTGTAACGTAACCAAAATCAATCATGACAGTTGATTTGTCAAAAACAATATGCTTTACGCGGTACGTAGTTGTGGAGAAGTCGGATTGTTAATACACACGTTGCTATGGAAATTATTGACCTGTCAAAATCAAAGCCGATTACAAATGTTTTGCGCAATCATTCGCACGACACCCACACGCGCCACAGCGCCTCTCGCTGCAGCCAGTAGCTGCTGACTAACTTTTGCATCCAAAAAACTAACGTAGCGAGTGGCCGCAACTGGCCACACGTGTGCGATGAGTCTCTGCGAAATGTATGGAAAAGTTAAGGGCTTATTACATTACACGATTTTTAAGGTACCTAACTCTTATTCAGTGTAGTATAATAACATTTAGGGCACCTGGTCTCTTCGGTTTCCGGCCGGGACTTTTTCAACCGAATCCAAAAATTGGGAAGTGTAATAAACGCTTTAGTCCGTGGCTTGTCGCCGGCCACATGTGTCTATAGCAGCCACTCGCTACGTGTTTTGGCCAAATTAATTCAATAATGTAATATTTTTCAATCCGCAACACTAATTAATTATCTGTGACTCATAAAGTCAAATTAACATCTTATTTCCGATAAGTACACTATAATTTAATGAGCTTTCGTCTATTTCCTTTATCCTTCCCTTTCCCTCACATTACCCTGACCCCTATGGCAGAGAGAGAAAGAACATGGACTTCGGCTGTCATAGCAAGTGGCGCCATATGCAAGAAAATAAAACACAACTTACATATTCTTTACGCGCGTTTGAGCCGGCTCCCGAAAAACTTTTCTATAACCGCAAAATTACTACTCCCCGCTTATAATAATAACGAGTGCAGTGTTTATAGACTCTAGTGAAGTGCATTACACTTAAGGAACCTTCAAAGGACTGGACATTGCATATTCAAACTTCATACCTACCTACGTACGCTGCCGAGGAAGTGCTTGGTGAGTCCCATTTCCTTTACCATTCCTACTCCTTCGGCGATTGCTCATCAATTTCATAGTGTACGTAAACACCGCTTTTAACGGCTCGAAAGCATCCGCCACCGCACCGCAAACAGTTTACTACGATAGTTACACTGCAAAAAACCCTCCACTACGATAGTTTTTTGTATAGAAATATGATGTTAAATAAAGTATGATACCTACTTATGACCTCAAAAAACACAACACACCTCTCTCCACCGTTTATAAACTTTCAGTATATTGAGGTGCCAAGTGCAACGCTTGTATTTTTTTCTAAAATCTGATACACTTACCTTCATCGCCAGTAGTAAGCTATTTGACATAGTGTTCGCAATATCGTCCTGCAGCACTTTAGCTGTTCGTTACTTTAAGTTATGTGTCCCACCTGTTACTGATATGGAGTGTTCAGTGGCTAAAATGAGAAAAGAACGTCGGTCTTTTCTTATACTGCAGTCTGAAAAGTTTTGGTTTTCTTATGATAAACTTAATCCAAGAAGAAATACCTTCAAATAAATTTTAACCCAATTACGTAGTACTAAAAGTCAACTTACATAAACAATATCGAGTAAAATAGTAAATTCACTGTAAAGTCGAATACAATGCAAACTAAACTAATAATATTAAAGTCTCTACTTGAGTTTTTGATTTGAAGTCGAAAATCTCTCATAAAATATTAAACGTAATATTTCTATTTACAAACTGGCTTATATTTAAGTAGACTAAAATCAAAGAGAGTGTTACAATAAAAATAAAAAATATTTTTCAGAAGTCTTGAAATATGAAGCCTAATAATTTAGTACAATTTTTTAGAGATAAGTACTTAAATTTACTGCCAAGTTAAAATTAAATAGTATACAGTAGTTTATTATAATAAAGCCAACGAAGCCAGTTTAAGTTTTAATTATATTTCACACAGTAACCTACATTGTTCTCTTATAACTTTTCGTTGTATAAATACTAGATGATAACATATTTTAAAGGTACCGTGGAGTTTCTTGCCTTCTCCATAGGACCAACTTTTTATAACCGTGCAATTAAATACTCGACGTTTCTTTGGAGCATGTTCTGTACCTATTAGAAGTAAAAATCTTGAATCTATATAGTCAGTAGCGGTGATCCTATCCAAGTCGGTATTAACGCCACAATTACACTTACCAGAACCTTTTACGTACATCGCCCAAACATTCACAGTGAACAGTATTCTAACATTATACAAGTAGATTATAAGATCAATCTTTAACACCACATAAACTCGCAAATCCACACTCGAATTCAAATGTAACACCGATTCAAGTGATAAAAGAGTTAAACATACAGTTCTTTTGTAACGAAAATGTTTTTAACTTAAACAGGTACGAGTTGGCAAGAAGTTGCTTGCCGCAAGAGTTTGCCAGCCAGTGGCCTGGACGTAAACTTGCTACAAAGTTGATTGCTCTGCAACCGCACTCGACACAAGTTTTAGCCTGATTTCTATACGTCTTCGAAGACCCCATTCAGGACTCCATTCAGTTAGGTTGTTACTGGGTTTCGTTACTTTAACACGAGTTATTCAATAAAATTATACTTTTGATGTAACTTTTTGTTCTGTACTGAATAAAAGACAGTATTTTCTGAAAATGTATTTATTTAAATACTCCTAACTGGACATAATAAATCGGTAAACAAAAACGAATTCAAACATTTACACAATATATGTAGGTACCTCTTCCAGACAACCCTTAGGATGGACTGAAAGAACGAAAATAGATTTACAAGTATCGTATGCATATCAAGTTAAAAAACCATACATGCCGCATGTTTTATTGTTCATTAGGATGCTGCATGTAGATATTTAAATTAAAGAAAGGGAAAATGATTATAATCAGTAAAATTGTTTAAATCAATAATTAAGAGAGGATATCTATTTCCTTTATTTCTTTAAAAATGAAGCGCCCTTAGGTTAATTCACGTAACTAAAGAAAATAATTTGCAGTGTAAACACATCAAAAAAAGTTTGCGATCACTTTGAAAAATCGAAATCTTATTTGTTACTGTAGATTATATTATGATTTCTTCTTCTTTTTAGATTCTTTAGACACGAGTTTTCTTTATCAAGAAAACACACAACAAAGAATTTTTCTTGATAAAGTTCAATTTAAAAAAATTATATCAGCTTATGCTAGTGATCGCAAACTTTTTTTGACGTGTGTAGGTGCACTTGTATTTCGATCAAAACAACACTTTTCGTATTCTCTTAATAAGCGATCGGTATCAGATACGCTCGCGTGAACTGAATGAACTGCAACGTCACTGCAACTTGATTGGAGCGTCATGAAATTACGTGAATTAGCCTACTGCCTTACAGTAGTATAGATCTCCTGTACCGTGGATGCGTTTACAAACACAAATCTTACATGCACAAACACCGAGACCCGGAACAATTACCTGTACGCCATAAGCTATGTCTACACCAGTGCGCTTTCATCTTGCGTCTTCGTCTAAAGCATGCGAGAAGCGCACATGCCTTAATACTAGTTCGACAAAAGCGCATGCTCCTAGCGCACGCTAATCCGTGTATCGTACCCCTTTACACCCGCATTAAACGAGTGTTTCACTTTAAAAAAAATCTGGCGCCAAACCGTTCACTTTCTGAGAACGCAACCGGCGATCGATCGTGAGGTTGTCTCGCCATCCTCACGATCGATCCATGCCGGTTGCATTGCAGAAAGTAAACTGTTAGGATCAGATTTTTTTTAAAGTGAAACTCACTCTTCTTTTACGGCGGGTGTAAAGAGGTATGTCGACTGACAACTGACGGAGGCGCACCGGTGTAGACGATAAGCTGCATGCGTCTTATGGTAGTCAATATTGCATGCGCTTGACGCAAGAGGAATTGAAAGTTGAAAGCGCAAGATGAACATGAAAGTGCACTGGTGTAGACATACCATATCTATACATACTTGTTCGGTGCGGGGATAGAATCCGCGATAAGCGACACAGAAAGCCAGTAAGACAGCCACTGCGTCAACCGTGTCGTCAATTTTATTTTGATGTTTTTTATCAGTGCTCGAGAATCAAAACGATATACATGAAAGCGCACTGGTGTAGATATACCAATACGGCTATATATACTTGTTCGGTGCGGGGATAGAATCCACGATCCGCGACACAGAAAGCCAGTAAGACAGCCACTGCGTCAACCGTGTCGTCAATTTTATTTAGATGTTTTTTATCAGTGCTCGAGAATCAAAATGATATACATGAAAGCGCACTGGTGTAGATATACCAATACGGCTATATATACTTGTTCGGTGTGGAGATAGAATCCACTATCCGCGACACAGAAAGCCAGTAAGACAGTCACTACGTCAACCGTTGTCAATTTTATTTAGATGTTTTTTATCAGTGCTCGAGAATCGAAACGATATTAAATCTATTTATCTCATAACAGAGTCAACAACCTGAATAACAAATTCCAATCTGAAAGTACTTTAATCTAAAGACACAAAGTAAGAACATTCCGACCGAATAAAATGGGTACCAAAGTCAATTATTGTAAGTCGAAAATAATCGTTTCGACGATTAATTTTTTCATGGAAAGAACCTTGTTACGAATAAATGGGTTAATTACAACGCTAGTCGGGGAATGTTTGAGCTTCGAACCAAAATGGCTTACAGGAATTAAAAACTCATTACAATTAGTGAGCAACGCCAAGACTAATTCGTGCAGGCAACGGTGGCTAAAGAAAGCAGGGCAAAATTTTAAATCTACATTCTCAACTAACATTTTAATTAAAGTATTTCACATCCACAGTATGAATCTTCTAAAAATGTTTAAGCTCATATTTTCCTCAGTGGTTTTCAAACTAACTCTTATAATATCGCTCCTTATTATAGGTACAGCATCTGGTTAGTCGCATTACATTCAAAAACCATGAACTCAGCTCATCATTCTGTACAACTTTTTTAAGGGGCAAACTAAATTCGTAAAAAAAAACAGATCTTCCAAACAAAATAATCAATGTTACATAACAGAATGTATGGAACAGTTGATTTTTATTTCGCGTTTTTTTTATTCCAGTTATATTTATTTTTATTTTATTTCATTTTATTTTTATACCGGTCATGCTATATATCAAAGGATGGATCAAAGGGCACAGCGGTTCCCGAGGCAATGATGCAGCAGATGAGCTCGCCAGAAGGGGATCGAGCATGGATGCGGTGGGTCCCGAACCCATAGTACCACTCCCCTTTGGATACCTACGGACCCTGGTAAGGAAACGCACCAGAGACCAACACAACGAGTTATGGATAAACCATGGCGAGTGTAGGCAGGCCAAGGAGGCGCTTCCCGCCATTGACGGTCGCCTCACTAAAAAACCCTCTGGCTGTCAAAGCTACAACTGCGTACAGTTACAGCAGCCATCGCTGGCCATGGTTCATTTAACAAACACCTCTTTGTCATTGGAGTTACAGACAGCCCACTGTGCAGAGCACGCATGGAGGAGGATGAGACGGCAGCCCACGTGCTACTAAACTGCCCTGAGGTCGCCACATACAGGGCCAAATACTTCGGAAACCCAGGTACTCTCCGAGAGATCACCAGTAACATCAAGGGTGTGCGGGCCTTCTTCGAGGAGTTAGGGTGGATCGAGTAGTATAGTTATACTTACCACCCATCACGCAAAATACGCGCTTAGACGTGGAGTTCCGGATACCAGCCCGTTATACGTACCTACCTACCATGCTATATATATATTTATCGAGTTCCCACTAGTGTCTTATAATGATTTTGTTGAGCAAGCCATTGAATATCGCTGTGAAAATTATACATGTTATTAATTAAAGGTGTAATAACCATTTTCCCCTGAGAGGATTTATTTTCACGTGTAAGTTTTTTGGAAATCTGCCTGCGATTTCTCTCGGGAACAGCTTATTCGGTCTGTTTGAATTAAATACACAAGATCAAGCATTTTTATTCTAATGTTTCCCACTATTTACTTTTTTATCCTATCCAGTTTTATTGTAAATAACATTATTTTAACAATTTACGCTTCTTAAATGTGACTATAATTAGCGTACTACGTAAAAACACAGAAACACAAAAAATACAACTTTCTATCAAGAAATCCATGTCCAATAGTGACCAACGAAAGACTAGTCATTTTTAGGGTTCCGTACCAGAATGGTAAAAAGGAACATTTATAATGCAACTTCGTTCGTCCGTCCGTCCGCCTGCCTGTTACAGCTGCTTATTGTTTCAATAAACAGAACATTAGAATCCTACTCTCCTAAACACCTCTACTAAATATTTAAATTAGTATATTTTTCTCTCACAATCAGTAGATATATTTTATTTAATTACCTATCTTATAAAATAACGTCAAGTTTTATTTGCATCTACTGCAGGACTAGGCCGCTTTGCAGCCCTGCTTATGAAGTCTAATTTTAGCGCCGACACTTCTGTCTTGCCTGTCCTGTGACAGGTTTTATTTTAAGTGCTAAAGAAACGAAACTTTTGAATTTGGATCTATTTTTGTATTTCTTGGAAATAGCCATGTACCGGACATTAGTCCTACTTAAAAAAGTATTTAAGGCATGTTTACATCAGTGCGCTTTCATGTTCATCTTGCGTCTTCGTCTGAGGCATGCGTGAAGCGTCATAGTGCATGCAAAAGCGCATGCACACTAATCCGTCGATTGTATATCGACTGACGACTGACCGAAGCACACCGGTGTAGACGATAAGCTGCATGCGTCTTATGGCAATCAATATTGCATGCGCTTGACGCAAGAGGAATTAAAAGCGCAAGATGAACATGAAAGCGCACGGGTGTAGACTAGAAATAGAAATTGAACTTACTTCCTAGTAGCTCACCGAGCGAAAGGGAGTGAATTGATTGATTAAATAAATGGCTTCTTCTTCTCTAGTGTCAATACGAGCTATATGAAAATAGCTCATGCCGTGGTGAGAGGATTAGCCAATCAGCAAGGTTGGTAACGGGGCTGACTGCCCAGGGTGCACCAGACGTACTTAAGTATCATCACTCGTGGAGGGTCTTTTCATGCACCATGCAAGTAAAGATACATTATTGTACTAAATTATGGTAAATCTTATACTAAGTAGTAGTAAATACTATGTAGGTATTGTTCACATAAATATTTCAATATTCACGTAAGTGTTTGCCGGAATAGACATAGTATGTTAACGTTTTCAGCAAATAAATGTAAAATATTTTTGTGATTAAAAAAACATCTAACATTTCCCTAACGTTGCAAATGGATTAAATATAAATCAAATAACTAAGTATGTATACAGAACTAAGTACGTAAGCATTAATTCATAATATTATACTCTAAATTTTTTTACAAACTATCTTTAACATCGGAAAAAGAATGTCTCGACCAGTACGCTGTCAAAGGGATAGTTATAACGAGATATTTTATTAAGAAAGACGACGAATTAACAAAGAAAAAGATTTATTCGTTTTTTTGATCTTGTTATTCATTTTTCAATAAAGCCGCGTATTCATTAGGGGACAAATGTTCTGCGACACGTGTGGCCAGCGATGACAGGCGAAATCGCGTGTGACTCTTGTGGGAGCCAGACCTCTGTTTCTGCGATATTATATGTCGCTGGCCGTCGCTGGCGTCGCCACGTGTCGCGAGACGTTACTCCCCTAATGAATACGCGGCTATACTAAAAAATTAAAACGACAAAAAGTAATAGTAATAATATATTTTAAGAGAAAAAAACATAATTAAACCGCGAAAGTTTAAGCAAATGCAGGAAATGTAAGTAAAAAACAATTTCAGTAAATTCTTGGCTAAAAGAATCCCAAGCCAGGTTGGCTGTTTATTTGCGCCTATATTTTGTACACAAAATATTTTTAAGGCATTTAAGCGACGGTCTACGGAACGTTCCCAAGGATTCCCTAATGCTGCTAATCTTATTTTAATTTATATGTAAATTCATTCTCAGCATATTATCTCTAATATTCCGGCCAAATGTTCAGAGTTCCAAAACTTTTTTTGAGATATTTTAATATTATAGCAATCTTTCGCTTATTTCCCCCTTTATTACCTCGACTTTTATCTTTAATTCCGCAGACATGCCATAGGAACGCAATGATTACGGGGGAGAATGGGGTGGTAAGAACAGAAAGAAAAATGTATAATGAAGTCCCGTCGAACCCTACTTTCCTTGCTTTGTTGCCATTCTTTAGATGTAATCAAGGGTTACACTTTGTAACGATAGATAAATGAAGAACGTAAATTCGTCCCTCGAGTATCGATCGATTATTGTCATCTATAGGGTTGTCATTTTTATATTTCGTTGACAACAACTTTTGAATAGATATTTTCGGTATTTAAAACGAAGGTATATTCCAGGTATAGAATTGTTGGTGTCCTCTATCACCTCGGATTCATTTCACCTAGGTAATATCACCCAGTTGAAGCAATTCTCATTACTCAGTTTAATTAACACGAACAATCATTTTTGTTTTTTTTTTATTTCTTGTATCTGTGACTAATTTACATTAAATTGATTTAAATATTGTTGGCTTTGATTTGAAATTTTGTAGTAGTTTTTTTTTGTGGGTGAATAAAGTCCATAAAATAAATAAAAAAAGTCGCCACTGGGTGATTTAATTGCATGATGAACAAAGGACACCAAATACCTATGTCGAATTGCTTCACCTGGGTGATATTACCTAGGTGAAATGAATCCGAAGTTATATGAGGACACCAAAACAAACCCTGCTTTATTTTGTAGGTACTTGAGTAACCATCGTTTGTATGAACTAAAATGTAAATAGAAAAAACAAAAAAAGATGTAAGTAACTTTATTATTGTTCCTTCTTGTCACTTAAAGAAATTTGTTTCGATAAATTGCCTGCAGCGACACGGGTACTTAGCGTTTTCTTTTTGTCTTTTAGCAAACTAATTATGTACGAGGAAGAATTTGTCATAATAAAATTTCCCGTTTCCATCAGAATTAAAATTAAATATGGCAAGAAAGTTTAGTAAAAATTACACATTTTTAACCTAAAAGTTTCTTCGGGTTAATTAAGTTCTTCATGTTACAAAAGTTTGAGGTTGTTCATTTCCTTCAGCTGTTTGTTACGTACAAACGTAAAGGTGTTTTTTTGACGAAATTTTTATATCTGCAATGTTCTTATAGCCTAGTTATAAAATAGTTTTTTTTTTGTCTTGAGTTAGTAACGTAACTTGTACTAATTACAACCAATATTCAAATTTAACTTGATATTAATAATACAGGCACTCGCATAATCACTACATAGTATAAAACAAAGTCTCTTCCCGCTGTCTGTCTGTCCTTATATATGCTTAGATCTTTAAAACTACGCAACGGATTTTGATGCGGTTTTTAAATAGATAGAGTGATTCAAGAGGAAGGTTTATATGTATAATACATTGCACCCGAGCGAAGCCGGGGTGGGTCGATAGTTATTATTATATTATGTTGTAAGTTTGTTTTATCAACCAGTCATTGCAGGTGGACAATATTCCACAGTAGGTAAATAATTATCTACGGGCCGATAAGTAACATACCTTTGCTAAATAAAACTGAGTGAATAAGATTCTTAATTAAGATCAAATTCTATATTGTCATTTCAAAATGACGTGAAATATCGTAACAAAACAAAGAGAAGCGCGGTTTGACGGAATTCCACGAAAAGTAAAAGTCGTGTACACGAAATACTCCGCCAAGAATACCTTACCAAATTAAAGAGTCCCTTTTGTATACAGATGTCAGTTATTGTTTCCGCGAACGGAATCCCGAAATGAATTCACATGTATTTCTTACACACACATATACACTTGTACAAATACATGTGGGAAATAAACAAAGTATTGCGCACGGCTCCGCTCGTGGATTATGTGAAATGCTAACCGTATACAGGCTGTAAGGGTAAACACCGTTAACCTTAAAACCAGTGGTTTGGTTTCATTTATAGAACGTAAAATCAATGAAAAATAACAAACTTTTTTTTATAACATTTTCATTTTTCCACAAAAGCTTTTCACCCTACGCGCGGGGGCATTGGCTGGAGACCCTTCAGGTCTCGCCAATAACTGCCCGGTTACGTAGAAACCGTCCCCTAGGACGACCTACTGCAGTCCAATAGGAAAAAAAAGAAAAAAAAAAAAAAAAAAAGCGCGGGGGCAACAAGCTACGGGAGGGGGCGGGGGGAACTCGCCGCGTGGCCCGACGCACGGCCCCGCACAGTTCGCTACCCCAGTCAGTCAGCTGTCTCGATAGCGAGTGCTAGTACGCACGCCGCCGCGCCGCTCATTTCTCGCGCGTATATTTTATTTTTGAATTTTTACTCGGTCCTATATTTTTATGTTTAAGTCCCATGGTTTGAGTGACAACGGTGTTTACCCTTACATGCTGTATTTGTTGTTGACAATCCTAATAGAATTATCATCACTTGAATCGGTCGGCTTAAAAACTTTTGTTGTTGAAGTTTGTGAGGGTCATGTTAAGCAGTACTCTATTACGGGCTGATGATAATAATGATGACGATATCAGCCGTATATTGGTTGGACGTGAGCTTACCCATGGATTACATTGATCGGTTTCAAGCCATTTGAATCCAATGGCTCTCCGTGACCTCTTATAGCTCATTTTGTCCACCTAGTCGGATACTATCACACGCCCCAATGCCGCAATACATTAAACTGCGAAATTATGAACCAAAGATGTAGCTTTTAAGAATTAAGACTTTCTTAAATTCATAGCTGTTTTAGCATATTTATTTGTTAAGTAACCCTTCAAATCCTAACTTCCTAACTTAATATTATAAATGCGAATGTAAGTTTGTTTGTTTGTTACCTTTTCACGCCTAAACCACTGAACCGATCATCCTGAAATTTTGCACATATGTTGTCAGGTGTACAGAAACGGACGCAGGGTACCTTTCATCCCGAAAAAAAGTACTGTTCTTGGGGCAAACAACAATAACTTTAATAGATGGCGCCACGTGTCTTTCGAATCATGATTGAATTATATTATTATAGAAACTTTAGTAGTGTGTTAAGAGTTGATTGTCAAATTCTAAGTTAACGCGAGCGACGCCGTGGGCAAAAGGTAGTTGATTATAAAAAAACAAATCAACGTACAGACATCACATTTGGAACTACAGTATAAACATCTTCCGTCACGCCTGTTTATAACGTCTGTTTGCGAGTGTACATGTAACGGTCACATTGTGTCGACACCACACATATGGCGGTACAGTCGAGCGCAGGAGTATCTCCTAGTTAATTACCATCACTTGACACCTGGCTTCGTACCACTACCTGTTAGCTAATTGACAGTGGGACGGCCCGACAACCAAAGCCGGCGAACGGATTTACCGCTGAATTTTCCCCTTCGAATGGTCTGATTTGTAACATACTTGACGTAAAAATACAGCGTAGCACAATGTTTGCGGTGCGGAATAATGGAACCGGCTGTCTTTGTGCGGTTTTTGTAGTCCGTGATTGATTTTTGTTCAGTGACTATAAAATTAAACGTAGTAGTTGAAAATATTGTACTGAAGTATTTTTTCACGATTTTTTGTGTTTCGTACATAAATAATAAATTGAGCAATACTTGTTAAATTATTATTTCGCCATAAATAATTTTCTCGAAAACAATTTTTGGTTGAAAATTGGAGTTAGAATTGGATAAAGGGTTAATTTGGGCGATGAGAAAAAAAAACTATCATACAAAAATAAGCAAGAAACACGGCACCAGAGAAGGTAAAAAAGAATTGTTGTAACGTTGTTATAATGATAAAACTCGCATCGCATGGCTGATTCGACCGGATGTGACGCATATTTTCCCGATTTTAAATTGCTCGGATGTGACGCATATTTTATACATTTTAATTTATTTTTCGTTACTTTTGTTTTTAGTGTTTTTACTTTTACTTTTTGTACGTTTTAGTTACGTGCGTCACGTCAAGACAAAAATTTTGTTTTCCTTCTTCCTTTCAATTGCTTAATTATTTCATTTTAATTCACAAACAATGGAATACGTAAACAACCAAATCCTTGATCAAAACATAAAAACAAAGAATGTAAACATTTTCCGAGAACTATATTATTTGTTTGTTTTCATTTACAAAATATTTCTCGGAAAATCAGAGACTTTTCCTCCAATACCAACACTGTGTTTTATTGTTGAACGGGAAATATACAGTGCAACGGCGAGCCGGGAGAAAACGTACTTTTTCACTTATACCTGCGAATAATTCCCGGGTACCCAGTAATAGATTTCGAAAAGCGGAAACGAAGTCAACCATAAATCCGCCGGCGAATGACGGAATGAATAGCTATTTAAATATCAGAACGACAGTAAAGGGTTGGAGTCGTATACAGAGTGAATTCTCGAACGCGAGATATTACAATACAGATGGTCCAAACTTTCGGCAAACAAACGTCAAAAAAAAAACGCGAGTAAAAAACTACTTAAAACGGAGTTCATTGGCGTTGCTCTTTACGGTCGCAGACGCATTTGATTCGAGGAACCACCACATGTAATTATTTTGGTTTGTAGAAATAGCAGCCTGCAATTCTTTTCAGAAAATGAGGTTTCAAATATACCCGTATTTATGTACAGACCCACATCAAGCTACCTGAAACTATCAAATTTTCCCAATCATACTTGAACCTAATGGTTTTGCGATAAAGATGAAACTCCATTTAAGAAATTTGACAGATTGTAGTTAGTGGCTTTATGTGCTGGCGTCTGTACATAGCTGTAGTGTGGCGGTTACTTTGTTTTGTCCACAATGTATTTAATTTTAAACTCAAATTTAATTCATTGTAAAACACCTCCCAACATCAACCCTTGGGCAGTAGCCCGCCAGGCACAAGACTCCGCCTGGTTGAAGGATCCTCCATTTGGTTGGAGGAACACCACACCTTGTTCCTCCACATCCACAAATAAAAAGAAAAGTCCTGACTGACTGACTGATTGACTGACTGATCAACGCCCAGCCCAAACCCTTGGACCTAGAAAGCTGAATTTTGCACAAAGGTTCCCTTTAGAACGTAGACAAGGAACAAGGAAGGATTTTTCGAAATTCAACCCCTGAGGGTGTTAAATAGGGGATGAAAGTTTGTATGGAAAATCATCACTTAACGGGTTCAAAATTTCACGTAAGCGAAGCTACGAGCCAAAAGCTAGTTTTGAATAAATATTGAATATTGAAGGTACTTCTTCAATAACTCGCCCGTTTAAAAATCCACCCTGTACAAAAACTAACCATTGAAAAGTGACGAGAAGACCCACCATTCTCTTGTTTCCATTTAATTAAACTGGAAATTCAGAGTCATGGTTGAAAACGAACCGGCCGGGATAGCTAAGCTCACTTGAAAAAAGTTAGTTTAGCTTTGCAAATGAGATTAAGTCTTATGGCAGTGTTGCTCTTTATAATGTTCGTATTTAGTTCGCCGGCTTTCAGTGAACAAAGTTAAATATATACCTTTGAGATCTAGTTCTTGTGTTACTTTATGGATTACTTACCTACTATACGATTTACGAGTTTTGTGTGTAATACACGGTTTTTCTTATGAAAAGTGGTTTTCATATAAAGATATAATGAAATTATTGTTTTGTTTCTGTTCCAATATTAGGTTACATATACGCGGTGACACTGACATTCGACACAATGCAATCACGACACCGAAATTAAACCAGAGCTAATGCGCAACTCAGTGTAACAGCGATGTACACACTACGACACTCGGTGTCGACACTGAGTGTCGAGTGTAATGTGTCACCGTGTATCCTTACCATTAAGAAAATTAATAAGTGTCGTGGCACTATTCCGGATTTATAACGCGTACACACACTGGATTCAATTTTAAGTGCATCTTGACTCCAAGATTCAATGGGAAATTCGAATTCCAACTAATGTTCACATCACTATCCAAGTGTCGTTGGAAATCCATCCACACATGGGTGTATTGGCTCCAAGACATTATATTGGTACAAATATGACCAATATGAGGCCGCGGTATTACACGAAGAAACCAGTCTCACTTCCACATCTTCTAATAAACCTTACTTTCGCAGTATACAATTATCTAGTTACTACTGACTGATGTAGGCCTAGAACACATTTAGTTATGTGCCTATTACGACACTCACAGGAAGATAAGCTTGGTTTTGATGGCCAGAAGAAAGAAGTCTTAATTAACGTATATTAGAGGCATATAAGAATAAATAGATGACACGAGACACTAACCCTAAAAAGATACTGAAATCTGTATGAAGGATGAATACAAGGGATTATCTTCGCATAACTCGTCAAAATGTAGGGAACAGCAGTTTTTTTTTTCCCGATTTCTTTTTTAGTCCCATAGTAAAAGTTGTTCATAATGATGAGTACAGTGACTCCTTAAGAGGTTGTGCGTTATTTAAGTTACACCTTGTATATACAAAAATAACAAGCCCAACATAATTACAAAAATGTTTATAGTAATTAGTCACACACCGAAAACAAAAAAAAAGTAATTAAAACAAACAAACATAAGTAGGACATTCATAAGCATTGCTATGAGCCATAAACCCCCACAGGTATGCTCAACGTTAATTAAATTCAACCGCGGCACGTGTCGCCTCTTAGGATATATTAATCCCCATGTTACCTAGGCATCTGAAATCAGAACAAAACTGCCTTTGTCGCGAGGGTTAAGATTAACGGGCAAGGTACAATTTTATTAGCATTTTTTCCTCTTTCCGGAGTGCCAAGCTCATTTCCTCTCCTCTAATTTATGGCAGCGGCATTCGGAGGCCGTGAAATTAGTGATATCAAACAGTCATAACCCCCCTTTCGTATTTACTTCGAGGAAATTTAATTTAGGAATTCGATTAAAATGTGCTTAAGTCGAATTTAAAAAATGTTTCACGTCGGTGATGTATTTTATCGCAGATTTAATCGTCTGTTTGAAGTAGGCTAATCTGTGTTTAACGCAAAAAGTAATTTTGTGCGAAGGGTTTTATCCTTTTCTAATATTAGTGACTGGGCTCGGTTATCAGTTTTGAGGGAACAAAGAGCGCAGTAGGGTGACTTCCGACTATTATTACAAAATGATGGAGCTTAAGAAGTTTTTTTTATGTCATAAATTGGTAAAAAAGCCGACGACCCACCTGGTAGTAAGTGGTTATCGCCACCTATACAATGTTTCCGGTCATGGACTAGCGATATTCTAGGTACTTAGATAACAACTATTCTAGGACACAAATACACTATACACTAGGGTCCAATCCACTTCCACTTTTTTGCTGAGATATTCTGTACGTGTGTACAAAAAAAGTCATATCTCTCAAAGTTTTGGTCCTACTCAGATAAAAGTAGGCTTATTTGGAGGGCAGAATATTGTCTATCGTTTACATTACGATACAATGGGTTCACATTTTCATAACTTTAAGATAGAGAATTATCTCAACTAAAAAGCAAAATGGCTGCCAAATAGCGGTGAAGTGGATTGGACCCTAGCGTATAGTGTATTTGTTTACTAGATATTAATATTACCGTCTGTTTGTTTCCCAAATAAAATAAAAACATATTGGGGACTAATGAAAAATTTCAATAACACTGCCCGTCTCGTGTAGTGCCAGACTTAAAGAATAGCACTACCCCATCTCTTCCCGTGGGTGTCGTAAAAGGCGACTAAGGGATTCTCAAGAGGATGTGCAGCAGCGTTCACTGAGTACTTTAACAACCATACTGCGATCGCCAACCCGCCCGCCAAGCGTGGCGATTACGGCAACCCCCCCCCCCCCCCCCCCATTTTGGGGAGGCTTATGTCCAGCATTGACTCATAGGAAAACGGCTTGTTTTATGAACATGCGTGCGCATGCTCACTTTTTCGCATTGATTCAGCTTTTGCATGCATCAGCACGCTTTAGCAAGTTGTAAAATCATACAATTTCATAGATGATGCGTATAAATGTGTCTCAAACTCTTCAGCTTTTTGAACTAATGCTGATTAAAGTGACCAGAAAAGTAGGCGTTGACTGTCCCGTCTGTTTTGGGTAATTTTGTGGTACGTCCAATGTTTTTTTTTTTAATTCATTATTCATACGTCCCTGGCAAATGAAAGTTCTAGCTCGCACGTCTAACCCAAGAAACGCGGTTCAGTTGCCTTTGGCTAATGCATTACATGTAATGCACGAATGTCACAGCCAGACCAAAAATGCATTACATGTAATGCAAGGACAGTCAACGTGTTAAAAAAAAATTATGCGTTATAACAGCCTTTTAGTCACACCAATTTGACTATCAACCGACAAAAAACATACAAAATAAAAATACGTTAGTTCTTTTTGTATGAAATTATAATTATAGTGCTACATAAAAGTTTTCGTAAAACCTTATTTTTATTGTGTGCAAAATATTCAGCACTGCGAAATTCGTTTAATAAGTTCAATTTGGCTGTGCGCCATTATTTTAATTCCAATTGCATGGCTGAATTTATTAATAATTACTGTGTTGCCAGCTTTAAGAATTGAATATAATTTTGAACAATGTGTCATTGTATCCTCCGGCTTACTGGAAACACTTTTATATTATTGTTGTTGAAAGCATGAAACTACGAAAAAAGTAATGAAAAAGTCCTAAACTGGAAAAACCAAAGTATTTTTTTGGTTATCTTGTGTTGTCCCACTGCTGAGCAAAGTCCTCCACCATTTTTTATATTACGAAGGTATGAAGAAATCTATGTTCTAAACATAATACCTGACGGTATTAGTTAGTTTAGCTTTTAAGAAACTTTGGAACCAGGAAAATAATTAAATACACGTGTAATAAAAATTGAAAAACTTAAAAAGTTTTCGCCACATTTATCTTCTTAATATCAAAATGGTTTTTGCTAATGACTACAATCCCTAACCATTAAAAGTACTTTATTGCTTTTTCTTATTCTTTTAGGTTTTTTCGTAATAATTTGGGTGTAACCCATTTGGGTGTAACTTTTTCCATACATGAGCTTCGGAATCGGTATTAAAATTAAGTTTATAAACTGTAACCCGACCACGCAAAAATTAAAGTGATCTAAAAAGGACGAAACCAAAAAATAAGGTAAAACCGTAGTCGCATGCCATCATCACCCACATAGTATGCGTATGCCGTATTACGAATCTACTGATACCTCATTCATCAAAATCGGTGCAGTAGTTTAGGCGCTACGGTGGAACACACGTAAATACAAACATACTTACATACATACATACATAGACTACAAAAATCATAACCCTTCCTTTTGGCTTTGCCGTAGTCGGGTAGTGAAAGAAAACTTTCATTATACACCTATTTTATTATTATTAATATATTCTAAAGCCGCGCTGCCCTACTTTTCTACTACGAAAATAATTTGGGTGAAGTCCAGATTATCCAGAAGCTATCCTATCTCACCAAAAAAACTACATTTGTATCCTTCAATCAAAACCGGAGCCATCTGTATCTTACTCGGCCAGCCAACTCGTGCATTACCAAAATTGCTCGGAACCAATTTTCTTTATGCGATTCTGTAAGATACAGTTTGTGGAGACTTGCAAGCCACTCATATTTATTTGATTGATTTATGTTAAAGTGAAACATTTTAACAATGTAGAAAAATATGAGTATCTTTGTGGTAAGATGTTGCATTTTTTCGTGTATTGTACAAACATTTTATTTTTGTAAGTATTATAACTTTTGTGAGTCACATTCATATTTATGATTATCGCCGCGTGTTCAGCTCATGATTAAGGGATGGGTTCAAAACTAGCCGAGCAATCCCGAAAAATGCACATGAGTAAACCGTAAGTAATCATAAACATTTTATTTGTTAACTAGACGTCGCCAGCGGCTTCGCCCGTGTGGATGTTGTTTATCGCATATTCTGCGTTTTTCTCTAGTATAATATGCATGTATTTTACATATAAACCTTCCTCTTGAATCACTCTAACTATCAAAAAAAACCCCATCAAAATCCGTTGCGTATTTTTAAAGATCTAAGCATACATATGGACAGACAGACAGCGGGAAGCGACTTTGTTTTATACTATGAAGTGATGTATTATTTTCATTTCTAAGCTATTTTTAATCCACTTGTTTATTCTTAGCTATCGGTTTTACTTTTAATTTCCTTTAATGACACCAATGTTAAACCATTAGGGAGTTATAACGTTTGGTAGGCACCTACACGCCTTTTATTTGAAATGCCTAACTAATATTTAAACGAACATAAAAATAAATTACGCAATTAAGTCCAACAAAAAGACAATACACCAATTCCATAATTACTACATTCGTAATTACATTCCAAATTAATGTGCACTACAGCAAAGCTTTTTAGAGAATTTCATTTCAATAAAATAATGAAAGGATGACTCCCTTGATACCAGCGAACTCGGTTCAAGACTGTATTAATAGACACATTGATGAATCCTCGGATTAATGCAACAAAACTACAAAGAAATAACGTCTTATTTAATAAAGGCAGTTTGCATCGACTGAGGGCTTAATGACGCCATATTTACGGGATAACATGGGAGGGATAGAATGTAAAAAAAAACTCCCAAACATTTTGCGCAGATGGTGAACTGAATTAACCGCAAACTTGGGCCATTATTAATTCTGTTTTCGTGTAGCCGACGGCTAATGTTTCAGCGGGCTTATTATTGGGAAATTCTGTAATGACTGTTAATATAACGATCACGCCACGGCTTTGGGCACGCGACCACGAATAAGGACAAGTTGTAACAAAGTTCAATGCACTTACCTCCTGACTTCAATTGGGTTAATGATATTATAAGTTCCGTGCCTGGCTGGTACAGGTTAAGTTGGAAAAACTAGAATCGCAAAGTATTTCAATTATCTAAAAGTTTTCTGTTTCGCGAAGTTGAAAATGATTGAAATAAGTCAGTGTATCGTAGTATCGTTTTAAATTGAAGACGAAAACTGATTTATTAATGTTGACCTGCCATGAAATTTCGCCTGTAAATATGTTACAGCTATCATTCATCATCATTGTGTTAAATAGATTCTTCTTGTGGATTTCATAAGAATAAAGTTAAGGAGCTATCATACAGATTTTTTTTAAGCAGAATAACTGCTCGTGTTGTTGTGAATACACGATCTATATTCAGTCCTGGACATGTACAAAATTAATCGAAAAAAATATAAATCCATACGTAAATTGCGGAATGTCCTAACGGCAACAAAGTTTGGAACAAACTTTCAGACAAAACTAAATTATGAAATCGATTTTTTTTTCTAAATGTTTAACAACTATCAACTGTCTGTTTCAAATAACCTTGTGGTATATCACAGAAATATATGCAAAAAAATACTACATTTTCCCGACAAAAAAAAAACATTAATAAAAACACCTAAACCGCTTTCCAGAGGTGTTGAACATGTAGGTCGCAACCCTCCTCCACCATAAACAGTTATCTAATACCCTATGCATCCGAATCACAAAAAAATACGTCGAGTGTAAATGCTCCAACATGTGATGTTGAATCTACCCACAGATAAGAGGTACCTCTATCCCATTCATGTCTCTACACTTACGACCATTTTTCATGTCTTTGTTGGCCCGCAATAGACATTAGGGTGACAGTGACGTTCGCTATCCCTCTTCATAGAGATTTAATATTTTTTTTTAAATTTCGAACTTCGCCTCATGTATTTTTCAATGCAATGTTGGCATGATTGATGCTTGTTATAGAGGAATTATGTTTAAATTTTTGTTTGTGGAATACAGTTGACAAGTTAAACCATCTGTCAAATGTTTCGGACGCAATTTTTGGACGGTGTGTAATGTACGGGATTTATTTAAAATTGGGTCGTGGATTTGGATATTGCATAAATTGCATTATTTGAGGACAATATTTTCATAAAAAAAGAAAGTTTTTTTTGTGTAGGTATATAGTTATATTTTTAATCCAAATTCCTACTTTATTAAGTAGGTATGCACGATAAGTTCTAATACTGTCAATGGTTTTACCACGAAAAGTAGATGTTGAACGAAAAAATTAATAGTAAACGCTACAAAATCTTTAAATTAAATCTTACTCAGACCACTATTGTGTGAAAATGTCTGAGACTTCTTTCATTACTCAGATACTTACCAACTCAATATTTCCACTTCACAAAGTCTGAATTAGCCTTTAGGAAAAATATTAAAAAGGGTTTCAGTTTATAAATTGCCGAATTGGGCAGACTTCTCGTCGTTAAATTCTTCATTAATTTTATCAAAATTCAAACTGCATCATCAAATAAGCAATCAGCATCAAATAAACACTTTGCATCATCAAATAAGCAGTCTGTCGTATCTTGCAAAAGTTGGCTTCGTTAAGGTGTGTCCAGACCTGGCGAATGCGCCGCTCGCGAGCCGCTCGAGAGCCGCTTGCGAACTGCGCGCGTGCATTTCATGTTCGTACGCAGCCCCTACGCAGTCCGCGCGCCGCTCGCGCGCAATCTACGCGCCGTACTCGAGCGGCGTAAGAGGTGCTTGCGTGCCGCCCGCGATGCAGATCCCTCGCCCCGCCCGCGTCTCGGTAATCTCGTTGTCAGTAATAAAATAGCCGATGCTGCAGCAATTATGTTAACGGCAGTCGTATGGTCAGACATCTTCGGACGCAAATTCACAACTGAGACTTATAGTGCAAACGCGAAAGAAGCTATGTGCGCACGAGCGGCGCGCGAGCTGCACGCGCGCCCCTCTCGAGCCCTGCCGGAGTTGCACTAAAGCGGCGCACCAAACGTAGGCTGTAGCCGCACGCGAGCAACACGCGCGCAGTTCGCAAGCGGCTCGCCAGGTCTGGATCCACCATTACTTGAGGCACATACAAGTACAGCATGACTGGTTAGCAGTGGCGAAGGCTCCATACAACTCGATTCCTATCGGCTTTCCTTTTGAAACGAGTAGTTACTGGAATTCACGCAACACACTTGAGCAAGGTAAACATTTTTTGGTCCGGCTTCCCTTTTAAGAAACTTCACCCTACGCCACTGCTGGTTAGTCACTTTACATCCGAAAACCACGATCTCTGCTCATCATTCTGTACAACTTTTACTATAGGACCATAAACCAAACATTTTGCCAGTTTTTGTATACGAAAACGTATACAAAACTGTCAAAATATTTGGTTTGAATGAAGAATGATTCCGATTTGTCAACAATTTAACCCCTTTCTTATTAAAGACTAGCTTTTGCCCACGACTTCGCTCGCGTTAATTAACTCTTAACACACTACTAAAGTTTCTATAATAATATAATTCAATCATGATTCGAAAGACACGTGGCGCCATCTATTACCGTTATTGTTGTTTTCCTCGGGAACCGTACTTTTTTCAGGATGATCGGTTCAGTGGTTTAGGCGTGAAAAGGTAACAAACAAACAAACTTACTTTCGCATTTATAATATTAAGTTGGGATCATCATTTTTAAACACTATTAATACCTGTCCTTATCATTTGTATGCCAATGAATAGAGATTGCAATAGACTTAAAATTCATTTTAGTTAGATAACGTTTAACCATCTTTTATAAGTAAGGGCATTTGTTAGTAGAAATTGCTCCCAGATCCTAGCAGTAAAAAAAATCGAGATCATATAGCAATGACCAATATAACCCTATTCCCTCAATAAATAACTTCTAATAACAAAAATAAAAACCAAATCAGGCGTCGATAAACAAATACGTGATACTCATTCTAACGATGCAGCGGAATGCTTTATATCTATAAAGGTTAGTGCACACTGACGGAGTGGCGGCGAACTGTAGTTCACTGGTCGCAAGTAGGGTTACCATTCGTCCGGATTTGTCCGGACATGTCCGGACTTCTAGACTTTTGTCCGGACTTTGTCCGGCTCTTTAATTTGTCCGGATTTTTTGGTTTCGATGGAATACGAGTAATAAAACTTACCTTACTTAATATCAAATAAGTCTCTAATCTTTATTCACTTCTCATTCATCTAAAAACACAATATAAATCTTCTTTAACAATCAACTTTAACATCAAACAATAAATCTTCGTATGTTTGCATTTTGTGACTAAAATGTCCGCACTTTTATTGAAATGTCAGGCTTTTTTTCAGGACTTTTCAAATTTCTAAATGGTAACCCTAGTCGCAAGGGACACTGAGCAGCGCACGACACCGCGATTAGGTTCGCACCGGCTCTTTTGGACACTTGTGGCCGCTTGGCGCTCTTCGCGGCGCTTTGAGCTTCCCAGTGTGATTTTATTTCACTATTCCAATAAGTTTCATCATTTGCATCTAACTTGTAATTGTAACTAAATAAGACAATGCCGCCACTCCGTCGGTGTGCGCTAACCCTAATACAGCGAAGCGTTCCATTCGATAAAAACATGGAGTAAGAATAAGTGGAGCGCTAACGTTTAGAACTTAAACGGTATTAGCCGACTTCACCATAAACAGTGCAAAGTTCGCTCGGGACTGCTCATCAACTCACGCCTGGCTCGACGGCAATTATCTCATCAGCCTGTAAACGTCGACTGTTGACTATGGGCTTCTTGATAACCACTTCTATGATTGATCATTAGAGTTCATATTGCCATAATCATTACCCTTGGCACAGATCATCACGGATTGTAAGCATCACGGATTGGTGATCGGAGTATGTAGTTATTAGCAGACAGGAGGAAACTGCTTACTATCCTCTTTACTCAATCACTTATTCGCGTTTTGCGATACCCCATGGCGGGATTGTTGCAATCCATACAGATCTTGCGATGGCGATCATCTAATAAAATCATTCCTTCCTTCCCTTCAACTTATATACTATATTTATGCTTATATTTGATTTAATCAAAATATACTAGAATCACTTAGTTCTTTTTGAACGTCAATGTTACAAACTACAGCTCTAAAAAACGCCCGCCCTTCATTTCTTCATTTTTGAGACAATAGTGTATTCCACTCCATTTTTATTCTACATGGATATAACATTCATACCACATACTAGGAATAACGATTTGTTAACTAACACGGGTACGTTACTAGTCGAGGTTCTTAAATCAAATAGAAGAGAAACTTTGTTTGGAACGTTAACCGCTGAGTTAGAGCCGGCTTACTACACTATATGTTGGCAACTCTACCGCTATGTTATTACTCCGGTATGTTTATTTTTCTACGTTTAAAATATGAATACAAAATCTAGTTAGATTCTTTCAGGATAACACATTGTATTAAGATTTATGATTAGTTACGGTTTACTCACGTGCATTTTTGATAGTTTTGCAGTGCATCATGCATGTGCGCATGTTTGTGGAGGCGCGCACTGTTGGTTTTCATGCTATCATGAGAAAGAGAGCTGCATCAATTCTACGCTGTGTTAGGATAAGCACAAACAGCATCGTAAGGGTGCTGACGGAGAGCGTTGGGTGGCTTGCCGTCCGATCAGAACCCCCTGGTTCTACTACCTGGTTCTAGGTCTACTCCCTAAGTCCGTCAACGAAGTTAGTCGCACGTCCGAAAGTAGCCCGAAACGTAGGAGTGGACAAAACAAGTGTCAAGTCCAACTTTTCGGACGGGCAAAAACACATCGGTAGTAGGGACAACTGTCAAATCGTGTTGTCATTCATTCTTAGTTCGGGCCCCGAAATAATCGTATGTCCGTAGGTGATAGGGAGTAGGAAACGCTCGTAACTAAGGCCGAAACCACGGACTTCGTGCTTAGGGAGTAGACCCCAAGTCGCGGGTCGACGGCGCATTGTGTTCCACGCGTGCCTCCAAGAGATGTCGGCTTAGTAAGGTCCCCGTCACGAGAAGCTATAAATTTTGTAAATAAAGAACTTCTACAAAGTTACGTAGCGACAATTCAATCAACAACAATAATCCCAAATTCAATCAACTCAAAGTTACATACGTGTAATACGAAACTAACGAGCAATTTCACTTAGTCGGGTTATATTTTAGCGATATAAAGCGCTATCGTCTAATGTTTTGTGGTACACCCTTCTGTTCACGCTGTACACCAGCGACATTCCCAAACGTGGCTTGGCCAAGTTGGCTCTCTTCGCCGACGACACGGCTATCTACTATTCCGGTAGGAGTCTCGATAGCATCTCTCGAACCCTTCAAACCGCAGCCGACGCCCTTGGGGTCTGGTTCCGGAAATGGAGAATAGAGGTGAATCCCGAAAAGAGCGCAGCCGTTCTTTTCGAGAGACACGGTGATTCCCACACCCACATCCGTCCCGTCCTAATGTTCGGCAAACAGATCCCTTGGGAGATGAAAGCCAAATACCTGGGGGTTATCCTAGACCACCATCTGAGTTTCCGAGACCACATCAAAGTGGTGCGCGCTCGCGCCGCTTTCGCTGTCGGTCGCCTCCACCCCATCCTTAGAGCACGCAGTAAATTGTCACTTAGAAATAAGCTGAGAATCTACGTGACGTGCATCCGCCCCATCTTGACTTACGCTAGCGTCGTGTTCGCACACGTTAAGCCTTGTCGTTTCAAATCCTTCCAAACCCTCCAGAATCGAGTGTTGCGCAGAGCCGCGGCTGCCCCGTGGTTCATGCGTAACGTCCAACTCCATCTCGATCTAAAAATGCCAACCATCAGGCAATACCTCAAACGCATTTCCAAGCGTTACTTCGACACTGCCCCCCGCCATCCGAACCCCCTAGTCGCCGCAGCGGCCGACTACAGTCCCTCTCTCATAAGTAAAGTTCGCCGCCCCAGGCACACACTTTTAGAACCCGATGACGAAATAACCCTCCTCCAGGAGGCGAGTAAATCGACCAGCACAATACACAACGTCCGCCGCCGTCCGGCATATCGTCCTCGCCGACGAGGCCCGTCGCGACGTCCCACCGCCGCCGGTCACGATCCACCGAGCTCTCCCGTCGTAGAGCCGGTCGTCTCTTCAGACTCCGCAGTCACACCGATAATTCAGCCCTCATCAAGCTGTCTCCCCCCCCTATGTCCACGCCAGCAACGCCCTAAGCCGAGGTCCGAGTCCCACTAGGGGTCGCCCTTAGTGCTGTTGTTGCAGGTAGTCATGATGTTAGTGTAGTACAAGTAGTTAGCTTAGGTTAAGTATTTTACTTCCCCCCCATTGGCTGGAGACCCTTTAGGTCACGCCAATAACTGCCCGGTTACGTAGAAACCGTCCCCTAGGACGACCTACAGCAGTCAAATAGAAAAAAAAAAAAAAAAAAAAAAAAAAAAAAAAAAAGTTTTGTGGTACCGGAACGTGTCTGACTCATGGAACGTCAACATTTGGCCCGCCATTTTGAAGTAAGTTCACACTGACGCTGTCAATGCTGTCATTTGAGTTTTGAATGCGTTTCAGTTTGTTTGTGCTGTTTTCGTAGATTATTATTTATTATTATATATAAATAAAATAAAAACCATTATATAAAAATAAAAATCATTACAAAACTGTTTTTTTTTTTTATTTGTTCCAAAGGTTGCGACTCCCTGAATGTGTGTTTACAAAAGGGTCTACCTTTTATAGCAGAACTTTTTACGTCATAATATTGTTTTGCATAACAACGGATAGCATAAACTTCATTTCGCAGAAAATCATTTCGCATACACTCAGTTGTCATACATTCAAAACTCATAATTTTGTTAGTCAGAATCATCTTTAGGCATAATGTTTATATCCATAATAATTAAAAAGCAGAAACATCATATCGCAGAAAATTCACAGTCAGAATCGTCTTTTGGCATACATTTTATATCGATAGTCATTAAAAGGCAGAACTGATTTTTTGCTGCTTTATGCTGCATGCATGCAGCATGCAAGCAGGCATGCAACATGCAGCAAGCATTGTTTCTGTCACGGCTCCGGCGCTGCGGGGTTTGGGCGGCGCCACGCGAGCTTATCGTCACAGATGCTTTTAACGCTCACCACCTGCTCCTCAGCTCGCGGGCCGCCCTACCCCTCCGCGCCTACGCGGGTTTAAATTACACTCTAGGGGTAGGGCAGACAAGACTGCGTAAACTCGGTTTCGCAGCGATTCGTTTCTGTCACAAAATTTTGCAGCACAACGTATTGACTTTTTATGACACAAATTTGTATGCTTGTATGCACCCATACCAAATAATCGTATCTCTAAATAAATGTTATGCTAAACAAAATTATGCATAATATTAATTATGGCAAAGGTAATTATGCGAAACAAAATTCTGCCAAGATAAAAGTATGCCATTGTAAATTCGGACACGTAAATATTCTGCCAAACAAAAGTTATGCTAAATATTTTTTATGCCTTAAAAATATTCGATTAAATAAGATTATGCCATGTGAGTTATGCCAAATAAAAATCGGAGTATCAAGATTCTGCCAAATAGAAGGAACCCTTTACAAAATTTATAGCTTCTCGCGACGGGGACTTTAGATGGGGCCCGCTTGGGCCAGGGCCTGCCAGGGTTACGGAATTTGTTCGAAAGAGTCACCGCGGCCCTGGAACGCAAAGGGCATTAGGAGGAACACGGATGGGTTTTAGTCAGTAAGAGTCTGACACTCCCGCCCAGAGCGGAAGGAGTCATATGATGATTTCCCATCTATAAAAAAGGGTGCTGACAGAAAAGTTTGACTGTCCAATTTTTGAGCATTGGATATCGCTCCATGTTGGCAGTCTATGTTAATAAAAATAAGTTTTTTTTTGTCACTAACATAAGCTCTTAAGTACTTACTAACACAAATATGGATCTTGTAGTCTGAAATAAATGGAATTATTGTTATAATATTATTTTTCGCGATTACCCAATTAGTTTCGGACTGCTATCGATATCGGTTTGGGTTTTAGTTCGACTCGCGATCTTGCCACTTGTTCAGCTCATGATTAAGGGCTCCGTTTGGGTCCGAAACTAGTCGGGCAATCCCGAAAAATGCACGTGAGTAAACCGTAACTAATTACAAATATGAATGTGGGTCGACGAAAGTTATAATACAAAAAAAAACACTAACTATTAAGTTCTTAAAGGAAAATTTATAGATTAAACATTTTGGAATTATGATTTCTTATGGATCCATTTATGTATACATATAAAGCGCTATCCACACATTTCCGGGAAATCGTCCCTGCCGTGTTCCGTCAGGGACGGGGAAAAAATCGGTTACATACAAATTGTATGAACTGGTTCACACAGCTCCGTGTCAGGCGTCAGTGTCCCGGAGCACGCTCGGTCGCACGGACGCTCTGACAGTGCTATCCGATTTTTGTTAAAGTTAATGATTTATCTGCAAGTGCAACATGAATACAGAGGGGTTGATAGAACTTGTACGGCAGAATGCTATACTTTACGATCTTCGTAATCCACATTATTTGAATTCTAAGAAGAAAAATACCCAAATACGTTTTATTTCCTGCTGATAGTGTTCTTGGTCATCTGCTTCTTCTTCATCTAGCGCTATTGCAATCATTGCCAACTCTTCTTGGTTAAATAAAGACATCGTGTTGTGTGCGTATCAGCTAACGAAACAGAACTGATACCGATTTCCCTGATATGTGTGAACACGGGTGACGGATGGCACGTCCCTGACGGAAACACTGAAACAATCTACTCGGAACACGGATAGCCCTGACCCGGAAATGTGTGGATAGCGCTTAAACGGGGCTATTCGACTCAAAACCCCATAATCAACATCAATTGAAAATTATTTTATTGCGTAAGCTCCTTTACGTATTGCTTTGAAAATTACCTATATAATGTTAAATTTATATCGTGTTGAATATTTTTTTACGTTTTATTGTTAAGAAAACAGCCGAAGTAAGTTAATTAAATTTCGAAAACAGCTTATTCTTTACCGTTAAATAAAGCATTTTCTAATATTTCGTATTAAGTAGTTGCTTATTAATCACGTCTAGTTTTATATAGCATAGCTGTTCCCGCGGCTTCGCCCGCATGAAGGTCCATTCTAAATATTGGTGAAAGATTTTTTGTAATTGGATGAGTAGTTTCAAAGACAAACGTCCAAACTTACAGAGCTTACCTCTTTATAATATTAGTGTAGATTGACTGGTTAGTAACTTTACACCCGAAAATCATGAACTCTAGTCATCATTCATGAACCTACAACTTTTACTGTAGTACAAAGGAAAAATTTGTAAAAAAAAATTCAGCTGCTCCATACTAAATGATCAATGTTGCTTAAGTGACTAGCCAATAATGATGTATAACAAATCTTATAATTTACGCTTGCACCCCCCAACTCTTGTCTCCGCTCAGAGCATGTTGTCGAAGATGTTAATCTGTCATACTCAATGATCCGAGTAACCCCTTTCCAATGTCTTCCTAAATCAGATAACGATATTAGAGGTTGCTCAAACCACGCGAGTTAGTATAAGGAGACATTAAATTAAAGGTACCTGTGTATTAATTGGCCACAGACGTAAACATTGTTTAAAGGCTTTGCCAAGTCAAACGCGGTGCGCGAGCGAGGTGGGAGCGAGGCCCGAGCGGGGCGTGAGCGTGGCGTGTTGTCGGCGGGCCTGTGTTTGTAGTATTTAAGGGATTTCAATGAAGCATGTCACACATTAGTTGGAGACCTTTCAGGTGTCACCAATAACTGCCCGATTACGTAGAAATGGTCCGCAAGGATCATCTACAGCAGTATTATAGAAAAAAAAATGCATGTCACCCCAAATGCGAGCGCGGGCCCGCCGTCGACGCGATCCTCGCGTCCCGCGTTTTACGAGTATGTTGCGAAGCCTTACGATAGTTTCGTCTTCCTAAGTCAATGTGAGGAATTGATTTTATATTTGGAAACCCACAATTACGATAGCGATTATACACAGATCATGATATTAATGAAATAATATGAGGTTTAACATGTTTGCCTTCTGACCCCAGGAGGGTCTGAGTATGTACTCGTATATACAGTGGTGGACATATAATTAGAAACACCAAGTGTGACTTTTATTTTTAGTACAAATTAACTTGATAATTAATGTTTTACGTATCATAGAGGACTTATACCTATTTATCTACAATCTATCCACATCATAAAGTATTACTATGTCAATTTTGAAAATATCATACAACCGTTTATGTAAAAACTCGTATACTTTATAAAATAAAATGAAGCAGCACAACGTACTAAGGTGGACAACTAATTAGAAACAGAAAAAAAACATTATCATAAATATGAACAAAGTTAACGAAACAATAAATAATGAAGTTAAATGGTACAAACGTTTTATAATAAACAATTAATGTTTGGTTGGGTAGTCTCTGCTGTCGATTACAGCTCTACAACGGCGTGGCATTGATTCTATGAATGTTTCATACATTTCTATGGAATATTTCTCCAAGCTTCTACAAATGCGTCTTAAAGTTGTTGTAGTATGATACTAGTAGTAGTACGATATTAGTGATATGTTTATTGGATAATGTTTTCTTTACAATGTACCACAAATTTAGATTTGATTCAAATCCAGACTATTTGCAGACCAATCTAACACCGACACTAATTAGTAGAAACAACGCTAAAGCATTTCTAAGAGACTAATTAGTGTCGGTGTTAGATTGGTCTGCAAATAGTCTGGATTTGAATCAAATTTAAGTTTGTGGTACACCATAAAGAAAACATTGTCCAATAAATGTATCACTAATATCGTACTACTACTAGTATCATACTACAACAACTTTAAGACGCATTTGTAGAAGCTTGGAGAAATATTCCATAGAAATGTATGAAACATTCATAGAATCAATGCCACGTCGTTGTAGAGCTGTAATCGAGAGCAGAGGCTACCCAACCAAGCATTAATTGTTTATTATAAAACGTTTGTACCATTTAACTTCATTATGTATTGTTTCGTTAACTTTGTTCATATTTATGATAAGGTTTTTTTTCTGTTTCTAATTAGTTGTCCACCTTAGTACATTGTGCTGCTTCATTTTATTTTATAAAGTATATCAGTTTTTACATAAACGGTTGTATGATATTTCCAAAACTGACATAATAATACTTCATGATGTGGATAGATTGTAGATAAATAGGTATAAGCCCTCTATGATACGTAAAACATTAATTATCAAGTTAATTTGTACTAAAAATGAAAGTCACACTTGGTGTTTCTAATTATATGTCCACCACTGTATACCTACGACTTTTCGAATTCACATGCGGATCAGAATTTGATTACCTATCACTTGCGCGATCGGTGAAAGATAACATCGTACGGAAACCTGAACACCTGTTAGGGCTCCAATAAGATCTCGATAGTGCACCAACTCGTACCAGACCAGGGTGGCCTAAGACTTAAGGTACAAGTCCGAGACGGGCTGCAAACTGCAGACTGCAACCGCAGACCGCAAGTCGCCATCGGAATAGCGCCTTTAAGGTGTGCACTTTAAAGGTGCTATTCCGAGAGCGACTGCAAAACTGCAACCGCAGACCGCAGCCGCCGATCGTTATTGTTTTAAAAGGATTACATATAATTTAGTTGAAGTCCTAGACCTCACACACTAATGGGCTGATTATATTTAATGTTTATATATATTATAATTCTTATTTTTTCTTGCAAATATCTTTTCAAATTCTAAATACTATTTGATAGAAGATTTCGATGCATAAATGAATGAAACCACGGCGACGATTGGCGGGCACGACTAGCGCGATCGCTCCGCACAGTCAATTATCTCGGGGATCTAAATTGCCTCAGAAACAAAAAAACAAGTTTTTATAATATTTTGTTGATTCTGCAAAAACCCATGCAAGGTCAATCAGTGACACAGCAGTAAATCACGCGGTTTGAAGGAGCTACACTATACAACCTGTATACTTACAGAATGTCAATGTTCTACTAAATAATCATCTTCTCTCGTGTCAGCACGAGCTATACCAAAATAGCTCATGCTGAAAAGATTAGCCAGTCAGCAAGGTTGGTAGCGGGGCTGACTGCCCAGGGTGCGCCGGACGTACTTAAGTATCGTCACTCGTGGAGGCTCTTTTCATGTACCCCAATAGCCCAATCTATCTAATTATAAAAATGAATCCCTATTTCCCTTAGTCACGGCATCACGCGTGAGCGGCTGGACCGATTTCGCTAAATTTTGTTTGTTGTATTCGTAGTTGTCTAGAGAAGGTTTTTATGAAAGAAAATATTGATATTTAAAAAAAACTAAATGATCTCAGTATGTTCTTCATTTGTTTACCGCATGCATGAAAATGGGTTTAACTTTTTGTTACTATTTTGGTTTTGTTTCTGATGATAGGTAATAGGTAGGTAGTAAGTAGGAAAAAGTGCATTGCAACGCATGCCGGGTACAGCTAGTAGTTACTAAATAATAAACAATACTATTCAAATGTTGCAGACATACTTGAATTTGACACTTTAACATCAAAAATGTTTACGTAAAACTATATAACTTGATTTATTCAGCAATTTTACCGCTCGTTCTGCCTGAGATTCATGAAGAGTTATAAATGCAGAAACGGTTCAGCTTTATACAACTTCTACATAATTACTTTGTAGTCGAGCCCGGTCAATATTTCATTGTTATTATCAAAGTTAGGTTTATTTCGCACAATTGGTTCGACTATTTATTGTTACTTCTACCAGTGTGTACCATGTGTTGCTTACATCAAAATATGGAGAAATATATGGGGCATAATTTGATTTTGAATTTATATTATCGTTAAGCGTACGAGCATACAAATCCGTTATATCTGGAATCTTCGAAGAGGTAGACAGTAGGCAGGTCTCTGTCACTCCGCGGCACAGTAGACATATGAGCTAAAGCAGTACTTCAACTACCTACAATCGTCCAATTTGACACACTCACATAGACACGCAACAAGACAAATAAGGTATTTTCGGGATATAGTTCCTTACAAAAACAAAAAACTACTCAGTGTACAGAGCGTGTCTGTGTGAGTGTCTCAATTCTTGAGATTATAGTAAGTTGAGGTACTGCTTTAGCTTATATTTCTACTGTGCTCCGCGGTTTAGGTGCGTAAATGCGTAGAGTGTTTGTCCACCGCAGCCGTCACCGAGAAACAAGATAATTTCGGACCGAGTTTGGAACAACGTGACGGCGGTCACTCGACCGATCTCGGTGGTTCCCAACATAAGGCATAAATCCATGCACCGTCGCCGGCAATCTTGGGTGTTTTGTATAACCAGCATTTCGGCCCGTCACGATCTCGGACCGAGTTCTAGTGGTAGCGCGGAACTACTCACAATCTCGATGGCCAAGATGACGTGCTGTGGACACCCAGCCATAGTAATGAATGTATCGCTACTTCAACAACATTATCTCGTTCTCAGTGACGGCGGCAGTGGACAAACGCCTCTACGCGACGCTTTGCTCCTGGAGTGAAAAACAAAAGAAAACTGAACCGAATTCTAGTGAGTGACCCAACCGAAATGTAATAAGAGCGCGAACGTACAACGGAATAGGAACGCTCTTGCTTAACCTTATAGTTCAATTTCCTTTTCTTCGTTTTCTTTGTGTCGATGCAAGTACTGTAAGGGCTCTTACACACCACGTTTTTGTCAGGCGCTGTCGACGCACGTCGCACGCAACTATAACGCGCTGCAAACGCGATGTTATCGCAACCAATTTACCTATTCACACGTTCATAAAATTGTAGTATGCAGACGACGACTTTTTCGCGAGCTGTCGACGCGCTAGTAGCGCGGAGTTACATCGATACAGACGCGCTCGCACAGCGCGTCTCTTTAGGTGCAAACACATACGTACAGCGCGTTTTAATCGGTCGGAGTTGCTCACGCGCGTCTGTAGCGCGTTTCTCGTGAGTTTGCAGCGATGCAATCGCAAGTAATCTGCCTATTTCAAGTTTAGCAGCGCCGACAACGAGTGATAGCGAAACACGCGTCGACGGCGCCTGAAAAAAAGTGGTGTGTTAGAACTCTAAACCTCAATCGACCATTGTTGTTAGTAGGTCAGTAAATAAGCAACAAAGTGTGGTCATACTAAACAACACATTTTTATTACAAGCACGCTATACTCTCATAAAAATAATATTTCGCCAAACCATGCCAATTATTTTCCTTGATAAGCAGAGAGAATTTTATTATTCAATTATAAGTTAGTTTTGAGTAAGTCCAGTTGTACCCGTAAGCAAATAAAATACACGTATGACCTTTTTGGTCCTTCAAGTGAACTTCTATAGTCTATGTTCAGCAATGGAGTTCAAAGTCTGTTTTGTAACTCAATTAGGTCCACAACAATACGTTACTGGCCGTAAGCCGACGTGCATACATTTTTAACAACACCTAAAAAATGACCAGTGTGTCTTTGCAAGCGACGAAAGAGGGAACTATACAGCATGACTGTACTCACATATACACACACATATATGTATGTAGTCACTTAACATCCGAAAACCATGAACTCTGCTGATCATGTTCGCGGACTTGAAATGTTTAGCACCCTAAGGTCTATAATTGCTTGCACATTACTATTTCATAAGGTCGATCGGTCGCTCGCAAAGAATTGACAGGGCGAAGATATTTTTTCTTAATTGACAAAAAAGGTTCATTTAAGGAGGATGTAAACAAGGTTGCATAGAAAAAAAAAGCAATCTATTTAGTAAATTCAATCACATATCGATGGCCCCACCGAATAAACGTGTAAGAGAAAAATGACAACTTTTCAGGAAAAAATAAAAACGTTTAAACTTCAATAACGCTCATTCCATTGCAAATAGGTATAAATAATGTAATATCGAATTATAGGTAAAAAAATAAACTGCTGACTTGTGTATTTACTTTTTTCTAAATATCAACGAGTTTCAGGAAATTCATGAAAAACTATTCAATGTTAATACTCTTGTGTAATTTGCATGACTAGGTCACAGCAATATATCATTACACGTTTATTCGTGTAATAGTACTCAACGAATAAAATGTACTGTAATGTTACACTATTATTCTCCGTAATTCAAGTTTATTTTGAACCCAGCTATAACTATTTACACGCTTGTTTACAGTACATAGTTCTGCTTCTATATGATTGGAAAGATCGTATGCATTTATATTAGTGTTAATAAAATCAGTTTTAATTTATGTAATACATCTTTGTTAGTGCAAGGTATAATAATATAAATAATTTTGTAAAACCAAAAGTATTAAATTCTCCACCTCAAGTGTACATTAATTCAAATGTGAAACTTGACGGGAAAGCGTTGGATCCGGTTCCCTCAACTGTCTTCCTGGGCATCACAGTAGACTCTAAATTGCAATGGGGACCTCATATAGAGGCACTTGCAGGCAAACTGAGTTCTGCTGCATTTGCCGTCAGGAAAATTAGGCAGTTGACTGATGTAGCTTCAGCTAGGTTGGTGTACTTTGCATACTTTCACAGTATTATGTCTTATAGCACATTACTGTGGGGTTCGGCTGCTGATGTTGGTACTATTTTCATATTACAAAAAAGAGCAGTCCGAGCTATTTATAATCTAGGCTGCCGTGAATCGCTTCGTGAATTATTTAAGGAAATAAATATACTTACCCTACCATCTTTGTATATACTTAGTAACACTATTGTACATTCGAAAAAATATTGCCCAGTATAACAAGAAAAGTGACGTCCACAACATACATACTCGCAATAAACACAAGCTAACAGTACCTGGTTTTAGACTAAGACAAACCAGCAAGACGTTTATGGGGAACAGTGTTAGGTTCTACAATAAATCATTTATTAAGAGCATTTTAAATAATTTCTTAAGAGCATTTTGATATCTAAAGCTTATTAAAACATAAATCATTATATCGAAGATAAAGATGCCTGGCATGCAACTCCGTCCTGCACATTGCGATCCTCTGGCCCTGTCTAACTGGTTGGTTGTATGACCTAACATTATTTTTAATGTTTACTTCTAGTATTCTTCTTTTTATTGACTTAAAATAACCTGTACATTATTTGATCAATTTTCATATAATTATATTTTTTTTATTCAAATACAGAAATTTTTATATTCCCATTATAATTTTATTATTTAATGTATAATACTCTGCCTAAATAGTCTGATATTGTTTTAAAATTATAATTTTCATAATATTATTTTCCAATCTGTAAAGTTTGAGCATCATACGGCAATTAATGATACACCTATAATCATATCACATTACTGCCCATTGTCTGGTAGTATGAGTCTGTCATGCTCACTTAAATGTCCTGCTTATGGTGGCGTTGTATATCCTGTCATTGGGTTCCCTGCAATATGGTTGAGCTAAGCGATGCGGATGTGCACGTCATGCTCGTGAACGGTTGCTGTCTGTCGGGACTGGTTAGCCCTTAGCTGCTATGGCAATGCCAGAAGGCATATTTTTTTATTTGTTACTCTTATGTGAGTTTATTTCTTACATTAACCTACATTATTCTCATTCTATTTCTCACACTACTGTAATGGAATTGTCATGAACTACTATTTTGAAAACAGTATTCTTGGAGTTTTGAGCTCTTCCCCATGCAACCTACCTTTTGGAACCGTGCACCTAGTTTTGACGTTTTAAAAGTGCCTGTAATCTAGTCTATTTGAAATAAAAAACTTTGACTTTGACTTCAAAAGGATGAAATAAAATACAGATATTATAAAGAAAATATAATTATGTATTTGTCCACGTGAACAGAAAGTACAGTTACAGTTACAAAGAAAGTAAATTTCTTCATTAAAAAAAACGAATTGCGATATTAGAAACACTAATCCTCCTCCTCACTGTCATTGAAGACCGAGATGGAGTTTTCCAATGGCAGTAGATTTATAATATTTATAATTGAATGTAATTGCGCGAAACAAAATTATGTAATAGCGCGCATAGAATCACAACAAGACTGTCCTTCCGAGCTAGTTACCTTTTATTTTTTCGAGGGAAAATCCTCATGGATGCCTTTCGCCCGGGGAAGGCAAAGGGGTATGCCGGACTCTTACCGGCTAAAAACCCACGGTGTTCCTTCTCCTGACCCTTGGCCGGGGTCGCGGGATTCGCAGCTGCCTCGGCCTTGGTCCACCAGCCCCTGGCGGACCTCTCCTTCTGTGGGGCCTGGCCCCACGCCCTTCCTCTTGAGAGGCGCGCACGGAACACTGCGCACCGCCTTCTCGGGCATGTTACTGGTCGCAGGCCAGTACTAGTACTACCCGCAGGCCACACACTATGGTGGCCGGAGATCGGCACGCGCCCTCCAGCGCCCGGTGCGTCTGGCGCGGGAAGGGAGAGTGGCAGCTGTCTCTCTCCCCCTCTCCGCTCCCTCTTTGGTCGCCATCACCTCCTCGCAGAAGGAGGCGACGGCTTCCCACGCACTCTCGCTCCCGACCATGAACGGAACCACGGCCGGAAGCGAGAGGTCACCACTGACTCCAAGCTAGTCACCTTATTTTACTCGCATCTTACCCCCCGTACCCCTTTCTAACGTTACGTACGATTACAATAGAATTTATCGCGTAAACATTTGTTTATTTACCGTTACTAGGTATAAACTTAAATTAATATGCAATTAATGCACTTAATGTTTGAATCTTTAACACAATTGTTAGAAAAAAATAATTATAGTAAGAGATAATGCAATACTTTAATTTTAATAACCTATTTATATTCAAACTTCCATTTTGTGGAATGAAACATTGGTAATAAAATTTGCATACATTTCTACGCGAATAAACGTGTAAGAAGACGTTACCCAAATTCGGAAACAATCACAAATCTTCTCAAACGTCTGTAGGTTTTAACATGTTTATTCTTGTGTACTTGGCGAATCAAAAAGCATGTAATAATAGCATAAACTATTATTCGTATAATTTTAAAATTAATTATTTCCCTAGAATAAAGAAATTCACTATTATAATAGGCGTATTTTGAGTCTAAAACTCATAAAAAAAATTAAGTAGGTGCTGGATAGGCAAAAGAAACGAAAAATGAAATAAAAAAAAATTCGTGTAAGAACTCTTGCACGTTTATTCGGTGGGGCCATCGATATCCAGAAAGGAGTTCATAACATCAAAAAGTGAGTAATGATCTTTTTGCTACGATCGACGCGGCGTCGCTTCACAATTTTAAAAAGTAAGACATGTAATTTGATTTGACGTCTTAAACCTTATTGCGCACAGTGAGAGAAGGAATCGAATTTGAAATCTGATAAACATTTCAAGTCCGCGACTGTAAAACTTTTACTATGGGACTAATTAGGAACTCGTGAAAAAAATACTGCTGTTCCACACATTTTGTTTAGCAACATTGATTATTGAGTATAGAACAGCTGGTTTTTTTTTCACGAATTCAGTGTTTGTCCCGTAGTAAAACTTGTTCAGAAGATGAGCAGATTTTATACTTTTCGGATGTAAAGTGACTAACCAGTCATGCTGTATAGGGTTACTTCAAAATAACTGGCGAAACTACAAATTGCTTTAAAGAAGATTTCAATTTTAGTATAAGTAGTTCCAAAAAAAAATTGTTAAGTAATTATTTTTTGTCAAAACTATTACTACCGAATCCGGTGTTACAATCTAAGAGCGATTACGCACTGCATCCGATCCGAATCCGTGTAAATACGGATACAAAAAACTCGGACCGAATTCGGATATTGCTTTACGCACTGCATCCGATCCGAATCCGTGAAAATACCGATCTAAAGTAAAAATCTCGGACCGAATTCGGATATCGCTTACGCACTTATCCGATCTCTGATCCAAATTCAAACAATTAAGGGGCAATTGTTCTTACGAATTAGAAACTCACGGATGACGGATGCCGGATGTAGTGCGTAAACTACCATACAAATAGTACTACGGCTACTTCGGTCCGTCAATTGTTCTTCCGAATTAGAAACTCACGGATGACGGATAGAAATCGGATGACGGATGCCGGATATAGTGCGTAAACTACCATACAAATAGTTCTATGGCTACTTCGGAACGTATTTTCACGGATTCGGATCGGATCCAGTGCGAAACCGCTGTAACGCTATAAAGTAGCTATTCTAGCAACGAGCAAAACATTAATTGTTATTTGTAAAGCCGTGTACGCACTTTCGAACACAAACATCGCGAACCCGAACATCGAACAAGAATCACTCTGCACGTGTTCACTGAACACACTGTTTGGTACCGCACATGCGAATAACGTAGTTACACAGCACGCAGCGCAAAACAATAAATTTGTTCGCAGGTGCGTACACGGCCTAATGTGTTCTAATAACAAAACTTAATAAGCCTGTAAAGTTTCGCTAGTTTATTTGAAGGTAATCTTATATTTAAATATATTTGAATTTGATATTTGCCTTAACAGGCAGCACCGCCATGAACAGCCAATTTATACTGGTCACTATTCGAGCATGTCTAAATTAATGTCGACATAGTGCAGACTAACAACACACAAATCACACCACCTCCGATTATTTATCGGTGTAGCGATCTTTTTAAAGTTTTTTTTTTTCGAACACGCTAAGGCAACATTAAACTTTCGTGGTGCATTACAAGCCGTAGCGTGAGTCGCGTGCTGCTAAAGAAGCATTTTTAATGCGATATCATTTTAACTATAGCTAATTTATTACTAGAAAATATGTTCGAAAGTTCAAGATTCTTTTCAAGAAATCTATGGAAAGCCGAAATATAAAAAAAAACCTTCATATTGTATTAATAAAATCAATCTAAAGCCACCTCTGAACCTAGTACCCTGATTCCGAATTATACTATTAGTCAGTTGTCAAAAGATTCGGTTAGCTATCTCTTTTTCTCTCGTTACGAGAAACGTAGATGGAACGAGATACCAAACCGAATCGGTCGACAACTGCTTATCGAAAAGTTTCTGAAACCGGGCTGTTCACAGACCATCCCTAGTCGCCTTTTTTACCGACACTATTTGTCGTCAAACCAAATGCAACAACAAGAAAGTGAATGTAACAGATGTATTCAGAGCGCGCAGTAAATTGTCACTTAGAAATAAGCTGAGAATCTACGTGACGTGCGTCCGCCCCATCTTGACTTACGCTAGCGTCGTGTTTGCACACGTTAGGCCTTCCCGTTTCAAATCCTTCCAAACCCTCCGCCGCGGCTGCCCCGTGATTCATGCGTAACGTTCAACTCCATCTCGATCTTAAAATGCCAACCATCAGGCAATACCTCAAACGCATTTCCAAGTGTTACTTCGACACTGCCCCCCTCCATCCGAACCCCCTAGTCGCCGCAGCGGCCGACTACAGTCCCTCTCTCATAAGTATAAAGTTCGACGTCCCAGCCACACACTTTTAGAACCAGATAATGAAATTAGCCTCCTCCAGAAGGCGAGTAAATCGACCAGCAATACACAACGTCCGCCACCGTCCGGCATACCGTCCTCGCCGACGAGGCCCGTCGCGACGTCCCACCGCCGCCGGTCACGATCCACCGAGATCTCCCGTCGTAGAGCCGGTCGTCTCTTCAGACTCCGCAGTCACACCGATAATTCAGCCCACATCCAAGCTGTCTCCCCCCCCCCAAGCCCCCGCCAGCAACGCTCTAAGCCGAGGTCCGAGTCCCACTAGGGGTCGCCCTTAGTGCTGTTGTTGCAAGTAGTCATGATGTTAGTGTAGTACAAGTAGTTAGCTTAAGTTAAGTATTTTACTCCCCCCCCCCCCCCCCCCCCATTGGCTGCAGACCCTTCAGGTCTCGCCAATAAACTGCCCGGTTACGTAAAAATGTAGAAATGGTCACCACATACAGAAACCAAAAAGAAAAAAAAAACAGATGTATTTACAGAAATAAAAATCATTTATTTTAAAATATTTAAATTAACCTGAATTTATAATATCCAGTGTTAATAAAACCACATAACCACAAAAGTATATAATTAACTAATTTAAATCACAAAAATAATTTATTTTCGTTGGACGGAGATAATCAAATCAAACTTGATTAACTTACAGCTGCATCAATTATTTTTAGCACAGATGTACTCGTATAATGACGACCAGACCAATTATTTCACGCAAATTAACGCAATTAACTTAATGTAATAATAACGAGATTTATTAACTTCATACTAATAGTTATGACAACTTGCATGCTATGTTTTGTTTACTTACGTAGAATTGCTTGTTGTATGATCATAAAATTATTGTAATACGAAACCAAAGGTTGTCCGTGTGGTGCCGGACGTCCAGAATAGCACTACCCTATCTCTTCCCATGGGTGTCGTAAAAGGCGACTAAGGTATTCACTGGAAGATGGGCAGCAGCGTTCTCTGAGTACTTTAACAACCGCCAAACCGCCTGCCAAGCGTGGCGATTATGACAAACCCCACCTTTTGGGGGAGGCCTATATCCAACAGTAGACGTCTTTCGGCTGAATGATGATGACGGTGAAACCAAAGGTCCGCCAACCCGCATCAAGCCAGCGTGATGGACTAAAGCCTAAACCTTTCTCTGAGAAGAGGCCCATTCCCAGCAGCGGGACAGTAATGGACCAGTGCGAATACGAAATACGAAACCATAGTGATGTTTACTTTAAGAGAGCCCTATCTCACTAGGACACGATGGTGGCGGCTACCGGTCGCGCCACCAACAAAATGTATGCAGTTGTTTATAGGGTACTCCACCTGGTATCAGATTGGTTGCGCAACAAATTTGTTGCCCGCAACCGAATCACCCGCTGGGTCATACATTTTGTTGTCCTAGTGAGACAGGGCCCTAAGGCGAAGTGACGCTGACAGTACGAAACAAAAGGCAATTTAAAAGTAGCGTTTGAGTATTGGGCCGTAAGAGTAAAAAACAAGAGACTTATCCATATTTATGATTAGTTAAGGTTTACTTACGTGCATTTTTCGGGATTGCTCGACTAGTTTCTGACCCAAACAGAGCCCTTAATCATGAGCTGAACACACGGCAGAATCGCGAGTCGAACTAGCGCTGCACCACGCCGCGTAGCGTTTCGTTCGCGGCTAGAGGGCTGCAGCACGTGAGTAAACCGAACTGATGTATCTCACCAAAATTATCATACAAAAAAAAAAGAGTCTCCTTAAATATATTGTTACTCCGAATTAACTGGCGAAACTTCACAGGGTTACTAGGTATTATAAAACACAATCAAACAAAAATATCTAACCTTTTGTTTAATTACATAACAAGATACCTAACTAACACAATAGCAATTAACAAAAAATACGGATTTTCCATTTGAATGTGTTCTTTTGGTACCTAGTTATCCTGCGAAATATCGCCAGTATTTTTGAAGTAACCCTATTTTAGCTAGTACTTACAAAATAAAAGGAAAACACTGTAACTTTAAGGCAACCCTAATTTGTATAAACAATTTTAGTACCCAATTGCTCTCAGTAAAATAACGAAGTCACCCCTAATTCTGTAATACACTTACGAAAAACCTGAATCAAAGGCTGGCTGTTATTGAATCTAGGGTCTCGCGTACACGAGAACGAGCTTAACGACATAAGGCGAGGTAATGTCGACTGGCTAAGGACTCACGCAGACAGTATTCGAGTCGTCGGAACATGGCATTAGTTATGCTTACAAATGAAATTTTCAGGTATGAAAATATTGCAGTTGCAATTTGCCAGATCAAATGTTTGCCAGATCAAAAGTGCATGGTTTCTGGAAATTGTCCTGAGAACTTAATTTTATCGTACCAGGTAGGACTTATAAATAAAATATCGTCAGTGAAGTTCTAACAGTGCGGAAGTCAAAAATGGCTACTTTACAAGAGAGTGAAAAAACTATACTTGGGAGCAAATAAATCGAGCCACTCCTTTTTTCACGTGTCCTGGTTATTACTTTTGGTTTTATGGATTATAATACTAAGTTGACAAAAAACTACCCTCATTGTAAAGGTTATCAAATAAACTTTTAGGCGATATATGTTTCGAATTGATCTGTTTCATAATAGGTACCAAAAATAATAACAAATATACGTGAAAAGTAAGTGGCTCGATTTATTTGCTACCAAGTATATTTAAAACGAGCGTAACCTACGCTGAATGCAATATTGTTTTTATTTATATCATTACAAGTGAACTCTTTGGTGATTTAAACCTCTGAAAATCCTAATTATCTTTTTCATTTCAAGTAATATTGTGACTTTCGCAATGTGTCTGTTTTGGTCACAAAATGACTTACGCACTGTTAGAACGAACTTCACTGACGATATTTAATATTTGATGAATTCTGAAAATTATTTCACTAGTAAAAAATATAATACTGCCTCGTTGGTTTGGTGTCGCAAGCACGACTGCTGAGCTTATGGTCCTGGATTCGATCTCCACGACAAGGAAATTATTATTGGGTTTTTTCCGTGTGGATTTTTTCCGTAGCAGCCCGGATTCTGGATTTGTACCCAGTTGATGGCAATAGGCTCGCCCGCTATTATATGGGACTTAAACATAACGGCGAAATCAGGGTGTATGATACACCTCTGCCCACCCCTTCGGGGAATACAGGCGTGAGGATATGTTAATTAATAAACATTCGGTATAGACAAAGTCCAAAAAAAATATGCTTACCATTAGTTTTCCTTTTGACTACATCCAATTATACCAACATTATTATTTTGGCAAATCAAATCCAACAAAGAAACTCCGAAAAACGGCGACCGTCCGACCTTAAATCTTATTATATTAACTGCGTTACTAGGGTTAAATTATTCAAAACGATTCCGAGGTATTCTTTGTTGTGGATCAAAGTTTAAAAAAGGAATCTTGAATTATCTACCATCGCTGCTCCTGGGCAGCTCTCATAAAAAGTGGGTAGAGCCACGACGTGACTGCGATATGCCCGTGTTTAATTTTGAAACGGACGGAGGCGAGAGATTTTAATGAGAGATCAGGTTTTTCAATTATCCCCATTTCTTTTCACGAAGTTTTACGTCAGATTTTTATCGGCTGCGTACTTTTATGAGTACTGTAGCATCCTGAAATGAATAACCTTGGATGAGTCACGGCGGCTTTTAATTTATTGGTCTATCCTGAAATTGATGAATGAGGGCGAATATTTAACAGGATCCGCCGTGTTTTCCATTTTTTTTATATTATGATAAAATATTCAATTGGATTGCCGAATTGAAATTTAAATAACACGACGCGTTCAGCTTTTTGAACTTTAACTGGTGCATATTGAATATTGCATATATAACATCTGAAATTAATTTTATTTATTTACCTTTGACGCAAAGGCAGTAATACCGCAAGCCTTTTTACTTTGTAAAAAGGCTGTATGGAAAAATATATAATTATTTTCTTTTGCGCGGTCCACAAACAGGATTTATACAAGGAAAAGGATACATTCCGCGGGCCACTCAACTATCATTTTTATTTCCAAAAATGATTTTTATTATAGTGTTTTTTTTTTAATTCTTCATCCCAGCTTTAGTTACGAATTCAGAAAATGGATCTTTTAGTTCGTGACCCCAAATATAACCTAAAATGAAAACACAACTAGGAATCATAGTTGAAAACAGATAGATTTTAGCGTATTTTTATGAAATATTTGAACAGTTATTTCTCTTAAACTATTGACTTTTAGGGAAAATGGTAGAACAAATGTTATTTACTATGATGGATACTTTAACACCATTCCGGGTTGGACCTGTGGCGGCATCTATCACGTCACATGCGAACTATTCAAGACTACATCGCGATATCAAGATTTAACACGCATATAGTGAGTATTACATACAACCTCCCAACATCAAGTATATTCTATTCTATCAACTGTCGGGCGGTAGCCCGCCAGGCACAAGACTCCGCCTGGTTGGAGGATCCTCCCGTTTGGTAAGAGGAACACCACACCTCGTACCTCCACAGACCCCTTTGTTGGATATTTAAATTATATAATTGCAACACCAACATTAAAAATGTAAATCTGTATAATTATAACTGTGGCAACACTTCCATTCCAACTGTGACAGTGGTCCAATACACACAAAAATTAATTCCCTGCCGTTTTACTCAAACTTCCCCGGCACCCACGTACCAGCACCTCATCAGCACCCACCATCACCAAACTACACCGCTGCACACCCTTTTCAACTAACCTTGTATAAAGTGCAAAATTAGACACATTTACCATCATAATAATTTCTTCACAATTATGCAACCACTGTCAACAATATCTCGTGTTTCACTGGATAATTATAAAGTGATTCCAATGTGAAAACTTGCTCCTTTAAAGATAGTTTAATCCAAAAAGACGCGCCCCACTCCTTGCCTAAATCGCTACAATGCAACTGTTAATTATGAATTGCTATTGTGTAGTTCTATCGCCACGCACAAGTTAGATACAAATATGTGCGTAAGAACACTAATATAAGATTCCGCCGCCGTCCGGTATACCGTCCTCGCCGACGAGGCCCGTCGCGACGTCCCACCTCTTCAGACTCCGCAGTCACACCGATAATCCAGCCCTCATCAAGCTGTCTCCCCCCCCCCCCCCCCCCCCTAAGTCCCCGCCAGCAACGCCCTAAGCCGAGATCCGAGTCCCACTAGGGGTCGCCCTAAGTGCTGTTGTTGCAGATAGTCATGATGTTAGTGTAGTACAAGTAGTTAGCTTAGGTTAAGTATTTTACTTCCCCCCCCCCCCCCCATTGGCTGGAGACCCTTCAGGTCTCGCCAATAACTGCCCGGATACGTAGAAACGGTCTCCTATGACAATCTACAACAGTCCAAAAGAAAAAAATACTAATATAAGATGATAATATGTGTGTGCATAATTATGTGTGTGTGTGCTTATGCACCCCGCAGCTGCCGTTCACACAAAATCGTGGAACGCGTCTTTGTGGATTGAACTATCTGTAATCAATATGCAGGTGGTACACCGCAGAGTCAACTCTTTGAAACTCCTGATGCTGCTATTGCATGGCTATCGCGCCATCTTTTTTCCATAGAATGAAATGAAAATGTTGAGATCCCCAGCCTTTACGTACAATAGTTTTTGCTTTAAAGTTAATACAATTTAAGCCGATTTATGAGCATAAATATCACTCACCATTAAAATAACACCCGTCAAAGGTAAATGGCGTGTACGAAGAAACATCAAAGTTACTTGAAAACTCAGGGATTATTGGATTTATTTATTTTCGTCTTTTCACCCCGAGGCCAGATAAAAGGTGCTTTTATATCGTTTCTTTGCCGAGCATAAGTATTTATTTCACGTTAAATAACTCGTGACTGGTTCGAAGACTTTTTGATAAAGTCATACTACTCGTATTTCTGACTTTGATTGCGAGTTGCTAACTTATACTACTTATTGAGTAACAATAGAGAACTACTTATTCGTTCGTGTTCTTGTATCATGAGGTATCTTTTGAAAGGTACTTCTAAAAATTCATATTGCTATTTTAATTTTTTTTGTGAATTTTTAATAACGACTAGCTTTTGCCCGCAGCTTCGCTTGCATGAAATTTTGAACCCGTTAAGTGACGATTTTCCATACAAACTTTCATCCCCTATTTAACTCCCTTAGCGGTTGAATTTCGAAAAATCCTTCCTTTTTCCTTGTCTACATTAAAAAGAAAACCTCTGTGCAAAATTTCAGCTTTCTAGGTCCAAGGGTTTGGGCTGGGCGTTGATGAGTCAGTCAGTCAGTCAGGACTTTTCTTTTTATTTATATAGATTTAGCCCAAAATGAACGAAAAACGGATGGTTACGCACTTTCACTTGTTTGTGCACATGGAGATAGTGTCACAACGATAAGATGTTTATAGAAGTCTATGAGACACAGCAAGCGCTGACTATTGTAGACTGCAAAAGCTGAGAAACATGGTTTCTAAAACATTTATTTATTTATACCTACTTTCGCACAAAATTTGTACAGAGGTGGACTTAATACCTTAGGCATTTTCTACCAGTCGACCTTAGGATGATGCAGAGAAAAACATGGTAGGTGCACTGAAAAGAGGATATGGCATGATACGCTATTAAAAATGTAGGTACGTGATGTTTTAGAAACTGCTGGCAAATTGTAACCGAAAAATTATTTACAAGTAAATAACTTTGACAATTAGTTAGTTAGATAGTCGGGTGCATGAAAATAGCCTCCACGAGTGACGATAGTTCAGTACGTCCGGCGCACCCTATGCAATCAGCCCCGCTAAAAACCTTGCTGACTGGCTAATCTTTTCACCACGGCATGACTTTTTCTCGTATAGCTCGTGCCGACACGATAGAAGAAGATATTAGAGTCTGTGCGGAAAGAGAACCGTCATAGATTTGAGGGCGCTGCAGTGTTTATTTACTGTTTATGTATTGTTCAATACAAAAACGGTAATAGTTAATACTGCTGTTGTAAACTAGTTATTATACTGCACGGTTTGACACATTTACGTGTTTGTAGTAAACGTATGTTACTCAGTAAATGCAATCTTAATGTTAGTTCCTTTTTACGCCACGACGGTTCTCTCTTCGCACAGACTCTAGATAGTGTGATGTGTGTAGGCTGTGATAGTAAGGATAAGAAGTGATATTAAGTCGTATTTTAAGACACCCACTGAAAAAGACCCATTCAATTCGTCTCTCGTCTATTCTTGGGCAAAAACCACACGGCTTATTAATTTTATCTCTTAAATAACTCCTGAATGCATGTATAGGTCCATAGACGCTGTAATCTTAAGAATCCTGCTCCAACAAAGTTTAGGTCAACAAACTTTACGTAAGTTGTCAAACAACATAGTCATTATTATACATAATTATGAACAATTTTATACAACTTTTAATTGTACTTCGAATTCAGTTTCCTACGCGTTTTAAAACTCTTTTATATCTGTTAAACTAAAAGTCTGAACGAATAAAAAAACTAAACGAGCTACTGGAAGTTTTTAATACATTTTTTGTTCAGAAATGGAACTCATGACTTGTGTGGCCGTCCATCCCTCTGTCACAGGCTTTGTTTAAATGGAGAGAACTGAAAAACATTCCACTGAATTGTTTAAAACTAAATACAATACAATATTTCGCAGAAAGTAAGCCGTCACGTCAAAAAGTAGGAATAAATTATTTTTCGAGTCACTTTTTGTTGTGTACCGGGATTTAAATAATCTTTTTTTCCTGTATGAATTTAACAAACTAATGGTATTTAAGGCTGGTCCACACCTGGCCTGTCATTATTGAAATTGAATATGAAATACACTTGTGCATTTGCAAAACAAACGTCTGCACAATGGGGCGCGTACTACAAATACCTACACACGTGCTGCAAGCGGTGTGGCCGAGCCCTTTTTTAACCGACTTCAAAAAGGAGGAGATTCTCTATTCGGCTGTAAGTTTTTTTTAATGTTTGTTACCTCATATCTCCGTCATTTATGAACAGATTTGAAAAAATATTTTTTTGTTCGTAAGGGTAGACTTCCCAATTGGTCCCATATAAATTTTGTTATGATTAGACCATGAACTTCAGAGATATGGAACGGAACTCCTCATCGGATCTAAGCAAAATTCTCAAATCACTAATATTGCTTTGTTTATATTTGTTGGTGGGAACTGACTACTGGAAAAGAGGAGGGGGTGCGTGTGTCCCCCCCCCCTTTGGAATGTTTTCATTATACCGGGCAAGATATCATTTGAAAGGACTTTTTATGCCCGACTACGTCAAAGCCAAAAAGAAGGGTTATGAAGAGGAGGGGGTTAAATTTATGGCACTAAAACTTATTTAATAAAAAATAAACTTTAAAAAAAAGTAAAAACCAACTTCAAAAAAAACTAAAAGGAGTAAAATAATTACCATACCTAATATAAAATTAACAGTTTCAGAAGTCGGTGCAACTCTACACTGAAACAAATAGAAGCCACCGACTTCTGAAACTGTTAATTTTATATTATGGTAATTATTTTACTCCTTTTATTTTTTCTTTGAAGTCGGTTTTTACTTTTTTTTAAGTATTTTTTTTTATTGTTGATTATTTCAGTAATGAATGACATCTTCTAACTTCAACTTTGCCCGTCTTTATTATTTCTTTATCGTGGGTGCGTTTATAGACACGAATCTGACATGCACAAACACCAACTTATCTTTAGGCCATACAAATATTAATACTTGTTCTTGCGATAATCAAACACACGACCCGCGGCGTAGGAGCCAAAAAAGGCCAGTGTCGTCACACATCTCGTCGCTCGCATGACTAAAAGTCCTATCTAATTTTTTAGCTCATTTGAGTTAGAACCGCTACATTTTTCTATTAGTGATTCTTATTCTCATAATGGTTCTAACTCAAATCAGCTAAAAAATGAGATAGGACTTTTAGTCATGCGAGCGACGATCTGTCCTGGGCGTGAATACAAGGTTAGTCGGAAAGGGGGTACTAATCCGAAAGGGTGTTAAAGTACACATAATAATGAATAACTTTTGTTCTACAACTTTTCCCAAAAGTCAATAGTATAACAGAAACAGTTGTTCAAAAATCTCAAAAAAAAAAAACTCTAAAATCTATCTATCCCCAGTAATGATCAGCTGTGTTTACATTTTAGGTCATATTTGGGGTCATGAATTAGAAGCACCATTTTCTGAATTTGTAATTAAAGCAGAGATGAAGAGTTTTTGAAAAACCTAAAATAAAAATCATTTCATTTGGATTTTTTTATCGAATTTTGAAATTTTAACACTTGCTTTCAAACAGTCATCAGCGATACTATAAGTGGGCTTCGGATTAGTACCCCCTTTTCGACTAACCTTTTATAGGGTGTTAAAAAATTAATTCTAACAAGTTTGGGGGTTACTCGATATCCGTCATTGGAATTCGAAATCCGCGTATTTTAATTACTTTTCATAAAATCATAAAACAATTTTATTTGTTATGTATGGAAAGTAATCGTCCGTGTGGTGCCGGACGTAAAGAATAGCACAACCCTACTTCTTCACATGGGTGTCTTAAAAGGCGACTAAGGGAATTACTAGAGGATGGGCAGCAGCGTTTTCTGAGTATTTTAACAACCATACTGCGATCGCCAACCCGCCTGCCAAGCGTGGCGATTATGGCGAACCCTCCCAACATGGCTTGGGGGAGCCCTATGTCCAGCAGTGGACGTCTTTCGGCTGAATGATGATGATGATGGAAAATAATAAAGGAAAAAAAACATTTTTACATGTACATTTTTAACAGTCTGTATCAGACACAGAACACAACATATTTTTTTTTAATATTAAACCTCTATTACCGCAAATCCAGTTAAAAACTCTATAAATAAAATCTTATGTATCGTCCCATTTTATCGGATGAATGACCTTTGCAAGTATCTCGGTCTCGGATACTTTTTTCAGGATAAAATAAAAGTTTCATATAACTTGGTCGTCTATTCAAGCTTCTATACTACAGTGTTTATTTTAGGACGAGACATAAAATCTATTTATGTGGACACCTACTGACCAACTATAAAATATTTTATGTACTGAAAACTATCAAAATATTCACTTCCTTTCTGAGATAAGATTTTTGACTTAGTAAATTGATATTCATAACTTCAGTATATTATTTATGCTAAAGTAACATTTTACAAGGTATTTTAAAAGTTCAATAATATTCAAAGAAAAAGTAAGTTGTATTAGATTAATGATCGCAGAGTTAACAACAATTGATACGTTAAATGTTTCTGCTTATAAGCTGGCTTACGACCCTAAACTTGACAAGCCATCGATGGGTATAAAAAAAGAATAATTTTATAAAAATTAAAACATGGGTTGCCAAACAACAACCTGATTGTAACGGTGCTTTTTTATTGGCTAGGGAGCTGCCACGATAGTGATATACATACCAAATACTATCTAAACCATCCATCATAATTATTATCAAAACAGCGAAATCTATAATTTTTTTGTTATCAAATTAACGTTGACCGTATGATAATGAGTGGATACAATACTCCTAAACAAAATTTAAAATTTTTCATCAAGAAACATTACGTATTAGTTACATTGCATGTACAGTAAGCTGCACTAATTGGTTACCCCCCTCAAAAACAAACTTGTTCGTGAGAGGGGTAACCAGTTGGTGCAGCTGACAGTACACACCATTTCTGCGGAAGCTCCCTAGCCGATTAAGAAGCACCGTGTATAGACCGAAAACAACGAGAGGATTCTTGATGTGTAAGACAATATTTGAAAATCTCATGTGCCTATAATTTCACCGGCCCTTTTCAAACCGAAACACAGCAATGCAGCTTGTCAGCAAAAAAAGGAATGGCGTAGTACGAGTACATCCCCGGACGAGCTTTATCGCAAAGAGCTAGTAAAAATAAAATATCACTACATGTAAATGATTGCTAATGTTCACATTCACACACAGCTATTAACACACAAACACGCGTGTGTTTAATTCACACCGCTAAACAGCGCCACCTATCTCTTAACACGTTTTTGCTCCTTTAAGCCCCGTAGATATCGTGGTCTCGGCCACTTTTTGTTCAGACGATAAATGACGCTTCTTGAACACGGAGCACATTGTTTGCTGACCACTGTCGTGTTTATGGCCCAGAAACGGCGCGATGCCACTAAAGAAGATTTATTCACACTTTACCCCACGACTGTACAAGGCGTTTGAGTTAAGTCGACTGTGAAAAAACAAGTTATTAGCCTAACGTATTGTGTACGCTCCCGTTCAGAAGTTAGGAAAATATTGTGAGAATTATTTCATAGGAATTTTAACCATTTATCGACCTTCTATTTTTAACATCATCTTAATCAACCTGAAGATGCTGAGACCTGAATTTAAAATACAGATTTCTAGATAAATGTTGTTACATCCCTGGCATCTGATTTTTAGGCCCAGACGCCAAACAATTTTGGCATTTTATTTAATTTTAAAATCTTTTTGCATGTTTTGTTGATGAAATTGTAATTTATAAAAGGATTTTCATTTATTGCGCTCGCGAAAAGCGTATTCAGGTGGATTTCGAATGAAATCCAAAAATAACTCTCATTTTGGTAACTTGTAATTTGGTAAATCATTCTGGCCGAAGAGTTTCTCATTAACTAGAGGACGGCTTACAGCTTCTTCTATTTTTACTTCGTAAATACATTTTAAATTCCCAATATTTTAAAACCTTCTCTCAATTTAAAAGGCCCTAAAGTGCTTTTCAGTGCTTCCTTGTCTGTCCACTTTACCTTTTACCAGTTTCTCGACGAAGACATAGTTTTAATTGGACTCCTTCCGCTTTGCTTAAGGTCTCCTAATTGAATTTTTAGCATTTTAAATTTGAAAGCACTTAATTTGGAAGTTAAGATTAATTCACCTCATTATACGTTATAAAGGAGTTTAGAACTTAAATGAACTCTTGCTTGCTTAATCTTTATTCAAGCCTAGGACTTTGTATAAGATACAGCTATCTACTTAAAATATTACTTGTTTATTTCCTAAATGTTATAATTTTAAGCTATAACACAATTAAAACATATACATTCTTACTAGACAAAACCCTAGATAAATAATAAACAAATTCTAGAAACTTCACTTCAAAACCTTACGTAGCTTCCTTATTACATTTGCATACGCTAATACAAAAGCATACAATGTATCATGTAACAAAGTAACTGGCTACAATAAAAACTAATAAAAGTAAACCAAAGCGAGCAAGAACGCAACATCACCAGTCACGGAAGGGTGTTGCAAAAACTCAATTAAAACTTACCTAATACGAACGTGAAGGAAACTATTCCTTTTGTCTCATTGCTGTGATTGAACTGTGTCAATGTACTGTGGGTAAAATAGATAAGTGTCCAGGCTAACAATGAACTTTCACGTAGACAACTGAGATTATTATTGTTTGCAAACTAACTTTTCATGCGCTTGACACGGGCGATGACGTGGACTTATTAACTTACATAGGCACTAAAGGTGCTTTCAGGTTGCGTTATATCATCAGTACATAGTATAAAACAAAGTCGCTTCCCTCTGTCTGTCCCTATGTATGCTTAGATCTTTAAAACTACGCAACGGATTTTGATGCGGTTTTTTTGAATAGATAGAGTGATTCAAGAGAAAGGTTTATATATATAATACATGCATAATATGGTGGAGAAAAACGCGGAATACACGATAAATGACACCCACGTGGGCGAAACTGCTAGCGATCTCTAGTATAGAATATAGTGTATAAGTATACCACATAATCGCTCAGCATACATTTTATATAGACACATACATATTTAGCTATTCTAACTTATTGTCTTGCTGTATAATATATATAAACAGTGATACTCTAGCGGTTGAACGGTTGTCTTCCACGCAGGAAGATCGGAGTTCGAATCCGGACTGCACCTCTGACATTTCGAATTCATGTGCGGATCCGAATTTAATTATCACTTGCGTTAACAGTGAAGAAAAACATATTGCGAAACCCTACACACCTGAGAGGGCTCCGTAAAGTTCTTGATGGTGTGTGTAGTACGCAACAGGCCAGCGTGAAGGACTAAGACCTAAACCTTTCTCATTCTTAGAAGAGGCCCATGCCTAGCAGTGGGATAGTATTGAACTGATTTTGCTGTTGTATGATATGTACGCTTATGAGGTAATATTCTACGTTATATTACAGAACATTATGGCGTAGTCTGAAATGCGCTTACAGTTATATTAAAATATTAACAATCATAATGTAGTTAGCTGCCTACTTAGCACTTTTGCCCGCTGTACTAAATGAAAGTAGGAGGGCCTTTTTCAGTATCTCCATTTTCGTGAGACGAGTTTCGGAACTCTCAAAGCTAGATAATACCGGCACTGGATGTAATTGCGATTTGTTTCTTTCTAAGCACGAGCTACAAAAGTTATCCGAGTAGTTTCTCAGCTATTATTGTAGGATTTGAGTTTTGAAATCGAATCGGAAAATGATTATAGCAGAAATTGTAGTTAATTTAACTTTGCGTGTACGCTTACGCTTTACCCGATAGAAAAATGTTATAATTATTTACGTCACGATAATTATAATTTTACCCTATTAGAACACGCAACATAGAAATAATTATTAAATCACTAACATTAAACTTCCCCCTACTGTCTTGTGAAATCTATTAGAGACATTAATACATACATAAAGCCTTTTTCTCATGCAGGTAGGCAGAAACGGTAGAACGCAACATGCTACGATCCTTACATACTCCTTTCGCTTCATCCACGTTCATACATCTTGTCATACACCCACGCCGGTAGAGCGTACCTGTCCTCTTTAGTGTTCCATAGTCAACAAGGAACCCTTAAGCCCCGTTTTCATTGTAAACATTTGTTGCACAACAGTTGCTCAACACCAAAGTTCCTCAACATCAAAGTTTCTGGCAACTATGTTTACAGTCATACTTCCCGTCCACACGATCGTTTGCGTCAAAATGTTGCCCGAGGAAGTAGTGCTGTTGTGTTCTGCGTATTTAATATTCTATCTTTCTAAAAATAATTATCATCATCATATTCATTGCTCCACACTACTGCCATGTTTAAACTTATTTACAAACACGTCCACACACGTCAACATTAATTGCTAAACTGATGTTGACGCTCGCCGGGCGTCAACTCTGCAACATGGCGTGATCAACTCCGCAACACAAGTGTTGCCCGCAATATGTTGACAGCAACTCGGCAACATGTTTATGCAACCGTGTTGCGAAACAAATGTTTACCATGAATACGAGGCTTTATAGTTTCGCCATGTCCGTCCGCAGCTTGGCTCAGAGACTCTTAGTACTAGAAAACTATAATTTGGCATGGATATACATATTAATCACGCCGACAAAGTGGTAAAATAAAAGCATGAAAAAAAAATGTTTTAGGGTGCCTCCTGCTCATGTAAAGTGGGGATGTTTTTTTTTCTCGTCTATCCCATAGTGTGGGGTGTTGTTGGAAAGGTCTTTTAAAAATATTGCGGGTTAGTCAAAACAACTTTTCGATTAAATAAGCTTCCGTTTCCGAAATAATAAGCTTTAAAGTGCTATTTTTTGTTAAAGTCAAGTGCCCCCCCCCCCCCCCCCTGCCAGTTAAACGGTTAATTTTGGATATGTGAAAAAATTAACGGTTATATTACATACAACTAATTTAAAAGGAAAACTATCACAGCTAAGTAGGCTTTACAAGTTTACGAGTAATAGTCGAAAAACTTATAAAAGTCAAAATTTCGTATTGAAAATTACTTATTTAACGTTGTTAGTTGTGTAAAACAGGTTAGTCCACATTATTGTGCAACTACGGAACGCTATTACTGTGCGTGGCCCGACACGCACTTGACCGGTTTTTTTTGAAGAATATCACCAATAACATTCATATTACGAGTATCATGAATTGCACAGAAAAGTTGAAAGCAATATTATTACACAGTCGTAAAGACTCCTTGATACCGATAAAGATATTATCTAAAACCTATCGGATTCCAAGATTACGATAGAAGCGGCAATAAGTTCCCACTTCGGTGACCATTACATACAATAAATCAGTGCCCTCTTTTCAAGTCTGGTTTTAGGCTTTTCATGTCCAGAAGCTACAAAAATAAAGATTTAGTGTGACAGATTTCCCTCCATTATTTATACAGAGGTAGGAAATCAGTTTGAATTTAGAAAATCTATATATACAAGGTTAGTCAGAAAGGGGGTACTAATCCGAAAGGGTGTTAGAGTACACATAATAATGAATAACTTTTGTTCTACAACTTTTCCCAAAACTCAATAGTTTAAGAGAAACAGTTGTTCAAAAATCTGAAAAAAAGTCTCTAAAATCTATGTATCCCCAGTTATGATCAGCTGTGTTTACATTTTAGGTCATATTTGGGGTCATGAATTAGAAGCACATTTTCTGAATTTGTAACTAAAGCAGGGATGAAGAATTTTTGAAAAAACTAAAATAAAAATCATATTTGGAAAAAAAATATCAAATTTTGAAATTTTAACACTTGCTTTCAAACAGTCATCAGCGATACTACAAGTGGGCTTCGGATTAGTACCCCCTTTCCGACTAACCTTGTATATAAAAAGGAATTGCTGTTCGTTAGTCTCGCTAAAACTTGAGAACGGCTGGACCGATGTGGCTAATTTTGGTTTTTAAATGTTTGTGGAACACCAGGAAGAGTTTAAATGGTGAGAAAATTTGGAAAAATTGCGAGGAAAATAGTAAAATCAACAATTTTATGTTCGCACACAAACTGTTCCCACCTGTCAAACATTCGATGTTCGTCCCGTCGGTACGATAAATTCTGGTCCCCTCAAATCAAAAATATTGTGTATCCAAACGCACTTCAATTAAAAGATTTTAAAACCAAACATTTTTTTTTCTTTACATTGCAACGCATGCAGGTACAGTTAGTCAGGTAATAAATTCTATGCATTAAGAATATGTGCCCTACTTCGTTGATATTTGCTCAGCAAATACAGAATAAACATTCTGAACAAATTGAGTGGTGGGCGAGCAACTTGGCCAACGCCCAGAGCAAACTAGGAACGGAAAGAATCCGTTCCCTGGATACCAAGTTCAGGCTTAAACTTCACAAATGACACCGAGGAGACCGCGATAATTCACAAGCTAATGTCAAAGTTGGGACTTGTTTGAAATTTTTACCAACATAAAGTATCATTATTCGTGCTTCCGTTCCGTTCGGCATTTCGAACTGCTTTATGGTAAGTACTTCATTAAATTAGGGTTATTAAAGCTGTAATGGTTGTCAAAAAGGGTGATGATGATGCTACGATTTATGAGATACGTTATGTTTGTTTATGATGACATGGCATACGCTGATATTTTTTTAATGATCATAAATTATTAGCAATGTATCTTTAATATTAATGGTGTTGGGCATCACCTACTACGCATTCTAATTGGCGAAACTTACAGTAGGCATGTTGACAGCATCGATAAATTGCAAATCTAATTAGTCCGCCAGTTAGCGTTTTGAAAAATAATAGACACGTATTTTTTCTTTCGGTAAATCTATGAATATTTGGAAAGATAAAACGCACCAAAACTCGAGAGTTGGGGCTTGTTACGTCAGTACAATTTTTACTTGCTGTAAAAATTGTACTTGCTTGTGACGTTTTGCCAATTTTAAAAGTGTCGTATCTTCGTCAATTTTGGTTTACGTAACAAAGGTAAAAATAGGGGTCAAATATTTTTTGATAATCTAACTGACGGACTAAATAGTTTTTTTCAGTCAAATACCCTATTAGGTGATATACCTACAAATATGCAATTACATTAAGCTTTAATTCCGCCAAACTAGATCGCCGGCTTGGATACAGTATGCAGCACCACCCTCCCGCCCGCAAATATTATGCACATAAAGAAGAAGATTTAGGTGATAGTTCGTTACCTGAAACAGTGACAAAAAGATTATTTCAATCAACACCTACAGTGTCAGTGACTAAATAAATTATTAGGTACTATCTGTTGCCCGCGGTTTCACTCGCATCACAGGGGAACTACTTCATGTACCCGTATTAAAAGTATCCTATATTCTAATTCAGGTTATGGTTGTGTGCCAAATTTCGTCCAAATTCGTTCAGCAAATAAGGCGTCATTGATTAACAATCATCCAAATTCACAAACTCACAAACATCCACATTTATAATATTAGTAGGAAATAGGATAGGATGTCATAGTTCAGTACTAAGTAGGTAGTTAATTCTCCTACCCATTCTCATAGGCTGATTCATAAAACACCCAATAAAACAACTGCAGCAAGAACGAACGACCAATCACGCAATGCAGACTATTAAAAATCTCCAATTATCCAAATTAAGCACTACTTTAACCAAATAAAAATGTACTGAGGTAAAAACTTCGTACCACTTCGGCTATGACGTGTTGGCACAGTGACAAGAATTCATTAATGGTTTTCAGAATATTTCTACTAACCTTCAGTTACTGTTCTGTAGTATGATTCTGCAAGAAACTTACCCAGATCTTGACTGTCAACTCTACTCTACTCTACTCATACACACAAACACAGGCACGCAACGGACACACACACATATGTACTCACACACGCACTCATGCACACGTCCTCATGCACACACACACAGTGCCACAATAAATAACAAAACTACGGGGTTTTGGTTATGCTGTCTAAGTACTATCCGTGCGTACGTACTTCTAATATCCATAGTGTGACAATCGATGTCGAATTAACCGTTAGTAATTTTCTTAGATAATCGGACTACTTGTCTACACAAGCCATATTATTCTTCTTCTTCTTCTCTCGGGTTGGCTAAGCTATACAACGTTATTTTTAGTATACATAAAAACCGAGACACCCCAACAAGATTTTCATCAGAACTGCCTGAATATGTGTTTTTTTAAAATAAATCTCCAAGTTACACCGTAGTTTATGTCGCGTTAAGTTCCCTAGTAAAGTGTGAAATGCCTGAGATGTGCTATGCAGGGGTTGTCTAATACACGGAAACTGAAACCGAGCGGACCATCTAAAGTCTCAAGGTGTCTATTCCCGTCAAATGTTATGGGTAGAAACATACTGAAACAAAATTGAAATTTATGAAAAAAAATATGAAAATGTGGTGAAAAAAATATGTCAATCGATTTTACTAGTGATTCTGAACAAACTATTTTCAGGTTTAGTATATGTATACTAAAACTAAGCTTGTATCAGGATGGCTCATTATGAAATAGAAGTTTAGCAGCCAGTCAGCAAGGTTAGTAGCGGGGCTGACTGCCCAAGGTGCGCCGGACGGGTGTGTAACGGTTGATATAATAACAAAAAATCTAACGTTCACTTGACCTAATTTCAGTTAATATACTTTTGTTTAATATAACGATCAGTTGAGATAATGAATTGTTGATATAATTTCATTTTATCTAATTTCTTATGATATAATAAACATTTCCTATAATGCACATTTGACATAATATTCATGTAGTATATTATTTATTTACTATAATATTCATAATCTCTAATAACTTTTAATATAATTTAGAAAATCTGATACGATTTTAAACGCCTGCTAGTATGGTGCTAGCAAAAATGCATCGCATAAGTTTTTTTTTTCTTCGCTTTATACCCTATACACCTACCACCCTCAACTATTGTAACCAGTAGAAATTGGATGCAATCTGGACTATAGGGCACCCCGACTCGGACAGGTTAGGTTAGAAGGGGATGGCGGGGTCGTGTGAGCGAGCGAAGCAAGCGAATAGACCCCGCCATCCCCTTCGTGGTTATTTTTTTATAAACCATCCAGAAGAAGGAGCCCCGCGGAGCGGGGCTCCGTCGACCAAGCCCACCCTCAACCATGCATTGAATATTTTAAGATTTGGTTAGGTGCCATTTGAGTTAGGTTAGAACTGTGACCATTAAACACGAAAATTAGGTCAAAAGAACATTAGGTCAAATGAATGTTATATAAAAAGAATATTATACATATTGAAAATTATATAAAATGAACGTTATACTAAATGTTTTATATTAAATGAAAATTATATCATATGAAACATTAGGTCATATGAAATTAGGTTATATGATTTTATAGCATATGAAAATTATATTATATGAACGTTATTTCCAGTGAAATTAGAGCATTTGTTATTATATCATACATTACACACCCGCGCCGGACATACTTAAGCGTTTTCACTAGTGGAATATTTAAGTTCATATTCCACCGAGCTCTTCCGTTGTAGAACCGGTCGTCTCATCAGACTCCGCAGTCATAACAATTATTCAGCCCTCATCAAGCTTTCTCCCTCCCAATCTCCCACCAGCAACGCCTTAAGGCAAGGTCCGGGTCCCATTAGGAGTTAACTTTTGTGCTGTTGTTGCACTAGCATGACTACTAAGCAGTGATCGGAAAAGGGTGAGCTAATTTACCTAAACTTCAAAGAACAGAGACGAAAACTGGAGACTTCCTTACGACATTATTTTTTTTCGGGAGAATTTTCTCGGAGATTGCCTTTCATTTGTTTTCAAAATACGTATACAAGACAATCTCCTTTTTAAACAATATCTTTTTTAAAAACAATGAAAAACGTGTCATCTGGTTTTGTGACAATTTTGGGAAACAAAAATAGGAAACGAATTTAATTGTTTTCTGTACTATTAACATTAATATTAAATGTACTTTAGTGATGTCCCGAAACCCGGAATAATTTTCACGAAAAAAAATGTTGTCGTAAGGAAGTCTCCAGTTTTTGCCTCTGTTCTTTGAAGTTTAGGTAAATTAGTTCACCTTTTTCCGATCAGTGCTGCTAAGTCATGATGTTAAAAGAGTAGTTAGCTCAGGTTAAGTATTTTACTTCCCCCCATTGGCCAAAGACATTGACCGGTTGCATAAAAACGGTCCGCAAGAACCATCTGCATGTAGTCGAATAGAAAAAAACCGGCCTAGTGCAAGACGGACTCGCGCACGAAGGGTTCCGTACCATTATCTATAAAAACGGCAAAAAAATCATGTCTGTTGTATGGGAGCCCCACTGAAATATTTGATTTATTCTGTTTTTAGTATTTGTTGTTATAGCGGCAACAGAAATGCATAATCTGTGAAAATTTCAACTGTCTAACTGTCACGGTTCATGAGATACAGCCTGGTGATAGACGGACAGACGGACGGACAGCGGAGTCTTAGTAATAGGGTCCCGTTTTACCCTTTGGGTACGGAACCCAAAAAAGGAATATTTGAAATACAACTTATGAGAAACAGGATATTTTTAAGATTATTTTATTTTTCATTCTCATTCTTCGCTTTGTGTATTGTCATTATAAACACGGATGAAATTTTCTTTTATTAAGCAAACCTGTATCATTTTATTCTTTGTTTGCCTTTTGTTACAAATATAAGGAGTTCCCTCTGTAGTCGTGGTCGTGTCGTAGCTGGTTTTGTGTGGAATATAACGAGAATACTGTATACAGAAAATAACATAATCCTGAGTTAATTAAAAGTATAGTCAAAACCAAGTATATTAACCAACTTGATGACCAGATATTAACACAGGTCGATATTACCTGCCTTTTTGACGTGGGGAATTTAATGTTTTGACTCCGAATTCCCCACATTAAAACGTTGACTTTCGTTTTGACTAAGGTATTTTTTTTATTCCTGTACTAGATTACGAAAGGCTACTTCCGAAAGGTCAGTTTTAGGTGCACGGTTCCAAGTAGTAGTAGGTTTTTTGTAAAAGAAGAGGAAAGAAAAATAGAGAAACTCTTTAAAAAAAACGATTTGACAATTTTCATGGGAGTCATAAAAAACAATTATTTAAGTACGAGTATATGATAAAACAACATAAAAAGCAAAGAGAGAATTAGCCTTCTAAACAACAATGATCATGCTTGATACCATCCACCCTAGGGAACCATCGGTTATGTCGGATTTTTACCGACTAAAACTACTACGGTTTTCCTATGAGGACCTATAGTTGGAATCCACGGGTTACGCTATTGCATTCACCGTAATCATGCTATCACCTCTCCACCAAATAGCGATTGCGGTTTAACTCTAACTATCCAATCATTTCACAGATTGACAGCAGAGACCAGTGTTCTGTAATTATTAACCTGTGGTTTCAAATAATTTTTTGATTCAGCGATCATCTCGAAACTTTGATAGAATATTTACATATTATTGAAAAGCTATGCATATAAATGAATAGAATTACTTATTAATTATATTAATTATTATTAATATGAAATTACTCCTAAGTTTAGAAGTGTTTCTACATACTTAACAGGAACATATATGTTAAATCTTTTAAAGACTTGATTTTAATATTTTATAAAATACACCATGTTCATTACGTCTTAAAAACAATTAACTACATTTAATAAAAATACCATTACACAATTTTTTACAACTTGTTTTAAGCTATAAACAAGGGGTAATAGAATAAATGTGTGTTTATCTCTAACAAAGAAACAAACTTACTTATGCACTTAATTTACCTACAAAGCCAAGTGAAAATTTCTTTAGTGTTTGATCGAAAAACAAACTATACATTTTTAATTAATATTGCATTCACCGCTAAGACTAATAAAGTCTTAGAATTAGCTCAGTGTTAACCTTAGATCGTTTGCATATTTAACAGTAATCTTAATCATACAACATCTTAAACCTAGACGTTTAATTATTAAATGTTATTCTTAGTCTAAGACGAATCTGCGGTTTTGCGAATTACTACAAAGCTGGTTTGGATAATCTAGGGAGAAACAATATTACTTGAATACCGTATGACTGTAATCACAACCATAATACTCGTTATCTGTATTTTGATGTTAAAATATTTGTACTTTCTTTTACACTTTTACAATAAACTTGTACACATCATTCCATGCACACACATACACACGCACTCACATACACATATGCAAGCACGCACACTCATACACATATATCTACACAACTATCTACAGTAACATGAACTCTCTTTTATCTGAATATATGACATTCTATACAAGGTTAGTCCAGAAAGGGGGTACTAATCTAAAAGGGTGTTAAAATACACATAATAATGAATAACTTTTGTTCTACAACTTTTCCCGGAAATCAATAGTTTAAGGGAAACAGTTGTTCAAAAAACTCAAAAAAATATCTCTAAAATCTATCTAGCACCAGTTATGATCAGCTGTGTTTACATTTTTGGTCATATTTTGGGTGATGAATTAGAAGCACCATTTTCTGAATTTGTAATTAATTAAAGCAGGGATGACGAATTTTTGAAAACGCTAATATAAAAATAATTTTATTTGGAAAAAAGATATCGAAATTTGAAATTTTAACACTTGCTTTCAGTCATCAGTGATACTATAAGTGGGCTTCGCATCGCATTAGTACCCCCTTTCCGACTAACCTTGTATAACAATTTAACATTAAAATGGCAAGCTTAAATTGTTACCGTTAATAAAAATAAACGAACAGTTTCTTATAATAATAAGTCAAATTATGGCACAATACCGATAATGTTATATTCGACCTCGATATCCCAGTTTAGGTAATAGTGTCCAAAACTTGTAAACAACTTATTGAACTAATAAACAATTTCGTTTTCCTTCACCGTTATCGCAAAATGATAATCAAATTCTGATCCGACATGAATTCGAAGAGTCAGAATTTCATGCCGAGATCGAATTTAGACCCACGTGCATAGTAGGTAAGCGTTCAACTGCTAGGCTATCATTGCTAATGATAGCGATAGATTTGGGACAGCGTAGTTTTAATAAGACGTAGAAAAGAGAATAATCACTTACGTGTAGTCAGAAGCCCGAAAGTCTGACAACCGGTGTAGGGTGATTATGCGAAAAATGTAAAAAAATAAGAACGTCATTATCATCATCCCAAAGTTCTAAATGCAGATTCCAACTTCAATTATAATAATGAAAAATCAAACTATACCACTGCCGTCAAGCATAAGACAAGAATATAAACAATCTGAAACTAATATTAATGTTAACAACGAAGGAGAACAATGATTTGTTATTTTTATTTTTTTAAGGAAGTTCGAATATTCACCCTGTATCCTTAGGATATCGACATTGCCCAGTAACTTAGTTGCGGAGGTCTGATGGCAGTCGCTCCGTGTAAAATACTGGTATTCAGCCGCATCTGGTTAGACTGGAAGCTGACCCCAACATAGTTGGAAAAAGTCTAGGCAGAACAGAAAAGTAATCAATAATGGGGGATTTACAAGTCACCAGTAGCATCGCTTGTAAAAATCGAATCGCCACCCCATATAAGGTATAACGGGCTGGTGTCTGCAACTCCACGTCTGAGCGCGTATTTTGCATGACGATCGCTACCGCATTTACACCGGTCGACAAAAATCGCATGCGACTTGTTCGTTTCTAGCGGAACAACACAGCGCAAAACACACCTCATGCGGCGGGAGATCGCCTGCAACTGACCATTTACACGGTCGAGTTTAGTCAACCGCCACATGCGGCTTGTCGCCGCACGGCAAAAGTCGGATCGCACCCAAATTTGGGGCTTGCGATTTTAGACACTTGCGGCTTGGAGCCCAATTCTCCTAAAATAAATTGTTGCCAAACGCAATCGAACCACAACCGTCAGTCAGTTTTTGTTTTCGAAAACTTTCAAAATGATTGATTTTGTTTTTTGTGTCAAACAATTTGATAGCTTTTGAAATGGAGAACTGTCTGAATGAACAGTTCAGCCTTGGTTCGGTTGTGATTTATTAAGATTTATTTTAGGAGAATTGGGCCCCTGGTCGAATTGTCATTCGAAAATCGTCCCGTGTAAATCCCCTATTAGTTTCCACTATTCCTAAATTTCCTAATACCCAAAATCTCATAATATCACTTAAAGCTATTCTTAAAGGAGAAAGGGTTGCGACGCACTCGTACATAGATAATATACATAGCATATTTTATCAAGTTCCGTATGCCGCATATAAAGTAAGTAATATGTGAGGCCCGTCTCGCGTGATCTCAGTTTCATGTCAGTATCAAACAAAAGCCGAATTGTCTTTGTGAAGCAGGAGCTGAATAATACATTTCACTTGAGTTTTAACATGACACCTCTTCTTTGTTTTCTCCTCTTGCCACTCGTCACTACAGACTCTCAGATATGAACATACGTATCTACATTGTGAGGATGTAAACACAATTGAAATTAAAAGCTTATATGTAAATCTGATGTGTTTTGTTGGAATACGTTATTGCATCGACTCTGTCGTGTTATATGAATTGTATGTACATAGAAGCACAGTATTAAATAGAAATAAAACGTTTTCACACTTTAAAAACCTAAGGCAAAGGATAGGCTCACACTTCTTATCCAGTAGGTTTCTTCTTCGTATCTCGTGTAGCACAAGTATATGAAAATAGCTTATACTGTGGTAAAATGATAATATGAGGCTAGTGTTCTGTTACCTAGTGCAATTATTCTACTGTGATTTTGAATGGTTGTATTGTTTTAGTGCAATTTGACGAAATATATCCTATTTTATGTTATTTTCTAATCTAATCTTATTTATTATGTAACAAATTAATTTTTTACTAATATTTTAACTATTTAAAAATTTTGGAATTGTCACCTTTTAATGAGAATGTTGTGCATGCCTTTAAATGATGTATTCACACATTCACACAGAATCAAAGACTTGTGATTACCTATTGTTATTACCTTTGTAAATATGTCGTTGGTGTGCCTTGCTTCATAAATAAATAAATGGCCGATTCCTAATGATTTACAGAGCGTTATTAATTAAAATTTAGACTATTATAATATCATTAACAATAATAAAGACCCCATGGGTTTAGTAGACCAACTCAATCGTAAGTAGATGTCAGAAGTAAAATTAGCTTACAAGTCTATTTATATGCCCAGTGAAGCAACAAAAAATGCTACCATTAGTAAACAAAACGATATTTTTTTCCTAGGAACTAAAAACCAACTAGAAATAAGAGATAATCAAAAATTCTAAAAACTTTGCCTGAAACTTTCCCTCTTAGACTGAATCTGTTTAATTACAATAATTGTTCAAAATGGCCCTGTTTTGCAAACAAATTGTTGTTCTTATGGCTACTTGTTCAGTAGAACGGCGGAACATAGCTATGTCATTTTTAATTTCCTCCGCTGCAATCTTAATTCTTGATAATAGTTCTTCTCTGGTCAGTATCTGGTTGATTCATGAGCTTAAGCCTTCTGCTTCATTTGCACGACTGTAGGTCTCTTATATTGAAAGATATTAGCATTTTATTGAACATGCACTATTTTAGCCGATTAAAAAATTAAGATGACTACCATTCGCGGGGTGTCGGGTTAGGAGTATTTATAAAAGTGCATTTGTCGATAAAAATGAGTATATAATATGCCCTTGAAGTATCAGTAACCAATCTCCAAACACATTGTATATAGGGTTTTCATCTCATCGGAGTTCCTGTTTACTTCCCTGGAAAAAAAGACGAAAGATAGTGCATACATACATTACTTTTTACCATGTGTCTATGTAGCCACTTACTTACTGGACTGAAAGTACAATTGGATATAGTAGTGCTTCCACTATGCACAATAATTGGAGAGAGTTTTATTGTTTGCAGCTACAGCTATTCAAATATTTGAATCAAAAACGGTAGTCAATGTAATATAATTTATTGGTTCGTTACTAAATTGTAAACAATAGATTCTATATTTGTCTATTTTAGCTGCATGTGATAACTAGTTTTATTTGATTTTACTCTACGAATATTTATCAAAATTAAATTTATCAAAAGTAAATACTTATCTTAGGGCCCTATCACAATCCTTGGTTAGCTCTTTCCCAAGGGATATATTATGGTGTTTGGCAGTATTTCAATAGAAAATTTGTCAATTCGAAATATTTAATTTCCAGATAAGAGCTACGATTTGGTATATTATGTCTACACCCGTGCGCTTTCATGTTCATCTTGCGCTTTCAACTTTCAATTCCTCTTGCGTCAAGCGCATGTCATATTGATTAACACAAGACGGATTAGCGTGCGCTAGGGGCATACGCTTTTGTCGAACTAGTATTAAGGCATGCGCTATTGCATGCGCTATGGCGCTTCACGCATGCCTCAGACGAAAACGCAAGATGAAAATGAAAGCGCACTGTTGTAGACATAGCTATTATGACACTGGGGTTATGTCTCGATTATAAAGACGTGGAGCTTAGTGCGAGCATGATGCGAGCGTAAAGCGGACAACACTTCTTCGCTTTTATTAAAAACTTTGCCCCTCACTCGAAGTACTCCTGTATCGTAGGTGCGTTTACAGACACAAATCTTACCCTTCTTACCTTAAACCCGGAACAATTATTGTAAGCCATACAAATACTTGTTCCGTGCGAAAATCGAACCCGTGACACGTTGCGCAGTAGCCAACAATTCAAACAAAGAAAATTATAAGAAAAAAAACATTTATTTCAGATTAGGTAGTCCCATATTACAAAATTTAAATAATTAAAAATTTAAAGGACTGTAGCCAACAAGTCTGCCACAGCAATGCCTTAAATAGGGACAATCAAACCGCCCAGCAATCATTGAGATGACTGCATTGGAGCTAGCTCGCACTCTACGTACCAAGAATGATGACAATTATGACGATGTATAAAAGCATTTATATTTCATGACAGTACGAGTCGGAAAACGCAGTGGAGAGCGCAACAGATCTCGCGCCTCCATAAACAAAGCCGTAGTGAAGGACCAACAACAAAGAAAATTTGCGATGATCCGTGTTGAACAAGTATGATCAGCAGTTGACATTTTCGATCTGATGCGATGAGATGATTTGCTGAATATACAGTTTAGCTTAGTGCTTATTCTAGTTCAGAAACTTTACTGCAAGTAATTGGAGAATAGTAAATTACAATTCGCTCCACAATCATAGGAGGGTCACGTTTACAGTTGTTTGGCTATAGTTGAACGCTCCTAACAATCTATATAGAAACAATTATGCAACGAAACTTGAGTCTTTAATAGCAGATAGTAGCCAAAGTTTCCAGCAATGAGAGTCTATATTAGAGACTGTATATATTATGTTGTGTGTGTATATATGTTTTGTATCTTGTAACCATAACATTCAAATTCAAAAGTTTTTTTTTTTAAATCCTGTCATCTCTTATGTGTAAAGAATCTGTCTCCTCAGAGTTTTGACGGAATGTGGACCCTGCACTCAGAGGTTCTTTAGATACATCTTAAATTATATATGGTACTAACTGGGGACTCTCTATTGCTGCGCTTTACAGGGTGCAAATAAAATTCAAATAATTCCTTAGCCTAGGCGCACACTAGGCGACACGCGACAGCGATAGCTAGGTGACTAGACGCAACGACAGGCTGCGGCCGACAATTTTCATATCTTTTGTTCAAAGCTCCGCACACTTGGCGTCAGAGTCGCGGAGTCGCGACGACAAGCTAGGGGAGTCGCGCGCGCTCGCTACTTGTCGCCACGTCTAGTCGCGCTGAGCACGCGCACACACGACGACAGTCGCGCGAGAGCGCCCCGTCAGTCTCGCTGTGAAACAACACGGCCGTCTCTCTTGAATACTCTACTACTAATGATCGCTTCCTGCACGACGTCTTTCGTAATAACCAGTCGCCGACGCAAGCGACAACTCCACGTCTAGTTGCGGTGACAAGACGCCAGACGCAAATGTCAACGCCGCGTCTTGTCGCCGCGACTAGACGCGGCGACAAGTCGCCCAGTTTGCGATGGTCCTTAAAACCACATGACTTATTACTGGTATAGATTAATTGATTGAAAATATTATTTTTCAATTTCTGTTTGTATTGCAGTTTTATGTTAAGTGATCGTATCGAAACCACCAGGCAAGGAATATATAGAATGACTGATGAGACACTAACGAGATCTTAAGGGGTCATTGTACTTATCATTATGAACACCTTTTACTATGGGGCCAAACCTGAAATCGAGAAAAATGAAGCTCCAATGGGTACGACACCAAAAAATCAGCTGTTCCCTACATTTTGACGAGTAATTCGAACATAAATGAAGGGAACAGCTGATTTTTTTTTCACGATTCTGTATAAAAAATAAAACATGGAAAAGAAAAATAATCCTAGAATATTTCCATGACACGCATAAATTAATGAAAGCACGTTGACACAGCTGGCGAACGCGACTAGCGTGTTATCGCTCCGCACAGCCAGTTAACTGGGGGCGCTAAAATGACGTTAAAAACACCATGTTTTTGTTTTGTTTCTCCTGACGGAATCCCATGCAATGTCAGTCTGTGTCACCAGTTAGATCACGTGGTTTGAAGGAATTACGGCCTGTCCACATCTCCACGTCACGACGTCGTCAACGTGGAACGGTGCGGTGACGTGGCACGGTGTGTTGACGTAACGTGCAAATTTACGCTACCGTATTGTAAAACTGCACGTCAGAATCATTGTTAGATTTATCGTTGACCATGTAGATCCTGAATTTTAATAAGAGAAACTGTAAGGTATGGTTTTAAAGCATTGAAGCACATAGACAGCGACTAACACGCATATACGTGTGTTCTTGCGGCTAGAGGCAGAACGTGTTACGATACGGTAACGTAAATTTGCACGTTACGTCAACGCACCGTGCCACGTTACAGCACCGTTCCACGTTGACGACGTCGTGACGTGGAGATGTGGACAGGCCCTTACACGAATTTGGATACACCCTGTTGATTTTTCCCGAGAGTTGTAAGGCTTGTATTGTTATGGAAGCTAAAACCATTAATACCCCACAGACACATAAAAGGAATACCCCAACGACTACGTACGTTTTGTTTGCAGATAATATAGTACATAAGACTTTGTTATCTATGAAAGTACATAACTGGTAACAAAACACACAATACAGAATACTACGTCAAAGCTTTGATACCTACACAATTTAAGATTATATCAAATCTCGATTCGATGTAGAGGAGATACACGATATTCAATATATTGCATCAGACGTGATTTCCTTTGGCAGATACATAAAAGACGGCACAACTTATACGGTAACAGACAATTTTATTGTCACAAGTACTGAACTATTTCTGATATTTACTAACACTTTTGAGAATAAAGTTACAGCTTATGGAGTTATTTTTGGCTTCTTTGTTAGAGCTGTTCGTTATGTCTTGTCTTTTTCTAGGGTGCCCGTGTTTTTACCGAAGTATTTTATATCGAATTTTATTACGCCGATAACGATTCGCCGACGTAATCTTTGCCGAAGCAACTTTTACCCTAATTTGATTTCGCCGAATGATTATTCACCACCATAATTATTTGGTCAAAAAATAATTCAGAAATTTTGTTTTAGTCGAATACTTATTTGCCAAGTAAGTATTCGCACAACATTATTTTACACAACGGAACGCACCACGAGTACACGTGGTCAGACTTTGTCCTACCCCTAGAGTGTTATTTAAAAGCGTGGAGCCAGAAACTCGCGAAGGAGGTCCTGAGTGGAACGAGTGCACGAGGACGAAGCGCAGCGAGTGGGGGGGCGGTGGCGAGCGAAGCGAGTCGGCGACCTCCCGAGCGTAGCGCTGGTCGAGTGTGCGAGCGAAGCGAAGGGGCGACAAAGCGTGTCTTCTTTCCAGTCTAATCAGGAATACCAGTATTTTCACGGAGTGACTGCCATCAGACCTCCGCAACCCATTTACTGGGCAATGCCGATATCCTAAGATTAGACTGGTTGTCAGACTTTCGGGCTTCTGACTACCCCTAAAGACTGTCATAGGGACCGTTAGTTTATCGTGCTCTCCGGGGAACGGAGGGGTCTCCATGTGTAACGAAAGGTCACCCATCCATGGACTGATCGCGGCAAGCACAGCTTAACCTTGCAAATCATTGTTAATTAGGTATTCGTATGACACCCAGGACCGGCGGCTTAACGTGCTCTCCGAAGCACAGCTCTAGAGTAGCGCTGGTCGAGTGTGCGAGCGAAGCGAAGGGGCGACAAAGCGTGTCTTCTTTCCAGTCTAATCAGGGATACCAGTATTTTCACGGAGTGACTGCCATCACACCTCCGCAACCCATTTACTGGGCAATGCCGATATCCTAAGATTAGACCGGTTGTCACACTTTCGGGCTTCTGACTACGCCTAAAGACTGTCATAGGAACGTTGGGTTATCGTGCTCCCCGAGGCACGGAGGGGTCTCCATATGTAACTAATGGTCACCCATCCACGGAGTGACCGTGGCAAGCGCAGCTTAACCTTGCAAATCATTATGACCAGCGCAGTTGTTAATTAGGTAATCGTATGACTCCCAGGCTTAACGTGCTTTCCGAAGCACAGCTCTTTGTTACAGCTGTATGTATGAAGCATTCTTCTTCTTATTCCTTTCTCTCGTGTCAGCACGAGCTATACGAAAATAGCTCATGCTGTGGTGAAAAGATTAGTCAGTCAGCAAGGTTGGTAGCGGGGCTGACTGCCCAGGGTGCGCCGGACGTACTGAAGTATCGTCACTCGTGGAAGCTCTTTTCATGCACCACTTCTTCCTATTTAGACAAGTCCTTTACTGTTCAAGCTGCTCGATTGTGGAATGCATTACCACTTAATGTGAGACGTGCGCAATCACTACTAGTTTTCAAAAAGCTAGTGAAGGAACATTACTTGCCAATTTAATTTGCTATTTCTTGATTATTGCTCACATTTCTTCTTCTTTTTTGTTTATAAATTTTATTTACTAGTTTGTTTTAAAGATGTATTAACTGTTTATATATTATATTTGTGTAATTATTGATATGTATTTTATGTTATTATATTCAAGTAATATTTTGTACGATACGTACTTGTACACCAGAACTGCCCGTTATCTCTTTCCGTTCTTCCAGTCCATCCTAAGGTTGTCTGGAAGAGATCGTCTTGTGCGATAAGACCGCCCATTGTTCATATATTGTGTAAATGTTTGTATTTCTTTTATATTTTTGTAATCTTATAATATTTACACAAACAATATTTTCATAATTACGAATAAAATTATATTTAAATAAAAAAAATATCCTAATAAAACTATAAATAAACTAAAATAGGGCATCAAAATATTCCTCCGCATCGCTGTCGACTGATAACGTGCCTAGAAGTCTGGCAGCATTGCCACGTTGTATGACAATGCCTTTGACCAAAGTAGAGGCCAGCCTTCGGGTCACGGGTCGTGTCGACCAGCCGCCTTGCGGGTGTATTATGTACAATAAATGAATATGTTTATGAAATTATTGAAGAGGACGAAAAACTGTAATTAGAAAAGGTAATGTTATAACCCCGTAGCTTAGGAGAGCACAAAAAGCTCTTTGTATCATGAAACTATCCGACAGGTAATTCGAAAAAAAAATGTTTTGTTGACACTTTGTTTCCAAATGATGAATCGGACAGTTTGCGAAAAGAAAAAGTTATAAAGACACTTTTACGACCGTATTTTAAAGAAAATCCACGTTAGCACAACCATCTGGTTGGTCGCACTGGTGGAAAATTGAACTTTGTGATAAAAACCGGTCAAGCGCGAGTCAAATCGCGCACCGAAGATTCTGTAGGTATACTAAAATATTTATAAAATATCTTTTAAAAAAAGTAAAAACCGACTTAAAAAAAAACTAAAAAGAGTAAAATAATTAATTAGTTTTAGAAGTCGGTGCAATTTTACATTGAACCTTACTTTTTTTTTAAAGTTATTTAATTTTTCTATTTTTAATGGCATAAACAATACACAAACATGCAATTACACCAATCTCGGGTAATTTGCTGTTATCCATTGAAAAGTTCCATTGTCAATCTCCGAGGGTCTTCATCAGATTCTCACAAAATTTAAATGGGACTATTTCGGAAGAAAAAAAATACAAACATCCGAATTGAGAACCTCCTCCTTTTTGAAGTCGGTTAAAAACAGACATGTTTTTCTGTGGAAAGTGAGATATCTGAAACTTTATTTTGTTTTTTTTTTTCTGTTCTGCTGTAGATGATCCTTGCGGGACCCTTTCTACGTAACCGGACAGTTATTCGCGTGACCTGAAGGGTCTCCAGCCAACAAACTTTTTTTTTTTCATTTTTCTTTCAAACGTATGATCACGAATTATTCCGTAAGGGGGTGATAAAAAAAAATCGCACATCTTCAGATTTAACTGGTGCCGTACCAGGTGGCACACCGATCTGCCACCGCTATTGTTTAACTATTGTGTCTATGTTTACGGTGATTGAGAGATTAAGGGCCTGTTTCACGATGTCTGAGTAGCCACTACTAAACCGAATAAATTCAAAAATGGAACAGAATTTGTATGAAATTATCTGCCAAGTTAATATAACGGGAACTTACTTGGAGGTGGTGAAAGAGGCGCTTAGTCGAGTATTACCTAATGAGTAACATAATTTAAATAAAATTTAGGCATTGGCAGACTCTGAAGTCTCACTATGAAGGTTCCATTTTGATCTTTTAGATACGGAACCCTAAAGACTATAGATATATTTCATCAAGCTTTCAGTATCACTAAAGATTTTCGCAGAAATAATTATTTCCATCGACATTCGATTGGTATGAAGTACCTACTATTCTTTTTATTTCCATCTTCCTTAATTTGTCAAAAAAAGACCGTAGGCACACCAATCTTAAGCCCGACTTGATAGCTTTACTTTCTATAATTTAAAATCTTTTATCTTAGAAAAACTCTCTGGTATAATAATTTATTTCCTTTCAGGGGTAGGTACCTCGTAAATCAATCACTGTAATTTGTGCTCGATCAGTTTTTAAGCTTTTTTTGGAACAAAAAATGTTTTATTCTTTCGGAAAATTTGTATAAGTTCTGACTTTTATACTTATTACTTTTTTAAGCTTGATGTAACAATTCCAATTTTTTAATCTTTTTAGTTATTTAGACTTAAGATTTTCTTGGCACTGTGCTACAGAAGCTTCGAATCAAAACAAGTAAGTAAGTTAAAATATTGCTTTTTTTTTTGCTAATAAGGAGTACCTAACTGATTAAGTAAAGACCTAGGCATAAATGTATGAGGAAAGTAATTTCTCGTAAATAAAATTCATTTTTCAAAATAACATGGGTATTTGCATTTATTAAAAAAGGGTTTTTTAATATATCAATGGGTATTTGTATACCTTACTTCATTCCAACTGCCTGCCTAGCCTTTTCCCAACTAAGTTGGGGTCGGCTTCCAGTCGAACCGGATGCAGCTGAATATCAGTATTTTACATGAAGCGACTGCCTATCAGACCTCCACAACCCAGTAACTGGGTAATACGATACTCTTGGTAAGACTGGTTGTCAGACTTTCTGGCTTCTGACCAACAGTAACGACTGTCAAAGATCTACAAATGACAGCCGGGACCAACGGCTTTACGTGCTTTCCGAGGCACGGAGGGAACTCGCTATGGTAAATGGTCACCCATCCACAGACCAACCTCGGCAAGCGTGGCTTAACCCGGAAGATCGGTCTATGCGGCTGTAATTATTTAGCCACGAGCTCCACTTCCTTACTTCATTCCAACTAAGTCTTGAGGAGGCATTCCATTAAGCGCACTAATTTGAATAGCACCATTTCGAACCACACCGGTAGTATTTCTATTCCTATTACTATTGGTGTGATTCCAATTAGTTGGTTAAATAGAATGCCTTAACTTGAGATCATTAGTCTTTTTTCATAGCAAAATATCAGACTTCTCAAAACAATCTTCAATATCAAAGCACCCCAGCATCTCGGGTATATATCAGACAACCTCGCCTCCTTATATCAAGGGGCGTCGGCAAACACCTAGCGTGCCAGCGGCATTTGTCAACTTCACGGACAAGGCACTCGTAGCACATAGGGCTCTTCGGACAACACGACACTGCAACATTATAACAGCTATAGAGTATTAATATTACAAGCTAGCTGTGGTAGAGAATTCAATCCCGACGCATATTGTAGTGAAGGGTGGGTTTTTGGGGCTGTCTTTTGTAATATTGACGTTCAAGAAAAACTAAGTTAATCTTGTATATTTTAAATGTTATTTATTTTATAATTTGTAAACCCGGGCTTTCAGGATTATTCCAAAGCACTCTGGGGATCCTGGGACTAGTCCTGGTATTCAAAGTCTTATTTGGTACGGATATTTGATAATTCTTTATTTTTTTTTTGTAACCTGCGTTACTTTATATGTATTTATAGAAATCATTAATTAAATTAATCACCTTCTTATAGGTATATTGAGCCACATCTAGCTTTAGCAGAAACAAAACCTAGGTATCAGCTCAAAATAATTTTGTCAGTCCGAGAGTCGAACCCATGGATTCTTGAACAGAAGCGGATACTTTGGCATTGACGGGATCTCGAATACCGGGATCGTATTTTTAAGGTTTAAGAACTTTATTTCTCAAAAATAATTATGTTCACTTACATGAGAAAAACTTATATCTAATTAAATATATAATATATTATATATAATAAAGTTAAATTACATAAGGTTTTATACAGGGTGTTAATGAATTTGTGTAATTCCTTAAAACCACATGATCTACTACTGATGTAGACACGCCCCGAATGGGATTTAGCTAGATTAAAAATAAAAAATATTTTTTCATGCGGCTTTGTTACCGATCGTATCTAAACCACCTAATAAGGATTCAGTAAAAAAATAAGAATTATTTTTTTTGCAAAAAAAATGTTTTATTTTTGTGAACATTTCGATGCCACGCATAAATTAATGAAAGCACGGCAACATGGCTGGCAGGCACGACTAATGCGATATAGCTCTTTGCAGGCTCAAGGCTCTAAAATGACTCAGAAATAGAAAACCAAGCTTTTTTTTTATTTTTTTTTATTTGATTGACAAATATTCCCCTTTTGGGTTAATCTGTGTCATCAGTAGATCACGTGGTTTTAAGGAATTACACGAATTCGTTAACACCCTGTATACACATTTTTAGCTGTGGTTTCCGGAAAAGAAAAAGTCACCTCTTCCTGTAGTTGTAATAAACGCGACTATGACATTTCGTGATAATGGGAAAGTAGCATCTGTTCGCCAAACGTAGTGATTGTGGATTTTTTCACCAGCAGCCTTATAGCGTCAGTTAGGAGGCAGACTTCAACCATGTTTTTTTTTCTGATAATATACAATAAGATCAGTACTTGTAATACACAAATTGCTGTCACATGTATAGCGTGAGCAGTTTTAAGACTCGTGACAATTTTAACACTAAAATAAAATCCCACAAGTACTGTTCGTATACTATTCATACTTGCGCTGCCACTTCATGCTTCCGTAACCGAAATCTATAGCCACATTCATACTTCAAGGTAACAATAGAGCATCCTGTATCTAAAGGACGCTATCTCGAGCACCGAATCAATCAACCAACACGTGTAAAGGGGGAGTCCGAAACACTCGCGCCTTCTCCAAAGCCAGACTGCTTTTAAAATAATGATGGGTAAAGTGCATTTCTGAGGAAGTGAAAAACATTGTATCTTGTTGTTTTTTATACTCAAAACTGTTATAATCAGTGATCGAATAATCAGTCGCTAACATACCTAAACTTCACTTTTATTACGGATCCCGGAATCGTTTGAAATTCCTGAGATTGCTAAAAATGTTGCCTGCATACAAAATATAGTCACAACTCGTTGTAAAAATGTTTTTTTTTATTGATATTCATTTTTTTTTTTTATAAAATAAAGATACTAAATCAAAATAACCACTGCTATAATTTGATTAAGTTTTTATAGTTGTTTTTACAAAATTGTTCAATCCCGGGAACCCGGGATTACTTACTTAATAAGAAAGGTATTATTCAATCGGGAAAGAAGAGTAAAAAAAAACTTCTTTATTTGCCAAGTAAAATTCAAAATTAACCTAAAATTTACCCTTAAAGTTAAGATACTATATAATACGTCCCTATAAAAAGTACCTGCGCATATTTTTTGTAAACAATGAAGTCTAGTTTGTACTTACATAATTAAGATCGCACGTTGCTACGTTGCACGTTGATATTAGGTAAAAAATTGTGTGTTTAGAGAATTAATACACATCCGATACTTGCCTCCAACAGTCGGTTCCGATAGTCTGATCAGACTATCTGAAGGCCTCCGCGTCATACATTTGTTTGAACATGAATGACACGTACGATCAGACTATCGGATCCGATGTCAGAATCGTAAGCATCGTCCGGGAAGCGTCGTCGTCCAAAAAAAATCGGACCGGAGAATCGTACGTGTATTTCATGAATCCGATCAGATAGTCGGATCCGGCTCCCGGAAGCATCTAAAGGACGAGTATTTTGACCCTTAGATTTTTTAAGGTTGCATCGCACTATCCTTCGTACTAGTAAACACTGTATCACGGCAGGATAGTCCTCCTCATCCTTGTTTAGGTATATAAGCGCCCGATTATCCGATCGCTGGTTATAATCGATACACTTGCATGCAAAAAGATATAATAGGTACACACGGCTTCACATCAAACAATACATTTACAGTTTACACTGACCTCTCACTGTAAGGAAATCCTATACCATGCTCAGCTTATACTGGAAATGTGTAGCTTGATCTATAGCCGTGCGTACAACATTAACCTTCTTTCCTCTTCATCTTTTTCTTCAGTCTTCCTCCTAGCGTTTTCCCAACTAAATATAATCATGTTGGTGTTAGCTTCCAGTTTAACCAGATGCGGCTCAATACCAGTATTTTCCACGGGGGGTGACTGTTATGAAACCTCCGCAACACAGTTACTGGGCCGATATCGTAAGGTGTGACCGGTTGTCAGACTTTCGGGCTTCTGACTATCCGTAACGACTGTCATACGGACCGTCGGTTTATTGAGGTACGGAGGCGTTTCGATGTGTAACGAATAGTCACCCATCCAAGGACTAACCGCGGCAAGCGTAGCTTAACCTTCTAAATAATATGATTCGCCTCGCTTCTTTTTTTGAACCCTAGTGTGTAGTATATTTGTGTACTAGAATAGTTGCTATATAAGTACCTAGAATATCGCTAGTGTCGGGAACTTCGTGGAGTGAGCGCCATCTGTTGTCCGCCACCTAACTAGCCATGACGTCAACATCGGACCACCACTGCCCGTTGGAGGGAGGAGACCGGCTCGCTTGGTGCGCCCGGGGGATTGCTTCTTGGACCGTACGACGGAACACTCGTCTAGAGTATTCTGTGCAGATCAGCTGAAGAAGTCTGACCTTTTATATCTGACTAGCTTGTCCTTATTTTATGATCTTGTAATAACTTGTAATAATTATCTAAAGTATTAATTATATTGTGATCTAGTTCATGTTACTAACACTAACCCAAATACAAGTACTCTCAGTGGTGGAGAGTCTATGTTGGTTTTATTTACTACATTTACCTTGCTCACAATCCTGACATACCAATATTAGCGATAACTGTAAAGATAGAATCACTCCTTAACGATTAAATTGTAGTGTCGCTAACACTAGTCCATGACCGGACACATTATATTCCTCTGCCCAACTCTTCGGGAATACTGGCGATATGTTATGTTATAACCCTGTAACGATAATTTTACAACTAACGAATTGTCACGGTTACCTTTACACTTTGCCTTTGCACATACTAAACAATACGAATGCAAACCTAATATACCTTCATCTATAAAGAGGGATAAAACATAACAATCCGCTAGAAAACGGTTGATTTGTCAAAGGATTTACTAGCGATATTTTTTTCCTTAGAACCTTTACAAATTTGATATGCAAATGGAAAAGCCTTATTACACTTCCTTAATTATTTCACAGGCTTTACCCAAGCACAAAGTCCCTCTAATATTTTATGACGTAATTTAAAAGACTGTCTTTGAAAATGAGTTTTAAGACGTCTTCTACGAAAGATAATTTCCCTCCATTGTTTTACATTCTGTCGAAATCTCGGGTCTTGATTAGTAGTACAAAAATAAAATTTGGCGTAAGTAGAAAGAATATTACTTACAGGTAAATTTGAGAAGATTGAACTGAAAGCCGATCTTTAAGAAAAGCTATGAAGTGCCTACAGAAGCAGATGTAATAAGAATATTAAAAGAATAGTGTCTTTGATGTTGTATAAGCCAATAACCAGAAATCTGACAGGATTTCCCCACATTTACACCTAAGTAACATTAGGTACACCTAGTAAACATTATCCTACATGTGTATCGGATTTTTTCCAAATAATAATTCCAAATACATACTTCAGGTAGCAAACATGTGCATGTGTATGTAAAAGACACAACAATATAATCGTTCAGGGGTGATTCTATCATTACAGTTTTAGCTAATATCGGTATGTCAGGATTGCGAGCAAGGTAAACACAGTAAATAAAACCAACATAGACTCTCCACCACTGAGAGTACTTGTATTTGGGTTAGTATTAGTAACATTAACTAGATCACAGTATATTACTTTACACAATTATTACAAGATCATAAAATAAGGACAAGCTAATCAGATATAAAAGGTCAGACTTCTTCAGCTGTTCAACACGGAATGCCCCCGCTTCGTCGAATGACCGCCGCCTTTATAACCTCGGGTGGGCCGATCCATATCGACGACTACCTTCTCTTGTCAACATTGCCCAGTGCTACCCGCTACCGATAACATGTATCTCTAAAAAAATATTTTAATTTTTTTTACAGTTTCTTTAGGTACGTATTAAAAACAAGTAACTATTTTTAAAATGACCTTTACACAAGGTAAGTCGGAAAGGGGTACTAATACGAAAGGGTTTTAAAGTACCCATACTAATGAATAACTTTTATTTTACCATTTTCCCCAAAAGTCAATAGAGTTCAAAGATACAAAAGTTCAAAGATATCGTGAAAAATACGCTAAAATCTATCTATCTTCAGCTATGATGAGCTGCATTTGTATAATTTTTCATCACAACTTGTAGGTATCTTTAACTACTTGTTTTTAGGTGCAAACAAGGATTCAGAAAACATAATACGAAATTAAATTAAAAAAAACAAGGGAGAAAACAAGTTTGTTCAACGCAGAATCGCTAACAAAGCAGGTATTAAAAAAATCTTAAAATGAACACAAGAAGAAAAATAACTACGTAAACACATTGTGAGAAATTGAGTTTTCTATCAATCTTCTCGTGAAAACCGATAAGACTTAAGTGCATCCGAAAACTTTCTTGAGACCTTTTCTTTATCGCGGTAGAGACAAATCACGTAGAATTTTTAGGGATTACATGCGTACGAAACATTTTATCGGACGTAGCAAAAAAGTTTTTTTCAAAGATATCTAAAGCCTCGGATCTCCCTATAAAAGTTGGCCGAAACTTTCGCTTCCTGCTGCTTTAATAATAGCCACTTTTTCTTTACGTATCGTAATAAAGAATCTACTGTGTGCCATCTTTTCATAGTGGTAGTAGAAAAGCTGTGAAGATAAAATCAAAGGTACCTACTTTTTACGAGTTTCCATCAGCATACTTGAGTACAAAGTACATTCAACGAATCAGATTCTACATTTTCCTTTAATACAGCTAATCCTGTAATCAAAGAGTTGCAAGTGCATAAAATAAATAAAATACTAGGGATATACGTAATTAAAATGAAAAATATTCTCTTTATCCATAGTCTTAAATGGGATCAACACTTTGTAATACGCTCAAAGTAACCACATTAAACGCGATCTTGTTAAAAAATACTATTGCTAATTCATAAAACTTTAAAAACGATCCATTTTACTTAAACTGCTATTATCTTTTAAATAACTACACCATATCATTAATTCAGTTATTCGTAATCGTTTATTTATCTACAAATCACCTTCCATCACAAAACGCTTTCCCCACATTTAGTTATTAAAATAACAAAAAACCTAAACAAAATGTAAAAGTTATAGAAATGTTATAGAATTTAATTGTGTTTTATTTGTACATTTGTAGGATAACTTTTTCATCATCATCCCCATACGTCATTTCACCTTCTTTCTACTTAGATTTAACCTTTTTTTTATCAATGGCCACATCGTTTTCGAACACTCTATATTCAAAATTTAAAAAGCTCTCGATTAAAAAAAAGAAAAGTTCTTTGGCATTGATTCTAGAGGCGACCAGGAAAGTGAGTGGACTGGTGTTAACTTGAAGGGGACTGTACTGCTGAGCCTCCGGCACTCCGACTTACTTGAGGGAGTCGCCGCACTGCTGTCCTTCCAGCACTCTGCCTAGTCACTGTACTACTGAGCTCCCGGTCCCCCAAATATAACTCAGAGAAATTTCGTGTATCCATTTCAAATTTTTACGTGTGCTATTAGGGACTACAAGTGTTATCCATATTATAGAAATTGTCTTTGAAAAGTATTTTCCATGTTTGTCCGGTTAGGGGTAGGTAGGATCCCTTGGTATTCAGCTTTCTTTATAACTAGTGTAGCAAACGTGTCTCTAGCTCAGGAGATCTTGGGGCCGTCTGCTACATTACACATTGTCACGCTTAGCGGGTTAAGGGTGGTTTGAGGAGTCAACCCTTAACGAGCATGTGCACATAAAATCAGAATCTAGCAAGATGCAGAAGCAGTTTAGCATGAGTGTACTTACATAAGAATATTAAGGAAAACACTTTTAACCATACAGTATTTATTTCACAATTATTACAAGATTGATATATTAAGATTAGTTAACAGGGCGTGGTTCTATGACTACGATACGAGGAGTCCAGGGTCTTCAGGTGTAGTAGGTAGTACTTAACTAGCGGCTGCTGAGGCGCGAGAGAGGACGAAGTTTTTTTTTTTTTTTCTTTTTGACTGCTGTAGGTCGTCCTAGGGGACGGTTTCTACGTAACCGGGCAGTTATTGGCGTGATCTGAAGGGTCTCCAGCCAATGGGGGGGAAGTAAAATACTTAACCTAAGCTAACTACTTGTACTACACTAACATCATGACTACCTGCAACAACAGCACTAAGGGCGACCCCTAGTGGGACTCGGACCTCGGCTTAGGGCGTTGCTGGCGTGGACATAGGGGGGGGGAGACAGCTTGATGAGGGCTGAATTATCGGTGTGACTACGGAGTCTGAAGAGACGACCGGCTCTACGACGGGAGAGCTCGGTGGATCGTGACCGGCGGCGGTGGTATGTCGTGACGGGCCTCGTCGGCGAGGACGGTAAGCCGGACGGCGGCGGACGTTGTGTATTGTGCTCGATTTACTCGCCTCCTGGAGGAGGGTTACTTCGTCATCGGGTTCTAAAAGTGTGTGCCTGGGACGGCGAACTTTACTTATGAGGGAGGGACTGTAGTCGGCCGCTGCGGCGACTAGGGGGTTCGGATGGAGGGAGAGGACGAAGTGCAGCGTGCCGGCCCTTTTATAGGCGCACCCCGCTAGTCGCCACCGCTGCACCGTCACAACATTTTATAACCTCAGTGTTGGCGGGGCTATATAGTGGCTAATTAACAACCGTACAGATCATACGATTTACAAGGTTAAGCTGCTCTTATCCCGGTCAGTCCGTGAATGGGAGACCGTTTGTTACAAAACAAGACCCCTCTGTGTCTCCAACAGCACGTTAAGCCATGAGTCCCGGGTGTTATACGGGTACCTATGACAGTCGTTGCGGGTAGTCAGAAGCCAGAAAGTCTGAAAACCGGTGTAACACTAGGATGTCAGCTTTGCCCAGTAACTAACTGGGTTGTGCAGGTCTGATGGCAGTAGTTTCATGTAAAATACTGGTATTGAGCCGCACATGGTTAGACTGAAAGCTGCCCTTAACATAGTTGGGAAAAGACTAGGCAGGTAATAAGGATAGAGTTTTTTTTTTAAAAAAAAAACGTTGCCCCCTTTCTAAGATTTCTCTTGTATCGTGGGTGCGTTTACAGGCACAAGAATTGTGTCTGTAAACGCAATATTATTATTTATTTGTGTTTTAGGCTTATTTAGAATATCTAATTTCATGTCTTCTTATTTATTGTTACACCGCAAACTACCATAGAGAGTTATTTGCTTGCAAATCATGTCCATCCAAAAGTTTTCGGGTAGAAATCACCTACCTAGTGCGATAAGACCGCCCATTTTACATCTCAATTTAATCATAGTAATGTTTCTTGTCTGTTTTGTGTACATAGCAGATCAATTTTAAGAAACTATTCTTTCTTTTTTCTTTTAATAAAAACATTGCCCCACACTAGGATTTCTCCTGTATCGTGGGTGCGTTTGCAGACACAAATCTCACATACACAAACGCCCAGACCCAAAACAACCGTCTGTAGGCCATACAAATTATTGTTCCGTGTGAGAATCGAACCCTCGACCCGTAGCGCAGAAGCCAATCACTTAGCCACTGCACTTATAGTTAGTGTGGGGTAGGCAGAGTAGTGAATAAATAAAATTCGTTCTTGCAGTACTCACGATTGTAATGTTTGAGTAAGTCCACACACAACACAATTAAAAGAAGGAGAAATGTTACAAAATGATAGGCACACAACAGTCACAATAGTCACAATAGTTACGGCACAGTACACAAAACAGTTGTTGATAATATTATCCGTAATAACTTTGGCTAACAAGATGACACAAAATAAATTAGTGCAGCGGCGCGTCGCGATAGCTAATTACCACTGAAGGTCGCAACAAGGTGAACGACCGAGCGCTTCCACGCGCTCCCACCTGCGCCGGTCGGGCTACGTCACTGTTACGTAGCTATCACGCGCGGGTCCAGTGCACTTCACCGGTGACGCGACATCATCCGACATAATATCGTATTAAACAATATTTAATGCCGTATGTATGTGAATGTGTTTTAATAATGTAAATCATATAATACATCAATATAATTATTATAATATAAGTTAATGTATATAAATATGGTAAATAATGTATTTGTGTTTATGTATAAGTGTGTTGTAAATAGTGTACATAATAATTGTATAAATAGTATAAATTAATAATGTACATAAATAAACTATATGGTAGGTATGTACCCTACACTACCCCCCTCCAGAGACCGTCAAGGGCGATAAAAATCTGGGAATCTAACGCGACGACCAGAACGAGTGGTATACTCAGTGATGTCGCCTGATGGAGTATCTACATTAGGGTCAGCTTTGTCAGCCAATATGTAGGCTGGTTTTAGGCGGTCTATTGAGACCGTGACCTCTTTACCCTTAAATAAAATTTTGAAAATTTTATCCCCCCTTTCTACAACTTTGTGTGGGCCTGTGTAGGCTGGTTGCAATGAACCACGTAATGCGTCTTCGCGAAGGAACACGTGATCCGTGGTCAGTAGATCTTTGAACACAAAAATGCTGTTTTTGTTGTGACGGGAGGCTGGAGTTGGCTGAAGTTTATGTGCGAACGACCGGATACGCGCAGAAAAATCGCAGATGTCGGTCGTTCCGCTATCGCCGGGATTAAAAAATTCACCCGGGAGTCTAAGTGGTTCGCCATAAACTAGTTCGGCAGAAGATGCTTGTAGATCCTGCTTGAAGGTGCTTCTTATGCCGAGCAGTACCCATGGCAGTGACTCTGTCCATTTGTCATTGGCATGACACATGATGGACGCCTTGAGTTGCCTGTGGAACCGCTCAACCATACCGTTGCACGCCGGATGGTACGCCGTTGTCCGTTTGTGCTGAAAATTAGCAATGTTGGACAATTGTTCAAACAGAGCCGACTCGAACTGACGGCCTCTGTCCGTAACAATGTTAGTAGGACAGCCAAACCGGGCGATCCACCCGGACAGCAGTGCTTTAGCGACTGTCTCGGCAGTAATGTCGACAATAGGTACGACCTCTGGCCACCTGGTAAATCGGTCGACTGCCGTCAGACAATACCTAAAGCCTTGAGATATCGGTAGCGGTCCCACAAGGTCAATGTGGATGGTAGTGAACCTGGCACGCGGAAGGTTATATGAACCTAAAGGTGCAGACACATGACGGCTCACTTTTGCCCGCTGGCATTGTAAACAAGCTCTTGCCCACTCCCTGCAGTCCTTCCTGACGCCTGGCCAAACAAAACGCTCTGCGATTAATTTAGCAGTGGCTGAGACGCCAGGATGACTGAGAGAATGTATGCAGTCGAAAACTTGTTTACGCAGCATTTTGGGCACAAATGGCCTGGGAGACTCTGTACTGGCGTCGCAGTACACAGGAGTACGCTCCCCAGCGACTTGTACTTTCTCCAGGACCAGGGAAGATCCCTCCTGAAGCAATTTTCTCAACTCTGGATCGGAGGCTTGTGAATCCGCCAGAGTGTCGAGACTGACCGGCACTTGCAATTCCTCCACACGAGATAAGGGGTCGGCTACGACATTGTCTTTGCCGGAAATGTGCCTTATATCGGTGGTGAATTGAGCAATGAAATCTAAGTGCCGGAACTGTCTTGGCGAACAGTTCTTCTTCCGCTCGTGGAAAGCAAAAACAATCGGCTTATGGTCCGTGTAGACGACGAAATGTCTAGCCTCCAGCATATGACGAAAATATTTGATGGCCTCGTAAATGGCAAGCAATTCCCTGTCATAGGGAGAATACTTTACCTGCGACGGGCTGAGCTTTCGTGAAAAGAAAGCCAATGGCTGCCAACCATCATCGCTATGCTGCTGTAACACCGCGCCGATTGCAGTATCCGACGCATCACTAACAAGTGCGAGTTTGGCATTGCAATCGGGGTGAGCTAATAAGGCAGCGTTAGCTAGGCTCTCCTTGCAGTCCTCGAAAGCTTGTAAAGTATCCTCCGCAAGACATATAGGATGCGAGCCCTTTACGTTGCCAATCAAAAGGTTGTGAAGTGGCGCCTGGATTTGAGCTGCGTGGGGCATAAATCGCCTGTAAAAATTGATCATGCCCAAAAATCGGCGCAACTGACGGACGTCTTTTGGCTGGGGAAACTTTTTGATGGCGTCGACTTTAGTGTCAAGTGGTTTGGTGCCCTTTTCGGAGATAAGGTAACCTAAGAAAGTTACCTCCGGGACACCGAAAACACACTTGGACGTGTTGATCAAAACGCCGAACTCCTTCATCCTGCCAAAAAGAATACGAAGGTGGTCTTCGTGCTCTGCTTCTGTCCTGGAGAAGAGTAAAAAATCGTCCAAATAGCAGTAGCAGAAATCCAACCCTCGCGTCATTTCGTCTACGAAACGTTGAAATGTCTGACCTGCGTTTCGAAGTCCAAAGGTCATATACGGAAATTCGTACAGGCCAAACGGTGTGGTGATTGCCGTCTTCGGGATGTCATCTGGGCTAACAGGAATCTGGTTATAGGCCTTGACGAGGTCGATTGTGCTGAACACTCTGCATCCAGTAATGCTGTGAGCAAAATCGTGGATGTGCCTAATCGGGTACCTATCAGGAACGGTTCGCGCGTTGAGCATACGGTAATCACCGCAAGGACGCCAACCGTTGTCCTTCTTGGAAGCAAGATGGAGTGCAGATGACCAAGGACTCTCCGAAGGTCTGGCAGTTCCGTTGGCCAACATCAGCTGGAACTCCTGCTGAGCAATTTTTAATTTATCTGGCGCTAAACGCCGGAATGGAGAAGAAACTGGAGGGCCTGGGGTCGTGCGGATGTGGTGTACGGTGTTGTGTGGTGTAGTGCGTAGTGTACCGGCAGGTCGAGTGATGTCGGGAAAACTATCTAAGATTTTGTGGTACCTTGAATCACCAGTACTTATCTTTACAGAATATATAGATGAATCTGAGTGATTCAAGGCTATAGCAAAAACATTTGTACTACTGTCGATCAATCGTTGATTACGACAATCAACGATGAGAGAGTAAAAACATAAAAAGTCTACACCGATAATAGGTTTCATCACATCAGCTACCACAAAACGCCACTTAAAGTCCCTACGAAGACCGAGGTCTAGACTAACGTCTAGAAACCCGTACGTCTGAATAGGCGTACCATTCGCGGCCACAAGTTCGTAGTTGGTTGACGCACGACGATCACTAAGCAGACGACGAGGGTAGACGCAGAGGTCGCTTCCAGTATCGACCAGGAACTGCGTCTTTGTGCGTCGGTCTGCGATGAATAGGCGACCAGTTGAGGTGGGGCAATCGTCAGTCGCCATTACCGACCGCCCGCAGCGTTTCCCTTCTTGAAGTCGCAGGGCTTCACGCAACGGTTTGCCTTGTCACCAAAGTTCAGGTGATACCAACACTGCGCGTGACGTCTGTAGCTCGAGTTTGAGCGAGATGAGGATCGGTGGCCTGAGTTGCGACGCTGGTCTTGGCGAGAGCTCCGTGACCGATTTTGCGATCGGCTATCTCGCAGCTGCGTAGTCAGGTCCTTCATGGCACTCTTGAGCTCCGCGATTTCGGCCGCCATCTCACTCATGGAGGGCCCTGATGCCGATGTTGAAGCGGCGGCGACGTGCATAGCCGGAGACACAATGTCCTGGACGCGGTCAGCCAGCTCAGCCAATGCCTCCAAGGTACTGTGTGGCTGTGATGCCAGGAGAGGCTGTATGCTGCTGGGGAGTCGGCTACTCCAGATCGTGCGCACGAAGTCTTCGGGCACGCTTGGTCCGGCTAACCCGTGCAGATGGCGAAGAAACTGCGATGGCTTTCTGTCTCCTAGCTCCTCATGCATCAGGAGCTGCTTCACCTTCTTCTCCTGGGAGGCTGAGAGGCGTTTCACCAATTCTGTTTTTAATTTTACGTAACGGTTGGTGCTTGGAGGGGACATGATGACGTCCTTCATTTCCTTTGAGAATTGGGGTTCTAAGTGCCCAACCACATAATTAAATTTAGTGACGTCATTCGTCACGCCTGCGTTAGCAAATTGTGCCTCGACTTGAGCGAACCAGATATCTGGCTCTTCTGGCCAAAATGGTGGTAATTTTATTGCTACGCGAAAAATCTCGTGTGCCGGATCAATGGACACGCGCTTTGCGCGATGCGCTCTGCGTGTCACGTGTTCCGCCGGCTGCGATGAGGCGGTGTGCTCGGAATCACTGTTGCTCATGTTACTATAGTGTTCTTCTCGGGGTCACCAATATAGTTAGTGTGGGGTAGGCAGAGTAGTGAATAAATAAAATTCGTTCTTGCAGTACTCACGATTGTAATGTTTGAGTAAGTCCACACACAACACAATTAAAAGAAGGAGAAATGTTACAAAATGATAGGCACACAACAGTCACAATAGTCACAATAGTTACGGCACAGTACACAAAACAGTTGTTGATAATATTATCCGTAATAACTTTGGCTAACAAGATGACACAAAATAAATTAGTGCAGCGGCGCGTCGCGATAGCTAATTACCACTGAAGGTCGCAACAAGGTGAACGACCGAGCGCTTCCACGCGCTCCCACCTGCGCCGGTCGGCCTACGTCACTGTTACGTAGCTATCACGCGCGGGTCCAGTGCACTTCACCGGTGACGCGACATCATCCGACATAATATCGTATTAAACAATATTTAATGCCGTATGTATGTGAATGTGTTTTAATAATGTAAATCATATAATACATCAATATAATTATTATAATATAAGTTAATGTATATAAATATGGTAAATAATGTATTTGTGTTTATGTATAAGTGTGTTGTAAATAGTGTACATAATAATTGTATAAATAGTATAAATTAATAATGTACATAAATAAACTATATGGTAGGTATGTACCCTACACACTAAATCATCAAATACATTCTGTGTTGGAGCACTATTGACATAATCTACATACGTCTATCAAACTACACTAAAACCTATAAACCCACCCCAACACAAACACGTCAGAGTCACTCCGAGCCGCTAGTTAGGTAAAGATTGGATATTTTTTTTCTGTAGCTTTGCAAACATCAATCCTTCTACGCATTGGTATGCAGGCTGCGTGGGTCGAAATGCAAAACACTTACCCTCGGTAGAGTTCAAAGCATAAACTTTTCTGTCCCAAACATTATTCCAGTCTCGTAGTTCTGCTTTGCGTGTTTGAGGTCTGAAGTATTTTTCGGTTGAGCCCTGGTTTCATTAAAAAGTTGCCCGCACAACTAATATTCGAAGTGATTGAGCAACTTTCAATTGCGACGTGGAACTGTAAGCTTTGTCGTAATTGTCATCGTGGATTTGTGGAGGACTGTTTTTGTTGGATTGTAAACGGTTTCAGTGATGTTGGTTTTAATTAGATTTTAGATAAATGATTCAAAAGTTTTGTTGATATTGTATTTACGTAAATCATATTCAGTATTTTTGTATTATAACTTTCGTGAGACACATTCATTTTTATGATTATTTATGGTTTACTCACGTGCATTTTTCGGGATTGCCCGACTAGTTTCGGACTAGTTTTAGTTCGACTCGCGACCTCACCGCGTGTTCAGCTCATGATTAAGGGCTCCGTTTGGGTCCGAAACTAGTCGGGCAATCCCGAAAAATGCACGTGAGTAAACCGTAAAAATCATATTTAGTAAATCTGAAATAAACTTGAATAGTACAGGGGTCTAAATAAATTGGTCTATCAGTTCGTTCTGACTAGCCTTTTCCCAACTATGTTTGGGTCAGCTTCCAGTCTAACCAGATGTGGTTGAATACCATTTGTTGACGAAGATGAAACGTCCCGCTAGTCGCCTTATTTTTTTTTTAAATAAAACAAAATTGTAATTAGAAATATACCTAAATGTAATCTGTGATAAAATATAAAAATCGTACTTACCTTGTATACCGCATCACTAGTTGTGTTCGACTCAGACGGTATCACCGGTAAGGTGATCAAACACTTTTCCGCCCCGCTCATAGTCCTCATGACCGCCATCTTCAATGGCGCTCTGAGTAATAACATCTTTCCGAAAGCTTGGAAACAAGCCACCGTTATCGGTATCCCCAAACCCGGCAAACCCAAGAGTGAGCCCACTAGTTACCGCCCCATCAGTTTCTCAATGTATTTGGGAAAATCTATGAGCGTCTCATTTATATCCGTTTAAGGGATTTCGCTGACTCCCGTAAACTCATCCCCGACGAACAATTCGGTTTTTGAACCCAGCACTGTAGCATACAGCGTAAATCCAATAGAAAAAAAAAAACGGGACTAGTCAGTCGCAACACAGCCACCGAAGAGGCAACAACAAATAGGAAGAAAAGCCGAAATCTGCGGAGAAGAAATATCAAGTAAGGAATTGTGGTTATTATTTCTTCGACGCCCCCTCTCCTATTTCTTTACTGCCATTTTGTCTCTGTGTAAGGGGTCCCCAACCCAGTACGCATTCAGGGGTGCGTGGTGACGTACGTTACCAGCGAACGACGAACAAGGAAGCGTACGTCAATCAAGTGGGAGATCGTTCCAGGACGACAAAGGATACTGGACGTATCCCTGCCGTCCGCAACAGCAGTGATTCTTTTTAGCTCTCAAACTAATACAATCGTAAAATGTAATTATGTCATTCTCAATGCGAGAATTATCCAGCTGATTAAAGTATATCACAGGAATGTAAATAATGTAGCGTTAATAAGTCCAGCGTCTTTTAAAAAAGCTCATATCCATGTACGCCGTCAACAAATGTCATCCTTTAAATGTGAGGGGAAATTAACTCATTTGTCAAATACTCATTTGGCACATTATACAACTAATAATACAATAATTATACAAACAAAGAAAAATATATTCTACTTAGTATAAACTAAAATAAGGCATCAGAATATTTCTCCGCATCGCTGTCGACTGGTAACATGCCCAGAAGATTGGCGGCATTGCCACGTTGTATGGCAATGCTAATCCTTTGGCCAAAGTAAAGGTCAAGGGAAGTGCCTATAGAATAGAATATACTTTATTGTACACCAAAATTGTAACACAGCTCTTATACAATATCATAATATTAAAGGGTACAATGGCGGTCTTATCGCTGATAGCGATATCTATCTATAAAATATTGTACGGCCGCAAAACAAATAAGATCCATTCTAAAACTGGACAAATAAATAATCCCTTATTACAATCTATCCGTTGGGGCAGTTATCAGAAGCCATTGTCACTGTCAACAAAGATCTTGTCCAAATATCTGAATGGAGCAAATCCTACGGACTAACAGTCAATCCTAAAAAGACGCAGGTCATTGTTTTAGGCAGCTCTCGGATGGTCTCAAGAATCGACTGGTTACAACTTCCACAGATTTTCTTTGACGGTATCCAGGTACCTTTTAGTGAGAAAGTGAAAAACCTGGGGATCTTTATGGACAGGAACTTTTCTTGGGATCCACAACTGCAAGAGACCAGTCGCAGGATGTTTGCGTCGGCCGGATCCATGAGAAGACTTCGTAACTTTCTACCCACTGCCACCAAAACTGCGCTTGCACAATCTCTTCTTCTTCCTATCCTTGACTATGCCGATGCCAGCTATCTCGATCTCACCGAGGACCAGTTTAACAAACTTGAGCGACTTCAAAATTTTTGTATAAGATTCATATTTGGTTTACGCAAATATGATCGTGTGTCAGAATTTCGTGCTAAACTCAAGTGGCTTCCAATACGCCTTCGTCGGAATACTCATATTCTTTCCCTACTATACAGTATTCTGTTTAATCCTACTACCCCTCCCTATCTTAAAGAACGTTTTGAGTTCATGCGTGATTCACATTTACGATCCTTGAGATCATCGGAAAACTTGAAACTGAAGATGCCTATGCATTCCACAAGATTCTTTGATCATTCGTTTACTGTCCAGGCCATTCGCTTGTGGAATGCACTACCTGTGTCTGTGAGGCGTGCTCAGTCGTTAGTTTCTTTCAAAAGAATGGTGAAGGAACATTATTTGACTCTATAGTATTAATTTTTAAATCATCTATATATCTATAATAATATGTGTATGTATCTTATTTGAGTATGTATGTATATATAATATACAGAGTGGAAAAAATCAATGGGCCCTGAAGGGAAACCACTTTAAATCCTTAAGATAGATTATTTTACTTGAAGGAAACATTCCTTTATTTTTAAAAAGAAACAAAACTGCATTCACAGATATCTCGACAAGTTTACCTAAACCGGGAATCGAACCAGCTAAAAATTCAAAAAATAATTACTCGCCATTTAACCGACTTCAAAAAGGAGGAGGTTCTCAATTCGTCTGAATGTTTTTGTTTTTTTTTTTTGTATGTTTGTTACGCGATATCTCCTCCAATTATGAATGGATTTTGATGATTCTTTTTTCGTTTGGTAGATCATACTTCAGAGGTGGTCCCATATAAATTTTATCGAAATAGATTCAGCGCTTTTTGAAATAAACAACAAAAACAAAAAAAATATACTTAGATGACGTTTTCGTTTGTGGTTCCCTTATGCAAAAGTTTTGATAAGGACTTTCAATCTCTGTTTTAACTGTGATCACAGAAACATTAGCCAAGAACAAAGAAGTTTGTATGTGTTTGTAAGGAGCCGTCATGATAATTATACATTAATTCTTAAAGAAAACTACTTAATTGTAGGAAGGATTACGCAATCGTGTCATTTAAATTTGTAGTCTTAAACCGTGTAATTTATGGCACTAAAACGTATATAATAAATAACTTTAAATAAAAGTAAAAACCGACTTCAAAACAAAAACTAAAAAGAGTAAAATAATTACCAAGATATAAAATTAACAGTTTCAGAAGTCGGTGCAATTCTACACTGAAACAAATAAAAGCCACCGACTTCTGAAACTGTTAATTTTATATCTTGGTAATTATTTTACTCTTTTTAGTTTTTGTTTTGAAGTCGGTTTTTACTTTTATTTAAAGTTATTTATTTATTTCACTAGTCGACACAGTCAATGTTAAAGATAAAATCTCTCCAAGAAACATTAGGTCTTACACTCGTCTGTCGTACAAGATATACATGAAATCTAATACATATTTAGTACAGAAGGGCTTTAATCAACAAACTAGAACTGTTCACTTTTAACAAGTAAAAGACATTTTTTTTTAACTTTAACCTCCAAAGACATTCTATGAAGTACATGCTTGCTAATTTATCTCTAAGTACCTTGTTGAGAGAGACTTAGATAAGAAAATCGTTTCATTGGTAATAATAATCAAGCACATTTCCTTCTTAAAGCTGCCGTCCACTAGGTTCGTCGAATCGAGTCGAATAGGACCGCAAATAATTCGCCTCCTATACATTTACTATAAAGTCGACGCCAGGCTTTAGACGAGGCGTTCTGACGAAAAGTTTAAAAATAGAACGTTCCATTTGACAATAATCCTACCGATTAGTAGAATAAAATAGCGAGTGTTTAATTTTTTGAATTTTTAGATGGTTCATTTCCCGGTTTAGGTAAGCTTGTCGAGAAATCTGTGAATGCAGTTTGGTTTCTTTTTAAAAATAAAGGAATGTTTCCTTCAAGTGAAATAATCTATCTTAAGGATTTAAAGTGGTTTCCCTTCAGGGCCCATTGATTTTTTCCACCCTGTATATTTAAAATATGTATATATTTGTGTTATAATATATATTTATACCTAGTTATTTAGTTGATTTCTGATTTTTATAAGGTTATATATTTGTACGCTGCAAACTGCCCGTTAATTTTTCTTAACAATTCTTTCCATCCTATGGTTGTCTGGAAGAAATAGCTTTAAGCGATAAGACCGCCATTTGTACTGTTTTAATTAAGTGTATTCCTTCTGTTTTATTTCTTTTAGTGTACAATAAAGTATATCTATCTATCTATCTATCTAATCTAATTTTCGCTTAAATTACTATAATTATATACTGACTACAATTAATCAAATGACTGCCTCGTTGGTCTAGAAGTTGCAAGGACTGTTGAGCGTGAGGTCCTATGGGTTCGATCCCCAGGTCGGACAAAATGTTATAGGGTTTTTCCGTGCGGAGTTTCTCATTAGTAACCCGGAGTCTGGATTTGTGCCCGGTTGACAGATTGATGGCAAAATGAGGATGTTTACACACCTCTGCAAACCCTTCGGGGAATACAACCGTAATGTTATGATGATGATATTAGTATGGTGATGTAATTATTATGTTGATGTAATTATATACGGTAAGGATATAATTACATGCCCTCAAACCCCACAATACATAGCAAGTAATTGCATAACAGCTACCTATCTGTACACTGTGGCTACGCTGTAAGCTAATTTAGACTTAGCTAACTCGTAAGTAGATAAGTCAGTGAGCTAGTCAGCTAACAGTAAGTTAGGATGGTGCGGGTGTGTGGTTCTAGTCTAATACAAATAGTAAAGTCAACTGCGAAGTTAACGTGCCTCCAGATGTCCCGAAATTTCGTAGCCAATTCGTATACAAGGCTATTTGAACTTTGGTATATACAATTTGATTAAGGGCTTGTTGCACAATCGTCGATTAAGCCTTAACTTAGAAATAATTAAGTCAGCTTAGTGTTCATTGTTCATGTAACACATTAAGAATAAGCCCGTATACAGCGTGTCCCAGAAAGTAGTGTCAAGCGGAAGTCCAGAGGTAGAACATCCTTTGAGGTACCCAAATCACCCCCATGTATGTTCCGCGATTTTTTGTAGTTTTCGAGTTATGAATGTTTTTCATGTTTTTTAATCAAACTCTGACTATAACGACATTTTTGATCATAGTGACGTGAATAGTCGAGATACATGAGTTTTTTTTTTTTCTAAATTAGCTCATTAGTGACCCTATCGAATGCATAAACATTTGTAACCATAGAAGTAACGAATGCGTTACAAAAAAATATTGAATTGTCATAAAGTTAAAATCCTGCATGTTTCCTAAATCTTTGTGGGTGATTTAAAAATAAATCTCCCTAAACTTTTTTTGTCAGATGTATTTTAAAAACTTATCCATTTTATTAGCTATTTACCCTGTAAATTTCATCGAGCTATATCTACGACATCACAATAAAAATTTCATTCAAAGCATACAATATCGAAAATTCCAGTTGTAAAAGGGTGAATGAAGAATTGATTAAAACTAACTAATAACGTCTGTTTTACTAACCATCGACGCAAAAAGAGGGGTGGTATAAGTTTAACGTGTGTGTCTGTGTGTCTGTCTGTGGCATCGTAGCTCCTAAACGGATTTTGATTTAGTTTTTTCTTTTGTTTGAAAGGTGACTTTATCGAGAGTGTTCTTAGCTATGATTCAAGAAAATCCGTTCAGCCGTTTGAAGATCATCAGCTCTTTTCTGGTTGTCGAAGGGATGTGAGCAACTTCTACTGATCTGATCGATTCGAAATTTACTATCCTGTGACTTCAATGATATTACAATAACATGGTAACCTTGACCTGATACTCAAGCATCATCTGAAACAGCATGATACCCAACTTACAGTAGAGGTATTGTGTGCCTATGCATTCTTTAAGTTTATGATAAGTTGTAATGACCTCCTTCTTGTCACATGTCATCCATATCATTGAAGTCACAGGATAGTAAATTTCGAAACGATCAGATCAGTAGAAGTTGCTCATATCCCTTCGACAACCAGAAAAGAGCTGATGATCTTCAAACGGCTGAACAGATTTTCTTGAATCATAGCTAAGAACACTCTTGATAAAGTCACATTTCAAACAAAAGAAAAAACTAAATCAAAATCCGTTTAGGAGCTACGATGCCACAGACAGACACACAGACACACACGTTAAACTTATACCACCCCTCTTTTTGCGTCGATGGTTAGTAAAACAGACGTTATTAGTTAGTTTTAATCAATTCTTCATTCACCCTTTTACAACTGGAATTTTCGATATTGTATGCTTTGAATGAAATTTTTATTGTGATGTCGTAGAGATAGCTCGATGAAATTTACAGGGTAAATAGCTAATAAAATGGATAAGTTTTTAAAATACATCTGACAAAAAAAGTTTAGGGAGATTTATTTTTAAATCACCCACAAAGATTTAGGAAACATGCAGGATTTTAACTTTATGACAATTCAATATTTTTTTGTAACGCATTCGTTACTTCTATGGTTACAAATGTTTATGCATTCGATAGGGTCACTAATGAGCTAATTTAGAAAAAAAAAAACTCATGTATCTCGACTATTCACGTCACTATGATCAAAAATGTCGTTATAGTCAGAGTTTGATTAAAAAACATGAAAAACATTCATAACTCGAAAACTACAAAAAATCGCGGAACATACATGGGGGTAATTTGGGTACCTCAAAGGATGTTCTACCTCTGGACTTCCGCTTGACACTACTTTCTGGGACACGCTGTATAAGGTAAATAAGATCCGGAAGAGTAATACGATCCTGATGGGAAATATGTAGGTCCAATTACAATTATAAAAATGTTTTGAGAAAATTGATTTTTTTTAAGGTTTTTGTGATAAGGAAAAATATAATTTAAAAAAACCTTCATAAACTTATTTTAGAAATAAAATGACTACGAATAAATAGCATTGCCAACCTCGTTTCTATTGATTTCTGAGGGATTATGTGGCGAAATGCGATAATTAATTGTGGTTATTAAAGCATTGTCCTTTAATTTGCTTCTAGTTGTTTTCATTTATTTACATATTAGATTTAAATTATATACAGAAACGATATTTACATAATTACAAATAAAAATATATACAAATAACGAAAACAATATCCTAATAAAACTATAAACTAAAATACGGCATCAAAATATTCCTCCGCATCGCTGTCCACTGGTAACGTGCCCAGAAGGCTGGCAGCATTGCCACGTTGTATGGCAATGCTAATCCTTTGGCCAAAGTAGAGACCAGCCTTCGGGTCACGGGAAGCGTCGACCAGCCGCCTTGCTACCTCTCTATATAGGAGTTGGGCACTCGGACCCCACGACCCGAGTGTTTCGACCCCAAACGGCTCGAAAATATAATTACTGATAAAGTTATTATATTTTCGCCGCTTGAGGGCCTCCGCAGCTGCAGCAGCAGCGCCAGCACAGCCTGCCGAGCTAGGAAGATGGGATGGCGCAAGGGTATCGACGCACGTTGCGTCCCATACCAGAGGCCTACCCATCTTCCATGGTACCAATGACATGCCATCTGGTCTCTTACCATCGTCACGTGCCAAGCCATTTGGTTCTAATACAGCTGGAACGCCGGCGGTGACAAGAGCACGACGGATAATATCATTTAAGTTGGCGTGCCGTGCTATACGACCTGCACTCCTGCTGCAAGACAAGCCGTGGTGTCCGAGGCCGTCGACGGCTTCACCGCAGTGGCAGCGATGCGGAGCACCACAAGGAGCACCCAAACGAAGGCATGTAGCGATCCGGAAAGTAGTGTCGTCCAACATAGTGCCTATGTTGGGCGACGGGAGTGCCTGAAGCCATAGGCCCGACTCCCATTCACCCACAGCCAGCAAGCGAGCACGCTCAGCGGTTGTGATTGACGTATTTAAAAGTTTATTCCGTATCACAACGCAGAGCGGCTCATCCCACTGTCTCTGGGAAAACGGGTTGACGGGCGGATCCGTATTCGGGCAAGCGATTTTCCAAGCATTCAAAGCCTCGGTCAAGCACGTTACCTCAAAATCAACCAGTGAGTTGGCTAAGATATCCCTGGTTAATTTTTCAGTACTGTGAACCGAGGATAGGAATGCCGGTAGACTTATACTGGTAATTTTGCGGACGCCGAGGCCCCCAAAACGGATGGGGAGCGTAGCTTGTTCCCAAGCTCGGTCGTCCAAAGCCACATTTAGGATAGATGTAAGAGTATTACGTATAATTTTATCAATTTTTTCCAATAGTTGAGCATGCTTCCATAAATGAGTAGCGCGAAGAATATAAGTAAATTTAGGACCGAAACAGCAGTAACGAATAATAGTCATAGCCGAATGCATGTTAATTTTGAAAAGTCTTTCCGAAATGTCACTGAAATTTTGTATTTTTTCCTCTATAAAAGATGAAAAAGAATCTTCTAAAATAGGGGACCCTAGGAGGCGTAGAGATGTTTTTTCAGTGATTTTTATTTGTGGGGCTATTGTGCTAAACTTTTGGTATGTGGATTCTCTATTTATGGCGTCGGATATGTATAGTTCACATTTTGAAGGGTTGAGTTCCAAGCCTATGGCATGGAACTTCTCTTTTAAAAATTGAAGATCTTTTAATACGGTATCCACATCACCTCCTAGGGTTCCGTCATCTAAATACCATACGTTAAATTTGGAATTTAGTTGTCGAATAATTGGATGAATAGCCAAACTGAAAATCACTGGCCCGAGAGGGTCACCTTGTTGACAGCCAACTGCAGATTCCAAGATGTTGTCCTTATAGATTAATTTTGATGGATATCTATAACACTGCCAGAGAAAACTGTAAATTTTGGGTACTTCTTTTTTAGCTTCTGCCAACAAGGTGTCCCTATTTACAGAATTAAATGCGTTTTTGATGTCAACCTTCAGGATGACCTCCCCTTTCCCACAATTTATGTAGGTTGACAGGGCGTGTACGGCAGCCTCACAGCCCCCTTTTGACCCAAAACCTAACTGCAGGGGCTGGAATAATTTTGAAACGGTGTCATTATAGTATTTACAGCATATTTTGGCTGCCATACGACGGTAGGTACTTCCTACGGCAATGGGACGAATGCCGCCATCCTTTTTGCGCAGGGCACACAAGTTGGCCCCGTACAAAATATCGATGACGGCTTCGTGCACATTGCCGGAGAGCATTAAGTTGGTCAGAGCCGTAAGCTCCTTCAACAGCGTCTCACCAGCTTGCCCGGCGCTTGAGCATGTGAGGTCTTTGAGGTGTTGCGGAGTCAAGCCGTCGAGACCGCCAGCGGAGCCGCTTCGGAAGGAGGATACGGCTGTGACCAACTGCCGAGCTGTAATTAAGAGGGTGTTAGAATCCGAATCAGGTGAGTCGGGAAAAGAAAGGTCATCTGCTGGAGCAGGATGTTTGCTCTCCAGGGCTGCGAGTGTATCTGGAGAGCATGGTGCGACCACATCACTGCTGAAAAGTATCCTGGCAGCACCCCTAATATCACCTTCACTTAATTTGGATTCTACATGTTGACATATACCTCTTGGTGAGGTGTGGATCTGTGCTGGTAATTTTGAGTCGAAATTTTGGATCGAAATGTTGCAATTATCTTTAATTTGGGCTGTTAACGTTTTTTTGTTTGCCAAATTCTTTTGAACATGTAGAATCCTATAAGGGAAGGTGAGTAATTGTTCCCAAGCACGCTGCGAGTTCTCCCGGGCGGCGAGACGGACACATCCTGCTAAATATTGTGCAACAGCAGGTCTGGCGCCGCGGGGAACTCGCTTCAAAACCGGAACAGATTTTTTTAATTTTGATAAAGTTTGCCAAAACGGGTACAGATTCGGTGTTGATGAAGGTGTGATTGGTGTGGTGGTGGGGTTGGGGGGTGCATTTTGGGGTTTGTGGACCTTCCCAAAATGCACGTTCAAACCCCGCTTACCTTTAAAAAAGCGCACTTGGGGACAATGGGGACATCTGACCAAGATATCCAGCGACGTGGAAGGTTGACTGGCACTTATTTCCGCATCGCTATTGCCACTTAACATTAAATATACACTTATACCTAAATACAAAAATATTCACAAAAACTTTAAAAATATAGAAATACAAAAACTGAAATGTCATAGGTAAATAAGTCGGACGATGTTTTGACACTGCTGCAAAAATTCGGCCAGTAGGGTGTGCGGGGAAATATTGGAGAACGAATCGGAGGGCTGCATTTACATCTTAGACGTTGCTGCTTAGCAACGTCTACGTTGCCACGGTAATGTTAGATGTGGCGTCTTTACTGTCACTTGATGATTTCACAACGTCGGACAAATATTATATAATTAGGGCCGATACGCACGCTCCTTCACACGGATAACGTACTGTGGGGCTATTCTGCCACCATTCGCTATAGCTGCTCGACTTTTTCTTGGTAAAAGAGCAATTTGCTATTTTTAAATATTTTAAATCGGCGAGACTGACTTTTTCAATCGTTGCGTTTTGACGTTTTACCATTTTTTTACCATTTTCTAGTTGTTTGTTTAGAAAATCGAGGTCCTTAATAATCATTAGATCAAATTATTTAAAAATACGTAAGTATTTCAAGACAGAGCTCGTGAATTTAATCAGTATTTTTGTTTGGGTAAACAGTTTTTTTTCCATTACTTTCGAAAGCCTTAGAACAAAACTTATTAGTTACTAGATTTTGCCCACGGCTTCGTTCGCGTTAGTTTAGAATTTGACAATCAATTCGGGTTGTATTAGGTACAATAATTAATATAATTCAATCATGATTCGATAGACGTGGCGCCATCTATTATCGTTATTGTTGTTTTCCTCGGGCACAGTACTCTTTTTCGGGATGAAAGGTACCCTATGTCCGTTTATGTACACCTTACAACATATATGCAAAATTTCAGGATGATCGGTTCAGTAGTTTAGGCGTGAAAAGTAACGAACAAACAAACTTACTTTCGCATAATATTAGTTAGGATAGCTAGTATAATTACACTAAAAAGTTCCTAGCCACTTAAAAACGTGGTGTAAATAATTATTTAAAGAAAAACGGCCAATAAACTAATCGATACAACGATAAAGTTACTCGTTAGCGTTGCCGAAGGAAAACAATTAGAAAGCTGCAGAAAATAATAAAAGTTGAAGCGCTAAAAGCGTAATTAACTTAGCCTGAGGCAGCAAACAGCTAATTTAGCCTGACACTGGCAATAATGGCCAAGTTTGGTGCCTTGATTCCTTTACACCTGCATTATTTAGTGTATAGGCAAGATGTATAATTAACTTAGAAATTCGTTGCTGTAGAATTTATATTTCCGACTGTCTTGATTGTCTAAATTAGAAATAGAATAGAATGGTTTATTACAGAATACATATCGTTCATTTGGGACCAGAAGGTCTTAAGTCCGAAAACCGGATTATTCAAAAAACGCATTTCTTCAAACATTTCGAAGTCGTTTTCTGAAAAAACAACGGTTTTCGTACTTAAGACGTTCTTGTCGCAAATGAGTGTATGGTGATAAAATAACATAGTTTCACTGTTACATACCAATGATGTGTACAATATTTATAGTGAAAGGAAAAATAAAACATACATCTGCAAGTCATTTCATTAATATTTTATAAACAACAAGAAGATGAAGTTAGAAGTTTCTTTTTTTGTTTAGTATATCCTAAAAATGTACGGCTGTGATGAACGACTACAGTCTGAAAACTGCAACACGTCAACAACGTTCTACAATCGTCAGTTAACTCTTGACTAGGGGCCTTTTTCCTGCCATGCGGGTTCGTGCCCGCGTGCATGCGTCACCCGCATGCGTATCGCTCGCAGTTCGGGCCTTTTCACTGTCATGCGGGTTCGTGCCCGCATGCGTGTGTCACCCGCACCCGTGGCGCCTGAATTTAACCTTTTCAAAGATGTATTTATTGTGATGCGTGAAACACGCACGAAAAGGTGAACTGCGAGCGCCACTCATGCGGGTGACGCACGCACGCGGGCAAGAACCCGCATGACAGTGAAAAGGCCCTTCACCTTTTCGTACGTGTTTCACGCATCACAATAAATGCATGTATGAAAAGGTGAAATTCAGGCGCCACGGGTGCGGGTGACGCACGCATGCGTGCACGAGCCCGCGTCACAGGAAAAAGGCCCTGAGATAAAAATGACGGTTTGACAATTTATCTGTAGAAAATCTGTTCATCTTCACAAACTTCCACATTTGTAATATTATGTACAGGTTGTAAACGAATTCGTGTAATTCCTTCAAAACGATTGAGATGGGATTTCTTCGGAGAGAAAAACTTTTTTTTTTTCAAAAATTATTCTTCATTTTCTGTTTCCTAGTCATTTTAGCGCCCGAGTTAACTGACTGTACGCCAGCTATGTCGGCGTGCTTGCATTCATTTATGCTTGGCATCGAAATGTTCTATGACGAAAATATGAATTTGCAAAATTTCTTAAAAAACCTTATTCGGTGGTTTAGATATGTTACCGGCAATCTGTGTAATCCGGTATTCTATACAATGCCTAGGCAATGTATAGAATGCCTAAAACGTTCAGGTAGGTAATGTATGAAATATTATTTATTTTGTACTTTGCCTAGGCATTCTATACAATACCGAATGCGCAGCCGGTAATGTGTGAAAAAGACGAGAGCGGCGAAGGGGAAGACGTGCGAGTAGGCAGTAAACTCCACGCGAGGCACAATAAAAACAAATGAAAAACTTAAGGGAATGTTTGGAAGGTTGTTTGGGTTTCGAAAGGAGAGTCGACGGAGCCCCGCTGGGCGGGGCTCCTATTTCTGTCTGCAGGGTATAAAGTAACCTAACACGAAGGGGATGACGGGGGCTTCGTTCGCTCGCTTCGCTCGCTCACTCTACCCCCGTCATCCCTTTCGAACCTAACCTATCCATGTCGGGGTGCCCCAAATGAATGACCAAATCTATTTACTTCACACATTGCCGGTGGACCAGCAAGTATTCTATACAACCCCTAGGAAATGTATACATTACCTAGGCAAAGTATGTAATGGACAATAATATTCATAATATTTCATACATAGCCTGGAGGCCCCAGGCATTCTATACATTGCCTAGGCATTGTATAGAATACCTGCATTATACACATTGCCGGTAACAGATACAATGTCACACCTACCGCAAGTTTTTTTTTATCTTATCTATATTTTTAATCAATCTAAACCCCGCGTTGCATTACACTATACCAGTAAGAGATCATGTGGTTTTACGGAATTATACGAATTCGTTTACGCCCTGTATATGTACAAATTATACACCGTGGGCCGAGGTACCTGAAATATTTTAAACACGCCTTTCTGATGGTATTATGAGTCAAATCAACGAAAGTCCAATTAAGACAATACATTTTTTTTTTGTATTTTTTTTTGCTGTTTTTCCGTACTCAATAAATATTAACTTTAGTACTTCCTTGTAAACAATACCTTAGGTTGAACTGGCAACTTTTATAAATTATCGTGTGAGTGGATAAGAAACTTCTCAGTTCACAACCCTCCCCGACAAATAAGACATACGGCGAGAGGGGTATGGTATGACAAAAGTCGCAACGCCGCGTTAATAAGACTTCTTACCATAGATATTTTTCGATTTGTGAATTTCCGTAAATAATGAATATTTCGAAAATTAAGCTTTATTCAACAAACTTATCCCATCTTTTCTTCTCCATTTAGGCATCGGAATCGAAGGTTTAAATCTTTCGGGTACGGCCTTCGGTGTACAATAGTGTGTTGTGATAGTGTGTGGGTATTGGATAGCCAGACACCCTTGATCGGCTTCCATAACTATACAACAGTGTACTGTTAGTGTTTCTAAAGGGGTGATATCTCAGAGATACTACGTATAATAGCGAGTGAGACTTGTCGTACTTCACCTCCATAGCATGTCTACTAAGACATATAAGCTAAAGCAGTACCTCAACTTACTATAATCTCAAGAATTGAAACACTCACACAGACACGCTCTGTATACTGAGTAGTTTTTTGTTTTTGTATGGAACTGCATCCCGAAAATACCTTATTTGTCGTGTTGAAGTGCGTGTCTGTGTGAGTGTGTCAAATCGGACAATTGTAGGTAGTTGAAGTACTGCTTTAGCTTATATGTCTACTGTGTCCATAGGTTGTTAACAATACAGCAGTAGTTTCCAACTACAACGACAAAATTATTTTGATTCGATGTAATAGAGTAAAGTTTCAATGAAGACTAGTGCCCGCCAGACTGAGTATGAACTTGGCTTAAAGAGAATTTAAATAGCATTGCAGCAATCCATTACCGACGATTAGATACCTAGTGGAATCTAAATAATTCAGGTTTTAGGAATGATAATCAAGATTAAATTGAGTCACACTTTAAAATGGACGCCTGAAATTGTAATTTATTTGATGTCAACAGATTTTGTATTCATGTTAAAAGTCTTTGTCTATAGATTAGTAGATAAGTTTTAAATGTACTTGTGACAACACTTAAATATTATAAGACACGTACTTAAGATTGGAGACATGTAAATTAGAGTTTATTTGTTGTAGAACTTAATTGTAGCATAATACAATGTGGCCTTTTTGTCTCAAAACTATTAATTCTGACTATTTGTGACTGATATTTCTTTCTTTCAATCAATCAAGAATTCTAGTCCACTGCTGGACATAGGGTTCTCCTCAATTGCGCCACAAGACCTATATGTACACAATAGTCGGAAATGAGGTACTAATCCGCGGCCCACTTAAAGTATCACTAACGACTATTTTAAAGCAAACGTTAAAATTTTAAAATTCGGTAAATAAAAACATACCAACAAAATGACTTTATTTTAGTTTTTTCAAAAATTCTTCGTCCCCTCTTTAGTTACGAATTCAAAAAATGGAGCTTCATCCGTGACCCCAAATATGACCTAAAATGTAAACAAACACAGCTGATCATAGCTGAGGATAGATAGATTTTAGCGTATATATTATTAAATATTTGACTGCTATTTCGCTTAAAATTCTGACTTTTGGAGAAAGTTGTAGAACAAAAGTTATTCATTATTATCGGTACTTTAACTCCCGGATTCGTACGGCCTTTCCGACTACACTACACTATATTTTATTTTCTAAACATTATCTTTAGTCATCTAAAATGATATTCAAATACTAGGGACGCATAGATATAAAACTTTAAAATGTTTTGAATATTCTTCTGAACAAAGGCTTTGTACCGAAATGAGGGTCGCATGTGGGGTGCGCATTTTCTTATACCATATACGGTACCTACCGTAGATATTTCACTCCTAGCCATATATATATCCCGGGTCACCATGCGTCCAGGATGAAAATCAACTGTAAAACGATATACATCTATTTTGTGTGGCCACCTCCCCTTGATTTCCCTTTGCTAAAAAACGAAGTAAAAGGAAAAGATTTATGGTAGTTTTTACAATTTTACGGTCAGCGAGTTCGGTTGGTACGCCAGGGGAGACATTACAAGAGATATCGCAGATTTACTTCAAACTTGATGGCTTCTCTGGAGGGAAATCACGAGATGGGGTATCATTGCAGCATGATTCATTCGACAAGCCACCGCGAATGTTTCTGTTTTAAAATCTATTTCCGCGAGAGTGAAATATGTCAGATGCGTTTTAAAAAAACACGCTCTTGTTTGCCGTATATTTTATGTGGTAATTTTCAGTTTTTTTTATTAATTAAAATGTCATTCTTTGTTGATTTTTAAATTCCACTCGGTATTGAAATGAAAAACACAATTTTGCAAAATTCCTCAATAAAACACAACCTATCGCTGTATGTAGTTATCTGTTTGCATGTTTTGTATTTATTTATTGTCTGTTTAGATTTATATATTAAGGATTATTTAGGTATTTTCTTCATATATAATAATAATTATGAATGTTTGTGAATGCGTTTGTGTATGTGAGATTTGTGTTTGTAAACGCACCCACGATACAGTAAAAATATGTGTATATGTATGACGGCGCGTCGAGAGAATTGGCTTGACGACGCCAAACTTAATTGATTCCTGGACGAATGACATCTACCAGATGACAGCGGTCAATGTCGATTTGACGTAACACCGAGGACTGGGGAGGCGGCCCGCAAAAAGCTAGACAGATAACGTCAGAGCTATCGAGCAAAACCCCGGTGTTGATTATTAATGGTGATCATTATTAAGATAACAAAAGTGATTGGGATTGGATGCATGTGCGCTCGCGCCCCACGTACTCGGTGGAACGTCGTCTATCTTTGTGCATCATTTTATTTGTGTTTGTCAAAGTACGACTTGTAATTGATATCAAAGACTTTAATTTGCTTCTCCTCGCCCGCAAACCCACGCATAGTACGGTGGCTGCTTTTGATAAGGATAACCAAATGCCTTTATGTATATATATGTATTTAAAAACAGAATAAAGAATATGTTTATCGTATATAATAATTATTAATTTGTGTTTTAGGCTTATTTAGAATATCTAATTTCATGTCTTCTTATTTATTGTTACACCGCGAACTACCATAGAGAACTATTTGCTTGCAAATTATGTCCATCTAAAAGTTTTCTGATAGAAAGCACCTACCTAGTGCGATAAGACCGCCCATTTTACATCTCAATTTTATCATAGTAATGTTTCTTGTGTGTTTTGTGTACAATAAAAAGTATTGTATTGTGTATATGTTACAGGCAATCTGTGTAATCCGGTATTCTATACAATGCCTAGGCAATGTATAGAATGCCTAAAACGTTCAGGTAATGTATGAAATATTATTTATTTTATACTTTGCCTAGGCATTCTATACAATACCGAATGCGCAGCCGGTAATGTGTGAAAAAGATGAGAGCGGCGAAGGGGAAGACGTGCGAGCAGGCAGTAAACTCCACGCGAGGCAAAAAACAAATGAAAAACTTAAGGGGATGTTTGGAAGGTTGTTTGGGTTTCCAAAGGAGAGTCAACGGAGCCCCGCTGCCCGGGGCTCCTATTTCTGTCGGCAGGGTTTAAAGTAACCTAACACTTCGTTCGCTCGCTTCGCTCGCTCACTCTAGCCCCCGTCATCCCCTTCGAACCTAACCTATCCGAGTCGGGGTGCCCCAAATGAATGACCAAATCTATTTACTTCACACATTGCCGGTGGACCAGCTGAGGCCTAATTCTCCTAAAATAAATCTTGATAAATCACAACCGAACCAAGGCCGAACCGTTCATTCAGACAGTTCTCAATTTCAAAAGCTATCAAATTGTTTGACACAAAAAACAAAATCAATCATTTTGAAAGTTTTCGAAAACAAAAACTGACTGACGGTTGTGGTTCGATTGCGTTTGGCAATAATTTATTTTAGGAGAATTGAGCCCCAGGTATTCTATACAATCCCTAGGAAATGTATACATTACCTAGGCAAAGTATGTAATGGACAACAATATTCATAATATTTCGTACATTGCCTGGAGGCCCCAGGCATTCTATACATTGCCTAGGCATTTTATAGAATACCTGTATTATACACATTGCCGGTAACATATATATTACATACTACAAACATAAATCAGATCAATACTAAGAAACGATTTATCATAGTATAACAAAATAAAAAGGAAATTGCATTTATGGATAATTATGACCCTACTTCTGTTTTCAAAGGCGTTGCGTTGTTAAATATAATCATAAATGTAAATGACACCACAATATAATCGTTCAGGGGTGATTCTAAAATTACAGTTTTAGCTAATATCGGTATGTCAGGATTGCGAGCAAGGTAAACACAGTAAATAAAACCAACATAGACTCTCCACCACTGAGAGTACTTGTATTTGGGTTAATATTAGTAACATTAACTAGATCACAGTATATTACTTTACACAATTATTACAAGATCATAAAATAAGGACAAGCTAATCAGATATAAAAGGTCAGACTTCTTCAGCTGTTCAACACGGAATGCTCTCGCTTCGTCGAATGACCACCGCCTTTATAACCTCGGGTGGGCCGATCCATATCGACGACTACCCTCTCTTGTCAACATTGCCCAGTGCTACCCGCTACCGATAACACGGCCCTCCTGCAAAACACACGTCCTCGTGTGTTGGTGGTTGGTGGTTGACGCACCATCAACCCCATCGTCAAGATTGTGCATCAAGGCCTAACTTCAGTGACACCTTCGGACCTTAAACAGAAACAAATAATACAGTACACATCTCGGCCACACCTGATCACTCATCTCTGACCTCGTCAGGTTACTCATATCTTTGACCAAAGTAACATGAAGAACATCGAAAGAATGTTTGAATAGACTAGAGCTTGTTATCCCATCGACGGCCAACAAGCTCATCGCCCGTGGCTTGAACTAGTTGATATTCATTCAGTATCAACCTAGTTCTATATTCATTCATAACTTCTCGTATCAAAATCTTACAAACATACACACATTAGATTTCCAACATTTTCACAATAAAATACTATCTCAGATGCCTATTAGACAGTTCCACTTTGGTTAAACATAAAATTTTAGTTATTCAATAAATCATATTAGGTATATAAACACACAATCTCATCATACACAAATTCATAAAATCATTTAAATACATTTACAATATTTTTCAGGGCTAAATATCTCATTATAGTTTTTCACAAATTCATAATACATAAACACTTAAAATATTTCTTTCGTAAAAATCTCATAATTATTCACAAAATCATAACATAATATCTCAATAATTTACAAACTCATAGTACATTTAACACTTAAAATATTCCATGATTATAAATCTCAATTATTCACAATTCATTTTACCAGCATATAAACACTTCAAACTCATAGTACGTTAAACACTTAAAATATTTCAAGATTAAATATCTCATTATTCATAAACTCATAGTACACCCTTAAAATAATTCACGATTATTATCTCATTATTATTCACAAAATCCTACATTCTTAAATATCTCAATTCTTCACGAAATCATAAAACAAACATCCTAAATGTTTCATGGTTAAATATCTTATAATCATTATTCACAGTATCATAGTACATAATTATAAACACTTAAAATATTATCTCAATTATTCCCAAAATCATAATACCTAAATTAATAACCTTTAAAACTTTTCATGATCAAAATAATATCTCAATTATTCACAAACTCATATTACAAAACTGACATGATGTTTTAAACATAACATTTCTATATTGCGCTAATAATCCAACCTTTTTACAACAATACAATACATATTAAACACATCTTTAACGAAAATAAGTCAAATTATGTCTTATTTAAAAATAAATTTGACAAATTAATCTTTAACGGAAGTCATCATAGTAATTATCATCAATAATAAATACAATTTCCTGTTTTCGTCTACAAAAAATACATTTTAAACCATAAGTAATAATAACAAACTACTTTTTAATTTCAATAAACTATTTTGTACCATTCTACAACAAGAATTATAACAAAACCAATCAAAACAAATATCAATATTTTCAAAACTTTTTCAAAACATTAATTCAAAACAGAATCTCATTTTCACTGCATTTTCATTTATCAATTAATAGCATCACCCGCCTTGGATCCTGCTTTATCAACATGGCATCACCCGCCTTGGATCTAGCCATATCATGGCATATCCCGCCTTGGTTCCAGCCCTATAACAATTGCTTCGCCACGTTAGAGTTTCAGTTTTCCCCAGGCGAAGCCTTCGGCCAACCCCGGCTGGCCAAACCGGGCGGTGCCAAAGATCAACCCTGGTTGCATCTCACCACAAACTCTAATACGACTTGCAATTTATTTTCCTACACGAATAAATACAGATGCCGTATTTATTTTCCACGAATAAATACAGATACCATCATATTTATTTTATACGAATAAACACAGATATCATCTCATTTATTTTACACGAATAAATACAGATAACATCTCTTTTATTTTACATGAATAAGCAAAAATATCATTTAATATTTATTTTACACGAATAAATAACCTCTCATATTATATTTCCTTCATCAAAATTCCTTCACACATAATAAAATGGTTGTGACTCACCGGATTTATCACATTTTCTCATTCTCACACTTCTCACCATTGTAATCGAATAATCAAGTTTTTGTCAGTCCGTCTACAGGGGATTTTTTTAGCAAAATATTTACATGTGGGTATACAATCATAATGTGGACTGGTTTTTTCTTGTTCCACTTCTGATGTAAATGACACAACAATTTAATCGTTCAGGGGTGATTCTATCATTACAGTTTTAGCTAATATCGTTATGTCAGGATTGCGAGCAAGGTAAACACAGTAAATAAAACCAACATAGACTCTCCACCACTGAGAGTACTTGTATTTGGGTTAATATTAGTAACATTAACTAGATCACAGTATATTACTTTACACAATTATTACAAGATCATAAAATAAGGACAAGCTAATCAGATATAAAAGGTCAGACTTCTTCAGCTGTTCAACACGGAATGCTCTCGCTTCGTCGAATGACCACCGCCTTTATAACCTCGGGTGGGCCGATCCATATCGACGACTACCCTCTCTTGTCAACATTGCCCAGTGCTACCCGCTACCGATAACATAAATAATACGCATATTGCGTGGAGTATAATGAATTCTGAAATATTTCCTTTTAAGGGTAAAATAATAAGGCAGTCATTTTTAAAGAGCACCTCAAAAAATTGCATATCATGTTCCAAAATCGATACCTTCACATTTTCCTTGTTCGCACTGAAAACGCACACATACAAACATGAACGTTAATATACACTTCTCATCAAAAAAATCGAAACACTTCCGATATTATCTTTTTGGCGACAGTTAAACAAAAAACAAGCATTAATTCATTATAGAAAAAACATAATTTAGTAGCTGGAAGTTTGGCCTTTACAATGGTGTACGAAAGTTCCATTTTTTTTTTTTATTTTTATCCTTTGAATGAATGGAACATTGTTTTGAGATAAACGTGTGTTTAGAGTTGGAGTACATTTGTCGTGCAAAAAACGCAAAATAACGCATTACTTTAAATTTTTCTGTTTGTAATTTGTTGATTAGGCTCTGTGACGTCTGATAAAAAGTTGTTTTTCTAAGACACATGCATACTTCACCCGCAGCAGCCGCCCAAGAAGTGGCATTGCTGGATTCTGGGACTAGTCAGCGTGTTGTGGCTACAAGATTGCATCTAAGCCTTTTGTCTGTTCATAGAGTGTACCAACGCTATCGGGAGACTGGTTTATTTACGCGCCATCCAGGATCTGGTAGGAATCAGGTCACTTCTGCGTGAGACGGCCGGTTTATTGCAACCGTTTGTTTGCGAAATCGACGCCTTCGCGCTTTTCAACTGCAGCAGCAGTTCCGAGTAGTTCGAAGGGTGACTGTAAGTGACTCTACGATTTGAAGAAAATTGAAGGAACGTAGACTGGTACCACACAAGCCAGCTAATGGGCCGAAATTAACAACAGACCATCGACTGCGCGTCTTAACTTTGCACGTGAGCACTTACATTGTTCAAACCTACAAATAAGCAAGGTTCTCTTTTCTGACGAGAGTAAAATTATGGAACATCAACATAAGGAATTCTAAACCTTATGCTACCTACTATTAAATGGCATTTAGTATTTTTTTTTTAAAACATGTTTTTCTAATAATCCATTCAAAACGAAAACTTGCGAGGTGTTTCGATTTTTTTTGGTGAGCTCTTCGATGGTCTGTTGTTAATTTTGACCCATTAGCTGGCTTGTGTGGTACCAGTCTACAATCCTTCAATCTTCTTCAAATCGTAGAGCCACTTACAGTCACCCTTCGAACAACAAGGAGCTGCTGCTGCAGTTGAAAAGCGCGAACGCATCGATTTCGCAAACAAACGGTTGCAATAAATCGGCCGTCTCACTCAAAAGTGACCCGATTCCTACCAGATCCTGGATGGCGCGTAAATAAACCAGTCTCCCGATAGCGTTGGTACACTCTTTGAACAGACAAGTGGCTTAGATGCAATCTTGCAGCCACAACACGCTGACTAGTCCCAGAATCCAGCAATGCCACTACTTGGGCGGCTGCTGCGGGTGAAGTATGCATGTGTGTTAGCAAAAAAAAATTTTTATCAGACGTCACAGAGCCTAATCAACAAATTACAAACAGAAAATTTTAAAGTAATGTGTTATTTTGCGTTTTTTGCACGACAAATGTAAGTACTCCAACTCTAAACACACGTTTATCTCAAAACAATGTTCCATTCATATATAGGATAAAAATTTAAAAAAAAACAAATTTTTGGAAGTTTCGTATACCATTGTAAAGGTCAAAATTCCAGCTACTAAATTATGTTTTTTCTATAATGAATTAATGCTTATTTTTTGTTTAACTGTCGCCAAAAAGATAATATCGGAAGTGTTTCGATTTTTTTGATGAGAAGTGTATATTGTACATGTAATATATATTAACGATCCCTTTGGTCGCACACAAACTGATATAGATTATCAACCCCTGGCCCTTATTCGTACAAAGCCTTTATCGAACACGAACCCTAGAACACTTCAAAACAAAGAAAGGTTGGATAAGAAGATTATAGTGCCTTCGCTTAGTTGAAAAATGAAATAGAAAAATATAACGTTTATTCTTTGTTTGTTGTCAATATTGAACGAACGATTCAATAGAAACGCAACGCTAAATGAATTTATATTTTCAAGATTATCATTCTATTGAATTTGAATAGATCTTTGGTACGTCGTCATCGATTTCGAAAATAAGGTTGGGACCTGTCAAAAATAATTCTATTTTTATGCGAGGGGTTCTCAAGAATGAAGGGAGAGGAACCCTCCTCGTTATTTCGTCTTCATGCGCTCTGTAGCATCTATTCTCGAGCTAAATATGTTTTAAATTGCCATTCGCGTTCGATGATTACGACAATAACATATTCTTGCTTCAACGAAATATAAAAGTGAGCAAATTATGTTTCGAGATAAAACAAACGAGGCTTGTAACTTTTTTTGCAAACAACTCGAAGAAAATTTAATTTCAAATGTATTTAAATTAAAGCAACTTTAGTTCTTGTAAGAGCTATTCTTTTTCGTTCGACGTAGCAATGATATTTATTTATTTAGGCATGCGAAAGACGTACAAAGTACATTACATTAACATTATTCATGTGTTTAATATTGAATTTGTTATTCAAATATCTATTATCGTTTAATGAACTGTTTCAGAATACATTCAGGTGAATTATGTGGTAATAAAAACTATTTTATTCTGCGTACGTAAATTTCAAAAACACGACGTCGACTCTTATTCTTAATACTTTATACACATCTAGAAACGTCTTGCAGATAATAGTTTTAATCCGTAAGCTACTTTGGGCTCTAAATTACAAAAATAAAAGTCAATTTAAACTTTAGACTGCTTACGACCATCATATGTTATACGAGTAGCTACTTCAAGTTAAAAATGAGCCACCATTGGCCTCTACGAGTCACTGTGAAAGAACATTACATCAACCGGTGAACATCTACTTCTAAATATGAGCTTTTCAACGACCGTTACGATGAGGATTGTGGATCATCACTGGGGATTATACAGGGTGTAAAAAGACCCATCACATAGCCGAAATCTACGCACTCTGTACATCAAACTAAACTACATTGACCAAAAATAATTGCTGGGAAACGACTTTTATTTTTTGGCATACAAAAAAAATCATTTTTTTGTAGCGCGCAATTTGTGGTTGTGGCGATGCCGCGCGTTTGCATGCGTGCAGCGGCCACACAGCTGAGCCAAGGCGGTTGTGTGCGTTTCATATTCGTTGCGTTTTTGTAACTTCAAATGCGTAATTTGTGAGGAAAAATAGAAAATTTTGAAAAGGTTGTTTGGAAGAAAGTTTAGTATTATCACTTAGAATACGTTTTTGGAAAAAAACTAAAAAAAATGTCAACTTTGACCTTCAATATCTCCAAAACCAATGGTTTCCCAGGTATGGTCTGGTAGGAAAAAATGATCCCAATGATGGGTAGAATATGTGGTTTTCGTTATCGTTAAGGGTCTTTTTACACCCGATATATAGCACAATCAATCTGCTTGATAGACGAATAAGAGACTAATTATATTAATCAGAATCAGTTCTAAAATGCTCAATGGTTTTGACGTGAAGCCGCAACACCTGTAAAATCATGTGCTTGCAATTTCGAAAGCATTGTAAAGCATGCGTAAGGGGGCTAAAAAGCAGGTGCAAGCTGAGTCTATGGGAAAAAAAACGTGCGCGTGCGTAAGCATATTAATAAAAAGGCAATTTAAAAAAAAACAGTGAAATGCGAATTGATACTGCTAAGTTTATTTGGTGCTTTAATCGCAGTATGTTATTAACAACGTTTGACATATACCTACCCCTAGTATATTTTCTTGACAACTTTCAGTTAAACAATTAATACATAATATGAAATGTTACATAAAACATAACGTTCATTACCTAACGGCAAACAATACCAAATAACGTAAACAAGAATTTTGATGATAAACTGACAAGCTCACAGAAAAAGAAAGGAAAAACTTCTCGAAAACACAATAAATCTCTGTACTTATATAACTGTGCTAATAAACGAGGTAGAACGACGACCTAGCCCTTTCATCTGGCGTTGGCCGTAAATCCAGGGAGGAGTGCCTTCAGTGATGTATTCCCGACATTAATGGAATTACGCGGCCGGCGATATGTAGCACTTGTTGGTACAATTTAAGGATAACAATTTGTATTGAGTGGTTCGCGTTTCCTCGTTAAGTTTCGAGCACATGTTTATTTCAATGCATAGTTTAACGAACGGTGCAGTTAAATAAACGAGGTTTTCTGTGTTACTTTAACATTTTCTGTAAATGTAGCAGTCACGCGTATTTTTAATTATTTCTTTGCTCTTTGCTTAACTCCGTATTTCGAAAATATCGGTTCTAAAATATAAATTTAAAGGTATTTTAGGGCAAATATTTTAGAAATGCGACGACACGCAGATTGTATTTGACGATACGTTTGGTGCATTGGCTGAGCTATTGGCTTCTACGCTATGGGTCGTGGGTTCGATTCCCACACAGAACAAAAATTTGTATGGCCTACAGATAGTTGTTTCGGGTCTGGGCGTTTGTGTATGTGGGATTTGTGTCTGTAAATGCACCCACGATACAGGAGAAATCCGAGTGTGGGACAGGTTTTAAAAAAAACGTATTTTAGCAAAGAGCAAAAAATACTAAGGTAATCATGATTGTGTTGAAGTAATATCTGTTTCCACTTATGATATGAAATAGGCATCAAATTCTGTGTCCACCAAAATTCAATTAGGTAAGATAATACATAAAGACACATCAAATGAACAGTGATATATTTTTCATGTAAGATGAGTACATACCAGCCATGCTCCCACAAATAATATATTTTTACCTATGTTCCAAGAATATCTAAAATCACTTTTTATTTGTGGGAAGAGACATAAACAATTTTTTGTTTATTATACTTTGTAGAAGAAAATTTTCGTAAAACCACTATTTATTAAAACAGGCAAATGGCCACTTCGGCTTATATTGGGGGATGGACAGTAACATGCACCTGCGTACTAATAATATCATCCTTAGATCGCAAATCAGCGTTGTTAAAAATAATTATGCCTCTAAGAGAATACTTCAGAATATTACAAGCGAAAATACGTGCATCGTGATTTAAAAGAATAATTATAATAGGTAAAAAAAGAAAATTGCATAGGTATATCAAAAATAACTATAACCTGAAAAGGTGGTATGATTTATAAGTGATATTATTAACGGTGTAACCAAATGAATTAAACTGAGTACGCGTATCATGATCATTGCTTTTTTTTCTGAAAAAAGTCGGGCTTTATTTATTTCATATACTATACTCACCAAACACATACACCTACATACCAAAAGTGGAATAAAAATGAAACGAAAATATTTCATAAATACTGAGATGCTGCAATACTTTAAATAAGTAATTTCTTATTAAATTATTGTAGCACAACCTCTCTACATTCGTACAAGACACACACACTGCCTTGAGGCTATATACATAATTAGGTATTTGGACCCTAGACTTGGCTAACAAACTATTCTAATAATTATTTTATACTTTAATAATTATTTCATATACTTACGTTTCTAATAAAAATAAATTAACTTTGACTCTAAAATACAGGCTGTTTTTCGTGTAATTCCTTAAAACCCTATAGATTAATTAACCCTGCACGGGATTTAGGTTGACTAAACATAAAAAAATGTTTTTTTACAGCAGCCTAATGGTTATGTTATCGTATCTGAACAGCCCAAGGAGGATCCATAAAAAAAAAAATTTTTTTTTGCGCCTCGTTTCTTTGCCGGTTTTAATTGAATGAAAGCACGGCAACACAGCTGGCGGTCACGACTAGCGCGATATCGCTCCGCGCAGTCAGTTGACTTGCGGTGCTAAAATGACTCAAAAACGGAACAACATGTTTAATTTTTGTCGTTCTTTTTTTGAGTAGATCTGCGGTTTGAAAGAATTACACAAATTCGTTTACATTCTTTATAATGTAAGTTTTATAGTATGATAATTCTGGCTACCATCCTGCGTTATTATTTCTAAACTTATCAATAATTTATCTTATTAAAGCTCAAAGGCCCAAACGTTTCGCAAGGACCAAATATAAACCTAATATTAGCAAGTCTGATTGATTGAAACTGTCAACAAATTATGGAGATATTTCTGAGTCGCTCAGTGAATTTCAGAAAAATATAGAAATCAATTGCTAATCTCTTTTCTAGCATCCTCCTTAAACTAACGTTTCAAAATATAAGAATTAGCTTCATTTATTTATTGTAAACTTGTTCATAACATCATTACCTACAGCTAACGTGTCAATGCAATACTATAACTACTAACTTAACTAAAAAAATAAACCTATTGTCATTGCCAATTATTATTTTCAATGCACTTTTTCAATTTAGGAACTTTTGTACCGTTTTTATACTTTTTTTCTTAAGATGATAATAATATTCTTTGGTGGATCTGCTTAACAAAAGCGGGAGACTATTGCAGCCAGGCTAAAGTAATAATCAATTATTTAAGTACCTTTTCGTAAAGCAATAGGATTCACTTTTCTCAGACAAGCATCCGGCGAACTACCTCCACCGTAGACCACCATAGATTGCTCTAAATTAATTAAATTAGAATATGGAACGTCGACTCTTGAAAATTATCCACAGTTAGAGAACTACTTTCCTGTTCTCAGTATAAGTTTATACCAAACCATATTTCGTAGCTACACTAAACTTCTGTTTAACAGCATCTTATTGCTGCTGGCCTCTTCCCAAACAAATACATTCCTGTGTTCACAATAATAAACAAAAAAAATATCCCACTAAATGTGTCTGATAAAGCTGCGATTAAAATTATTTAATAAATTATAAAATCCAGATTAAAAACTGTTTTCGAACAACTAAAATCCTTGCAATAATATTTTTATTGTGAAGCTTAATACGTGCAAACGATCGCAGTACAGCGCACGATTAAATTACGTTCCCCTTTCATCATTCAGGTGTAGAGCGACGTAATACCGGCTACAATTTTTGTAAATCCACAAAGTACGGCGGATTCAATCCCGGGATACAGCGATGTTCCTTTGAACGCTGCAGCCGTGTATCAAAAACATACGAACCTTTTGCAACGGGAAATAAAATACGAACAAAAAACTGTTAATGAACCACATGTGGTGCCTACTATCCATCCAAGTATATCCACGTATACGCTTACATTGTTTTCCTGTCTCATAATTAAAATCCGTACAAAAAGACCAAGTTCATTTTTATTTCCATTTTTTTTTGGTCCTTACGATGTTTTTATACAACACTAGCTACGTAAATATACGCGAATATGAAAATTTTAATATCCTTAAGGCAGGCGAAACTCTTGCTCTCAAAAGGTCGTGCCTTCAATATTTTATGAACACTTAAAACTAAATTAGATTTTTTCTTGAGTTTGAACAAAATATTGGACGGTGGAACACCTTCTACGAGTTATGGCGTAAAGTTTCAGTAGGTAAAACTTTTGTAATTAATAAATCTTTACAATTAATTGGTGCTAGAATAGTTTTAATTTAATAGCAGTGTTCGTTTAACAACATTTGAATTTATAATGTATTTGAGTAATAAAGATGTTTCTTCTCATGTATCTAGATATGTATTTTATGTTATTACATCTAAGTAATATTATGTGCGATACGTACTTGTACACTAGGAATGCCCGTTATCTCTTTTCGTTTTTTTTTAGTCCATCCTAAGCTTGTCTGTAAAGAGTATATAAATAAATAAATAAATCATTAATGTCCAATTTCGAAATTCTAGATTCGCGTCCCAGCTAGCAGTCGAGGAGTCAACATATCCTGAGGATGCCCCGTGAAGGGGCGAAACCCGTGTCATGTATTGGTTTGGTTGTATGTGGCATTATTTTTTCACTCTTTCTGCATGTGCATATTATATACTTGTGGGCGGAAGGGTGGTGCTGCATACTGTACCCAAACTAGCGATCTTGTTTGACGGAATTAAAGCTAGATATTGTATTTGCATATTTGTATCACATGGATTTCCGCAAAATAACGCCAGATTCCATCATTTATCATTAACTAGCTTTTGCCCGCAGCTTCGCTTGCGTGATATTTTGGAGCCTCGTTAAGCTCCTTTTTTGTGTAGTTATAAAATTCAAAAAGTCCATCTTTTATTATTTACTTTGAAGAGCTTTTGTGCCAATAACCCCAAGGAAAAAAGATTTTCACATAAACGTTAACAACCTATTTCACCCGTTTAGAGGTGGAATTTCCAAAAATTTTATTTCGTGTTTCTTAGTTCAAAAATAACAGATTTCTCATACAAACTTCCAACACTTATTTCACCCCCTTAGGGGTTGAATTTCCAAAAACGATCAAACACCTGTAAATTTATTTCTAACCAGAAATCTTTGTATTTAATTTCATGCTTCTTACGTCAAAAATTACGATTTTCCATACAGACTTTCATCCCCTATTTAACTCCCTTGGGGGTTGAGTTTCGAAAAATTCTTCCGTATTCCTTGTCTACAATATAAAGGGAACCTTTGTGCAAAATTTCAGCTTTCTAGGTCTAAGTGTTTGGACTGGGCGTTGACGAGTCAGTCAGTCAGGACTTTTCTTTTTATTTATATAAATAGATTTTGTATTTAAATGTCGATATTAAATGACTAATAAAGGAAGGACATACATCAATTTTATTGGTGATATTCTTCAAAAAGAACAGGTGCGTAGTACTCTCAACCGGCGTGCGTGTATAACAAGATGTATGTACTTGGACGAAAGGAGTATGTAAGGATCGTAGCATGTGGCGTTCTACAGTTTCCGCCTACCCCCATGGGAAAAAGGCGTGAGTTTATGTATATATGTCTGTATTAAATTACTGTTTAAGCATTACACACATTCCATTTGTTTTTGTATAAAAATATTACAATTCATATAAATACAAAATTTCATTATAAAAATAAAACCCAACAAACAATGTTTATTATACATACATGACATGCCATGTTCGTCTTTGATATGCCGAGCATTAAAAAGTACGGTTCTCGGTACACGAGTGATATCTTGCATGATTAATGCGAGTAAGTAAGTACAAATAATGTTCCACGTAAACAGCACAGTATAAAGAAAATATTTAAAACCTTTTTTTAGTTTTTTTTTTTTTTATTTGAAGCCAGACAGGTCTTCTCTCTTGAAGGGTAATAAAACAACGGGTAATAAACTCTGAATATTTATTATTAAATACCTAAGAAGAAACGATTATTGCACTTAGGAGACGAATAAAATATCCTCCTGCTATAATTAGCTGTTAAGATACATTAAAATAAATGAGGCTAATATTAGTAGCTAAAACCACAGAACACTTCTCTAAAAAAGATATAATTGGTTTAAATTACATTTTCCCATCCAACAGCATTTACTAAAAGTATTATAACTCTCTTCATAAAGTACTCAAGTACAGTCTCCCTATTTATTTATTTTTTAACTACTATCAAGATATTAATTTAGAAATTGTTTTTGTATGCTTCTTAAATTTTATCTCCTCTGAGCACCTTTTTGAGATAAACCCGAAGTTTATTTTTTTAGACTAGAAACAATCAAATCTCAAAACAAGCGAATATAATTTGTGACTAACAAATGTCACCTGTTTTTAAAGATCTTAGAACTCGGAAAGCATCTGTGACATTGCGATCGATCACCAATTTGTTTGCAAAATTTGGTGATTATAGAAATATTCCCCACAACCATGATAGTTTACTGTATTGGTCTGTAAAGAGGCTGAGGGGACGAGTTAAGAATATCAGCATATGCTTAACCATCGTCACTAGTGGAATATTTAAGTTCCACCGAGCTCTCCCGTCGTGAAGCTTATCGTCTCTTCAGGCTCCACAATCATATTGATTATTCAGCCCTGATCAAGCTGTCTCCTCTCTTCCGCCAGCAACACCCTAAACCAAGGTCCTAGTCCCATTAGGGATCACCTTTAGTGCTGTTATTGCTAGTAGTCATCATGTTAGTGTAGTATAAGAAGCTAGCTTAGGTTAAATATTTCAGTTCCCCCCATTAGCTGGAAACCCACGGTCGGTGCCGGTCACGGCAATAACTCCCTAGTTGCGTAGAAACTGTCGGCAAGGACCAAATATAAGCATAGTTAAGCAGTCAAATAGAAAATAAAAGTTAAAAATATAATTCTACTCGGTCGCCAGACAAGCTAGTCGTAAAAGATGATGAACATGTCACCATCTTGTGACAAAAGACTCGCCCTCAATTGGAACTGTAATCGGAGAACACCTCTACTTAACCCCTCGGAGATTACAGGTGTGAGTAATTATTTATACATATACAGAGTGTAAACAACTTCGTGTAATTCCTTCAAATCCCGTCATCTACGGGTGACACTTATTGACCTTGCATAGGTTTTTTTTTCAGAATGAACAAAAAAGTGTTTTCAAAAAACCAACCATGGTATTCTGTATCTGAGTAATTTTAGCGTCCCAAGTTAACTGACTGTGTGGGACGATATCGCGTTAGTCGTGCCCGTCAGCTGTGTCGCCGTGCCTTCATTCATTTATGCATGGCATCGAAATATTCTACCACATATAAAAATGTATTTGGGAAAAAAAAAGTTATTTTTATTTTCAATCAATCTAAATCCCGTGCGGGGTTAATTTATACCATTAATAGCTCCTGTGGTTTGAAGGAATTACACGAATTCGTTAACATCCTGTATGTCTATAAAAAGGCCCATAGTTAGCAGTGCATGTTTCCATCGTTCAGCCGAAAGACGTCCACTGCTGGACATAGGCCTCCTTCAAGCATAGCCATATCCCATGTTTGGGTTGCCATAATCGCCACGCTTGGCAGGCGGGTTGGCGATCGCAGTGTGGTTGTTAAAGTACTCAGAGAAGGCTGCTGCCCATCCTCTAGTGAATCCCTTAGTCGCCTTTTACGACACCCGTGGGAAGAGATGGGGTAGTGCTATTCTTTATGTCCGGCACCACACGGACAAGACTGACAGTACAAATTGATATTACATAAACAAGCAATTAAAAGCATATAAACTCTATCTAACAGTGTTCAGGTACTCTAAAGCTAGGTTCCTTACGCTAACCTAAGTTTAATAACAAACTCATCATGTCTTCGAAACTTCTCTATTGTTTAACAACAGCGGTCAATCTCGCCATACTGTAGCCCAACTCAATACATTCTGGAATGCCGAACTTACGTAATAACAAAATGTTAGTAAATCAAGTGTAACGAACAAGCGCGGCTGGTGAACGAAGCCGGTTCAGTTTTTAGGTCGGGAAACGTGTTATTAGGTTTTTCTGTGAGGAAATTTTCAGAAGGCAACTAGAGGTTAGGAATTGTGCCTTGTAAAATGAAACTAGGTTCGCCGGCTATCTATTACATTGTGATCAGCAAACTTTTCTTTTTGATTAAAGAAGCTCCTTTTTTCTTGTTGTAGGAAAACTCATACAAGATACAAAAAGAAACTATCTTTTTTCTTGTTGGTTTAAAACGATGCCTCACCCAGCGATGTTTTAAACCAACAAGCAAAAAAGGTAGTTTTTTGTATCTTGTATGAATTTTCCTACACTATACCACATGCAAAAATACAGATTCGAACCAAATATCTGTACGACATGCAAATATGAGACGTAGTAGTCAAACACACGACTACATAGAAATTAAGAAAAATAACTCCTTACTCGATGAAGTAGAAAGTTGCAGTCGTAGTGGCCCGGGGGTTACGGAGCCGCTTATTATGCACCGGGTTGCGAGTTCAAACCCGGGCTTTTTAATGTCATATGTACTTTCTTGTTTATTCTACAGTGACATACGGTGAAAGAAAATATTGTGAGGAAACTGTGACTTAATAGTCTGAAATCGCCAACCCGCAGTGAGCAAGCGTGGTGATCAATGGAACGAGTTCTTTCGCTGTATAAGAAGAGGCTTTGGCTCTGCAGTGGAACAGTTATTGGCTGTTATTACTCGGAACGAACCTAAACCACAGAAACCGAAGCCCTCGTCCACTTCGCTATTCATGTCGTCAAGTGAAACTGTAGGTGCTACTATACACCTGTGCCCATCCCTTTTGAGAAAGCAGGCCTGCTGTACCAAACCAAGCGAACATCGAGCGAGTGAAGCTCAACTCAGCTTATCCGGGTTACAAGATCCGGTCAGATCTGGGCCACATCTAATCGCCAAATACACGGATATTCCATTTGCATTGCATCCGGGCCACGCAACCGGGCGAAATTCATCCAAACGTAAACTATCAGGTTTAGCTGTTGGACGTATAATGATAACGCGATGTGAAATTATTGGAACCGAAAATCGGTTTTGGTAATCGATCAACTGAAATGTTGTACAAAGTACAAAACGTAAAAATATCTTTAGTATGTAGGATAACTTTTTCATCATCATCCTCTTCCGACATTTCACCTTCTTTTTAGTTATATTAACAAGGTGCGGCCAAGTGTACCGACAACGGTACGGCCGCCATTGTTTATCTATCGTGTCTATAATTACAGTACTACACAGGTTAAACCTTTTTTTACCACAGGCCACTTTTTTTTTCTATTGGACTGCTCTAAGTAGGTGGTCCTAGGGGACCATTTCTACGTAACCGGGCAGTTATTGGCGAAACCTGAAGGGTCTCTAGCCAATGGGGGGGGGGGGAATAAAATACTTAACCTAAGCTAACTACTTGTACTACACTAACATCATGACTACCTGCAACAACAGCACTAAAGGCGACCCCTAGTGGGACTCGGACCTCGGCTTAGGGCGTTGCTGGCGGGAACTTAGGGGGGGAGACAGCTTGATGAGGGCTGAATTATCGGTGTATCACAGGCCACATCGTTTTTGATTATTATATTCGAAATTGGAAGAACACTCGAAAAAGAAAAGAAACAAGGTTCTTTGGATTCATTCGGAGTGCCGGAAGGTCAGCAGTACAGTCTCCTTCAAATCAATTCTCGATCGCACACTTTTCTCCTTGCCTCTCGAATGAATGCCAAAAAAACTTTTCTTTTTAATCGGGAGTATTTTAAATTTTGAGTACAAAGTGTTCGAAAACGATGTAGCCTGTCAAAAAAAAAGGTTTAATATAAATAGAAAGAAGGTGAAATGACGTGTGAGGATGATGATGAAAAAATTATCACACATCCGAATAAATCCAATGAACCTTGTTTCTTTTCTTTTTCGAGTGTTTTTCCAATTTCGAATATAATAATCAAAAACGATGTGGTCTGTGATAAAAAAGGTTTAATATAACTAAAAAGAAGGTGAAATGTCGTAAAAAGATGATGATGAAAAAGTTATCCCACAAGTATTATACAAGGTTAGTCGGAAAGGGGGTACTAAACCGCGGGCCACTTAAAGTATCACTGAGATTTAAAGTAGGTAAGTGTTAAAATATCCGATAAATTTCATTTCTATAGAAAATGATTTTGTTGAAAATTCTTCAGCACTGCTTTAGTTACGAATTCAGAAAATGAAGCTTCTAATCTGTGACCCGAAATATGATCTAAAATGTAAACACAGCTGATCATAGCTGAGGATAGATAGACTTTCGCATATTTTTTATGAAATTTTTGAACAGCTATTTCTCTTAAACTGTAGACTTTTGGGGAAAGTTGTAGAACAAAAGTTATTCATTATTAAGAGTTCTTTAACACTCTTTTTAGTACCCCTTTCTGACTAACCTTGTATAGTACTACACTCATTCACTTATCACTTACCTACTCATTAATATACGGTTTGGTGGCTCATAGGCATGTTTTTATAACTAAATCCCGGAGTGTCTCAGAGTCAGGAGGCCAAATATTCTACAAACAAAATTGTTATAGACACAACAATCGAACAGCTGTGGTCGGTTGCGGTTCGAATGCGATTTTAAACAATTTTGTTAATGGAATAAAATTAACTTTCAGACCTATTATCAGGCTACCAAAATAATTCATTTACTTTTAATGGTGGTGTTTTGAGAGGTCATTGACTCTTCTAAGTACATAATAATTTGGTAACATTGGGTCTATAATATCTATAAAATGTTTTATAGAGAAAGGGCAACAGCAAGCTGTCTGTCGTCTGTGTATTAATAATACAATTCTGCGATCACCTCACCGTCTATCTAATGAGGCGCATAAGCATAAAATAGCATAATCAGCCGACTGCTAGGTAGCACACTTGGTTTAGGCCATATTCCACCATGCTGTCTAGGTGGGGTTGGCGAGCTACACATCGAAAACTTTTTGGAGCATTCTCAGGTGTACAGGTTTCTTCAAGATGTTTTTCTTCACCGTTAACGCAAATATATATCCGCACATGAGCTCTAAGGGTCTTTTTCCTGTCACGCCGGTTCGTGCCCGCGTGCATGTCTCACCCGCATCCGTCGCACCTGAATTTCACCTTTTCATACATGTGTTTATTATGATACGTGAAACATGCACGAAAAGGTAAGGGCATTTTTCCTGTGACGCGGGCTCGTGCCCGCATGCGAGCGTCACCCGCACTTGTTTACGCCTGAATTTCACCTTTTCATACAATACTTACACATGTATTTATTGTGTGATGCGTAAAATACGCATGAAAAGGTGAACTGCGAACGCCACGCATGCGGGTGAGGCACGCACGCGGGCACGAACCCGCCTGACAGGAAAAAGACCCGAAAAGTCAGAGGTGCGGGCCGGGTCGAACTCAGACCCTCTTCCTGCATGGAAGGTAAGCGCTTAATCGCTAGGCTCCTACTCTTAGTACTCTAAGGAATATTTAGATTATTTTCCATATAATGCGACATTCCTCGTTTTGCCCATGTAACCTTGAAATAAGCTTATTTATATATTAAACTAAATCCGCGCCAATAATCGACCGAGACTGTGGTCAAACCGCAAACTAATGACAAATAAAGACAGCCTAAATAATCTGCAATGGAATGCTCAAATATAAACAACAACATTTAATCGATAAGCCACAAAACAAGATGATGTCTATGATAACCAAGAAATACCTGTAATACTCGTATATCAAAACAAATAGCAATTCAAAGCATTTCGTATGCATGACCGATCCAAGCCAAAGACCGGACGCTTCAGAGATATGAACTACGTTTGTAGAATGCAAAAGGACATACGGATAAACAACTGCTAATATTTAGATAAGGACCTCCATTCGCAAATGTTCGTACATGGAGAAGTAAAAAATGGAGTGATGAGACGGATGAATAACGCAAAAACCATCTAGACAAACTGTATCGCCAAGACAACCGATAATCGGAAATAGGATAATGCATTATCTATTTATTAATTAATTCATTTATATGCTACACTTAACAAAACATAAGTTAAATAGTACCATAGCGTACAAAAGCACTGCTAATCCCTATTATGCTACTCCTAGTGCATTTTATATTAATACTTTCTGTATGCGTTGCAATGCACTTTTTCCTACTTACTACTTGCCTTCAGAAACAAAATCAAAATAGTAACAAAAAGTTAAAACCATTTTCATACATGCGGTAAACAAATGAAGAATATGGACATACTGGGATAAATTCTTTTTTTTTAAATATCAAAGTTTTCTTTCATAAAAAACTTCTCCTGTCAATTATGAACACAACAAAAAAAAATAGCGAAATCGGTCCAGCCGCTCACGTGTGATGCCGTGACCAAGGGAAATAGGGATTCATTTTTAAATACATAGAAGATGTGATAACGCGTGAGAAAAGATGGTTGAAATATGTGAGGGAGGATACGAAAGAAAAGGGATTAAATGATGAGGTGATAACTGATAGGAAAGAATGGAAGAGAATAACATATTGCGCCGACCCCCTTTAAACTGAGATCTGGGCAGGAAGATGATGATGATGTGAGAACACGTGCGAGGTTACACTCAGCAACATTACGATACAATTATATCGTATTATTGTAACATTAAGTCGTAGAACACTTTTTATGATATCGGGTTTACATGCAGTGGTGATATTAGTGGGTGTCATTATCAAACAATAGCATTGCGCTAGGGTGAGAATATCGCAAATCCAACATCGCATTGCATTCTTTTAAGCCATCCTACACAGAAGTTTATAGCTTTGACGCTAGCTGTCGATCATCCATTATCTACTGTTTTTGGGCCAAAAACGTTAATGTTGGTTTGCATCACTTACCACTCAAATTGAATGGAAGTCTATTTTTAGAGAGAGTGTTTGAGTACTTCATTATTTCTCTACTCCATGACCCCGTATGACCGACAAAGTTAAGGCTGAAAGAGATAAGGGGAACCGTAAAACATACGTGCTTTCTTTGTGCTTACATCAAAACGATGAGTTTTTTGCTTACACTGTCGTAAAATATGTGCAGGGGCTAGGGGCAATTTTAAATTTTAAGTGTGCCGTAACCGCTCCGTAATGAGACTGAGGGAGTTAATGACAAAGATACGATGCAGTTGACATATTACAAACATTGAGGCAAGTCGGGGAAGGGTTGGATGACCTCTTTCTATTGTTTTTGGTTGGATGTAACTAGATATACATATTGTATGGATATCTTTTCGGTGCTTATTTATACAGCATGTAATGGTAAACACCGTTGTCACTCAAACCATCAGTAATTTTTTTTTTAAATTTAATGTGTATTTATACATAAAAACTTAGGACAGAGTAAAATAAAAAATATACGCGCGGGAAATGAGCGGCGCGGCGCCGCTACGACGTGGCTTACACGCACTCGCTAGCGAGACAGCTGACTGACTGGGTTAGCGACCTGTGCGGGGCCGTGTGTCGGGCCACGCGGCGAGATCCCCGTGCCCCTCCGTAGCTTGTTGCCCCCGCGCGTAGGGTGAAATGCTTTTGTGGAAAAATTAAAATTTTATAAAAAAAAAGTTTGTTATTTTTCATTGATTTTACGTTCTATAAATGAAACCAAACCACTGGTTTCAAGGATAACGGTGTTTACCCTTACAGCCTGTATTATGCAACCCGAAGTTTATAGTTAAATCACATTGGTCTTTTTTTATACTCCAAGACCACTCCAAGCCGTTGGTTTTCGTAGTTCATTTAATTATTAACAGGCATGCTTCTTTAAATCCTCGTCAAAGACTGGCTATGGTAATATTAAGAAGGTACATTATTTTATATTTTATTCCTCTTTGAAAGTTACAAGCTTGAGACTCGTCCTTATCTGCCAGCAATCTTGCATTTCAGTCACATCTGATTTGGCACCGTTAGTGTCTACGTTTCTTAGCAGGTAGTCTTCACAAATGCAGAGAATTCTCAAATATCCCGAGAAATCTTGGCTCATACAAATCTAGATGAAGTCAAAAAATAACAAGTCAAATAAAAAATCTATAAAATAATCTAATTTAACTCCTTTTCGTATTCTTATAAATAGTATGACTTCTAATGAAGTCCTTCTATTTATAAGAATAGAAAGAAAGAAAGAAAAGAAGAAAGAAAAAATATTTATTTGCGCCGATATGACACACAACAAAAAAAAAAAACTATAAACAAAACCACAATGAAACTTGGGAAAAATATGCGTCACATCTACGCAAAACGGCCATCGCTCAGCATAATGCTATGACTCGTGCAAGACGGAGCCACAGCGCTGGTTTTCAGCGAAAGCCGGCGTTGACGTGATGACGTCCACCTGTGCAGCAATACAGCAATACAAATAAATTAAATACAAGAAAAAATAAATACTTAAATAAATAGACTGTGAAATATAATATTTTAAAATATGGCAACGTTTTGTTGCATCGACATAGTCGCTCACGCAGGCATAAGTCGTACTTTAATCTATTATCTATGACCATTACCTTCTCTGTGCGCGCAACTGTCAAATATAGACCGCCTATTTTACGTAATAACTACGCAATGATATTAAGTAATTTCAAAATGGTGTCCCTAACCTGATTAAGTAATAGATGATTGTTTTGTTATTGTGTGTTGTGATCAGCGTTTGTGTGGGGTGCATGAAAAGAGCCTCCACGAGTGACGATACTTCGGTACGTCCGGCGCACCCTGGGCAGTCAGCCTCGTTACCATCCTTGCTGACTGGCTAATCTTTTCACCACGGCATGAGCTATTCTTGTATAGTTCGTGCCGACACGATAGAAGAAGAAGAAGAAGCGTTTGTGTATTTTGTGTTAAGAGATGTGTATGACGAAAACTGCGACTACCCAAATCCCAGGCCAAGACTCTGAAGTAACATCAAGGTAAGGGCTAGAAGATAAATTATTTAATTGCATGCAGTTTTATTGATAATTTAATTAGTTAATTTAATATTATTACTATTTAAACATTGAAATTTGATAGGGTAGGGAAATTAAATATAAATTATTGTAAAAACGCATTAAATTGCATTAAATAATCAATAAAATTATCAAATGAGTATTATCAGATTGTAAAAAAAAAAAAATGTAAAAAAGTTTACGAATACGAAAAGGAGTTGTGGTATTCGCGTCCGTAAGATATACAGAATAACTGGTGAGACACTAACGATCTGTTAAGGGGTCATTGTACTCATCATTATGAACAACTTTTACTATGGGACCAAAGATGAAATCGCAAAAAAAAATCAGCTGTTCCCTACATTTATGTTCGCATTAGGTCCCTAGTCCCTACTCGTCAAAATGTAGGGAACAGCAGATTTTTTTTTCTCGATTTCACGTTTGGTCCCATAGTAAAAGTTGTTCATAATGATGGGTACAATGACCCCTTAAGATATCGTTAGTGTCTCACCAGTCATTTTGTATGTAATACCTTAATTTAAATAACCAAACACGGTGCCCCCAGGGTGCTGCTAATTGAACAACAACGCCAAGTCTTAAACAGCGACCTAATAACCTGTGATCAAGCTCTCAACTAAAAACTCATAACTTTACCATACGATTAAATAAATTAATCAAAATAAGAATTATTTAAAGATGTTATCATTCGTTTTTTATTAAACAGTTATATGGAGACATCAAGTAATTGAACTGTAGATCCCAAACTAAGGTTTCGTGAGTTTTTTTTTTTTTTTTTTTAAACTTTGCCCCACACTAAGATTTCTCTTATATCGTGGGTGCGTTTACAGACACAAATCTCACAAACAAACGCCCAGACCCGAAACAACCATCTGTAGGCCATACAAATTTTTGTTCCGTGTGGGAATCGAACCCATGACCCGTAGCGCAGCAGCCAATCGCTTAGCCACTGCACCAAACGTGTCTTCAAACTGATAAAAACAGTTAAACTGAGCGATCACCAATCCAAACGAAAATATGCCAAAGGTGCTAATGATAACATTCAATTAAGTAGTCCATATGTTTAGCATTGCCTTTTCCCAACTATGTTGTGGTCAGCTTCCAGTCTAACCAGGGGGCCTACTCCCTAAGCCCGTCAACGAAGTTTGTCGCCCGTCCGAAAGTAGCCCGAAACGTAGGAGTGAACAAAACAAGTGTCAAGTTCAACTTTTCGGACGGGCAAAAACACATCGGCAGTAGGGACAACTGTCAAATCTTGTTGTCATTCGTTCTTAGTTCGGGCCCCGAAATAATCGTATGTCCGTAGGTGATAATTAGTAGGAAACGCTCGTAACTAAGGCCGAAACCACGGACTTCGAACTTAGGGAGTAGACCCCCAGATGCGGCTGAATACCAGTATTTTACACGGAGCGACTGCCATCAGACCTCCGCAATCCAGTTATTGGGCAATGCCGATATCCTACGGTTAGGCCGGTTGTCAGACTTTCGGGCTTCCGAGTACCCGTAAAGACTGTCATAGGTATTCGTATAGCACCCGAGACCGACGATTTAAGCGGTGGCGGGCGGAGGTCCCGCTCGGTTGCCGGGGCGCGACCGAGCGGGTCGTTTCGTGCCAATTTCTCGGCCCGCTACGCCGGTTCCCATAGGGCATCCGGCGGAGAGCGCAGAGAGCGACCCTGGACCCACGATGGCGGACCTGAGTGAGGGCTAACGTACTCTCCGAGATACGGAGGGGTCTCGATATGTAACGAATAGTCACCCATCCACGGACTGACCGCGGCAAGCGTAGCTTAACCTTGCAAATCCTATGAACCACGCGGTTGTTAATTAGCCACGAGCCTTTAGAAGTAGTCTATATTCCGCATCGTAATATATCCAAATAATTTTACTGCAGTTTATTTTCAACTCTAGAAAGAAAGAAAGAAAATACATTTATTTAGCACAGACTAAAAGGCACACAATACAGGGTGTAAACAAATTCGTGTAATTCCTTCAAACTACATGATCTAATAATGGTGTAGATTAACACCGCACGGGATTTAGATTGATTAAAAATAAAAAGTAAACTTTATTTTTCCTAAATGAAATTTTATGTGATAGAAAATTTCGATGCGCTGCGTAAATGAATGAAGGCTCTGCGACACAGCTGACGGGCACGACTTGCGCAATATCGCTCCACACAGTCAGTTAACTTGGGACGCTAAAATTACTCAGATACAGAATTCCATGGTTCATTTTTTGAAAACTTTTTTTGTTGATTCTGAATAAAACCTATGTAGGGTCGATCAGTGTCTTCAGCAGATCACGCGGTTTGAAGGAATTACACGAATTCGTTTACACCCTGTATAACATAAAGAATAGAAAAAAAAATTGCAGGATTATCATTATTCTGCTAGTAGGATGCCAGCTCATAGCCTATCCATTTACTATAATAGTACGAAAAGTTTGTGCGCGACCGTTCTATGGGGCGACAGACGTTGGAGGGATGCGAAACATACTCTAGATGTTAACGGGGGCGGATGGTGAGCGGGGAAGGAAAACTCGGGCGATGCGTCACATAATTATTAAAATAATAGTTATAGTCCTTAAAATATAGCTTGATTAGAATGACAGCTGCCAAACTGGTGTGACTAGTGCTGGGAAAGGACTGATCAAATCGATATAAATCATTAAAAATAAATATAATACGTATAATTTGTATATTTTCGTAGCCGTCGTCTTGGATTTGGATTTTGACTTTATTTTCAGCATTAGCACACCGGAAAAACCATGAAATTGACACCCATGACAACTAATTTGCAAATATTCATGGCCGCCATTTTGAATTTGAGTTTTGACCTTATCTTCAGCATCAGCATACCCGAAAACTTTGGTTCTGATACCCATGACGAATAATCGTAGCCGCAATCGTTTTATCTAAAACATACATTTAAAACTTTTAAAGTCCTTTTTAATATTGTACGAAGTAGGTATAATTATTTATTATCATCGCAAAATCAAAAAAATCAAAATCAAAAGTTTTTATTTCACATAAACCATTACAGGCGCTTATGAAAAGTCGAATTTAGGTGCACGGTTCCAATTAGTCGTTTCCTATGGAGAAGAACCGGCAAGAAACTCCATGGTTACTCTTTTAAAATCCATATCTTTAACAATTTCAGTGGGTACAGTTATGACTTAGATATGAGAGAGCAAAGTAGACTTATGAGCAGGAACCACACAAAAAAAACAAAATGAAAAATATGGTTACAAATTAACTAGGTATCCAGGCATCTAGCAAGTCTACAAAGCTCTCACATTTACAAAAGGTAAAAGGACGCTAAACTATATAAAACAACTGACATGGTTAATTGTCATCAAAACACATTACAAAGAAAATCACTGTATAAGATAAAGATATCTTGAGAGTAACGTTAGTAATAAAAAAAAAACTAATCGAATGAGGTTAGTTAATAGACATAGGTACACGTACGACGTTAATGAGGTACCAGGGAAGCCACATGTGCAGAAGGAGTTATTGCCAAACATCTTTATCGTCAACGTAGTCCTTAGTCTTGTAATATGCTTTTTGAATAAGGACACGTTTAATATGGGCTTTAAACTTTCCCTCGGTAAGATCAGTTAGAGATTTCGGTAGCTTATTATAAAAACGCACGCCATTTCCTAGAAATGACTTATTAGTTTTACTCAATCTAAATTTGTGAATCACAATTTTATGTTTATTACGTGTATTTTTATCATGAAAATCGCTTCTAACATTAAACATATGCAAATTTTTCCGAACATACATAATATTTTCAAAGATATAGTGTGACGGCAAGGTAAGTATATTAATATCTTTGAACACGTTTCTAAGGGACTCGCGGGAACCCATATTGTAGATTGCACGGATTGCTCTCTTTTGTAAAATAAAAACAGAATCTACGTCAGCTGCTGAGCCCCACAACAGAATGCCGTAGGACATAATGCTGTGGAAATATGCGAAGTATACTAACCTAGCTGTAGCTACATCAGTCAGCTGCCTAATTTTCCTAACTGCGTATGCAGCAGAACTTAACCTAGCCGACAGGGCAGTAATATGCGCACCCCACTGCAATTTTGAATCGAGAGTTATACCTAGAAATACGGTGTCATTAATTGTATTAAGATTATTGCCTTCGAGCATTACATTTAAACCTACTTGGGGAACATTTGGTAGTGAAAACTTAAGGCATTTTGTTTTGTTTGCATTAAGTAACATATTATTGGCTGCAAACCATTTAGAAAGAACAGTAAGGCTCTCGTTAACATGTAAAACGTCCCTATCTTTTCTATCTATTTTAAAAATAAGGGTAGTGTCATCGGCAAATAAAATTATGTCTGATAAGTCGGTCATCATATAGGGTAGATCATTTATATAGGTTAGAAACAGGAAAGGTCCAAGAATTGAGCCTTGAGGCACGCCCATCTTAACCAGAGACCCCGAAGATATCGCACCGTTAACTATTAGATAAATAGGAGAAAACAAGGTCAGCAGCTCGGCCACGAATTCCGTAGTGGTGTAATTTACAGATGAGGGTGTTGTGGTCAACGCAGTCAAAAGCCTTGGAGAGATCACAGAAGATGCCAATAGCATCCTGAGAGGTCTCCCAGGATTCCAAAATATGAGTGACTAGTTTCACTCCTGCGTCAGTAGTCGACCTACCTTTCGTGAAACCGTACTGGCGACTATGCAATATCCCGTTCTGGTCAAAATGAGACATCATCTGATCAAGCATGATTTTTTCAAAGATTTTACTTAGTGCTGGAAGCACCGAAATGGGTCTGTAATTTGAGGGAAAAAAAATTTAATACCGCAAACGTAATAATCTTTATAATCAATCGATTTACATTTATCGATGTGTCCCATCTCTAACATTTTTGCAATATGACATGACTTTGAAGAGCGTAAGATTTATATTTTATGACTAAAAATCAGTAAGAATTATTTTAGTTTTCAAGCTGATTTTTAATATTTTGAATTATATGGGAAGCACTGTATTTAAAAAAATTGTTATCATGCTAGTTATGTGAGTGATTTTTCGTGTGCCAATATAAATCACCCGTTCGACGTAACTACAAAGTTATGTCGTCACTTTTGCTGACATCTGTCATTCTAATCAAGCTATATTTTAAGGACTATAGGAACTGCTACCACGTCCCCCAACGTATGTCGCCCCGAACAACGGTCGCGCACGAACTTGACGGACTATAGCAGTTACAACGGTAGATAACCCTTTTTTCCCCGTCAACAATTACGACGCGGGGTAAGCACTTGACATGTTTTGTTTTTCTTTTTTCCTGGTCAGGGTGACAACAAATAAACCATGAATAAAAATATATGCCGTAAACAAAATACAATATGGAATTTTGAGAGCTTATTATGCTGTCTACATTTTAGAACGCAAGTGTCTCTCTACGTACTTTCTAGTTCTACTTGTATACTTGGACGTAAATCCCAGGTATTTCTGAAAGCCCTACTCTTTGAACAACAAAGTATTTTAAACATTTTGTTGTAGTTAATGCTGGGTCACAATGCTTACTATCTTGTGATAGTAACAATACTATATGTTACTAGTTTACATTTATATGATAACGTGAACTTACTTTATGAACTTTAAATAAGGGGTATAATTCCACAAAAAAAACGAACTAGCTAAATAGCACACGAACTACAACCGTAAGTCTGTTTTCATTTACAAAAAAATATGAAATGTTTGTTTTTGTTGTCAATTGTTTGTAAATTCTGAATTTCACATTCCAACATTTAGACGGCCAGCCAAACGGTTTAAAACAACAAGACTTGGAAACATTACTCTACAACATGTAACTCCGGTGTAACCACACCGGAGTTACATGTTGTAGAGTGATGGTGCATCCGCACCGCTGATAGAATTAGCCCACACACCTAATAACATTAATACCGTTCTGTCTAACCTTTTTCCAACTATTTTGGGGTCTGCTTCCAGAAATACAACATGCGGCTGAATATACCAGTATTTTACACGGACCGACTGCCATCAGATCTCCGCAACCATTAACTGGGTAATGCCGATATCTGGGCGTCAGGTTTTCGGGATTCAGACGTAACGACTGTCATAGGTATTCGTGACACCCGGGACGGACGGTTTACTCGTAAGGATGACTCACATTACACCGTGCCGTGTCAGGGACCGGGCTAGAGCTATATCGCATATATTTTTTACCGAAGCAAGACCTCTGTCGCTCAGTGCTGGTCAGTTAACGTCAAGGAGCAGCCCGGAAATAACAGAGCTCCTGATTTGGTACAAAATATCGTCACCCTCCCCGCTAACTGTCGTAACTAGCATTGATAATTTTTCAGAGAAATTCTCACAGAGTGACGTGTCTGCTTCAAATGAATAGAAATAAATAAATAGATACCTTGGGGCTTTAGGGCAACTACTAACCTAGAAGAGGAAGCCAAGAGCAATATAAAAAAATATTAATTCATTAAAATAAAGCCACAGCTAAAGCTACTACTGAAAAATTATATCAATTGTTAGTTACGACAGTTAGCGGGGAGGGTGACGATATATCGGCCCTGACACGGCATGGTGTAAAGTGAATCATCCTTTAACGTGCTCTCCGAGGCACAGAGGGGTCTCGATGTATACTCAACGGTCACCCATCCACACACTGACCGCGGCAAACCATACGATCCGCGCGGTTGATAAATAGCTACGAGACCCTCGTAGCTAATAATATTAATACCAATTTACTAAAACAAAACTAAAAGCACACGCAATATTTTATTTCCTATTTCAAAACGAACATTTACAAAATAAAGACTGAATTAAATACTTCAACGCTAGCGAGTTCAACACTATATCCGATCAACACCGAGGAAAATCGAATAGCGTCCATTTTGAAATTTGTCACCCAAAACGCTATTCGAAAGCGTAGACGTTCACTGAATGTAATAACAAAATTTCATAATATACGAAACGACAGGTACAGGTAGTTACAAAACTGAAATCTTGGAAGCACGTAACATTTTCATGGCGCTCGGTGCAAAATTTCACGAGATAACGTCAGCTACATAAATGTTAAGTTTTAAGTTTTTTGTGTCTCTTGTTTTGTTTGTCGACGATTTGCATAATTTGTAAATGCGAAATTAAAGACTTCCTTATCGTTATTGTCGCACAGGGAGATAAGATCGGCGAAACTTTTGTGGTATTAGTTCTTATTTAATAAAAAGTTGGGTGCCAACGTTTCTAAATGTCACTTTTTTTTCTGTTTTGTTAAAAAGAAGTTACCTTTTACACTGTCTGTTTATTAAAATTGTAGTTTTCTTTTTTATACACTCATCATCATTCAGCCAAAAGACGTCCACTGATGGACATAGGCCTCCCCCATTAATGGGGGGGGTTTGCCATAATTGCCACGCTTGGCGGGTGATTGGGCGATCGCAGTATGGTTGTTAAAATACTCAGAGAACGCTGCTGCCCATCCTCTAGTGAATCCCTTAGTCGCCTTTTACGGCACCCATGGGAAGAGATGGGGTAGTGCTTTTCTTTACATCCGGCACCACACGGACAGTTCTTCTATACACTATGTGTTGACAATTAAATAGAATCCACACTAACCCCCTAATTTATAAAAGATAAAGAATGACAGTTTTTAACACTTTTTTTTTTTTTTTTTTCGTGGGAAAATCCTCATGGATGCCCTTCGCCCGGGGAAGGCGGAGGGGTATGCCGGACTCTTACCGGCTAAAAACCCACGGTGTTCCTTCTCCTGACCCTTGGCCGAGGTCGCGAGATTCGCAGCTGCATGCACCGCGACCCCGGCAGGCCTCGGTCCGCCAACCCCTGGCGGACCTCTTCTTATGTGGGGCCTTGCCCCACGTCCTCCTGAGAGGCGCGCACGGAACACAGCGCGCCGCCTTCTCGGGCCTGTTACTGGTCGGGCGACGGGTCCCCTAACCCGCCGCCCGCAGGCCACACACTACGGTGGCCGGAGATCGTCGCGCGCCCTCCGGCGCCCGGTGCGTCTAGCGCGGGAAGGGAGAGTGGCAGCTGCCTCTCTCTCCCTCTCCGCTCCCTCCTTGGTCGCCATCACCTCCTCGCAGAAGGAGGCGACGGCTTCCCACGCACTCTCGCTCCCGACCATGGACAGAACCACGGCCGGAAGTGAGAGGTCACCACCGACCGCCGCGACTAGTTCGCAGCGCTGCGTCGCCCACGCAGGACATGCCTGCAGCGTGTGCAGCGCCGTGTCCTCGGGGCAGTCGACGCAGTGGTGACAACCGGGCGTCTGCTCCCGGCCTATGCGACACAGGTACTTCCCGAAACAACCATGTCCCGAGAGTACCTGCGTCAGCCGGAAACTGAGGGCGCCGTGACGCCTCTCCAGCCACTCCTCCATTACGGGCCTTACCGCCGCTATTGCGGCGTGCCCTGATGACAGTTTTTAACACTGATTTAATTGTACCGGTCCTTGTCATTCGTATGCTACTGAATAGAGATGACTTAAGGCCTATCCGCACACAACAGTGCCGGCACAGTGCCGACACGTGCCGATCAGCAACGTATCGATCAGTGTCAGTGAAATATGATATTGTACCATACATTTTGTATGACGCTATCCGTACTCGTCAGTGAGAGTGACGTTCAGTGATGTCAGTGCTGCGCCGACATTTGCCGGAACGTCACTGTCACTGACGAGTACGGATAGCGTCATACAAAATGTATGGTACAATATCATATTTCACTGACACTGATCGATACGTTGCTGATCGGCACGTGTCGGCACTGTGCCGGCACTGTTGTGTGCGGATAGGCCTTTAAGAGCCATTTTAGTCAAACAAACTTTATCTATCGTTTAGGTATGAATAAGGGTATAATTATTTAAATAATTACCTGTTGACGTATCTCCAGCTAAAGTATTTTAAAACCATTTTCACGGCAGTTATTTTAATCGTTTATATGAACATAGAGCACTTTTTGATGTGTGAGATACACAAAATATCGTGTTAATATCTTCAGCAAACCGTAGTCTTCAGGAAACAAAAGGTGTCGAGACCGCAATGATTGAATGTTGCTCACAGAATGTAATAGTTGCCAGACAGGCACGCTTTCAGTTCAAGCACTAACTCCCGGCGCTTAATGAAAAGCCAGTTCCAAAACAGATGTTGGACCTTTTGTTTAGAGAAAATTGTCAAGACTTCGTTAAAAATTGGATGTGGGATGATTTCTAGAAAAACTGTTTGGGTTTATACATATTTATAATTACTTACGGTTTACTCGCGTGCATTTTTTGAGATTGCCCGACTAGTTTCAGACCCAAAGGGAGCCCTTATTCATGAGCTGATCACGCGGCGAGGTCGCGAGTTGAACTCAATCCCGAAAAATGCACGCGAGTAAACCGTAAATAATCATAAATACTGTTTGGGTTTTTCATTTCATGGGCATTGCTCAAAAATGTTTATTGAAACGGTGAAACATTTGTTACTATTATAGTTAACACATTACGTAATATGAACTGCCTCGTTGCCAGCGTGAGGTCCTGGGTTCAATCCCCAGGTCGGGCAAAGTCTCATTGGGTTTTTCGCGTGTGATTTGTGCCCGGTTAATTGCTATAGGCTCGCCCCCTATTACACGGGACTTAAAACATAACGGCGAAATGAGGGTGTACTATAACTTACACCTCTGCCCAACCCTAAAATAATACTAGGTAGGTATATTTCAATTATCGTATCATCGATCCAAACATTTCAAATTGGCGAAACATGTAAAATAAAAATACGGCTAACAAGAATCATCCTATATACCTAGAACAAAAACAACATTATTAATTTCACTAACTTTCACTCATATTGACGACACGTTTGGTGCAGTGGCTAAGCGATTGGCTTCTGCGCTACGGTCGTGGGTTCGATTCCCACACGGAACAAAAATTTGTATAGCCTACAGATGGTTGTTTCGGGTCTGGCCGTTTGTGTATGTGAGATTTGTGTCTGTAAACGCACCCACGATACAAGAGAAATCTTAGAGTAGGGCAAAGACTTATAAAAAAAATCGTAGTTCATTATTCACCTTTAAAAACGCAACAATGAATGCGACCCGCATCCCTAATCATCACTGCACAGCAACTATAAAGTTGCAATTAAATATTTAAATAGACAGGCCACAATAATTACACAGTGCTAGAAGAGCAATTATCCATAGCCTTTTTACCCTCTCGGGTCTTTTATGTTCTACTCAACGGGCGAAGACATAGTTTTAATTGGAGTCGTTTCGAAGCACGCAAAGACTCTTTAATTAAAATTTTAACTCTTGATATTTAAAAAGAGTATGATGGCTCGGTATCCCGGGCTATTGCTGTAACTTCCGCTACGAATATATTTATCGTTATGAATTCTTTGGATCCTATGTCTGGGATGTTAGGGTTTTGCGAGCAAGTTATTTAAGCGGTTTTTTAAATTAAATAGCTTAGGAATTGTGTTTTTTTCCGCTTGTTTTTATTACAATCTATCTTTGTTGGACAGTAAGTAGGACAGACTTTTGTGTATATTCTTGAAATACTTATAAAGGACAATGGGACAAAACGTCCCCAGTAGTGTAGCACTTTCTTACCTATTGTATATGAAAGACCTTATTAATCTCTTAATTTTATTGTATTACAGCTCATCTGTAAAATGTATAGTTTTGTAGTTATTTAGCATGAAAGTAACATAAAAATTACCTTCGAAAATGCTTATATTATTACTTCAATATGAATACAATTCTTTTAGTTAGTGATAAGGGGTTATTTGAAGAGCTTCAAAGCTAGTGTAACAATAGTTCAATGTGGGAAAGAGATAACGAGAGGCGCACGCGTCCAGAGGCGAGAGGCGGCGCGCGGCCCTAGGCAGCGGTCACCATTTTCAAACGTAATATCACCCGACAGGGTTTACATTACCTGCGCATCGTACTCAGAATTGCATCCCTGACGAACAATTCGGTTTTCGAACCAAGCACTGTTGCAGTCGACAATTGCACCGCATAGTCGCTCCCGCTTCATGCGCTCGTACAAAACGGGCATGCTATTCTTCGAAGTAGCAAAAGCCTTCGACAAGAACTGGCACAACGGTTTATTAGACAAACTCGTACAGTCTCGTGCTCATCATTCGAGACTTTCTGTCGGATCGCTCCTTCCGCTATCGCCTAGAAGGCACCTTTTCGTCTCCTCGCCCTATCCACGCCGGAGTTGTGTAGTGATATCGCCGCTTCTGTTCACGCTGTATACCAGCGACATTCCCAAATGTGGATTCGCCAAGTTGGCTCTCTTCGCCGACGACACGGCCATCTACTTTTCCGGTAGGAGTCTCGACAGTATCACTCGAACCCTTCAAACCGCAGCTAGCGCCGTCGGGGTCTGGCTCCGGAAATGGAGAATAGAGGTGAATCCCGAAAAGAGCGCAGCCGTTCTTTTCGAGAGATACGGTGATACCCACACCCACATCCGTCCCGTCCTCATGTTCGGGCAAATTATAATACTCTTCATTTAGGAGTTTTTGATTCATTGACTTTATAAACCGTTTATTTTGAATATGTATACTCATTCTTTAAGTCGGTATCGCATTTATTTTTCAGCCAATAATTGATTTAAAACGAGGAAATAATAAAAAATTTAATATCATTTTTATTTTATTTCAAACCGATTTCATTCATTCCTTCACTCATTCTCGACTATTCACTCGTTCGTTCATTCATTCAAACTCACTCTATAGTGCTACAAGGGTGGGGACGGGGTCCATACATTTTGTCCCATTGTCCTTTTTGAAATTACAGCGTCGTTCATATTATGACGTGTGTTTACATAAAGGCGTTATTGAGGCAGGATTAAAGAAAAACAAAACAAGTTTACGAAATGAGGCCATTTTAACTTTTTAATAAAGGTAGCTTCAACTCATATGTGTTGGAGCCATATTTATAATTTTTTTTTTTTTTTGAGACTATATTTCTCTAATCTTGGCTATGGAAGCCTCATAGGTACCTCCTAATATGTCGACATCAAGGAAGGATCGACATTCTCAAAAACGCACACCTCACAAACTCATTACTACTTCGTTTTTAACTTGTTTTTTTTTCTCATATCTCAAAGTAATATGGTCAGAATCGTCAACAACAGGCATCTAAATTATCAAAGTTGAACATTCGTTCAATTTATTCCAATGATTGACGTACAAATAAAACAGTCATGTAAGCACTCCCCCAAGTACTGCAATCTTTCCAGACATTGCAGACTTGCAGATAGTTAACTAGCCACGTAAAATGCAGAAGACATTTCAGCATAGAAACCGAGCAACTCTCAAACAACTTTGTGATTTATTATTGTAGTAAACTATCTGAGTATTTAGTCTAGTGGTTTGAACGTCACTGTTATCAGTATTTCAAGTTTCTACTTTACAAACTTTCACCTATTAGTTGGTAAGCAATTACTAGCTCGACTGAAAGGAATACACAACTGTTTTGAAGAGCAATTATCATAAAACGGAAGTTGCACGAATAGAACTTTAAAACGAATGAGGTTCTTATCGTCATACTGATTTATAAAGACAGTTTTGTTTGCTGGTTTGGGGATTCATATTCAGAATAAAATTAAAAGTTTTCGACTATGCGACATCTCAATCACACGATTACACGATTTTCCAGTTTAATATCAAGAATGGGCTTTCCGTAGCGAGTGTCAGAGTAAATAATGTGTGAAACAGATTGTTACAAATAAATTAATTAGCCTATAACTGTTCCACTGAGGCGCAAAGGCCTGTTCTGATTTAGAGATGGAACGAGCATTGATCACCACGGTTGCTCACTGTGGGTTAGCGATTTCAAATCATTAAGTCCAGATTTCCTCATGAAGTTTTCCTTCACCGAATGTCAGTGGCGTCTTAGATTAACAGAGAAAGTATACATATGACAGTGAAAAAGTCACCACCACAAATGTAATGCCACTTTTTTTTAACATCAAGAAATCCTCATTATTACCCGCTACCCTAGAGAAGGCGCGAGTTATGTCGAACTCTTACCGGATAAAACCACTGTGGTGTACCTACAGGGACCTATGGCCGGGGTCATGGGACTCGCTTTTGCATTCATCGCAACCCTGGCAGAGTGTAATGCCCCTGCTGCAGAACGCCTAACAGGCGTCTCATCTCGTCTCAGCATGAGCTAATGCAACGTCAAAATTTTTAATGCATCTTTTTTTAACATCGGGGAATCCTCATTACTAACCTTTATCCTACGGAAAGCAAAGGGTTATGTCGAACTCTTACCGGCTAAAACCACTGTGGTGTTCCTATGAAGACCTATGGCCGGGGTCGCGAGATTCGCTATTGTATTCATCGCAACCCTGACAGTTTTAGAAATGCCGCTGCTGCCAGCAAGCCTAACATGCGTCTCATCTCTCTCATCTCGTCTCAGCATGAGCTAATGCCACGCCAAATTGATGTCGTGCTGCACATGTTAGCCCGGCTAGTATGCCAATGAAAACGTAACTTTGAAAGTCATCACCGGGTGGAATGACAGACGCAAAGCGTGGTGATGGTGTATTCTTGTGATTAAACAGGTTATTCATGAAGCAGAAAAGGTCAACGATGAAATCAAAGAGCAGTCATGCTAATCCAGTGGCCTACTATTTCCCAACTTTAAATTCTATTTGAGTGCAACACTGTCACAGACAGCTTATAGAATCGTGTAGAAGCGAGTCTAGTATTAAAGTTACAGTTAATATCTGCACGTCAGGTACATTGCGAGTAAATATTGTAAATAAACCAACATAGATTCTCCACCACTGAGTTTATTTTTTTAATGTAATAGGTTGGCAAATAAGCCAACGGCCCTACTAATGGAAAGGTATTACCGCCGTATACACTTATAACTCCAAGAGGATTTCTGATGCGCTACCAACCTTAGAGATAAAGTTGGTATATTTCATATGCCTGTAATTTCACTGGCACCTACCTATACCTAGTTATGCATGGCCAACCATTACCCCGAACTGTATTGATAAACTAAAATCACGCCATGCCCATCAGTTCCAGGTAGCCATAAACACAAGATAAATTACCAATTAATTATTAATTCATCATTAGATAGCAATAACAATTAGAAGTATGATTTGACATACGAGCGGCTTCCTGTTACTGGCCCACTGTGAGGTCCAGTCACAGACACACACATGCCCACTCCACTAGTATATAAGCCCATGAAAATTAGATTTAGTTGTTCTTGTACTATAATGCTCATACTGAGCACACGTGTCTTTAATTAAATAAATATATTTTTTAACAAGTCTTGCGCGTTCATATTTGACTACCTTTACTTTTCAATTCTTCATCCAGAATTGTTCTAGGTAAATATTTTGTTTACCATTATCAATTTGCATAATTTAATCAATGTAATTAATATTTTACTTTTTTTGTGTATAGACTCATTTATTTATTCACTTGACAGACTGAACTGTATTGCTGGGGAGTTTGTTGCGCCGTTTCTTCTTCACAGCATAAACACTAGGAAGCGGTGAAGGGACTGCCCCCAAAAGCGCTCATTTTGGGGGCAGTCTTTTGTACCTAAATATGACGTTCAAAAAGAACCAAGTAATACTAATCTACTTTGAATAAACGAGTTTTGAGTTTGATTTTCAAACCGGAACAAAGCAATGCTGCGTGGCGGCAGAAATACGTATGGTGGTAGTACGGTCTTGGACGAGCTCTTTCACAAGGAGCTCTATTGGGAGGTTCTACAGTTCGGACAATGAAATACGCCCGATTTGAAGGTTGCATATAGCACAAAATAAAATGTCTACAGAAGTTGTACGCCTTCGATCTTAAAGAAAGTCGGTTTTTAGGGTTGCGTACCCAAAGTGTAAAACGGGACCCTATTACTAAGACTCCGCTGTCCGTCTGTCCCTCTGTATGTCTGTCCGTCTGTCACCAAGCTGTATCTCATGAACCGTGATAGTTAGACAGTTGACATTTTCACAGATGATGTATTTCTGTTGCCGCTATAACAACAAATACTAAAAAACAGAATAAAATAAATATTTGAGGGGGCTCCCATATAACAAACGTGATTTTTTGCTCGTTTTTGCTCGATATTGATAACGACAACAGGTAGTCGCTTGAAATATTCACGGAACATTTAGTTATATATTCACTTTAAAAATAAATAATTGAATTAAAATAAAACAAATATTTAAGGGGGGCTCCCATACAACAGACAATATTTTTTTTGCCGTTTTTGTAGATAATGGTACGGAACCCTTCGTGCGCGAGTCCGACTCGCACTTGTTTTATCTGAACAAAGCGCACCCATGATAAAGTTAAACTAAACGCCACGCATTGGAGTAATTATTATTAGTGTTGACATTACTTGTATTTTGACAGGTGTCAAATCAGACTTCTTAGATTGTCACGAGTGTAGATCGAATCATGTAGAAGCGAGTCTTGTATTTTAGATATAGCTAATGCGACTTCAACTAGGGACCTCGCCGCGTATTCAGGGCTCTGTGTGAGTCCGAAACAAGTCGCCGGCAGTCCCGAAAAGTGCACGTGAGTAAACCGTAACTAATCATATACTTATATCATAGCTAATTATATATCTAGTCAGATACGTTGCGGGTAAATATTGTAAATTAACAAACATAGACTTGTGGCGGCATCTATCTCGCCACATGCGAACTATCCTACATCGCGCAATCAAGATTTAACACGCAGATCGTATATATACAACCTCCCAACATCAACTGTTGGGCAGTAGCCCGACAGGCACAAGACTCCACCTGGTTGGAGGATCCTCCCTTTGGTTGGAGGAACACCACACCTGGTTCCACCACAGACTCTCCACCGCTGATAGTACGTTTAACTTCGGTTAGTGGTTTGTAATGAGCTAGGTCACAATATAATAATTTTCACAAGATCCGAAAATAAAGAGGACAAGCTGGGTCAGATGATAAAGGTCCGACTTCTTCGGCTTCGTCACAGAGAGAGAGCTTAAGCCGAATGACAGCTGGTTATATAACGTCGGGTCCGTTGATCCATGACGACGAGTACCCTCCTTTATCTTCTAAACATTACCCAGTGTTACCAGCTACCGTCACACGTACAGTCAACATCAAATATATCGGAACGAACAGACTTCAAAATGATCAGAACAACTAAGAAAATTAAACTATATGTCAATGATACAAAGGATGTTTCAGAATAAACACAGTGCACGACAACTGTCATTATGACAAGAATTGTATCCCATTGAATAAAGTTTAATGTCTTTAGAGCCAAAATTATCTGAAGAATAAATATGGCAGTTTAACATATTTTCTTTACAAAAGTTGTCAAAACGTCAAACTTATTTCCCAGATGAAAGTTATCAGACGATTGAAAAATCTGCCCTCAGTTGTTTGGGTAATTATGAACAGTCTGTTCACCCCGATATATTTGGTGCTGACTGTACCTACTCTAATGTAAGATTTCCACTTTTACACACACACTATTTTACACTGTGCTAAAGGAAATTCAGGCTTCTATACAATAGTTAAGTTTCATGTTTGCATGGAATTCACACTGCTTGGAACTCAGTTAAATCCGCGCGTATACCGCGGCAGCCGGTCGGCTCCTCGCGTACGTGGATGGCGGCGGTCGGCTGTCGTCGCGTCCAGTCAGCTCCGCTCGGCCACCACTGCGTGGGCTCGTGTGTTGTCGCGGGCCGGCAAGTTGAATCATTCAAGTTGCTGAGAGCATGCTAGCGGATACGCGACCACGCGCGCGCTTGCGCCCGGGATTCAGCAGATTGTAGCCGTCGGGCGGACGCGGTCGGCTACTGGCGCGTACTCGCGCATCCGCTGTGACGCGCTGCGCTGCGCCCCTGCGTGTCCCGGTTGGTGGAAATGTTACATAAACGGTTAACCCTATAAAAACGACGTCATAATACCAATTAGAAGGTTAGTTTTAAAGCAACGCTTAAACTGTCTGGCTATAAGAGTTTATGTTAAGCTCGGATTCCCTAGTTAGCAACCCCATCACTTTTACTACTAAACAATTTCCCGAATGAATTACGATCCTTTTAACTGATAATAATGGTACTCATCGTAAAATGTTGCTTTACGATATTATGGGAACTCGTAAAACAACTCGTACAACAAACTTTGTTTGTGCATAAACAGGACCGCGTGGGCTAATTACGTTTCATGGTACTGTAACACATTATTTTAATTTCTAAAATGTTTTGAAGTAGCTTTAAATATCAGAGTTTTAATTAAATAGATACAATCTTTTGGCAGTGCGATACTCTGCGTACATTTGGGTCCTTATTTATTTAACTGGCTATTCCCGCGACTTCGTTCGTGTGGAATTGAATGAATGGAATCTCCGATCAGAAGTGACTTATTTACGACATGAACAATTTTTTTTCAGAAATGCCCATTCAACATAGTATAAAACAAAGTCGCTTCCCGCTGTCTGTCTCTATGTATACTTAGATCTTTAAAACAACGCAACGGATTTTAATGCGGTTTTTTTTAATAGATAGAATGATTCAAGAGGAAGGATTTAAGTTATAAAACTAGTTACTTATAAGTCATATTATTACTTATAAGTCATATTATTACTTATAAGTCATATTACTTTTTTGTAGTAAATAACTTGTTATTTACGACACGTTTGGTGCAGTGGCTAAGCGATTGGCTGCTGCGCTACGGGTCGTGGGTTCGATTCCCACACGGAACAAAAATTTGTATGGCCTACAGATGGTTGTTCCGGGTCTGGGCGTTTGTTTGTGAGATTTGTGTCTGTAAACGCACCCACGATACAAGAGAAATCTTAGTGTGGGGCAACGTTTTTTAAAAAAAAAGAAAGAAAAGAAAGATTTGACCAAAATTATGAATTTAAGGGACATTTTTCATATTGAAACTGCCACTTTTGCTGCTGTCTGCGAGGAAATGTTTACGATTTTAAAAAATCTACGCTAAAAGACAAAAGAATAAAAAAACTTCTTGTGATCAGACAATCCTCAGCTGTCCCCCTTAAACCACGTCTACTCCATGGTACAATAATTTTCCCGCTACATCTATCTGGCAAATTAATGATATTAGTATAACATTTTCACTAAACAGCACTTTAATCACATATATGTGGGATACTAGCACGTGAAATGACTTAACACTTGATATTTCTTATATTTCTTTAATTTAATTTGCTTCGACAGAAAAAAATACGTCTTCAATTGTCGCGGTTGATTGACAGACCTCTAAAGTGTTGCTATCTCAACAAAACTATAGTTCAACAGGTAAACGAAAAAAAATAAACAAATTAAAATAAAACCTTCTACGGACTAACTTAATATTGTACCACACGGTCATCCTGCTTCTTCATCTGACCCAGATGAATCTGAATCTTGGCTCATCCAAGGTTTCTTCAGATCAGCTGAGCTAGTTGTATTGATCGGGCCTTCACTATAACCAACTTTCTTTACTCCGTATCTGTCATTACGTTTTTTCAGGACAACTTCATAAGGCCCCAAAAATTTTGGATATAACTTGCTACCTTGTGTGAACTGAGTCCTCCTTATAGCGACTAGATCACCAATATCATATTGGTTAGCTTCTTTTCTGTTTTTATTATAACTTCTTCTATTTTCAGTTGGTTTTTTTTGTATAGATTCTTTTGCTTTAACTCTAAGTTCGGATCTCTTCTCGTTATAGCTCGCAATACTTTCTTCTTCAATTAATTTTAATATCTCATCATCCTTGTTTCTCATCTTTACTCCGATAAGCAGTTCAAATGGCGTCATTCCCATGCTTCTTTGAAAAGTACCATTTAAGGCACGTTGAACAGATGCAACATTACGATACCATTTAGTAGGGTCGGCGATGCTAAGCTTGCTTAAAACCTCAATAATAATTTGATGAATGCGTTCAACTTGTCCGTTTCCTCGAGGTTGACCAGTAGTTATAGTATAATGAACAATATTTTCTTCTTTGCAATAATTTTGGAATTCATTCGACGTGAATGCAGCATTTCTATCGGATATGATTCTTTGTGGTGTGCCAAACGTTTGTTGCTGTAACATCACACACACACATGCTCAGAGTCTCTTGAGTCGTCAGTGTTTTGACGGGATAGATCCAAGTAAATTTAGTGAAACCGTCGACAACAGTCAGAATGTACTTATAATTCTTATTCGTTGAAGTAAGTGGACCAAGATAATCAATATGATACGTTGACAAGGGCACTTCTCCTTTATCTAACGGATGTAAGTATCCTTCTTTCTTTCCTCTTTTATTTGATATTAGGATACATTCTATACAGTTATCTGTAACTTATTTTATTTTTCTCTTAACATCTTCAATAAAATACTCTCGATTGATTAATTCTTCAGTTTTATTAATACAAAAATGCCCTTTTTCATGATTCTTTCTTATAACTTCGTATTGCATCTTCTTGGGTACTACAATTAGCTTTCTTCCGTCTTTTTCTTTGGTAAGTATACTATTTTCAATAATGTAATCTTTATAATTTTCTTTTTCCAGGATTTTCTTTATTAGGTCAATCTGTGCATCTTCATCTTGTGCTTTCTTAATACGAACGGTGGTTTCAGTAGGCTCCGACGCTTAATACCAGAATCGCTAAATACCAGATTCGCAAATTACCAGACTCGCAAAACACCGGATTTGCCATATACCAGATATGCAAAATACCAGAAACGCAAAATAACAGATTTTGTACAGCTGAAAACAAAATTTTCATTGAAAAAATAAATAAAGTAAAGACTAAAGTATAAAACTCAGAATCACTAATATACATATTATACTATATTAATGATTCTGAGTTTTATACTTTAGTCTTTACTTTAGTTATTATTATTATTTTTTTGATTAAAAATTGTTTTCATCCGTACAAATTCTGTAATTTTAAACCTTATTTATACGCTTCAGAACTCATAATTACCGTACTGCGGGATGCTTCGGCACGACGAAGCATCCCGCGGTATGCTAAGCAAATACAAGTGCTAAAGTAATTAAAATAAGGTTTAAAATTATTTGAATTTATCAATTCTTTGCCATGCCCGCCCGCCAGTGGGCGCAGGCCCTTATTTTGCGTTTCTGGTATTTTGCAGAACATCATCATCTCTTATATCAAAGCAAAAGTGGCCAGTGCCGTTTATAGTGACCTTTTTTATATAGCGATCTCATTTATGTATCGAAGAAATAGTTACTAATACAGGATATTCTATAAACATAACTCAATTGTTTAGGACTGTACTTTTGGTATTTTGCGTTTCTGGTATTTTGCATATCTGGTATATGGCGAATCTGGTGTTTTGCGAGTCTGGTAATTTGCGAATCTGGTATTTAGCTATTCTGGTATTAAGCGTCGGAGCCTTCGATTTCGTAGTCGTATTCTTCAAGCAGTAAGGCCCAACGAGCAACTCGTGGAGGTAAGTCTTTTTTTTGTAAAGTCATAGTTAATGCAGTGCAGTCAGTAACAATCTTAAAGTGTATGCCAAGCAGATAAACTCGGAACTTCTTTATCGCTTCTGCTATTGCCAAAATTTCTAAATAATAGCTGTGATACTTCTCGTCAGTCGGTGTAGTCTTTTTGCTCATAAAGTGTACAGGATGCATCTGGTTGTCTTCTGGGTTTCTCTGTAGAAGTGCGGCTCCAAAACCTTTCGCACTTGCGTCCGTGTGTAACTCCGTTTCGAAATTCGGATTATAGATACGGAGGACAGGCGAACTACACAAAATATTTTTCAGCTCTATAAACGCTTTCTCACAGCTTTCATCAAAGTAAAATGTTACATTCTTCTTAAGCAAATCTGTAAGCGGTCTAGCGATTAATGAGTAATTTCTAACAAATTTCCTGAAGTAGCCAGTGAGGCCGAGAAATGATTGTAATGACTTGACATCTTTAGGCGTTTTAAATCTTGATACTGCTTTAATTTTTTCTTTAGAGGGTTGGACTTTATTGTCACTGATGATGTAACCCAAATACTCTATTTCCTTCTTCATAAAGTGACACTTTGCCCAATTAAACTCCAATCCAAATTCTTCGCCTCTTTCTAATACTTCCTTTAATTTTATAAATCCTTCGTCTTCAGTCTTCGAGGGTATTATCAAGTCATCAAGGTAAGCGAGAACAACGCCTTTGGATATGAAATCTTGAAAGATGTTATTTATGAATCTTTGAAATACAGATGGCGCTGTGCAGAGTCCAAAAGGCATTCTCGTAAATTCGTATTGCCCTTGAGGCGTTACGAAGGAGGTATACTTCCGGCTATCTTTGTGAACGTTCACGTGTAAAAATCCATTTTTTAAGTCCAGTGATGTAAATAGTTTTGCTTCTTTTAATTGATCTAATTGATCTTCTATTAAAGGCAATGGGAATCTTTCTTTTATTATCTTCTTATTCAGTCTTCTATAGTCGATACACAGTCGATATTGGCCATTTTTTTTCTTAGCCAAGACGATCGGACTTGCAAAATCGGACTTACTAGGTTGGATAATTTTCTGTTCCATCCATTCTTCAATCTGTTTATTAACAATCTCTTTTTCCAGCGGTGAAAATCGGCGGGGATTCTGATAAATTGGTGTTTCATCGGTGTACGACCTGATGATGTCAGTCAGGGTCACGACAGGGCTTCGAGTGGAACCAGGGAGCGGAATCAAATAAAACAGTCCACCCTGTTCCACAACGGTATATTTTGCAGAGAGAGAATTTTTTACAAGTTCAAGGTTACTTATATAATACTGTCGGAGAATCTTAACACCGCGATTTACGGCATTTGTACAACGCCATCTAGGGAGACACCGAGAACTAATTAAACCAAAACAGTGCCCCCATGATACTTAGAAAAGTATATTACAGTGTCCCTAAGATATTTAGATGTTTAGAACAGGTAATCTATCGACGTTATACATTCTCCCCCCATTAAGGGCAAAGATGAATTGACCTTAATATACCAATTCTTATTAAATAACAAATATAGTTTTTGAGTTAATTTAACAAAGGTTCATACAAAAATAACATTTTTAGGTTATCAACTAACTAACCAAGAACAGTGTATTAGTAAATGCCAAAAAATGTAAACAATAAAAACACCTATAACTAACAACTAAAGATATAAATCTTTTTAAAACTTAACAATTTTTCAGTTTACATTTTCCTAATTTAAAACTAAGTTACATAAAATATGATAGAATATCAGGTACAATTACATGTATTCTAATTTTGTAACCCATATGCCTAAATACAAGATCTATTTAGTAACAGGAAGCAAGCAAAGTTTAGACACAGGTCTTTTAATAATAGAATTTTTAGTTTTAATAGTGACCACTCGTACAATTCCGTCACTACCTGGATGCTCTTCATTAACTAATCCGTACAACCAACGACATGGAGGAAGACCATCTTCCTTTATTAGGACAACATCTCCGCTTTTAGGAGATGGAGTTTCTGTGGTCCACCTATGCCTATAAAAGAATTGCCTCAAATACTCCTGAGACCACTTTCGCCAGAACGTTTGCAGCATACGTTGTGTATATTGCCATCTTTTTAATGAGCTTACATTTGAACTTTCGAAATTGTGATCTGGTGGCGTAACAAGGGGTTCACCAATCAAGAAGTGGCCAGGAGTCAAAATTTCCGTATTTTCCGAATTATTTTCTAATCTAGATAGCGGTCGGGAATTTAAACACGCTTCCACCTGAGCTAACACGGTTGATAGTTCCTCATAAGTCAGGGTGGAAGTACCGACCACGCGTTTTAAATGGAATTTTACCGATTTTATTCCGGCCTCCCACAATCCGCCGAAATTCGGTGCATGGGGCGGAATAAAATGCCATGACGTTCCGTTCGTCCCTAACGTTTCTGCTATTTCAGTTAGGATGCTGTTCTTTTCTTTAGTGAAAAGAATTCCGAGTTCTTTTGCAGCGCCTACAAAATTGGTGCCATTGTCACTCCACACTTCCTGACAATGACCTCTTCTCGCTACAAACCGTTTGAAGGCTTGCAAAAATCCTTCAGAAGTAAGGTCAGATACCGCCTCGATGTGGACTGCTCGCGTAGACATACAGACAAATAGACATATATATCCTTTGAAGGATTTATGTCCGCGTCCCTTTGCCGTACGTAATTGAATAGGTCCCGCAAAATCCACACCGGAACGAAGAAATGGCCGAGAAGGTTTGACCCGAGCTGATGGTAGCTGCCCCATAAGAGGATTGCAGGTAAGTCCATTATTTTTAACACATAGAACACATTTTCGTATGTGACTGGATACCAACTGTTTTGCTCCAAAAATCCAAAATTTATTATAAATGTAATTTAATGTTAATTGTGTTCCCCCATGAAGGGTTTGTCTATGACCGAATGCGATTATTAAATTTGTAAAAGGTGATTTTTTGGGCAAAACAATTGGGTGCTTTCTAGAAATTACCAACTCTGATTCTTCTAATCTACCACCTACTCTTAAAATGTTTTTATCGTCCAAAAATGGGTTTAATGTTTTTAAAATACTCTTTCTTTTAATTTGTCTCTTCTCTTCTAATGTTATTATTTCTTCTTTAAAATGATTTTCCTGACACATTCTTATACATGTCTCTAAAGCTTCCTCTAATTCCTCTGTTCGCAAATAACCTTTCCACCTTTTTTCAGATGGGTATTTCCTGGTTCTTAACATACGTCTACAATAAGCCACAATTCTAATAAGACGTGTCAACGTTCCATATCGTTCACAGATATCAGGTTCATCAAGTTCCTTCACAACGTTATGTACTCTGACTGATTCTAAGTCTGTTATCAACTCTTGTGGTTTCTCGTATTTAATATTTGTTTCCCTCAAGAATTCAGGTCCTTGAAACCACAATGAATGCTTGCTTAGCTCTGCAGGCAGCATGCCCCTGGATGCACAGTCCGCCGGGTTCTGTTTTGTAGAAACATGCGACCACTGCCATGGATCCAATGAGGTTAGTATCTCAGACACACGATTCGCGACAAATACCTTCCATTTATTTGGTAAACCATTAAGCCAAGCCAATACAATGCTGGAATCAGTCCATGCTCGCAAATTATGTTTTTCAATTTTAAATATCTTTGATACATCCAGTAAAAGATTTTTCAGTAAGACTGCTCCGCATAACTCCAGTCGCGGAATCGAAACCTGCTTTATCGGCGCGACCTTTGTTTTGGCAGTAATTAACGAGATCCGAATATTACCAGAGGAGTCAATTACTCGGAGATATACAACCGCCGCATATGCCGATTTTGAGGCGTCACAGAAGCCGTGCAATTCTCCTTTAACATTACCTGAATTAGTACCTAGCCACCTGGGTACCGCAATATTTTTTAAATCACTTAAACTATTTCGGTAAGTGTACCATTCCTTTTTTATGTCATATGGTATTTCCTCGTCCCATTTAACTCCAGAAATCCATAACCTTTGAATTTGCATTTTAGCCTTTACAATTACGGGAGCGACCCATCCCAAAGGGTCAAATAACCTTGCTATTTCAGATAACACCTTTCTTTTCGTTACAGGATCCTGCAGCGGAGACAACTTAACGGAGTATTGGAAGCTATCGTCGCCTCGGTTCCAGGTAAGTCCAAGTGTTTTTAATATCTCATCCTGCTTTATATCAATCTCTTTTCCTACCTTGTCCTGTCCTCTATCCCTGTTACCTATTATCCTCTCCAGTAGTTCATTGCTATTGCTCGTCCACTTTTGTAACATAAAACCCGCCTTACTTAGTAACTCATTCATTTGTCCGTAAATTTGCATGCCTTCTTCAATAGTGTCGCAGCCTGTCATAAGATCATCCATGTAGTAGTCTTTGAGGACTCTTTCAGTAGCCATTGGATAATTCGCTCCTTCATCATAAGCTACTTGCTGCATAGCTCGCACTGCTAGAAAGGGCGCAGAAGACGTACCGAAGGTAACGGTAAGTAGTTTGTACTCATTGATGGCTTCTTCCCGGTTGTTTCGCCACACAATGCGCTGAAAGTCTGTGTGTTCGTTGGCCATGCGCACCATCCGGTACATCTTAATAATATCCGAGACTAAACAAATGCGGTGAGTTCTCCACTGTATTAATAAATGTCGCAAATCAGGTTGCAACCCAGGACCGATCATTAAGTCATCATTAAGAGATATTCCATTATTCCCCTTGCAGGAAGCATCAAAGACGACCCGGACCTTTGTTGTGTCCTTGTCGTTCCGCACAACAGCATGATGCGGTAAGTAAACCGCATGTTCATTATTTTTCTCAGTTTCAGATATTAGCTTCATATGACCCAATTGTAAGTACTCCTGAATTACTTCCGCATATTTTAATTTTAAGTCTGTATTTTTGTTAAGCCTAGCTTCTAATGCATGAAACCGCTTAATCGCTATTGATTTGGAATTTCCATATTTGCAGTGTGGATCTTCACTTCGAAATGGTAATTTTACCACGTAACAACCGTTACTATCCCTGACTGTCGTAGTTTTAAACAGCTCTTCACATTTTATTTCTTCATTTGTTAATTTCTGTTGTTTAGATAATTCTTGATCTGATTCTAGTTCCCAAAATCGCTTTAGCAAGTCCTCCTCTTCTTGCACCTGACAATGTAATGACAGTACACCTTCATCTTGAGTAACCGATGAGTCTGCAACTCCTGATAAAATCCAACCCAAAGATGAAGATTGAGCAACAAGAGAACCAGTTGGACTACGCATCAGCCCTTCGTTTATAATCTGACTATACACATCAGCGCCTAATAAGAGATCAATCTTATTAGGTTGATCATATTTTGGATCAGCTAAGTCAATCCCCTCTAAGTCTGACCATTCCAATACGTCTACTTTCCTCGTAGGAAGGAGAGTAGTGATTGAAGTCAGAACATGAGCCTTAAAGGAGTATGTGCAATGTGGCTTGACTCTGGATTTGATTTTTATATTCACTATGAATTTTGAAACTAAGTCCCGATCTCTGCCCAGACCAGAAATCTTACTTCTTAATGGAATCCTTTTTAATTTTAGATTCTGAACCGTGCTCTCTGTGACGAAGTTTGCCTGTGAGCCTTGGTCCAGTAACGCTCTCAAAACTTGAAGATAACCGCCCTTCGACTCGGCTTTGACTAGCGCCGTTGCTAACAAAACCTGTTTACAAATTTTCCCTGTCGAAAAGCAGCTAACTACCGACGTTGAATTGTCTGCCTTTACAGCAGTTCCATCCGACTTAGACGGTACCGGCTCCCCCTGCGGAATGCTCTTGCCCGTATCCCGATTTGGTATGACATCAGTGGTCTCAGATGTATCTGAGTTCCTAGGGTGTAATAAAGTATGGTGACGACGATGGCATAATTTACATTTAGTATTCATTTTACAAACTCTGGCTGTGTGATTATTCCCTAAACAATTAAAGCATAAATTTTTTGTAGTGACGAAATCGCGACGTTTGTCCACTAGTTCTTGACAAAACTTCTTACAACCGCTTAACCTATGTGTATCTTCCGAACAAAATGAACAGACAAATTTTGCTACATGTAATGATTTTTTTATATTGTTCATATAATTGTTGTTGACAGTTCTGTTTACTGGGCTAGACTTAGTATCAATAAATTCTAAGGCCCTGTATCTGTTGGTAAGAAAATCTTTGAATTGCTTGTAGGTTGGCAACTCATCGGAACTGTTATTATTGCTGAATTCAAACTCCCATTGTTTTCTAGATTCTACGTCTAATTTTAGTGTTAATAAGTGAATAATTATTATGTCCCAATTTGAAACATTTATTCCGATGTTTGTCAACCCACTTAAGCAATCACTGGTAGTGTCCAATAATTCCTTTAGGTTTGTTGCAGATTCTACAGTAATGTTTTTCTGACTAAGGAGACGTTTTATGATGTGATGAGATAGATACCGTTTGTTGTCATATCTACTTTTTAGTAAATTCCAACACCTTTCGTAATTATCATCTGCAATCGGTATCTGCCTTATTAATTGTTCGGCTTCACCAGCTAAATAACTTTTCAAATAGTGAATTTTTTGGACATTACCTAATTTCAAATTATTATGCACTAACGACACAAACAAATCTCGGAATGTTACCCATTCCTCATATTTCCCTGAAAATTTAGGTATAACAATTTTAGGCAATTGCACTACCTGAGACTTAGTTTCATCCCGCTGAGTCTCAGACACCTTTTCATCCTTTGAATCTTTACTATTCTTATAATATTGTAAAATAGACATTAATTCCGTTTTGTATTCTAAGTAAGTTTCTTCAGCTTGGTCGTGTATGTCTTTCTTTATGTACTCCTGATCACTTAATTGAGAACCAAATTGTTCAATTAACGATCTATGGGTGTTAGCAAACACATCCCATATTTTTTCTAAAGCCTCTAATCTTACTTGAGCGTAAACTTCCGTTATCCTCTCTTTAGGAGATTTTTTAAAGTTACGTTTTGCTTTAACAATATTACTAAAATTATCACTTTGCAATAACAGTTTGGACTCCATCATTAAACAAACAATAAATAAGCAAGCCCAAAATTAATATAAACAAAGAAAAAAATATTCTAAATTTAAGTTCAGTTCAATAAGTTTCAACGAAACAAAGGATTAAAAGGCTATAGTCCAAAACACAAAAAATAATGTAATGTTGGTACACACGTAAAACCTTTTTTTTAAACACAATAATAATTTTGTTTATGATCTACTATAGTCTCTGGAACGTTTCTTAATCTGCACAATGACACTGACAGCTAACGTCACTTTTCAGTGACAGCTAACGTCACTTTCGAGAGTGACAGCTAACGTCACTCATGGTGACAGTTACTAATTTAAATTGTTCAAACACTCACGACTTGTCCACTTCACTTGGTTCATTCACTCATGAACCACGGCACCAACCTCGTGACGTCACTTCGATGTCATCAGTCGACGTCACTCCAGCATACGTCACCCTCGATGCTTCAGGTATGTTCCCGGCCCAATATCCTGACAGCGCCAGCAAACTTCAGCTTCAGCGCCTGTCTCGAAGTCCAAGGCAGGATTCACCACCAAACCCTGGGCTCCTGATGCTGCAGCAGCTCCTCAAGAGCTGATCTGCTTGCCCGGAACAGCCCCCTCCCCTAGTCAGTTATGCAAAAATGCACCACCGCTGAGGTGCCTCCGGAATACCCAAGGCACTGGGAATCCGGCTCGAAGGACCATGTACGACCTGATGATGTCAGTCAGGGTCACGACAGGGCTTCGAGTGGAACCAGGGAGCGGAATCAAATAAAACAGTCCACCCTGTTCCACAACGGTATATTTTGCAGAGAGAGAATTTTTTACAAGTTCAAGGTTACTTATATAATACTGTCGGAGAATCTTAACACCGCGATTTACGGCATTTGTACAACGCCATCTAGGGAGACACCGAGAACTAATTAAACCAAAACAGTGCCCCCATGATACTTAGAAAAGTATATTACAGTGTCCCTAAGATATTTAGATGTTTAGAACAGGTAATCTATCGACGTTATACAATCGGTAAGAATTATTTTCATTTCAACATTACTTTCTTTCTTAGCTTCAGTAGTTTTATAGTTTTCAATCATCTTTTTTATGTTTTCAGAAACTATTGTACCTTCTATATCATAGTCGTCGTGTGAATTCTTCTCTTCGGTAAGTAGCGTAAGATGTGTATTTTTTCCTACTGTAATACCATCTGATGTAAAGTTAATATTAAAATCGTGAAGTATTGGATTGCCGAGTATTAAGTTGACAGGTATTGCTTCATCCTGTACTACGTGAAAAATAGCGTCAGCAAAACAATCATCTATTTGCAATTTAGCCGTAAAATATCCTTCTGTGTTTATTTCTTTTTTACCAATACCAGTCAAACATATTTTAGAATCGGCCTCATATTTCGGGTTATCTTGTTCAAAATCGGCTAATTTAGTAGTCTTTATCAAGTTCACGTCACTCCCGGTATCTATTAATGCGGTCATCTCAACTCCATTAATCTTAATCTTCTTAAAAGGAGTCTTCACTTCCTCTTTCTGGTTATGGACGTTTAGAGATTTCTTAGCCTGACCAGAACATTCAGTTCCTTTGTGACCAAATTCGTTACATCTGAAGCACTTAACGCCCTTTTTGCAAGCGGGTGCCAGATGATCTGTGTCGCCGCAATTGTAACATCTTTTAGTAATTGATTTACGTCCTTTATCGGCAGTTGACGAGCTTGAAGTCGAAGAATTATGTTGTCGAATGGTATTTCTCTTATCAATTCTTTTTCTTAAATTGCTATAGGAATCTAATTTGGCACGGAATTCCTTTATATTTTTGGCGCCATACAATATAGCTTTATTCGTTTCAGAATCACGGATGCCATCAATAACATATTCCATGAGAGCTTCGTCTTCTACACAAGCATGTAAAGCCAACTCCTTCATGTGCAAAAAATATTGCTGGAATGTTTCTTCACTTTTCATCTTACGCGAAGCAAGTTTCTTATGAACGACGGCGCTATTTAATTTGGGACCAAATTCTTCTTTGAGGGATTTCTTTAGAGTTTCCCAATCCTTCACGCTACCCATCGATCGAAGAAATAGTCTAGCAGTTCCGCCAAGTAGTCTTTTTCCATAAATAAGTTTCTCAATCTTGGACCACTCCATAACATCTGCAGTATCCTCAAATTCTTGGATCCAGATGGAAATTGGATATGTGTCATCACCAGTAAACAATATCATAGATTTCTCCAAATCACTGAAGGATATCTTTGATTCTGAGGGTCTGTAACTCTCTTCATCGTCTTTATCTTTTTTCGGCGGCATCGTTTGTGTTTAGTAAGCTAGTAATCAAAATTTCACACCTTAGTCTTTCTTCTTTACTTCGTCTTCTTACTTCTTAATGTGATAAAATATTAATTACAGCTTCAATACGTCTTCTTATTAAAATTTAAATAATCAACGTCCCGCAGCATTCGTTCTTCATAATTTAAATCATCAAGTCGTGTCGTCACAATCAACGTCCCGCAGCATTCGGTTTGGAATTTTCGGTTTGAAATTCACAGCGTCCCGTAGCATTCGTTCGCCATTGTTCGACGATTTATTTTCGAAATCTTCTCTTCGTATTAATCACCATCAAATCAAAACGTAATCGTATCCCGGACGAGCCCCCAAAAGTTGTGGGATACTAGCACGTGAAATGACTTAACACTTGATATTTCTTATATTTCTTTAATTTAATTTGCTTCGACAGAAAAAAATACGTCTTCAATTGTCGCGGTTGATTGACAGACCTCTAAAGTGTTGCTATCTCAACAAAACTATAGTTCAACAGGTAAACGAAAAAAAATAAACAAATTAAAATAAAACCTTCTACGGACTAACTTAATATTGTACCACATATATATTTTCTCTTTCTAATCACTTCATATAACTAAAAAGGACATGAACTATTTTTGTAACACAGCCGTGATTCTTTAAGAGTTCCTCATTTAAGTGTTAACCAACAACAAATAATAATACCTCTTTAGTTTTTTTAACCAAGCGTAAATTCGCCCTAGCAATGTGTATTTAATGAAAAAAAAAACAAAATTTGACTTTTAAACTCTGTCTGACGATGCCTTTCATGCCATAGTCAGACAGAGATCTACCTTGCTGCTCTGCAGAGTGCGGGCTAGCTCCAACTCCATCCTGAAGACCATAGCAGGGAGATACGACTCTTCTTTGTTGAATACCATTATTCAAAGATGCATGACGAACAATGAACTGGTAACTAAATATTATATATGTGGGGTGCATGAAAAGAGCCTCCACGAGTGACGATACTTAAGTACGTCCGGCGCACCCTGGGCAGTCAGCCTCGCTACCAACCTTGTTGACTGGCTAATCTTTTCACCACAGCATCAGCTATTTTCGTATAGCTCGTGCTGACACGAGAGCAGACTAAATATTAAGTTTTTTTTTTCTCACGTGTAACTTTCTTAGTCTATTTTTAATAACCAGCTATGGATGTTACTTATCCGAAATAAAGGTTACTTTATTTCTATTTTTAATATGTGAATGCATGACAATAACTAAATTCATTCAAAACGTAACTAGAAAAATCTGTGCAATAAACAACTTGTATAAATAACATCAACACGCTACAAACTTGAGACACCCTGCAGTGATAAATTGGCTACCACCCTCAAACGAAGCCGATGAGTTACAGTTGTTACAGCATTTTTCAAGGAGCCAAACGTAAATGTTTTGCCGAAGCACTGGCAGGTATAATTTAATTTAATTTGGGGGAGTCGGGTTGATTATAAATTTAATTTATGTGAGCCGTGACGTCAGACGGGACCCTGCTTATTATTCGCAGAGCGTGCAATTTATCGACTGGCCTGATGAGAGCTGACAGTGTAACAACCATTGAAAATTTTATGAAGAACGGATTATTTGTATGCTATACAAATACGTCTGTGTATACATAATTGTATGCTTTATTCGAGATTCCCTATTTGATTTGTAAGTTTGTTTTATCATACAAAACCGTGACATGTTTATACGGGATTTAATGAAAGGGTTTGTGGCTAATTTCAGCCGCACGGATCGTATGGTTTGCAAGGTTAAGCTGCGCTTGCCGGGGTCTATCCGTGGATGGGTGACCGTTGTATAATTAGACCCCTCCGTGCCTCGGAGGATACATTAAACCGTCAGTCCCGGGTGTCATACGAGTACTATGTCTGTCATTACGATTACGGTTTTTTTATCTTATGAAAATCCTCATGGATACAATTCGCCACGGGCAGGCGAAGGGTTATGCCGGACTCTTACCGGCTAAAAACCCACGGTGTTCCTTCTTTGGAACTTTGGTCGGGGTCGCGGGATTCGCAGCTGCATGCACCGCAACCCCGTATAGAATATCGACATTGCCCAGTAACTGCCCGAGTAGGTGTTCCCCGACAGCTACAATTTGGGTGTCTTCAAGTCACTCGACGTGTGAATCGGTTTCTTCTAGGCAAGCGTGCTCCATCGTACACCGCATCATCGCTTACATAGAATAAAACAGAAAAAAAAAACTTGTGTGTGAATGTCTGATGGCAGTCGCACGGTGTTAAATACCTATTGGTATTCAGCTGCATCTGGTCAGACAGGAAGATCACCCCATCATAGTTGGGAAAATGCTAGGCAAATCTAATAAAGGTTTATTGGTTGTGGTATCTTGTGTGCGTCTACAAATTTCTTAAAAAATAATAACGGTATAATTAGTCAACTTTTTATGATTTATGTTTGACTTTTGTTCGCGTAGACTTAGGTAATTGGGGATGCTGTTTCTAGATTCATCCGTACGTTACGTTTGTTTAATTAAATACAAAAAAAAACGTTTTCATTTTACGGAATGTAGTCAGACACAGTCTTTAGTAATTCTTTTGTATTTTCTGTTTATTTATATGTTGTACTGTACACCTCTGCACAACCCCTCGGGGAATACAGGCGTGATGTTCTTTTATGTTATACAACGTGTCCCAAAATTCAGCGATAAGCGGGCACCAGAGGATGGATCTGCTCATGAATACGAGAGAAAAAAAAAGAAAAAATATCATTTTTAAATTACTTTATTTAATTTGAAGCCCTCCAAAAATTGAAAAAAAAAAGTTTGATTGATTTTTGTGTAAAAACTACAGGCATTCTGGGATTTTTAAGGGTTGTGGTGGATAGCAGTGCTACTTAGGTTGCAAATACAAAAAAAAACAGAAGTATTTGAAAAAGTGTGATCATGGCAGTTTAAAAAGGTGTCAATTTTCGAAGGATTTCAATTTCTTGTTCGGTTTTTTTTTTGTTTTTTTTCCCGAGTAGTCATGATCTGGTGCCCGCGTTGAATTTTGGGACACGTGTATATTGTAGATACATTGTACCTTAAAGAATTTATGTAAGCAAATATAATTTTGGTCTTACAACTAAGCTCATACCATAAAATGTTTTCTTGATCCTTGTAAAGAAAAAGGATAAAAATGTTAAATAATAATTAAGTACAAATAACAACGGTATTTTCATACAGTCAAAGAAAATATTAGATACTTTTGAACGCCCACAGTTTGACTCTGTACTGACCTGAAATAATACCCCTTATTACATTTTGCCTTCCCTGAGGATTCAACTCAGAAACTCTAATCAAGTCTAGAATAAATAAACCTAGACTACATTTCTTTTGTTTAGATCGCAGTTCTAGCCTTTTAATAGGGGTTTATTTTCTCAGAAAATGTAATGATTCCAAATATTGCTAGAAAATATCAGTGACTAATTTTATAAATTACATTAGAAAACCGGTCAAGTGCGAGTCGGACTCGCGCACGAAGGATTCCGTACATTATTTTATTTATTTGGCTCACTAACAATTATTGTTTACACTGAGTAGTACAGTAATTTATACAAGATAATAAAACAATTATAATGTAACAATCTCTTATAAGTAAGCACCGCATGCACTAAATTAGCAGTTTACAGTGTCGACGAGCAGCAACATACCAACACTACATTAATTAAACAATAATATAATATACCAAAACAATAGTGACCAATAATACAGTACTAATATTGAATTATCTATAAAAACGGCAAAAAAATCACGTTTGTTGTTTTGGAGCCCCTTAAATATTTATTTTATTTTGTTTTTTAGTATTTGTTGTCAATGTCATCTGTGAAAATTTCAACTGTCTAACTATCACGGTTCATGAGATACAGCCTGGTGACAGACGGACAGACGTACAGCGAAGTCTTAGTAATAGGGTCCCGTTTTACCCTTTGGGTACGGAATCCTAAAAATGACCTTTTAAAAGGACGAGTGGAAAATTTTACGTAAAGGACTTAAAGCGTCAATGTGAGTAGGAAGTGTTCAAGTGGTCGCTTTCGAAGGACATGCTCTCATCATATTGATGACGTCCTTCAAAAAGGTCAGGTGCGTAGACTTCGCAACGGTGCTGCTTATAAAAAGATTCATGAATATGTATAAAGCGAAAGAGGTGTTTAAGAGCCGTAGCAAATTGCGTTCTTTGGTTTTTAGCTCTTCATAAGGAAACGATTTAATATTTGACTGTTCTTTTAATATTTACTTTTAAAATACGCAAGACTAGATGTTTGTATGCACGTGTGTTTGTGTGTGAGTGAAAGAAAAATGAAAGAATGAAAATGTATTTATTGGCACATAGTACATTAAATAACGGGTTGACATAAAAAATTATTTATTTATTTAGGCAAACCAACTAAATACACACAAAGGCATTCATAGTACATACATTTACAAATACAATAGCATTGCATGCATCTAAATTAAAGGTAAGCACAGCATTTTTTTTTAGATCTCACTATACAATAATAATTAATAATATAAAGACGGATAACAATTTAATTAGTAATTACATCAATAGTCTTTTTTTATACTTAAAATTAAATTAAATTGAATTAAATAAAATAAGATTGAATTAAATAAAATAAGACTGAATAAAATAAAATAAGATTGAATTAGATAAAATAAGATTGAGTCAAATAACAAACTAAAATCACACAATTATAGAAAATAGGTTACAAAAGGGTCATCAGCACAGCATAACGTCAGATGGTAGTACCAGGTAGGTAGGTACTACTACCTAACGCTGATTTTCAGCTACAACTTATGAGTTTGTGTGTGGGGGTGTGTGTGTTTGTGTGTGTATGTTCGTGTGTGTGAGCATGCGTGTGTGTGTGCATGCGTGGTTGTGTGCGTGCGTGTGTGCATGCGTATATGTTTGTGTCTCACTTATAATTACGGCGTAACGGCTGATCCGAAATAGATAACTAAGTGAGCAAACGCAGAATAAATCATGGATTAGTAAATAAATATGTAAGTTACTTTGCATCCCAGAAAATAAAGAACTTTCATTATAAATGGAGCCGTGTAGTATAAAGTATACATTATCTTTCCATTAACGAGCAATTCAAACTGACTAATAACCAACAAGGTTAGTTTTCATATAATTTACAAATGAAACTCACGGGAGAACATTTTAGCTTATAATTTCACACATAATGACCTTTTAATATCACCCCTGTTGGTACAACTCTCAACCTGTGTTTTGTTAAATTATGCCATTACATTTTAGAGGTGCATTACCATTAGATTCATGAAGCTAAATTATTATGTACTTAGAAGAGTCAATGACCTCTCAAAACACCACCATTAAAAGTAAATGAATTATTTTGTTAGCCTGTTAACAGGTCTAGAGGCCAATTTTATTCTATTAACAAAATTATTTGAAATCGCATTCGAACCGCAATTGAACCACAGCTGTTCGATCGTTACCTCTGAAAGAAAAAAGTCAACCAGTCGTGGTTCAGCTGCGGTTCAATTGGCACTTTTAACAGTGTTATTCCTGACTCAGAAACACTCCGCGGTTTAGGTATGAAAACACGGCTACGCGCCACCAAACCGTATGTTAGTGGGAAGGTAAGTGATTAGTGAGTGAGTGTAGTACTATACTTTATTATTCTGAGCAGTTAGTATAGGCAATTAGATAGTAATAGGGTATTTGACTGAAAAAATCTAATTAGTCCGTCAGATAGATTATCAAAAAATATTTGACCCGTATTTTTTCTTTTGTTACGTCAACCAAAATTGACGAAGATACGACACTTTTAAAATTGGCAAAACCTCACAAGCAAACGTAAAATGTTTACTGGCTTCTGACGTCACAAGCCGACTCTCGAGTTTTGATGCGTTTTATCTTTCCAAATATTCATAGATACAAAAGAAAAAATACGTGTCCATTATTTTTCAAAACTCTAACTGGCGGACTAATTAGATTTCCAATTTATTGATGCTGTCAACATGCCTATTGGCACTATAGACTGATCAAAACTATTAACATGCCACACCTCTTGCATAAAGGATTTGCAAGGGTAAGCTGCGCTTGCCGCGGTCAGTGCCTGGATGAGTGACCATTCATTACACATCGAGAACCCTTTTTCCAGCACTACGATAAAAATAAATAAGCTGAATTAATAATACTGCCTGTAATGATCAAGGATGGTTAGAAGCCTGAAAGGCTGACAACCGGTCTAACCTTAGGATATCAGCATTGCCCAGTTGGCTTGCGGAGGTCTGATGGCAGTCGCTCCGTTTAAAATACAGATATTCAGCCGCATCTGGTTACACTGGAAGCTGACCCCCCAACATAATTGAAAAAATGCTAGGCTGAATAACCTCTTGCATAAAAGAACGTCACTATCCTGCATTGAAAAAACTAAACGGCTTTGCTAACGAGCATAATATTACAAAAAAACGCAAGCAAGAACTAGCTGCTGACCTAAAAAATCTTGAACGATATCTTCAAATCGATGCCTTCCACGTAAGTTGTCGTAAGCCACAAATTGCAGTTTTCACGCAAAAGCGTGTAATTTTATGTATAATATCTGTTCCAAATATAAAAATAGCAAAAATGTATATATACTTGAGAGCAAATAAATCGAGCCACTCCTATTTTTCACGTAGGTATAATTGTTATTATTTTTGGTATTATGGAGCAGATCAATTTTAAACATAAATCGCCTAAAAAGTTATTTGATAACCTTTACAATGAGGGTAGTTTGTTTTATTTTGAATTATATAATTCATGAAATCAAAACTAATAACGACACGTGAAAAAAGGAGTGGCTCGATTTCTTTGCTCCCAAGTGTAGTTTTTCGGTGTTTTTATATTTGGAACAGTAAAAATGTATTTTACTGTTCCAAATATAAAAACACCTATACATTCGACACTTTTACGTGAAAAACACAAAAATGTAATTTGTGGCTTACAACAACTTACGTGGAAGGCATCGAAATATTCTTTACATAGGTTTATGCGCCAACAAATAAATTCAGAAAAACAATTGCACCCTGAGAAGTTATGTTAAGGAATAGACGTAGCCAAAACTCCAACCGTACTTATAAGTAAATGTGGGTAGAATAAATCTCTAAAACGCTTGGCAAATACATACGACCTCCCTTATAGAAAGACTTTAATCACGATAATGTCGACGTGTAGGTGCATTAGAAAAATTGCTTGTATCAATACCTCTTAAGCTGAATTGCAGACGTGGGTACTCTGAATGTCTGAATTTTGATGAATGTAAATACGGTGGAGGTGTTGGTAAATGCGTGTTTCAAAGAAACAACGTTACGTGTTTTTTTTCTTGTATTTGAGGTACAAAAATATATACTTTACTTTTTACACATCAATAGAATAATGGGAAGAATTTGGTAGGCTTTGGTTTTTTCTTTGTTAATATGAGCCGATTTTTGCCACGTCAGATATTAATGAAGAATATATTCGAAGTTATAACAGATTTCCAATACAAAAGTTTTCATAATTTCAATTTTATTCGAAGAATAAAGTTATCGGACGTTACTAAAATTGGCCCTAAGTCAGTGCTTGATAAAAATTAATGACAATCCTTACTAATATTATAAATGCGAAAGTAACTGCTCTGTCTGTCTATTACCTCATCACGACTAAACTACTGAACCGGTTTTGATGAAACTTGGTACAGAGATAGTCTGGAACCCGGAGAAGGATATAGGCTACTTTTACCCTGAAAAACGCGGAAACGCGATAAACGACATCCACGTGGCTGCGAGCTACCCCTAGTTAGATAAACAGGGTGGGTCAAAAATTGTGGATCAAACGAAACAGGGCGATAGTTGGGGTTATTTGCAGTAAAAAGTATCGTTGTGTCAGAGCCCTAACTTGATCTCCTTAAAAGTTATGACAATTTGAGTGTTTTTAAGAAAATATCAAAATGTGTAATAAATAGGCAATTAGAATAAAATGGGTACCTATTTTATAACAATAAATGGTGTTTAGTTGCTTGAAAGTGCTTTTATGACAGTGATTACCATGATTTATGAATATTGGCACTTTTTTCAATATCTTTTAAGTCTCACCAAAAATTATTTGTAACTTTTGAAACTTACTGTAAAAAAAATGTACTATCAAAAAATACTGCAAATAACCCCAACTATCGCCCTGTTTCGTTTGATCCACGATTTTTTACCCACCCTGTATATATACACCCCTAAATTAAATTCACCAGAAAAAATTTAAGGGTACATACGGAAGCGGTATACTTATTGAAATGTAAAATCATTAATATAATTTATTTAAATCTAACAAAGTTATTTACTTTTGTTTGATCCTGAAAATATGAATAATTTTATGCACATAATACTCTAATACTAGAAATACTACGTCAACGACACGGACTATCAATGAAATTCATCCCACCGCGCGTAAGCTACACACATCATGCACCATTATACGCTTGTGTGAGTCATGCGTCAGTCAGCTATACCGGTATGTAATGCGTGCGAGCGAGTCGATAGCGCGAAATCCGTGCAACACACACACAGTCGTGCTTTCTCCTACACTCCACTCCACGTATTTAAAAAGTTAGAATTTGTTCTGCGATAATGGGGATTTGAATTTGAAGGGATTAGCTAACAGTGATTAGGATCAGGTGATAAGGATTGAAATCAGCTGATAAGGGTGGTAATTTACAGTCTTATTAAAAACTTACAGTTCAGCAATTTTTCAAAATGGCCACCGCCCTTTGTTGTCAACACACAAGCGAGCACTTTGTACAAGATAGTTATTTAATGATATTAGAACATCACTTTGCCCTTTTACTTCGAGTTGTTTTAAAAGTTTGCGACTATCGGGCTCACTCACGTACACTCTCAGTTTGATTTCACTTCACTTGTAAAAATCCATGGGTGTGAGGTCAGGCGGCACGCGGGCCAGGCAATTAGGCCGCCGCAGCCTGTCCACCGACTCCCTAACTCCTCGGTTAGATACTTTCGCTCCGATCTGTCTAGATAAGATTCACCTACGTGCCGGCCTTCTATGAAGTATTAACACAAAGGGTACTCTCGAGACGTGAACTGATAAGCCATCGTAGTTATCAATTTAATAACAGATGTTAACACGTAATACGTATTGCGCGCCCGCGTAAACTTAATAACCTCTCTGTTGCGTTCTGAGAAGTCGGGTTCGGTGGAGAGGGCGCGATGCAGTCTGCTTTGACCTTAGTTTACCGAATATTAAGCTTATTATTATTAGTATTTATCAACACAACACATGTACTCGTAATTACGTATAACAAAAAGAGGTACGCACTCGGCAACGAGAGGATGCGCTTGCACCGCACGACACGCAACCTGATCTAATTACTGCGGGCGGCAGACTGATGTCGCAGGCGCAAGGGTGAGTCGGGGCGGTGTGGCGCGGGGGTGTACTTTGGCGGCCGCTACTGTGCCGCGCGGGATTTTTTATGAACGAATAGATAAAGTGTTAGCGTGTGTGCGTGCGCGTACGAATATCATTGTCAATGTGATTGAACTTTCTTACCAATTATTGATGTTTTTGGAGTACAATCTTGGAAAAAAAAATTTTTTTTTTTTTTTTTGCTTTTTTTATTTTTTTACAGTAACTGATCATGCCCTTAATTTTTTTCTGGTGAATTAAAAATATTCCTGTATAAAGATCAGACATAACTACTATATAGTACGTCTGAGATTATATCTCCCAAATATTTGATTTTATAAGTGCTCTTGATCTTAAAAATATTATAGTTCTCCAATTATATCTCAACATTTTTCAGACATTTGAAAGGTAAAACTAATATTTGGACTACATCTATCAAAAAATGTGATTATGAAATGAATATGAATATCGCCTATAAGATAAATTGAAAACCGGCCAAGTACGTGTTGGGCCACGCGTAGTAATAGGGTACCGTAGTTGCATGCGGACTAAGAAGAGGGCTTAGTAACTTTTCAATGGAATTTTTACAAAATGTTTACTTTTCAAAGTATATTTTATAAGTTGGTCGACTATTACTCGTAAACTTGAAAAGCCTACCTAGCCTGATAGTTTTCCTTTTAACTTCATTGTACTTCTAACGTGAATTTTTTCACAGCACAACTAACCGTTTAGCTGGCAGGGAGGGGGGACACTTGACTCTAACAAAAATTAGCACGGATCCCTTAATTGTTTTCAAAAACCCGCAATATTTTTGAAAGACTTATCCGACAACACCCCACACCATGGGGTAGACGAGAAAAAAAAACATCCCTACATAAGGAGTAGAGGAGGAAAGACAAAAAAAAAATGTTTTCATGATTTTATTTTACCACTTTATCGGCGTGATTCATAATTATAAATATCCATGCCAAATTATAGCTTTCTAGTACTAAGAGCCTCTCGAAGAGGAGCTCGTGGCTAAATAATTACAGCCGCATAGACCGATCTTCCGGGTTAAGCCACGCTTGCCGAGGTTGGTCTGTGGATGGGTGACCATTTACCATAGCGAGTTTCCTCCGTGCCTCGGAAAGCACGTAAAAGCCGTTGGTCCCGGCTGTCATTTGTAGATCTTTGACAGTCGTTACTGTTGGTCAGAAGCCAGAAAGTCTGACAACCAGTCTTACCAAGAGTATCGTATTACCCAGTTACTGGGTTGTGGAGGTCTGATGGCAGTCGCTCCATGTAAAATACTGATATTCAGCTGCATCCGGTTCGACTGGAAGCCGACCCCAACATAGTTGGGAAAAGGCTAGGCAGATGATGATGCTGATAGTACTAAGAGCCTCTGAGCTAAGCTGCGGTCGGACGGACGGATGGACGGACAGACGAACAGACGGACAGACGGACGGACATGGCGAAATTATAAGGATTCCTTGTAGACTACGGATCCCTAAAAAGTATACTTATTTAATACTACTTCACTGAATTAAATAAGTACAACCAAAGCTAGAATTTTCTCAGCAAGCAACGGGTTTTTATTAAAACACTAGCTGTGCCCGCGACTCCGTCCGCGTGGAACTCGGAATACAACATTGTGTCGCAGCAACTAAATCGTGTACATGTATTCCATTTATAATAATAATAGACAAAGGTGTCCCCCCAAGGCACGTATATCTTTTAAACCGTTTCTTTAGGTAGAGTTTCAGCTCTTCTTGATTGACCGTAAAGGTTCATATAACCATAATACTAAAAACGCGTTGCTTATTTCCATACATTTCCTTGCTAAAATGGATTATAATTGAATATTGATATTTATTGTGATAATGTAACGAAACCTTATGGCGATACAATTACGGCTACAACGCCATCTAATCACAATCGGCGAACTAAATCAAAATATTTTACGCAGTGCAGTCTATAAAATGATTTCATTCGAGGTGTGGAATAGGAAAGTACTTTAAATATATAAAACATTCACCTATAGAAGACTTCATTTTATTTTTATAAGTTAGAAATAGGTACTGCATTCAAAGATTTCAAAAAGTTTGATCTGGAAATCGAACCAACCCAAATGCGAAAAAATATCATCTGTATTTTTATTTCACCAATCGATAGGATCAATAATACGGATGAAATCGCTCCAATAAACATTGTGTCTGAAATTGATGGAAGACCATAAAACCAAAATTGACTAACTTATGTACATTTAAATTCAAGCACTTATTAATTGTTGTTAAGTAATTCTTATTTTTTCCACTTCGTTCAATTTAAGACAGTGTGTTTGTTGGAAAGTTTTGATCCTGATTATTGACCATAAAGATATTATGAACAGGTTCCTTTGCAGATGGTATAGCTTTGTCAGTTTGATTCCCGGTTCAGGCAAAAAAATCAGTACAGGCAATATTTCTTACTTTTAAAAATAAAATGAAGTCACCTTTGAGTGAAATTTGCAATTTTTAATATTTAAAGTACTTTCCCTTCATGGCTATGTGTTTTGGGACATTACCTAAGGCTTAAATAAACTGAATAAAACGGCCACGACAGGCTTTGAATAGTTCTGACAACAATGAACAAAATAAAATATATAAAACATTCCAAAAAAATTACAAAAAGTGTATTTTTTTAAAGTGAGGTTTTAACGCAAGACACTGAGCCAGCGACCGTTCACTGTAGCACTTACTTCTGTCTACAGCTTATACTACGCAGTATATGGAAATAATGTTCCGTTGCTCGGCATCTATGAGCAATAGCGTGATAGTTTATATACCAGCATAAGCGCAGGCCCATCAAAATCGATTCACGCGATTTTACGATCCGAATATTAAGCTTATACTTCGTAGTATGTGGAAATAATGTTCCACTGCTCGGCTCCTATGAACAATAGCGTGATGATATATGTAGCAACAAAATTGCCGCTCTTTACGCAACACATCAGCGAAAGTTCCATCAAAATCCATCCACGGGATTTTACGTGATGTCCGGACGGAAAGACAAACAGACACAATAATTCTAAAAAAAAATGTTATGGTTTCTGTATCGATAGTATAGTAGTTACCACCGAATCGAAATTTTGGAAAAATATTTAATTACAGACAAAGTGCACTTTGAATTTTATTAATAGTAAATAGATTTATAAATACATATTTAAGTATTCATAATAAAATATATGAGTATTTCAAATTAATCTATCGTATTATTGCCTTGCACAATTAAAAATTTTAAATACCTACACTTGCTTATGAAATTGAATGTATTTCTCTTCCACTGCCATTCAGATAGATAGGTACCTAATAAATTTTAAATAACATTATCTTCGTTTTTTTATAAAAGCTTAGTTAGTACCTTCTTCGGATAGCATTTCAATAGACCTTTCGTAGACTGAGAATAGTAAATATTCGTTGATTACATTTCCTCACAACGTGATTTGATACACGTAACGCCATCTATTGAAAATAAATGGTAAGTATACACAAATACATGCTAAGTTCTTCTAGAAAACTTAAAATTCGCATAACTTTTGATTGCGTGAACCGATTGCGATGAAACAAAAAACATATGTTACTTGGAGATAAGCACAATATTTATTTATAAAAGTCAACAACATTGGATCAGTTGTTTTTGCGTGATGCTTGAACAAACAAACAGATAAACAGACAAACAGACAAACAGACAAACAGACGAACAGACGAACAGATAAACAGACAAACAGACAAAAATTCCAAAAATGTTAAAAATGGGTTCTATTGGTTATAGTTTAACATCCCAACCAGGTTTTTTCAAAATATTTGCTATGTACAGACACGCCATGTCTACAGATTTATTATATGTAATAGATTTCAAAATGATAACGAGATATCATTCCAGGACAAGCTCGCCATTATACCGGTTGTAAGATACTCATCTACAGAATGGCGTTTCATTTACGAGAACAAAGGGACAAATCAAAATAAAGGGCTGTTCCCGAGTTCTTTTAACTCCAAAAATCTCTTTTATGTCAGTCAGAATTTAATTCGCAATTATAAATTCGTGCCTCTTAAATTAAAGGTACGCATATAATTGACTACAATAGAACTAGAATTTATTTCAGTCTAGTTGTTTTGTTTTATTTAATTAAATCTGTGAATAGATGTAATTTAAATTGGCTGTGAGATTTGTTATTTAGGCTGTCTTTTGAATTCGAGATGAGAATTTTAAAGTGAAGTTTCTTATTGATTGACGTAGGTATATTATATTAGTTTTATTTCTACAAAATTAGTTTCAGCTTGTCTAGTGATCGAACACACGACAAGCCTTGACATTCCAAAGTCAAGCATAAAGATAGAATTTTAGGACGTTTTCTGTTGTCGATTTTGTGCGGTATTTGATTTGCAAGGTTAAGCTACGCTTGCCGCGGTCAGTTCGTGGGTGGGTGACCATTCTTTACACATCGTGATCCCTCCGTGGCCTTGGAGAGTACGTCAAACTGTCGGTCTAGTGTGTCATACGAATATGACAGTCGTTACGTGTAGTCAGAAATCTCAAAGTCTGACAACCGATCATACGTTGAGTCATCAGCATTGCCCAGTAACTGGGTAGCGTAAGTCCGATGGCAGTCGTTCCGTGTAAGGGTCATGGCACGCTATACCGGCACCGCAACGGCACTGCTCCAACCCAGCAATTAACTTATCATTCAAATTAGAGCATTAAATCGTTGGTCGTATAATATATTTCATAATGTCAATATGAAAGAACTAACGGTGGGCAGTCAGCGCGCTTGCCGCTACCATACAACTCGACTCGCAGCCTGCGCTCTGCAAGCGAGCGGACCGCGTGCTTACTGCGCGCCGACTCCGAGTCGCCAGCAAAACAACGTCGTTATGAAAACGTGCAAGTCCTAGGTATGTGTAAGTGTAGGTGTTCTGTTCAATCACAAATGCCATATAACTACTGTGTTCGCGGTGACAGCAACCTTGCACCTCGCGGCCAGCGCGCGAACTGATAGCTTGCATCTCGCGGCCAGCGCGTGAACTGCGAGCATGCACCTCGCGGCCGGCGCGCGGACTTCGAGCTTACACCTCGCGGACGCCGCGTAGATAGCGCGCTGGCTGCTAGCCGTAGCCTAAATTGGCGGTGCCGTGCTGCAGCTGTGCAGTTGCGGTGCCGGTATAATATGCCATGACCTTAACACGGGAATCTGAAGCTAACATAGTTGGGAAAAAGCTACGCAGTAGTTGTTCTGTGGTAGCTTTGTTTGGAATCGTGCCTGATCAATCGCGAGTCTCACAGTATCACAGGACCTTTGACGATCAATAAAAAAACTGCGATTCATCATAGACGGATGCAGTATACAGTAAAAGATGGAAGTAGTACAGCTACACAAAAATAGCTGCCTCGTCCCCAAAATCCATTTCAACGACACCTCTCCCGCATCAGTTATGGACGTGAAATTTCAAAAACACCTGCGGACCCGACCTATCTCAATTTAAAAAGCTGCTTGCTTTACGACCCTAACAAAAAGCGACCGCGGCGTAACCGGGGCAACGGGCATCTTTGCTTAAAAATTCAATATGGCTAAACGTACTTGGACTGTGGGATATATCACGTGAAAGCAATTTGAACACCTCTACGGCAGCACTAAATGTTATTTATGGTAAGCCCACGGCACTCAGTGGATAGCCCACATTGAGTTTCAAAGGATTTTCGGCAGTAACGGCTTTTATTATCAGCATTGTCACATACTTATTGTGCCAACTAATGCTTTGACCAGCGTTGATGTTAAGTCATTTGTCTGTGTTAACGTTGCTGCTGTTAAAACTTTTTGTAGTTTAATAAAATATTAACCAGGCCGGTGACAGAGGCAGATGGCAGAGATGTTCCAGGTATCTTGTACAAGGCTGACTCGGTCACTAATCTGATTATAGGCCTTAATAACCTTTTTGAGCCTAAATCTAGCTGTAGACGGTGATAGGACGTGAACTGTACAATGACTGTGAACTGAACGAGTACTTAGGCCTGTGGACTGGACGAGGACTTATGCCTGTGGACTGGACGAGGACTGTGGGCTGACGTGGACTGTGGACTGGACGTGGATTGTAGCCTGGACATGGCCTATGGAGAGAACGTGGAATGTGGATTTCTTAAAATCATCTAGCCAACGTATTACTTTCCGTGACAGTCAAGACTAATGGAGCCGATGGTATTTTTATCAACGAAATAACCCGATGAAAATCACAAAGTAAAGTTACCAATGGTATTACGTCTCTCCAAATAAAGATAATCTCTTAAAAGTAATCACCAAATGGATACCGAACGAAACACGGGACTCTAATTTTACACAGCCGGTTCGATCAGCTCATCCGCTTAGATAGACAAGAAAACTTAGCTGCCGTAACAATCCGTCCAGCAACATTAGTCAAACTCGGCTTAATACTGCCCGAAATAGACTTAATGTAATCCCCTGAAATAATAATGAATTAGATTGCTAGAGATGAAGCATCTCACCGTGAAATTGAGTCATTCTCACATCACTATTACCGACGCCTTTTGGATTGATTCAAAGAATTTACACCTAATAGAAATTCTAGACGAGTTTCAAGAATGACACGTCGACAATGAATATATACTCGCATAGTGTGTCAAGCTCGCATTAAGCGCTACAAAATAGATTGAATTTTCGGCTTATGCTAACAACGTATATATTCTCAAGCGACTTAAAATAAATCCTAGATGCGATTGCGAAATAGATATGAGAGGAGACAAAGTTTGTCCTACATTGAGAAATGGATTCTGCAAAATGTTTATATTCCTAGTTTGTTTGGGCTACAGATTTGTTGTTGCCTAAACTAGAATGAATTGAAAACATAAATAAGAAATCAATTTATACGCTGCACAATAAAATATGAGTGAACATTCTCATGATGCCTGATGATCTGAAAAGGAACGATACAAGTAGAATGTATGACTTATATCGATCAAACGACTATGTGTTTTCCATGAAAGGATATTCCCAAAAGATAAGCATAAAATCTCTATTCATATAGATGTCTTAAAAGATAACTTAGTAATCATATTAAAAAAGTAGGACAACGCTATTATAAATAAAAATATTTCCTTTTAAAATAAAATTCCATAACAATTTGTCAGCCAAGCGTGTGTTAGAAGGTTTTAGTAGCCTTTACCTCTATTCATTCATATGTAATCTACACATACTTTGCGTTCATGAGCATTATTGTTCCCAAACATATGTATAAAATAACTTTGCTGCTCTGAAAACAGGCTTTGAGCGTCTGTTCCTTCCTTCAGAGGGCCAATGTTATTTTACGCATACTGTAGATATGAATCCTACGTTCAACAGGCACATCTCAAATTCAAATCCCTCACTCTCCAAGGCGTCTATTTTCGCGCCATAGTTTATTTGCATCTCAGTATTTCTCAGCTACGTGAAAAAGCACGCAATGAATAAGTTACAAGAAGGCCACGGGCGCGGGCGAGGTCACCAACAAAAGAGGAATAACAAGAGAGGCTCAACCCTTGAGACAAAAGAAAACTCTTCGACTAACGATGTACTGGCTCGCACTTGACACCCGACGAACGCTGCTACCATTTCGGGGATTAATTTTTAACATGTAGCTATATTTTTGCACGATAGACATTATTTTTTGGTGCCTTTTTAGAAACGGAAGTAAGTTTTAGGTAAACTTGCGTATTTCTAGGGTTGATGTGGATCTAGTCCAATGTAGTACGTTACTTAAAATGTATTTAGTAAAATAAAAAGAAATAATAAAGTAATATCGTCTGTTTGTCATGTCGTAAGTACAATTTCAAATGATACAATTATTATTTTGATTATTAATCTGCAAGATTAGTCGGAAAGTGGGTACTAATCCGAAAGGGTGTTAAAGTACCTACCCATAATAATAAATAACTTTTTCTTTCAACTACGTAGTAATGTTATCATTAGTCACTACAAAACCGATCACAAAGGACGTATTTTTTGCTTAGAACCAAAACAGTGCAGAAATGTGCTCATTGTTGCACTGTTTTTCATTAATACACTGTTTTTTATTTAGATATAAAACCACAGAGGTTTAATGTCTCCCATTAAGTTTAAATGTATGCATTAGATCAAAAAGATACTGGCTGATAATAAAAATCAGCTAAATAAATCCGACTTGGTGAAAAAAAAACAAATGGCGCACCTTTTTAACCATTGTAAAACTTTGATACTTCATATTTAGCAAGAAAAGTAAAAAAAAATGATAAATGGATATTTTATCACGGTAGGTAGATTGGTAGTTGAAAGAAAAGTAGATTACGCACCTCGCTTAAGTGAGTAATTATTGCACTCGTGTTAATTTAGTGCAACATAACACTCGTGCATCAATAACTCACTTTGCGCTCGATGCAACAATCTACTATTGTTCTACAATTTTCCCCAAAAGTCAATAGTTCAAGAAAAATAGCTGTTCAAAGATTTTATAAAATACGCTAAAATCAATCTATCCTCAGCTACAATCTGCTACAATCAGCTGTGTGAAACTCCATTTTCGGAACTCGTAAAGCTAGGACGAAGAATTTATGAAAAAACTAACATAAAAATAATTTTGCATGGAAATAAAATTGACCGAATTTAAAAAAAAAAATTCTTGCTTTAAAACAGTCATCAGTGATACTTTAAGTGATAAGTAACCTAACTGTGTGACTAACTTTACCTATTATTTTTCAGATTCATCGTCGCTTTCTCATCATCAATACGTTGCTTTTAAGAATACGCTACAATTACAGGCCAATATTCCTCACCCACAATAAAAACCTCTAAATCAACGAGCTGTCTCGCCTACAGGAAGGCTAACTCAGCAATCCTGTCACATTGAGGCCATCAGCACCATTGAAAACTCGTTGTAAATCGTCAGCCGGACGCTGGTGGCGCTAGTGTCGCCTCCCCGCGTCCGCCTGGCAACCGCCCAACCTAATGTTTTTACCAACAAAGTTTTTCACTAGACTAGCTGGTATTACTAACAGAAGTTACAACCTAGGGAATACTGTAAACTAAGGTTGAGCTTTCGAAATATATGTATTTTTCAATAGTGTGTAATTTTAAAAAACATTTTTTCTGCTTTATTGCTAGATATACTTTACAGTGAACCTTACCTACTGGGCAAATTTTTCTCATTATTATTTACTAGCTGTACCCGCATGCGTTGCAATGCACTTTTTCCTACTTACTACCTACCTACTACCTACCTACTACCTACCTACTACCTACCTACTACCTACCTACTACCTACCTACTACCTACCTACTACCTACCTACTACCTACCTACTACCTACCTACTACCTACCTACTACCTACCTACTACCTACCTACTACCTACCTACTACCTACCTACTACCTACCTACTACCTACCTACTACCTACCTACTACCTACCTACTACCTACCTACTACCTACCTACTACCTACCTACTACCTATCCCTGTGCGCATGACAAAAGAATTGGCAACATTATGGCCAATTTATGATAAGTATACTATTTTGGAGGAATGAGTGGGTTGCTCGTCGTAAATAAAACAATGATGACGAGGTCAGAAATGCGAATGAACGAATGTATATGTATTTTATTCCCAAAATGCCTTATTTATATTTACAAATTTCGTCTTACAATTCTAACTTAGCTAAACTATATTACAAATATTTACACCAATCATAATCTAACAAACGGCGCGCCCTGCCCCGCGGGGCGCGGGCGCGGGACGAAGTTGAACACCTGCACCGAGCTTATAAATACGAGTTGACACGCGTGCGTCCTCCGCCCGCAGACCCGGTCCATCTTTCCAAGGTGGATCGCGAGGTCGAACGTAGGGCCACCCTCCCACCCGATGAAGACCCCGACGACCCCTTACCCCCCATCACCGTAGACGAGGTCCACACGATAGTGAGGAAACTCAAACCTAGGAAAGCCCCCGGCTCAGACGGTATCACCAATAAGGTGATCAAACACTTTTCCGCCCCGCTCATAGTCCTCATGACCGCCATCTTCAATGGCGCTCTGAGTAATAACATCTTTCCGCAAGCTTGGAAACAAGCCACCGTTATCGGTATCCCCAAACCCGGCAAACCCAAGAGTGAGCCCACTAGTTACCGCCCCATCAGTCTTCTCAATGTATTTGGGAAAATCTATGAGCGTCTCATTTATATCCGTTTAAAGGATTTCGCTGACTCCCGTAAACTCATCCCCGACGAACAGTTCGGTTTTCGAACCCAGCACTGTTGCATTCGACAATTGCACCGCATAGTCGAACACATTAGCTCCCGTTTTATGCGCTCGTACAAAACGGGCATGCTCTTCTTCGACGTAGCGAAAGCCTTCGACAAGGTCTGGCACAACGGTTTATTATACAAACTGTACCAATTCAACGTGCCGGACCGTCTCGTGCTCATCATTCGAGACTTTCTGTCGGATCGCTCCTTCCGCTATCGCCTAGAAGGCACCCTCTCGTCCCCTCACCCCATCCGCGCCGGAGTCCCTCAGGGCTCCGTGCTGTCGCCCCTTCTGTTCACGCTGTACACCAGCGACATTCCCAAACGTGGCTTGGCCAAGTTGGCTCTCTTCGCCGACGACACGGCTATCTACTATTCCGGTAGGAGTCTCGATAGCATCTCTCGAACCCTTCAAACCGCAGCCGACGCCCTTGGGGTCTGGTTCCGGAAATGGAGAATAGAGGTGAATCCCGAAAAGAGCGCAGCCGTTCTTTTCGAGAGACACGGTGATTCCCACACCCACATCCGTCCCGTCCTCATGTTCGGCAAACAGATCCCTTGGGAGATGAAAGCCAAATACCTGGGGGTTATCCTAGACCACCATCTGAGTTTCCGAGACCACATCAAAGCGGTGCGCGCTCGCGCCGCTTTCGCTGTCGGTCGCCTCCACCCCATCCTTAGAGCACGCAGTAAATTGTCACTTAGAAATAAGCTGAGAATCTACGTGACGTGCATCCGCCCCATCTTGACTTACGCTAGCGTCGTGTTCGCACACGTTAAGCCTTGTCGTTTCAAATCCTTTCAAACCCTCCAGAATCGAGTGTTGCGCAGAGCCGCGGCTGCCCCGTGGTTCATGCGTAACGTCCAACTCCACCTCGATCTAAAAATGCCAACCATCAGGCAATACCTCAAACGCATTTCCAAGCGTTACTTCGACACTGCCCCTCTCCATCCGAACCCCCTAGTTGCCGCAGCGGCCGACTACAGTCCCTCTCTCATAAGTAAAGTTCGCCGCCCCAGGCACACACTTTTAGAACCCGATGACGAAATAACCCTCCTCCAGGAGGCGAGTAAATCGACCAGCACAATACACAACGTCCGCCGCCGTCCGGCATATCGTCCTCGCCGACGAGGCCCGTCGCGACGTCCCACCGCCGCCGGTCACGATCCACCGAGCTCTCCCGTCGTAGAGCCGGTCGTCTCTTCAGACTCCGCAGTCACACCGATAATTCAGCCCTCATCAAGCTGTCTCCCCCCCTATGTCCACGCCAGCAACGCCCTAAGCCGAGGTCCGAGTCCCACTAGGGGTCGCCCTTAGTGCTGTTGTTGCAGGTAGTCATGATGTTAGTGTAGTACAAGTAGTTAGCTTAGGTTAAGTATTTTACTTCCCCCCCATTGGCTGGAGACCCTTTAGGTCACGCCAATAACTGCCCGGTTACGTAGAAACCGTCCCCTAGGACGACCTACAGCAGTCAAATAGAAAAAAAAAAAAAAAAAAGTGCGTCCTCCGCACGCATTTCGCCGAGCGCCGATGTCGAGTGAAGATACGTGATTCTCTCTGCTGTCCAGTGTCCATGCTGTCGTGATCATTGAAGATGTGCATGTGCTGTGCTGCGTGGCTTGCTTCATTGCCAAACGCTCTTATCAGAGCGAACTGACGCGTGCGGCGGCGTGGTGTGATATCGATGTTGGCCGCGTCGATATTACGTTGCGTCGCTGGCGCGGAAGCGTCTTTATCAAGACGACGCCTTGTCTCTTACTGTTCTTATTTCTTTGCGGTAGACGCCTGAACGTGTCGTCTTTCTCAAGGCGGTTTCTCTCACTGTCTCTGAGAGGCTCCTCAAAACGTGGTAACGGTGCAGGTACTGGTATTGGTGTATGGTACGGTATTCATGGTAGGGTACGGTATTCATGGTAAGGTAAGGTAAGGTAAAGTGATGAGTATTCTATGTCGCTACACTATCAAACTCTATTAACACTTATTTTAGGTATAGGGACAATATAGATATTATTTTCCACCCACACTCACTCACATACATACACACACACATATTTACATTTTCACAACACACAAACAAAACTACACAGAAAAAAATGAGTTTATTTTTGTATTTGATTTTTACTAATTTTCTTCGATACCGCTATGTTATTGCTGGAAACGGCTATTTAATTTGTTTTTTTTTTACTTTTTATTCGATCGAGGTAAAATTCAAACTTTACCTATGTTTTTTTAAGCAGTAAGGCTTCCGTGAGACAGGCTCGACCTAGTGTGGAAGCCACAGTTATTTTTGTCCTTATATAAAAGCAATCGTATAGAACATCAACATCTGTTAGATTTAAGGATTTTTTTTTGTAGTAATATTTTTTGGTAAATAAATTTATTCTTATTCTTATTTTAAGATCCCAAAGATGGTTCACAACAAATATCGCATGCGTATGTTTTAAGCCCAACACTATGACCAGACAAATAACAGAACAAAGCCATACAAAGTGAACACAAAACTGTCAAACATTAAATTATTCCAAAATCCCAATTACTTATCGTTTAAATTCCCATTTCGGAATCCGTAGCTATTAGTTATAAGCTCTAAATTCCGAATTACTCGTGTTCAAATGTAAGCATTAACATATCGTGCAACACCGGCCCGTATTACTAATTAAATTAAGCAATTACGTCGAATTCCACGTAAAACTAGTATCCTACAATTCTACAACAATTTAATACGTGAATTCAACAGTAAACAAAGCTAAAACAAACGAAAATTCCTTGAAATTGAAACACTAAAGCCAATTTCATTAGTTACATACACAAAGTTAAACAGAAACACATTGCAGTAATGTTATACTCAGTTCCCGTGGAAGAAAAAGTGCCAAGAGAGAATGCTATCAGGCAAGAAACCGAACGGATCGTGCAATAAGCGAGTGCTATAAAAACCTACAACATTAACAACTCGTCCGGGAATAAAACCGCGTTACAACAAGACAGAGCCGGCAACACCCATTCACAAACAATGAAAGTACGCATACCTACACGATGTTGTGTTAAGACGTCGATACATGACGCGTTGTGGTCCGCCATTTTCGTTTTGTGGTTGACAAGTGGACCACGTTACTAAAATTATTGTTTTACACACACATTGGTGCCGATTCTCTTGTTCACCAACTAAACTAAAATTAGAGAATTGCTAACTTTTACTGACAGATAGCGCGAGAAAAGGACGGTGATAGACAACAACTAAGTTAGAGATGTCAAATTAGTTTACGCCTTGAACTTCGCCGTGTTTTTAGTTGACACGTTTTAAATGTCGTCTATGTTTATATGGAACTTTTATTTCAACTAAAGACAGCTCTTATTTCCGTATGTCTCTTTCTTATTTTATTAGAGTGAAAAAGATTGCAATAGCCTAAATTAAGTTTAGTTTGTCCATAACAGAATCGGCACCAGTGACTAACGCACACTGCACGGTGAATAAGATTCTTCAAAAATGCTTCATTCAATTGAATGCAACTCAATAAACTGAGTAGATCACTTGAATTTCTGTTCACATTACTTAGAGAGTAATTGTAATCCTTAAGAAAATCTGAATTGCGTTACTCTCAACTCTAGATAAGAGGCCATTACTAGGTACTTGGCTATTACCAATTCTTTTTTACATGTGAGCTTTTATACGTAAAATCCTTTAAGAGACTTATTTTAAGAGCGTAATTTTGTCAAAACCTTGTACAAAATATAATCGACGACTGTTTTTAAATAATTACTTTATTGAATTCTATAATATATCTTATATATAAAATACTTCATAATTACAAACATTATGCAGTATGTATTGGGAATAAGAATATTCAATACTAGTTTTTTGGGGTGCATGAAAAGAGCCAAGGTCACACTTTTTGTGACCACGGAAGCCTCATAGGTTTGTTGTTCTCGTGTATTTTTGTGATCGGCACATTACATTTCTAATGTTCTAAACATTCTTCAACCAAAATGATTCTTATATTTGTATTTATCTGTTCTTTTACTAACATTATTTGTTATACTAATCTATCTTCATGTAGTTTTGTGGGCGGCTCGTGTATAAGCTGCATAACATTTAGTAAACAAAGCTCCAAAGCGCTTCCAAGCTTACACTAGTGTATCCTTATCCGTTGCATTGGTAAGAAATTATCTAGGTTTCAGCTCACAGTTATGTGGTTGGTCGTGTGTACGGTGCACAACATTTAGAAAGCAAGACTCTCATTACTGCATCCATTTGTCACAGGCGCACCGAGCGTTTGCTACTGCGAGTTATTTGTTCTCTTACCAATGAAGTATCTATCACCACAAAGTTTTGTGGTCGGCTCTTGTATAAGGTGCGTTATATTTAGGAAGCAAGGCTCTCATTACTGCAACAATTTGTCACAGGCACACCGAGTGTTTCCGTTTCCTACTGCGAGTTATCTGTTCTCTTACCGATAAAGTATCTATCACCACAAAGTTTTGTGGTCGGCTCTTGTACAAGGTGCGTTATATTTAGGAAGCAAGGCTCTCATTACTGCAACAATTTGTCACGGGCGCACCGAGCGTTTCCAACTTTACACTACCGACGCTTCTTACCCGGCTCAGTTTGATGTGGTCTCGCCTAAAGTGCGTACTTGTCTTGTCTATGGACGTACAACTATCCCGAAAAGGATTGAAATAATTTAAAGTTTTTGTTACAGTTCTTAAGAATGCCGATAAAAGTGGAAGATATGCTTTAAATGGGGAATTTGGCACTTACTAAAACGTTAAATTTTAAGCGCTAATTAAGAGTCTTATTTTTGTTTAACTTTTCTAACAACGGGTCTATAGAAATCTAGTTTATGGACTGTTTGGAAATTTAAACGAAGAATGCACTGTTTCAATTTTTTTTCTTAAACAAAAACTGACTCAGGGCGTTTGTCTACCGCCACCGTCACCGAGAAACGAGGTTATTTCGGACCGAGTTCGGAACGACGTGACGGCGATCGTGTGTCCACCGCGACCGACCTCGGTGGTTCTCAACACAAGACAAAAATCCGTGCACCGGCGCCGTCAATCTCGGATGTAGTGGACAAGAGCAGACGCGTTTTGTATTGCCGTCATTTCGGTCCGTCACGATCTCGACGGAGTTCTAGCGGTAGCGCCGATTTACTGACAATCTCGGTGGCCGAGATGACGGCGCTCGGATGACGGACGTGCGGTGGACACGCGGTCATATTAATGTATGTATCGCTACTTCGGCAACGACATCTTCTCGGTAACGGCGGCAGTTGACAAACGCTCTGATGGTTGTGCAACAATTTCATTAGTCGAATTGGCTCCCAGGTCTCGCCAATAACTGCTCGGTTACGTACAAACGATCCGCAAGGACCTTCAACAAGCAGATTAAAAGAAGAAAACTACGAATGGTTATAAATAAAAGAATTGATTAAAACCGTAAAGTAGGTACATTGCAACACACAATAACACCCTTTTCTCTCGCTACAATATTTGAAAACTTTATGAAGTCTCGACGCTATAATGCAGTGATTTCACCTTCACCGTCACCTGTACAAAACAAAGTAAAATCCACCACAAAAATCATAATTAAACTCCTTAAAAGGGGTAAACCAACAGATGTTAAGTTAAAAAATATGGTAATTGTTAAAATTAAACAAGCAATCTCATTGTGTACCAAACGGGGGCCGACTCGATGGCGTTCCGTGAAAATGGGCTATTGCCTCTAAATGTACCAAGTTTAAACAATGATTAGAATCTGGATTTATAGTAATTTGCAATGTAAATGTTAATGGAATCGGTTTATGAGCTGCTTCGAAAATATGGCCTTTACCCACTTTAGGTTATCGTTTTTTATTCGATTGAAGGCATAGATAGGCTAGAGCTTGATATCGGGACATAATCAACAGCGCCGTTATCTGAGGTCATTTAGTCGGAAAAGTTAGTAGGCTTAGGTCTAAGGAATACAATTTCTGAACCTATTTAGATAATATTTATATTGTACCTGTTTCGTTGTTCGCTTGACATGCGATATTAAATATCAATATTACGATTTCAATGAAGAATAAAGACTATGCGCCAACTTATACGCACCGAAGGGACGGTGTACTGAAATATGAAACAGCGAATTCATCCATCATTTTGAATTGAAAATAAGTAATAATAAGGAAGTTCCTCTCTCTAGAGCCCTGACCGCCGGTAGCTTGGACCCTGTTCCCGATGCCGGTGGGCTGCTATATTTTATATTTTTAAATATTTTAATTGAAATATTTGAAAATAAGTTTAGTGTATACAGGGTGTTAACGAATACGTGTAATTCCTTCAAACCACATGATCTATTAATGGTATAGATTAACCCCGCACGGAATTTAGATTGATTAAAAATAAATATAAACTTTTTTTTTCCAAATATTTTTTTATTGTATTGAAAATTTCGATGCCATGCATAAATTAATGAAGGCACGGCGACACAGCTGACGGGCAAAACTAGCGCGATATCGCTTCACGCAGTCAGTTAACTTGGAACGCTAAAATTATTCAGATAAAGAATGCGATGGTTCATTTTTTGAAAATTGTTTTAGTTGATTCTGAAAAAAACTTGTGCAGGGTCAATCAGTGTCACCAGTAGATCACGCAGTTCGAAGGAATTACACGAATTCGTTAACACCCTGTATACGAATAAAGGAGATACTTACTAATAATTTATTTATAACTGGATTTTTATGGGAATTTTCCAAATTCACGGGGAATATATAATTTACATATTGTAGTTGTTTCAATTTATGTTTTAAAAGGTAAATAAACTGCGTGTAAAGGACAGGTTACCTGAAAATTAAAACAGTGAATTCATTCCATTATTGTGAATTAAAAATCAGTGGAAAGTATCCCGGAAGCTTTACGAATTTTCCGATAAAAAAAACGTATTTTGTTTTTACAAAATACGGTGTATTAATACAATCTGAACACCAGCAGTGTGTCAAGCCAAGTTCGAAACAAATTATTTAATCAAAGAAAATGTCGCTTGCCGTTCATGTTGAAGAGCCTGAGTTCGAAGCTAGCCCGCACCTCAAACTCTTCGAATTCATATACGGATCAGAATTTTATTATTACTTGCATTGAGGCGCGATTCCATTAGGTAAGTTACTTGTATGCAAGTTGCAAATTGCATATAACTTGAACAAACCTGCATACAAGCTGCAACTTACATGAGGTAGTTTGAACTTGTACATTTTTTTATTCAAGTGACGTGCAAATTGAACGCGCAAACGTTAGTTGCACTTTTCGAATTACGAACGAGTGATGTGTACGGGCATAGTATCTCTCGCTGTACAAATTATCGAAACATAATGGCTGTTAGGTGGGGGCACGAGAAAACAATTATCTTTATTGAGGAGTAGCAAAATAATATCAATTATTATTGATGTCCAACTCAATAGTTGAACGTCTCCGCTTGTATGCAAGTAAAACCTGCATGCAATTTGCACACTCTCGAAAACATGTTTCTAATGTAAGCAATTTGTACGCAAATGTGACGTTATACTTGCATGCAAGACTTGCCTAATGGAATCGTGCCTTTAATGGTGAAAGAAAATATAGTAAGGAAACATGTACAATAGAGGGCACCAAAAAAAAAATTACTACGCACTAAGCCAGCGTAGTGGATTAAGGCCCTTCTCATTTTGAAAAGAGGCCCATACCCAGCAGAAGAACAGTAATGGGCTGATTATGTAGTATGTATCCTTTATGAAATCTATAAAAACACAAATAATTACCTAACTTAAATTGGACCAAAAACGATCGCAGAATTTGAAGTCTCCGTACAGAATAATTTGAGCTCGTCCATTGCAGAACCGCGATTCACACAACCTTTAGACGCATTCATCGAATCTGCTCCTCCTATAGATGTAAATTAGGATGAAAATTCAAAAGAGCACTTAGTTTTAAACCGGAATCGGGCCACTTCAAGTATTAATTGCTTTTGGTGGCTCATTGTGAGTCAGATCTGTGGAAGTGAGATGCAAATTACGCTAAACTTTGCAACTGCCCCACTTTTCTAACGGAAATGTGAAAACTTTCATGAAAAACAACGCCTGTGGAATAGAAATTTCTATCTATAGTTTAAAAAAGTGTGTTTTTTTCGTTTGGTTTGAGATTATACAAATTGGAGGACATTTTTGGAATAAAATCTGGAACACGGATGAATGCGACTGCCTAACGTACCTCCCGGATGAATATGCAAAAATCTTAATCCTATCCTAAATAATATTATAAATGCGAAAGTAAGATTGTTGGTTTGTTACTCTTTCACGCCTGAACCACTGAACCGATCATCCTGAAATTCTACGTATACGTTGTCAGGTGTACAGAAACGGACATAGGGTACCTTTCATCCCGAAAAAAAGTATGTTCCCGAGGAAAACCACAATAACTTTCATAGATGGCGCCACGTGTCTTTCGAATCACGATTGAATTATATTATTATAGAAACTTTAGTAGTGTGTTAAGAATTTTTTTTGAGCTTAATTAACCCGAGCGAAGCCGCGGCAAAAGGCGCGCATAAAGCCGCGGCATTATATTAGGAAGTGTTGCAGTAGGCATATAGCCAGGTCATGCCAACGACCACTTCATATTGCTATTATTTTAATGTATTTTATTCAAAATTTGCTTTTAATTTTTTAACTGTAATTTACTTTTATTTTTATAACTATTGAATTTTATTAATTTCCAATTATTTTTATTTGAAATTGACATTAATTAGATTTTTTGACATTGTATTTCTGTTATGATGACATTGTATTTATTTTTATATTGTGATTTGTATTTATTTCGTGTTGCTATAATTGTAATTTAATATGGGAGAACCTGAAATAAATGGATTTTGATTTTGATTTGAAAAGCTAGTTAATAAATACATACATTACGCGTGAAGGTAGGCAGAAACTATAAAACGCCACATGCTACAATCCTTACATACTCCTTTCGTTTCGTCCACGTTCATACATCTTGTCATACACGCACGCCGGTTGAGAGTACTATACGCACCTGTCCTTTTTGAAGAACACAGCCAATTCCATTGATATAGGTATGTCTTTCTAGGGCGTCCTCAACCGGCGTTGACATCTTCCTTATAAATTCCTTTTTAACCGACTTAAAAAAAGACGGAGATTCTCAATTCGTCGGAATCTTTTTTTATGTATGTTCCCCGAGTACTCAAATACGCCTGGACTGATTTGGAAAATTCTTCTTTTGTTTGAAAGGGTATATACTTCACAGGTGATCCCATGGCTATCAGGTCAGGATCTGATGATGATATCCTGGAAAAATCGAGGGAACTCTTCAAATTTTATAGGCACACTTGAAGCGATTTTTTGTTTGAATAAGTATCCTCCCATTTAAATTTCGTGAAGATCTGACATTTAATAATTTATTAAGACCCTCGGAGATTGACAATGGAACTCTTCAATGGACAACAGCAAATTACCCGAGATTGCTGTAATTGCATGTTTATGTATTGTTTATGCCACTTAAAATGGAAAAATAAAATTACTTTAATAATAAAAGGAAAACCCACTTTAAAAAATTATTAAAAGAGTAAAATAATTACATTATAAAATGAACAGTTTCATAAGTCGGCGCTAATCCACGCTGAAAAAGTATAGCAAAATAGTATAGCGTAGTTGGAATTGCGCTTAACTATGTATCGCATGATCAAACAATAAACGATGAGAGAACAACATTTCAATCATGAAATGATCAATATGCTTACACGCTGCCCAACTAATCAATGCATAATTGATTCGAATTCAGCCATTAATCGTTCTATATTTGAATCTATCTCATTAAAATATCCAAAGCGATGCCATTTGTACAACGGATCGGCAATTATGGTGAAGTTTAAATCATTTCCTACTATTCAGTTCTATTAAATGAATGTACATAGTTAATGTAATAATTATTCTCATTAATCAAACTAGCCATTCCAAAGTAGATAGGTATGATTGATTGTAACCTATACAGAAGTCACTTGACATCGCCAAATAGAACTAAACTTTAAATTAATTGGTTAAATTACGCGTGTTAGCTGGATATCGATAGATCTCGATTTAAATAATTTGTTGCAGCTGAAAATCAGCTTTAGGTGGTAGTAGGTACCTAGTACTGCCACGTGACACTGTAGTGAGCTGATGGCCTTTTTGGTACTTATTTTTTGTCATTTTCATGAGACCTACGTATTGTTTATTGTATTGTGTGCCAATGAATACCTACAATATTTTCTTTCATTCTTTTAAAATAATATTTTATAAAACAACCAATGTACCAAGCAGATTTACTATATTTTTATTTTTAAAGTATTCTATTGACAAAACTCAATAAGCCTATAAAGTTTTACCAATAGTATTTGAAGTAACCATATATATTTCCTTTTATGTAAACTACATTGCTTCAAGTACCGATATCAAGCTATGAAAAGGAAGGAGGTTTTCTGTACAGATTTTTCACTTCTTCTATGGAGATAATATAACTTGTCGAAAAGCGATGACACTCAATACTTATCTAATCTTATCTTAATAGAAAGAACAGTAGTGAGACTAACGCGGCATTCTACGTGAGCGATCTAGAACCGACGTGAAGCGGCGCGGCGCGCAGCGAAGCGAACGCGATCAGGGGCCTAATTCTCCTAAAATAAATCTTGATAAATCACAACCGAACCAAGGCCGAACCGTTCATTCAGACAGTTCTCAATTTCAAAACCTATCAAAATGTTTGACACAAAGAACAAAATCAATCATTTTGAAAGTTCTCGAAAACAAAAACTGACTGACGGTTGTGGTTCGATTGCATTTGGCAACAATTTATTTTAGGAGAATTGGGCCCCAGTTGGCTCAATATTTTCGCGCGAACTGGATGCGGTGCCGTACAGTGCTACTGAATGGCGGCTGCGCCCGGCGGGCGGTTTGCGAGCTCGTAGGACATAGCCGCCGCTTCGCATCGCATCGCATTGAATTCGCGTGTCACCGCATCGAATCGCTTCGCAATTCGCGTTCGCGTTGAACCGCCTACGTAAAACGTCGCGTAAAAAGTAATAGAGATCCTTGTGCAAGAGTTCGTCCAGGGAAGGTCTACCTCCCTCCATACCATACCGTAACCACTTACCATCGGATGGGCCGTTGGCTTGTTTGCCAACCTATTAAATAAGAAATAAAATAGTTCTATTTTATTTAAAAATAAAAATCCTTCTTGCCGTACTATACATCGGTGTATGTAATAAGGGATTACGTTAAGTCATAAAAAGAAAATTTTAACCAAGAAATTCTGTGTAAGTTAGGATCTGGGAAACATTTACTGCAAATTCTAAAAGTTGACCGGAGGAACGAGTTACTTGTAACAAATCACACTCGGTTTAACTACCTAGTGCTAAGCTAAAGTAAGAACGCTTGTGCACTGCGTCCGATCCGAATCCGAGGACACTCGGCTGCAAATCTATGAAATTCGGATCGGATGCAGTTTACAACAGTTCATCCAAACAGTACTGCAGCTTGTTCGGATCATATTTTCTTGGATTCAGATTGAATGCAGTAGGCTACATGTCAAAGAATCGACAAACAAGTGCGCGACATGTAATGACATTGAATGATACAACGCTGTGTTGACCAGTCAAGCTCATTAGCTTGACTGGTCAATACAGCGACAGGTCAAATGTTCGACAGGTTGTTGGAGCTACATTTCAGAGCTTTAAGAAGGCGTTGGAGCGACATTCAATGGGGTATACTCACCCATTGGATAAGTAGTCAAACCGAGAGTAAGCGAAGCGAGCTCGAGACTTGGAGCAACTTGACTTGGTTAGTTTAGGTTCGAAGGAAATGACCGTCATCTCCTTCAAGTGGTTTATCTTGTACCGCTCAGAAATAGGAATCCTCTCAGCGGGGCTCCGTTGGCTTATTCAAATCAATCGGCTTGATAATCGTGTCTTTACTGTCGCTCCAACGACATGTCGAACCTCTGTCATGTCGCTTGAACAATCAGTAGAATAGTTGACCTGTCACTCTAATGACATAAAGATAAAGAATCATTTATTTGAACACAGTACAAAGAGACACAACATGTAAAAAATGTGATATAAACAAAATAAAAAAAGTCTTGGGTATGTGTCTCACGCTGGACCAAAAAGGTGTCCAGATCAGCTTAATGTCAAGCACTTTATGTACTTGACGCTGGTTTTCGTCTGGAACCTTTGTGCTCCACGGATGTCAGTCAGCGGTCATGGCCGTTCACTTTCACATGGCGCGCACTTGTTTGTGGAACCTATGACATACAGTCAACGCAGTGCACAAACGCTCTAAGGCTGAGCCACCAGAGCTGTGCTAAGCTGCGTAGTGAGGAACGTGTTTTGTAAGCACCAATAGAATCACTTCATTTACCTAGCTTCGCTCTGCGCAGCTCTGGTAGATATACACCGCTCATTTGTACACATTACACATTCCTCGCACAGCTCTGGTGGATAGGGTCACACCGTTTCACATCCTCGCTACACATTTTCGCACCGCACATTTTCCTCGCACAGAGGACGGTGGATGCTCAGCCTTACTCAGCTTTCGGTTGTAGTGTCAGCTGTAGGAACTTATAATTTCAATCCTAGCACCGCCATACTTACTTAAGTATTCAATTTACAAATAGCAAACACTAGTTAATTCACACCGAATCCGACAAAACAAGTATCACTCAAAAAATTCAGCAAAACACTACAGTTCCAATAATAATTTATTCATCAAAATTAAAGTGGACGAACAGCGAATACAATAATAATTTGAAAAATGAATCCCCAATTAAACTGAGAAAGATATTGGAAATGTAATTTACGTTATGGCACGCATTTCGTTGAACAAGGAGTTAATTAGTAAAATGCAACGCTGAGCACACGATTGGTTTTGTGTCATGTCAGTCGTTTTCAATGCGTGCACGGGTAGGGTTACCATAATATGATACGCAATTGTTGCATTTGACAACATACTGTCTGCATGAGACAGGCATTGATGTCCTGTTGATCCTTGATATGCGATCCGATTCCTTGAGACGTCGAGTCCGGCTATAAACCATCTGCATTAATTCGATCAATTGATTAGTTATAGCTTGATAAATTTAAGAAAAATAAAACAGTATTTCCTTAAAATTGAGAACTTTCCTTTAGTTTGCCGTTTAACATTACTTCCTAGAATTTGATCCTAACAAGCGACCCTGTGGAATGGCGCACTAAAACAGGCAGTGTTTAGTTTTTTTAATCTTCGTTTTCTCCTAGGATAGTTGTTTTTTATTTTTTTATGCCGTGATTGCGGTTTTAATTTTTATCAAAATCAGCCCCGAGACTCCTTTGAGCATTTTCCGCTATTACCTGTACTTTCGGATGTGGCCATCCATGCCCAGTTGAAAATTTCAACCTGTATGATAATGTCAGCCTGTATGTGTCCCGCTGCAGAACAAAGGCTTCTTCTCATACAGAGAAAGAACTGCTTCCGAGTATTCTATTATTATTATTTGCAACTCTTTGGAATCACGACTCATCTTCCGTGTGGAAAATGTCCGGTCCATCGGAAGGCATACGGGGGACACAGGTCCAACGCGCAGAGGCCCCTTTGAGAACTTTAATCTAAAATGGGGTGGGGCACCAACCGGGGACTATCCACGGCTGCACTATTGGAGTACAGTCATGAACCGTCCCAGGTGGGTGCATGACTATTGTAAAATATGGTGAAAATATCAGGTCTATGGGTAAGGGTGTTAGGTGGACTGGATAACTTCTATTGTCGGAAGAAAACGGCGTCTGCCTTTCAAGATTAAAGTCATTATTATTATTGTAATTTTCGGTTAATTGTTTGTAAAGATATTAACGTTGTCGCCTAAAATGTGCGAAAAAAGCTCCGTTTTCACTAAACTTCTAGGTTTCAAAAACATTTAAAAAAACGGGTTACTATGTATTGAATATAGATAACAGGAAAAGATGAAAAAGTGTACATTTCTCGTACGGAGCCCTGATTACGCGAACCTAACTCGCTCTTGATCGGTATTCCTTTACTTAAAATTACCTTAACATTTCTACAACCGCCTCGTTGGTCTACTGGTCCTAAGCGCGACTGCTGAGCGTGAGATTCTGGGTTCGATCCCCAGGTCAGCCAAAGTATCATAAGTTTTTTCCGTGTGGCATTTCTCTGTAGCAGCTCGAAATCTGGAATTATGCCCGGTTGATAGCAATAGGCTCGCCCCCTATTACATGGGACTTAAACATAACTGCGAAATGAGGGTGTCACTATAAACCTCTGCCCATCCCTTCGGGGAATACAGGCGTGATGATGGTTCGTACATGTGCCCATAGATGTAGCAACTATAAATTTTACTGCGAACAATACGTCGTGAACATTCTCCCCGGGTTGAAAGTCCGTAGGATTTCCAAAGGAAACAAGACAAGTTGTCAAACATAACATATAAGATATATATAGTTTATAATTATAAATGACAGATATTTAAAAAAAATCTGATATTTTATATCTACGCAAGCATTCATGAATTTTGGAATGGTAACCCTATGGCTATGGGGCTAATGAGAACGTAAATATTTCAATATGGCTGACAATATTTTATTGATAACTGCGTCGGTTGCATGCTACAGAATATGAATTGTAGCTGGCATGATGTGGAATTAATTGGTAGATTCTGGGAATTTGATGGGTACGCTCAACGTTGACAGACATAATCTGCTGTATGTTTTATTCAATTTAAGTATACTGAATTATATTATAAACTAGCTGACCCGGCGAACTTCGTACCGCCATTTTTTGCGACGGTTTTTTACTATTTCATTTATACAAACCTTATCCTGACAAAAACGAACACACAAAAAAAAAGAATTATTCAATTTGGTGCAGTCGTTCGGAAGTTATACACGTACATACATTTCGGCGATTCATTTTTATTCATATAGATAATTAATAATAATAATTCAAGACTGCCTCGTTGGTCTAGCGGTCGCAAGCGCGACTGCTGAGCGTGAGGTCCCGGGTTCGATCCCCAGGTCGGGCAAAGTGTTATTGGGTTTTTCCATGTGGAATTTCTCAGTAGCAGCCCGGAGTCTGGATTTGTGCCCGGTTGATCGCAATAGGCTCGCGCCCTATTACATGGGACGTAAACATAACAGCGAAATGTGGGTGTACTATACATACACCCCTGCCAACCCTTCGGGAAATACAGGCGTGAGTTTATGTAATAGTAATAATTTGTCATTGCAAAGCTCAAAGGTCTTATTTATTTATTTGTCTCATGCACATAATTATAATACATACCTACAATAAAATAATTGTCAGTATTAGTACAATAATTCTGTAAAGCTATTGCAACAATACATGCAGTTCACTGTGAGTCTTATACTCGTAGCTATACAAATCAATTAATGAAGTTAATATTGGATAAGTATTCATTCTAAACAAACCTTTGAAACATTTTGCCTAAATTATTTTACCAGTTCACAAAACATTAAGGGCCTTTTCACTGTCATGCGGGTTCGTGCCCGCATGCGTGTGTCACCCGCACCCGTGGCGCCTGAATTTCACCTTTTCAAAGATGTATTTATTGTGATGCGTGAAACACGCACGAAAAGGTGAACTGCGAGCGCCACGCATGCGGGTGACACACGCACGCGGGCACGAACCCGCATGACAGTGAAAAGGCCCTTAAAGAGGTTTTCAATATCTGGCATGAAACTCTCCACTCGCCATACTCTATTTCATATTAACACTAGACAAATTTTCTTTTTTGGTCTTTTTTAACTACTTACTTTGGTAAGCGCACAAGGAAATACCTACGTCACGCCGACGTTAGTGAATGAGCTACCCCCTATGTTGATAACATGTGTAAAATACAAATATCATCTTAAGAAAATCCTGAAAAAACACTACCTATCTGTCATTGTGTCCATAGACCTTTGTAGCAGGTCGCCTGCTTCAATTGTTAGTAAATTTAATAGGTTAAATAAGTTAGATAATTTTACATTATATGTGTGTACAAATCATTTTTTTTTAATTGTTAGACGAGAACAACTGCCGACAAACTGTTATGCAGTTTGGCAGAACTTAAGTAATTTTTGTGCAGATAAAGAATAAAAAAAATAAGATCCATTTTAGCAACGAAATGTATAGAAATAAACAATGTGTTTGCTTCCAGCAAAGATTCAACACAGATGCTTTTATGAACCTTAACGAGCAATCCATACGAGCTGAAAGTCTATTTGAAGGAAATGGTTCAAAAGATATTCGTGCCTTGTCAGTTTTGTCTAATGTTATACAAGGTTAGTCGGAAAGGGGGTACTAATCCGAAAGAGTGTTAAAGTACTCATAATAATGAATAACTTTTGTTCTACAACTTTCCTCAAAAGTCAATAGTTAAGGAGAAATAGCTGAACAAAGATCTCAAAAAAAAATCGCTAAAATCTATCTATGCCTAGTTATGATCAGCTGTGTTTACATTTTAGGTCATATTTGGGGTCATGAATCAGAAGCACCATTTTCTGAATTTGAAACTAAAATAATAATCATTGTGCGTGAAAATAAAAATTATCGAATTTTTAAATGTCTTGCTTTAAGACAGTCATCGTGGCCCGCGGATTAGTACCCCCTTTCCGACTAACCTTGTATTAAATGGAGTTAAGGTACATAGTTATCATAATGTCTTTAAAATTTAATGGCTCATTACGGAAAATGTAGGGGTTAATTAACGAGTAAACAAAAGTTACTTAAATTCCCAAAACAGTAAATAAAATAACGCATTTTCCCAAAAGGCTACACAAAAACATTTTTCATGTCATCAATTTAGAAACGCCTTCACGTTGCTTAATAGCAAAATGTATTACACTGTCGAAAGTCGTATACTTAGTGTTTTTTCGCCATCATATTTAAATAAGTACTGTTGGGACCACAAAGCTGCCACAATGTTTCAAGAAAACTTCTTTTTTCCTTAGGCTATGAAGGCAGCTGTAGAGCGCTGAGGTTGATATTAGCACCCTGAGAAAACTCAAGCACCAAAACCAAAAACAAATTACAATAGGAATAGGTGTAAGAATACTACTGGTGTGATTTAAATTAGTGCTCTTCAAATTGGTGCGCTAAATGGAATGCCTCAAAAACTGTCAGCCTGAGTACGTTGTAGGTACCAGTAGTACCTACAGTTTTATATAGCTCCTTCTATGATTATAATTATCTTTTTATTGCGTATAATTATGTATTATTAGCAACTAATAAAGGTTTACAAAATAGATTTGTAAAATCGTAAATTACAGTCAAATGCTTGCAACTTTTATGAAATTTGATTCTACAATTCACTTTAATTAGCTATTTGGAAGCAAAGTAACACGTTAACCTACATATTTTATAGAGCATCATAGCATATGAAGAACTATGTAAACTTATGGGTGTCTTTCCACCAGAGATGTGATATGCAACGTTGCTGTGGATGCCTTTGATAGATAGCATACCTAGCACTGGTGGAAACTGATTCATCTAAGCTACGTTTTTATAAGGAAGGATGCGTGCTGTGGATGCGTACTATGGACGCGAGCTATGGATGCGTGTGTCAGAGTATGTAGAATTGTAATAATTAAAAGCTTTTTATATTATATTACGTATATTGTATTTCTTGTTTATTTTCACTTTTAAAGCGTTTCTAAACGAAGAGATAACCATGAGTCATGATTTCCGAACGAAAGTTATGATCTGTGGCAATGTTTATTCAATACTAAATACTATTTATTTCAAATATTAAAAAGTAACAATGTCATTATCATTAATGATGTTTAGAATGATCCTTATATTTTATTTTATTATTTCAACTTACTAATTTGTCATTATTCCATAGATGTATAATTAAAGTAAGCTCAGTTGATGTTATGTTTTATGGAATCTTATTTAAAGGTTACAATCTAATGCTTTTAAAAATAATGTAAATATTTGACTATGTTTCAAAACAGTTCTGCTAAATTAGATTTTATTATTATTAAGTACCAATGTTTAAAGTTATTTAGTTAAAATGTATGACAATCTCTGATTGGTTGAAAATGGCGCCTTATGATTACTTTTGTGCTATTGTTTGGTAAAGTTATAAAAAGGGAGGTAATTCTCAAAATTAGGCTGGTCTATATTTTTACATTAGTCTTGGAACGATTACAGGAAGATACTAAGTTAAGTACTTTGATTGTTATTTTACACTGTTACTATGCTAGTCTGATTATAAATATGTCTATGCTAATTTGATTGTAAATAATTATATATTATTTGCTATGTGTGTTTATGTATATTATTTAGCTTGACATTGCTATGGTCTGACCTATATTATTTTATTATCTGACTAGCTTGTCCTTATTATTTTCTATTCTTGTGAGTAATTATATTGTGTATAACATGTAACTAACAACTAACCCAAATACAAGTACTCTCAGTGGTGGAGAGTCTATGTTGGTTTCATTTACCATACCCGCTGTGCCCCTGATAGGTAGATATTGGTCTTAACTGTAATGCTATGCTCACTATATCCATTTCTATAATCATGTCTACCGACATTATTGCTATTCCTAATATCTAGTACATTGATATTGCTAAATTATTGTTCAAGTGAAATAAGTAATAATTAGTATACTTTAGTCAAAGATATTTGTAGTTTTCATAATAAACTATTCATGGTAAATAATTCTGGTTTATATATTATTCTATCTTTCTCTCATTACATTTATACATACCTACAGCTAGCTATATGATTATATGTCTATATAATCTAACACGTGCTATGGATGATCGCGTGGGTGTAGCTATGTGCAGAGCAGTGTACCTACAGTAGGCGCGCGTTTATCACCGAGCACACCTTACTCGCTCCGTTATGTAGCTTAGCATCAGTGAAAACGGTCAAATAGCTTAGTAGCTCAGCTTTTACATTATCGTAGCATAGCTGCATAGCACATCTGCACATCTGCATGCATAGCAAACCTAAAAGACTGCGTGCTTCTGTTCAAACTTCCCTACAATTCAAAATGCGCTCTATTTCTTACCTTTAAACCCAAAGGCATAAACCCCTCCCCATTTTATGGCATTATTAAAATAAATATTTTAAAATAACGAGCAGTAAGATTGGTCTTTATTCGCTTCTTTGTGGGCGCATCCGTTTGTCGTAGAGGAAATGCTTTCGTTCCATAAGAGGGATTAACTGCGTCGTCTGACCCGTATTATCATACCTATTCCTTGTGAAGATCAGTTATTGTTTTTAGTACCTACAAATACCAACAAATTTTTGTGAATACAGAACGTGGTTCAAAGATTAACCAGTCAGCTAAAGTTCGTTTTTTAATCCCGGAAACTGAATTGACAGGCACGAAATGTCAAATATTAAAATAATGTCCCAAAAGGTAAATGGGCATTTTGTTCGGACCTGTGACTCACCAGCGACCACTAACGAAACTAGTCGGAGTATGTTAAAGACCATGAACACTACCCAATGAGATGAGTCGCATTCCTCAAAAGTATGGGAAAGTTTTTTTTAGCAAAACAAGAATTAATATATATAAAGTAACGAATTTTCGTATATCCATATCCTTCTAAATAAATAAAATGCTTACAAAAATGCACAAAGATCTTCCTAAAAAGGTAGGTACAAGAATGTTAAGGAGCTTTTCTATCTTGTTCCCCGCAGTTTCTCCCACGTCATTCCAAGCACCCATTTATAAATACTAGTTTATGAGTAATCCCCGAACAAACCTGTAAACTCTGTACTGCAACGTAGATTGCTCCTTACGAGAGTCAGAGAGCGTATCACAGTTAGTAATAATGATTGAATATCAATAAATGGGAAAAATAAACGTTTTGCGTTCAACCACATAAATTTTTCCCCATACCTTTGGATTAAAATAAATACATTCCGTGAAATGTTAACCCTAACCTTCAAAACAAACCATATAATAATGGAATAATAATGACATACATAACAATAATAATGGAAGCGTACTTCGAGGTACCGGGTTAAAAAATCTGCCGTGCTAACGAAAGAAAGAAAGAAAGAAAGATCAGTTTATTTGTTAAAATATAGTGCAGTAGGTGTTACAAACTATTGAAGTCTCTTATATTCTACCATTTCTGGTGTACAAATATTTCCATTTCTAATAATAATTTTACGATAATGGTACAACAATCTAAAGATAACTACAGAAATTCCCAAACAAAATTAGGTGCAGTCTAAGTTTACACTTTGCATATTTCTGTCATTGAGATAATCATTTGTTGAATAATAACATTTGCTTATTAATAAGTCAAACAATCTACGCTTAAACAAGTTTAAATTAAGGCTTTTTAGACAGTTTGGTAATTTATTATAGATTCGAATAGCCATGCAGAAACAATTCTTGCTATACATTGTAGTACGTTGGTTAGGGACATGTAGTTTATTAGGAAATCTACTATTTCTATTAGTAATAGCAATATTTTTACTAAAAAGGATTGGGTGTTTGTAGACAAATATACAAATTTCAAAAATATATAGACACGGTAGTGGTAGTATACGGTGTTTCTTAAATAACGGTACACAACTATCTAAGTATTCTGCGCCACTTACTGACCGTACACACTTTTTCTGTGCCCTAAAAGCTCGGATTAGATCAACTGAATTGCCCCATGAAGGATGCAGTAACTCGATTTTGGACGATTTTGAATTGTATACCTAATATACATATATTAAGGTATATAATTCGAAATCGTCCAGGGTCGAGTTACTGCATTCTTCGTTAGCACGGCAGAAATGCCCAATGACCTTTACAAGTTTAACATTTGTAACTGTTAATTTAGTCTCCGAGATTAAAGAACAGACTGTAAGTTGGTAGAGGGACTGACTACCGAAGGTCCGACGGATCGTCCGTCACTCATGGAGGCTCTTTCAATATTATAATAATTATACTCGGATATCGGTTATCGCGTATTCCGTATTTTTCAGGATAATATAATTCAATCATGATTCGAAAGACACGTGGCGCCATCTATCTACGTTATTGTTGTTTTCCTCGGAAACAGTACTTTTATTCGGGATGAAATACCTTTCCCCTATAACCTTTAAATACCTTTGCCCTATGTCCGTTTCTGTAAACCTGACAACGTATATGCAAAATTTCGGGATGATCGGTTCAGTGGTTTAGGCGTGAAAAGGTAACAAACAAACTTACTTTCGCATTTATAATATTAGTTAGGAAGTTAGGATTAGGATTATATAGGGTGACTGGGGCCTAATTCTCCTTAAATAAATTGTTGCTAAACGCAATCGAACCACAACCGTCAGTTAGTTTTTGTTTTCGAAAACTTTCAAAATGATTGATTTTGTTTTTTGTGTCAAACAATTCGACAGCTTTTGAAATTGAGAACTGTCTGAATGAACGGTTCGGCCTTGGTTCGGTTCTGATTTATCAAGATTTATTTTAGGAGAATTGGGCGCCTGGTAATTAGTGACCGATACCTTAACACATGATTGTACCTACTCATGATAGCAAACAACTTTCCCAAAGAAATTTTTTTTTTTTTTTTTTTCATTTAAATATTATTAATAAACCGTTACGGAATGGACGCGGCTCGTAATATTTTTTTTTTTGTTTTTTAAATAATGTTTCTTTGGGAAAGTTTTTTGTTATCATGAGTACAATCATGTGTTAAAGTATCGGTTACTAAATAACAGTCACCCTATATACCTAGTAGGGGGCTCGTGATTAATTAACAACCACGCTGATCTATGATTTGCAAGGTTAAGCTACGCTTGCGGCCAATCCATGGATGGGTGACCATTCTTTACACATCGAGAATTATCCGTGCCACGTACATTAACCGTCGATCCCGGATGTCATACGAATACCTATGACTGTCGTTACGGAAAGTCAGAAGCCCGAAATTCTGACAACCGATCTATCCTTCGGATATCGGCATTGCCCAGTAACAGGGTTGCAGAGGTCTGATGGCAGTCGCTCCGTGTAAAATATTGGTAGACAGCCGCATCTGGTTACACGTGAAGATGACCCCAACGTAATTGGGAAAAGGCTAGGCAGAACGAATCAATGTTATAATTATTTGGTACAGATATTCCCAATCAACCTTGAACCTAATGCTTTTGCGATAAAGATGAAAATCTATCAAAGAAATTTGACAAATTGTAGTAGCTTTATGTGCAGTGGCGTCTGTACCTACTTAATATTGGGACTCTGTTAGATAATTATATCATTCACTCGTTAACTATGAAGATATTTTTACAGTATAGATATATATGCTTCTGTTCAATATTCATTCATCTACTAAATATTTCTAGTCACCTCCTTCTAGTGATTCTTAGAAAACTTAATGACGTCTGCTATAATATGTGATGCAAGTAAATACTACCCGTGACAAACATATACACTCTCCGACTGCTCGCCCTTTGCCCTCTAGGAACTACTTAGAAATCCGAGCAATAATATTGGCACTTGGTACCGTTTCCAGTCACATACATCAATAATGCATATTACATTAATAATGCACAACCAATAAAACGTTTCTATCTATACGAGTATCTCACCCTCTCATCAATTATATGCTGCTGGCATGTGTATTGCTTTTAACACGTATAACCATTTAAATTTTAAGAGGGGGTTGATTGAAACCCTGAAGGTTTAATCGGAGGCATAGTCGCAGATACTCTTATGACATGAGCCCAATGTGAGTAGGTATTAGACTATGGAAAATTCTCGTCTAACCCTAAACCGTTGCTATTGAGACGGGTGCTCGTGTTTTACCGAAGTATTTCATATCAAATTTCATTACGCCGACAACGATTCGCAAACGTAATCTTTGCCGAAGCAGTTATTACCCTAATTTGATTTCGCCGAATGATTATTAGCCACTATAATTATTTGGCCAAAAAATCATTCAGAAATTTTGTATTTGTCGAATACTTATTTGGCTATTCTTTAATTTGCCAAATAAGTATTCGCACAATATAATTTTTACACAACGGAATGTAATTGTACGCGCCTGCTCATAGTTTGCGAGCAATGCATCATTGTGCGTCTTACGTCAAGAACATTTGATTTTTTTTATATTCAATATTGTGACGGTAGATGTCGGCTAGAAAAAATTGTACTCATCATTTCGGCTCCGCAAAAGAAAATTCTAAATTAATTAACATTATACAGTATTCAAGTAATCAATGAGTTTTTCTTAAAGAAATTCCAATCTTGTGCGTAAACAAGAGTTTTGGCGACCGTGACAGGACTATTATTTCGAGAAAGTCAATTCAGTAATATAGTACCCGAGTTGCGTCATACTCGGCGGAGCGAAAATTACAAGAAGAACGAAAATTGGAGGCTACTACAATATCAGCAGCAGCCTGGTCTTCCGTGCCAACGCATCAGCTAAAGATCGTACCGGAATTCCATGGAGTCATAATTATCACGAAGTTAAGTGCCTTCCTTTGTTCCGTTCTACCGCACCAAATTACAACTAAATTCCAAATTCCATACCATAATCCATTCTAAAATACCTCTATTCCTATAACTAGCCTTTATTTGTGCTTTATTCCTTAATTTTATAGGTTTTATCGTGCTAAATAAGTGTATAGGTAAAAGTACCTACATACACCGACGACTATAAAATTATATTAATTTTTTTTTCCAAATTCGCGTCCTTTTTCATTAAATTCATTTGCAAAATAACGTACTCATAAGTAAATAGATCATAATCATAATTGTCATACTCCTACCTCGATTTATTCGGTATTTTCCCTATATTTAAGCCGATTTGCCGAAATTTTCAGGCGTTATCCTGAGGGCCAATTCGATTGATTGAGTCTGCAGCCATCATTGCCCGTTTGCTGAGTGAGGCACTGCAGCCAGCCGAGACCAGGTTCCCAGGGGTTTCCACCGAAGGAGGAGCGTGAGAATATCATTATTTTATTTCTTTTCCGAATTCGTTTGGACGTTGTCGATATATTCAATTCCATTGGTTCGAAGTATAACACTAAAGTTATACGCTTAATTTATTTGATTTAAATTACAAAATGTCGCAGGAGGATAGCGATAAATCCTCTACTAAGGTGTCGTTAAGAGAATTACTAATAAAACGTAGTTCAATTAAAGGACAAATTACAAAATTTAAAAACTATTTAGATAAAATTAGTAAATTACCTGATTTATCAAATATAGAACTTGCGGAATTGAGTTTAAGATTAAATAAGTTTCAAGGATTGTCGACAAGGTTTGATGATTTGCAGACCGAGATTGAAGTTTTAAATGCTCCAAATATTCAAGTAGAACTTGATGAGCGAGAACGCATTGAACAGGATATAGTTCAAAATATAGCTATAGCCAAAACAGAACTACAGCAATATAGTATTGATGATGATGGTAAGCGCCGTCAATCTGTTTTTGTAAATGCGGACTCGGATCATCAAAACGTTGGTTTTAGATTACCTCAAATACAAATTTCTAAGTTCGATGGATCACACTTCCGCTGGCTCGAATTTCGGGACACTTTTCTTAGTTTGATTCATAAAAATGAGCGCATTCAAAATATACATAAGTTTCATTATTTGGTTTCTTATCTGGATGGTGACGCTGCGCGTGTTATATCAAACCTCGAAGTATGTTCGGCTAATTACCAGGAGGCTTGGAAACAGATTTGCGAGCGATACGATAACAAAAGAATTCTCATAAATCATCACCTAGATTCTTTAATAAATATTCAACCAATCACGCGTGAATCAGATAAGTCTCTTCGGTGTTTAGTTGATAACGTCACTAAAAATCTAAGAGCCTTAAATAGTTTAGGTCTACCTACAGACCACTGGGACATGTTGCTAATATTTATTTTATTGCTTAAATTGGATAGTCGTACCATACTAAAGTGGGAAGAATATCGCAACACAATAGATTGCGTGAATGACGTGCCCACTTTAGAGCAATTTAATAAATTCTTAATTGACCGCGCTAATGTACTAGAATCATTTAATCAAAATAAATCTATAAACAATAATAACAATAATTCTAAATCACAACAAAACCCACGTATCTCGTCTAATCAATCTCAATCAAATAACAATAAATATTCTAATAAATCAAGTCGTAACCAAAATACCAATGTCTTCGCATCTACTTCACAAGCTCGTAATAATTTTTCAACTGTTTATCTGTGTGTAGTATGCAATGGAAATCATAGGATTTATGATTGTCCAACTTTTAAATCAAAATCCATTCAAGAGAAAATGTCATGCATATCTCAATATAAATTGTGTACAAATTGCCTGCGCCAAGGTCATCCTGCTTCCGAGTGCGGCATGGGTCCGTGTCGACATTGCAACCAAAGGCATAATACTCTTCTCCACGACCCTAGCCTATCAGTTAACTGTAACACTACAAACGAAAATAACGATGTTAAAAACGAGACCGTAGTGGCTTTCTCTCATCAAAATAAGGTTCATGTATTTTTGTCTACGGCTATCATAGAAGTTCACAATCCTATAAATAACAAAACAGAAAGGGTTCGCGCGCTGTTGGACAGTGGCAGCCAATCCACTTTCATTACAAAATCTCTGCAACAAAAATTAGGTTTAATATGTAATCCGTTAAATACATATGTTATAGGAATAGGAAATAATAAATGTGACACAATAACAGAAAGTTGTGTTACTCACCTAAAATCAATCCATGGCACTTACCAAGTTAAGTTGTCTTGCTATGTTCTCAACCAACTCACCGGAGACATTCCAAAGGTTTCCGTCGATATTCGTCATCTGAAAATACCAAAGAGTATTTTATTAGCTGATCCTAAATTCAGTGAACCTGCATCCATTGACATACTCATTGGTGCAGACATCTTTTGGGATATACTAGTTAGCGAACAACGCTCTCTAGGTCCTAATAATCCTAAATTACAAAATTCGAAATTAGGTTGGCTTATAGCCGGCCCTATTAATGCACAAAATTACATTCAAAATATTCAATGCAATCATGCAATTGTTCCTAAAAACAATTTGGATGAAATGCTCACTAAATTCTGGGAACTCGAGAGTCTCCCTCAAAGAAAGATTCTCAGTCCCAACGAAATAGCATGTGAAAAACATTTTCACAAAACCACAACTCGTTTGAGTAATGGCAGATTTAGAGTGAAGTTACCACTAAAGGCCTCGTCTGACTGCCTCGGTGATTCTTATAATCAAGCTAAAAAACGTTTCAAAAATCTTGAGAAAAGATTTAGAAAAAATCCGACACTAAAGTCACATTACGTAGAATTTATACGTGAATATTCAAACTTAGGACATCTCTCAGAGTCCCATATTGCAATACCAAATCCTTCATACTTTTTATGTCATCATGCTGTATTCAAAGAGGACAGTGAGTCCACCAAGATTCGTGTAGTCTTTGACGGCTCAACTCCTACAACATCTGGCTACTCTCTAAATGACATCTTATTGGTTGGGCCTAACCTACAAAATTCTCTATTCTCCATTCTAATTAGAGCACGTCAATATAAGTACATTTTGACCGGAGACATAGCTAAAATGTACAGACAAATTGCTATGGATCCAAGTGATTGTGATCTTCAATTAATATTATGGAGAGAAGATGAATCTCAGCTCATTCAAACTTTGCGATTAGATACTGTCACTTACGGTACTGCAAGTGCCAGCTATCTTAGCACTAAATGTCTGTGGCAGGTAGGAGAAGAGTGTGATGACGAATTAATTAAAACCATAATACAAAATGACTTCTTCGTTGATGACGTCATTACAGGGTCAGACAATGAAGAGCAATTAATATACATACAAAAGACACTATCTACTGCTCTAAATGCAGCTTGTTTTCCACTACGAAAATACAAAACTAATTTACCTACACTATTTCATAATATAGAAATTAATACAAAAGAAAAACTTACCTTGAGTGAATCCTCCAGTACTCTTGGTCTAGGGTGGGATCCAAGTGATGACACGTTCAATTTTCCTGTAAAAAATACAATTAATACAAATAATACAATAGTTACAAAAAGATTTATAATGTCGCAATCGCTTCGCATTTTTGATCCACTTGGGTTACTAAGCCCATGCATAATTCAATCTAAAATCTTGATTCAAAGGTTGTGGATCAAGGGAATTGATTGGGATCAACCTGTACCTGAAGACATACAAGAAAATTGGAATGAAATTTCAAAAAACTTACCGTTGCTTGCAGATCTGCATATTCCACGTAGAGTAATTGGTGACTCACCAAAGTCCATAGAACTGCACTCATTCAGCGACGCCACACAAGTAGCCTACGGAGCTTGTATCTACATGAGAACGCTTAACGAAAACGATGAGGTGACGGTGAGATTATTATGTTCAAAATCCAAGGTGGCTCCTATAAAGCCCACCACCATACCTCGCCTCGAACTTTGCGCGGCGTTGTTATCATCTAATTTATGTCGATCAGTAACTGAATCTTTGAGGCTTGTTCCTACCAAAATTACACATTGGTGCGATTCTAACATCGTACTATGCTGGATAAATAATGACCCAAGTAAACTAAAAACATTTGTGGCGAATAGAATAGCTGAAATTTTAGATCTTACTTATCGCAAGGATTGGCGTCATGTTCCCACTGACGTTAACCCTGCTGACCTAATTTCTCGAGGTGTAAACGCTCATCACCTTCGCGACAATTTGATGTGGTGGCAAGGCCCGTCCTTTCTATACACTAATGAATCAAAATGGCCTAAACTACATCAAGTTCAAAACATTAATTTACCTGAAATAAAAAGTCATTATATTAATTTACCTGAATCTACGTTTGATTTCAAGGTATTTTCAAATTTTTCTAAATTACAAAGAACATTTGCATATGTTTTACGCCTTTTACACAATTCAAAACGATCAAATAGGCTTAATCGCTTATCTGGCCCCTTAACAGTGAATGAATTAAATAATTCATTTATTTTTATTTGTCGAGTTTCACAGAAACAATCTTTTCCTCTTGAATATAAAAGAATGCAATCAAAATTATCGTTATTGCCTAAATTTAAATTATTAAATTTGTCTCCTTTCTTTGAGCCCACAACTAATCTGTTAAGAGTTGGGGGGAGATTACATAATTCTAATTATTCATTTAACAAAAAACATCCAATACTCTTGGATTCTTCTCATTATGTAACAAAACTTTATTTTGTTCACGAACATTTACAAAATTTACATGCTGGTCCACAGCTATTGCTAGCAACGGTCAGAGAATCTGTATGGCCTATAAACGGAAGAAGGTTAGCTAGAAGCGTTGTAAAGCAATGTGTTACTTGCGTGCGTGTTCGTGGGCAAACCATATGCCCAAAAATGGGCAACTTACCAACAAATCGTGTCTCCGTCGACTTTCCTTTCAAATCTGTTGGAATTGACTACGCCGGTCCCTTTTTTATATTAAATCGCAAGGGACGTGGTGCTAGATTAGTAAAATGCTACTTATGTCTATTTATTTGTTTATGCTTTAAATGCGTCCATTTAGAACCCGTCAGTGACTTGACTAAAGAAGCTTTTATTATGACATTTCGTCGATTTGTTGCCCGCCGTGGCAAGCCAGCGGAGGTTTGTTCTGACAACGGACGAAATTTCATTGCCGCTGCTAAGGAAATTAGCAATTTTCTAAAATCAAATAGCGAATCTCTTTCTCAGTTTGCAGCAGGAGAAGGAATAAAATTTTCATTTATACCTGCTTACAGCCCTCACTTCGGTGGAATTTGGGAGGCTGGAATCAAGGCTGCCAAATATCATATCAAAAGAGTCATGGGAAATTCCCATCTTTCTTTCGAAGAAATAGGTACTTTATTCGCACAAGTGGAGGCAATTTTAAATAGTCGCCCCTTGTACCCAATGTCTTCATCCCCTGATGACTTCCTGTCCTTATCCCCAGGGCACTTCCTGATTGGCAGACCACTCAATGCACTGCCAACTCCAGTAATTCAAGACGACTACAATTCATCCCATCGTAACCGGTACACTCGCCTTGAGCAAATAAGGCAAGACTTCTGGAAGCGCTGGCAAAAGGAATATATCTCCGAACTTCACCAACGAACCAAATGGAAAACCGATGCTAGGAAGCTGAATATCGGAGATCTTGTTATCTTACAAGAAGACCATACACCACCACTAAATTGGCGCCTCGGACGTGTCGCCAGACTTTTCCCTGGACCAGATGGCATATCTCGAGTCGCAGATATCAACACAACAAAGGGCTGCGTGCGCCGATCTTTAGTTCGCCTGTGTCTGCCTACGTGTGAAGATTTTCAAGGTTGAAGATCTACGTCCTTCAACGGGGGGAGCTTATGTACGCGCCTGCTCATAGTTTGCGAGCAATGCATCATTGTGCGTCTTACGTCAAGAACATTTGATTTTTTTTATATTCAATATTGTGACGGTAGATGTCGGCTAGAAAAATTTGTACTCATCATTTCGGCTCCGCAAAAGAAAATTCTAAATTAATTAACATTATACAGTATTCAAGTAATCAATGAGTTTTTCTTAAAGAAATTCCAATCTTGTGCGTAAACAGTAATGTTAATCCGACTCAGCGCACCCCGACTACATACACGTGGTCAGACTCTGTCCTACCCCTAGAGTGTTATTTAAAAGCGTGGAGCCAGAAGCTCGTGGAGGAGGTCCTGAGTGGAACGAGTGCACGAGGCGGAAGCGCAGCGAGCGAGAGGAGGTGGCGAGCGAAGCGAGTCGGCGGCCTCCCGAGCGTAGCGCTGGTCGAGTGTGCGAGCGAAGCGAAGGGGCGACAAAGCGAGGCTTCTGGCGGAGCAAACTCAGAAACACTTGCATGCTTGCTTGCTTTCTTGCTTGCATGATGGGAAAAAGAGCCATCTAACAAGTATAAAATGGCCAATAATACGGTTGACTAATGAAACAGTGGCCAGCAGACTAGTTGGCGAAACAAAAAGTTACAAAACATAATTAGGAACTTCAATCATTCGGTGTTTTAATTATTCGGCGAAATGAAAAGTGGCGAATGGTTTTCGGCCAGATAAGAATCGGCTAATAATATTTCGATATTCCAACAGAGAACCCTATTGAGACAAATAGCCATACCGGTAAACAAAAATATATCGCACGAGATCTACGAAATGTCAATTACGGGTAGTTGGAAACCTAAAAGTCAGAAAATCGCCTTTAGATCTCAGTATCCCTGAGCGACCGAAGCGAACCTGGGCGAATGAGAGAAGAAATAAAGAAAAACATTTTATTTCTACAACAATAAGAGGGCAAAACAAAAATATAATTAAAAGACCGAAAATATACAAATGTAAAGAAAAAAATAGCAAACTAATAGTGTTGCCAGTTGCTTCTCAACATTTATCAGTTTTTATCTGGCAACACTTGATTGGATAGCGAAGGTCAGAAGGTAGTCGTACCGTGTAAGATACTGATTCAACCCCATCTATTTTCTTCGGACACCAGACTGATCTTAATACCTATAGTTGAGAAAAGGCTACACTAAAGATACTTTAAGAGTTTTGTAGCTTGAAGCTTCACACAGCTATAGTATTTATTTATTTATACTTTCGCACAAAATTTGTACAGAGGCGGACTTAATGCCTTAGGCATTTTCTACCAGTCGACCTTAGGGTAATGCAGAGAAAACATGGTAGGTGCACTTAATAGTGGTGTGTATGTGATGCGATGGCATTATTGCCAATAATATTTACATTTATAAATAAAAAGATACAAATTGAATAAACCAATAAATACTAGATATCATATTCACATGCATACATTAATATATACATTAATAATAATAACCTACATACATATTATATTAGTTAATATACATATTATATAAAACCTAAAAAAATATAAAAAAGGATAAATCAGTGCTGAGATGATTCTGCCAATCCCTTGCGAAGATGTTCGCTGATAGTACATTCCTTGGTAAACAATACAAACCTTTATCTCATTCTATCTCTGACACAAACCCTTATCAACAGGTTTATCATGGAAACTATTCAATCGGCTAAAAAGATTATCCATTAGGGATTAAAGTTATAGTCAGCTACAAACTTTTAATTGAAATCTCGTTTGGCAAAAACTAAAAGGTCAATCACGTTTGACAGGTTGCCAACCTTCCATCTAACTAAGGTGTCTATCAAAAACTACTTAATGTTTGCAATTTTCCCTGTAGGTACCCTGTAAGAAGCTAAGGGCCAATTCTCGTAATTAAAAAAGTTCAAAATATAGTTCCGATCTAGAATCGAACGTCGTAGATGTCACAAATGTCACAAACTGAACTGACACTACTCCTTAAATAAACGTCAAAACTAAGATTTAAATGAGTCTATCGCACTAAAACCGGACAAAACTTTAAATGGAGTAGAAAAAAAAAAATTGTCAACTCTTTATTTAAGGTGAACGCACACTTATCCGAGCCGAACGCGTCGAACGAATCGAAGTCAAGGAGGCCTCGCACACAAATCCGCACCGAAAGAATCGACCGCGCCGAAGAAATCATTTCTATTTCCTTTACGCCTGTCGCACTGTTACTACTCTATTGTCAGTGCTTTATTAATGGAAGATGAATGAGCGAGCTCATCGATCGAGTCGACCGCATAAGCCGCGCCGAATCTGATGACGTCATCCGAATTCGTCTAGGATTTCTGGGGTTCTTCCAGATTCGGACGATTCGACGCAGGCAAGTGTGCGAGGTTCCATAAGATTTCATACATAGAATCCTAAAATTCGTTTCGTTCGATGCGTTCGGCTCGGATAAGTGTGCGTTCACCTTTAATCTCAGTTCGGTCCTAGTGTACACTAGGTAAAGTAGATATCTACTTTCAATCATTATGACATCAGCCCTTCCACCTTTTAACTCCCTCAGTCACCATTTACGAAAAATATACGAAGAAAGGGAATGTACAATTATTTTCAACGAGGTACGGTCCATTTTTGCTATTTATACCATAGCATAAGTAGTACTCCCGCAGATACTGTCACAATAAAAATAATTAGTAGCTACTGCTACGACTATTTCCACAAACATCATAACAACGTGGAATAATACATGTATCATTAAGCACTAATTACTCAAAAATAATAGGTACACACATTATATCATTCGTAACAATATATTCACATTTTACCCTTATCTTATACTTGTGTTCTAACAAAAGATAATTTAGATAAAACTCGTTGGGATACAATGAAATGTTGGTTGCTAAACAAATATTAAGGTATCTTATAAAAAGTGGCTTCCGTTTCATTTGTAATGATTTGAAATATTTAATGATTTTTTTGATGTTTTCCACTTTGTTCATTTAAGCTTACAATTGCATTTATAAAAAAATGACAATCGAACGCTAAAGCCCGATTTAGATGTGATGGAGGTATGTATTACTAAGTACCTAATCCGAGCACTCTACTAATAACTGGAAATCCTAAAACCGAAACGAAACTATCGACTGCATCCGGAAAGCTCAACTGATTTTAAAATTTACTGTGTCACGTTCTATTTTTGTCGTAACTTGGCAATCTCTCTATAATAATTAATCAATCGATATAATTATCTCGTCTCAGCACGAGATAATGTACAATTTCCACCAACCGGGCTACGCAGAAGCGCAGCGCAAAGCATCTCGAGCATGCGCGCGTAGGCGACCGCGTCCGCCTGACAGCTATAATCTGCTGAAACCTGGGCGCATGCGCGCGCGTGGTCGCGTATCCGCTATCGCAGTCAATTTCTACCTACGGTGTGGCCGAGCGGAGCCGACCGGACGCGATGACAGCCGAGCGTCGCCGTCCACGTACGCGAGCAGCCGACCGACTGTCGCGGCATACTCGAGGAGCCGACCGGCTGCCGCGGCATACGCGCGGATCTAACCGAGTTCCAAGCAGTGTAAATTCCATGCAAACATGAAACTTAACTATTGTAAAGAAGCCTGAATTTCCTTAAGCACAGTGTGAAATGCACTCCGGCGCGGCCCGTTTGGTGGAAATCGTACATAATGCGACGACAATATTATTTGGTTCCTGAAAGGCCGATTAATATAAACTGACGAATGTGATTGGTCGACCGACCCAACGCGAACAAGGAGACAACATAACTTATGACGTTAGATTTGTCAGCTGTATATTGTGGTTGATCAGCTTTTCAGAGTTAATGTTCGTAGCATAGCAGTATATGTACATTTTTTCAATACCGAAAATAATTCTACAACCAAAGGATTCGGGACAAGGTGAATCGGCAACAGCCCGGGGCTCCGAACAAGACGAATATCTTGTTTTTTTAGGTTCTACTCTTTTCCTTCCTGTACCTCAAAATTAATTCGCCCGCGGCCTTGTTCCATACATAACAGAAAAAGGTATAACAAGTATTTTTCAGTGTATGAAATTATATTAATGAAAAGCATTGATTTTAAGAAAAAATATGGGTCAGGTGAAAAGAAACATAACGCACAGGAAAATGTAACACAAACAATTACATTTTCCTGTGTGTTATGGTACATTTTTTTTGAGCCTGAATATATTTTTTAATATTACTTAATGGAAACGTAGACTGACAAAGGGGTTGTTATGCAATTGCTGGATAATTCTTCTCCTTATGCTCTCGACTTAGGCTGTTATTAATCAACATAAGAAAAGTTAAATTGTAGTACATTTTCCGAATTAACGTTTGTTTAACTAGAGAATAGAACACCAGTCTTAATACTTTCTACTTCTTCTTCTTAATTATCGACAATAGTCATTAAGGTCACTTTAGAAAAAAAAAACAGTATTTGTGTTAACACACAACATATGAAATTTCGTATGTTCAACATGTTTAGTCAAGTTTTTTAGAAATTTTAAAACACCGAATAGTAGCACTAGAGCTTCTGGATTCGAAATTTTTGCGATATGTACCAAAAACGGCCGTTTTAGCATTAATTACTATATCTTCAATTCAACTGAATTTGATTATCACTTGCATTAACGGTGAAGGAAAACATCGTGAGGAAACCTGCACACCTAAAAGGGCTTCATAATGTTCTCGTTGGTGTCTGTAGTCCGCCAATTCACACCAGGGCAGGGTGGTGTAGTAAGGCCTAACCCTTCTCAATCTGAGAACAGGCCCGTGCCCAGCAGTGGGACAGTAATGGCACAGTAGACATATAAGCTAAAGCAGTGCTTCAACTACCTACAATTGTCCGATTTGACACACTCACACAGACACGCACTGCAACAAGACAAATAAGGTATTTTCGGGATACAGTTCCATACAAAAACAAAAAACTACCCAGTATACAGAGCGTGTCTGTGTGAGTGTTTCAATTCTTGAGATTATAGTAAGTTGAGGTACTGCTTTAGCTTATATGTCTACTGTGGTAATGGGCTGATTACGTGCTATGACTTCCAACCTAGGCGGTCAAGTGTTCACCTCCTCCTGCGAATCAGTAATGCTAGCGAAGGAGGAGGCAGAACGCGTGAGGGAGAGAAACCTCACGCCCCAGCCGCCGCAACAGAAGGAGATGCCCCGGGCGTCGGGAATCGCAGGGTAATTTCCGGCCATCGTAGGCGCTGGCCTGCGGACGGCGAGCGTTGGGTGGCTCGCCATCCGATCAGAACCAGGCCCGGGTCGACGGCGTGTTGTTTTCAACGCGCGCCTCAAAGAGATGTCAGCTTAGTAGACGAGGCCCGCTAGGGCCAGTGCCTGCCAGGGTTGTGGAATTTGTTCGAAAGAGTTACCGCGGCCCTGGAACGCAAAGGGCATTAGCATTAGGAGGAACACGGATGGGTTTTAGTCAGTAACAGCCTGACACTCCCTTCCGTTCCGCCCAGAGCGGAAAAAGTCATTTGATGATTTCCTATCCTTGTGTTGTTTTTTTACTTGTAATAATTCTACAATTTTCGACTACAATCTTGTACATAGCTACATACGTTCAATATGACTTGTAAGCTAATGTGTTTCATATAAATGGCTCCACTTTCGCGGCTATAAGCGCCTTAATAACTCTCAAAACATTATTGAGGACCCTCATTACTTCCAATATTGAATTATTAAATCCTTTTCAAATTCGAAATTCACTGCTACATATTTGCGCTATTCCATAGAACATTGCTTTTACCAAAACAGAAATCAACGTTCCTATATTATTTATAAAAGAGACGTGTTAATACAACATTCCAATTAACACATCTAATACAAAAAGCAATATCCGGGCTACACACGAAACTAGGCGAAATCATACACACGTATAATAAGAAAGACATTCGTATTCTCTATTTTCCCTAACAATATTAGGGATAATTCGTATGCAGTAGCGCCGTCAGCCTTATTATATACGTGATAAACAATAATAGTGATCATCACGCACATAAAGTGATATTTTAGTAGGTGTACTGCGTGACAAAAGTGCTCGTTTTCACGCAACTGTCTGCTTCTGTATTTTGTTGCAGACTTCTCTATTTGACTGTACGATAGGTATAGGGTGGATATGACAGTGAAACTTACGATACTATTCCCGGTTCCTATTGCCAAAAACGAATCGTTTAGCTTACCAATAGTAGCAATTTTATTGCCAAACTTGGCATTTAGATAGACGACTCGTAAGGTAATTTGTACCTGTGATAGCTATTAACGAATGGAAGAGTCTACTATGCAAAGCTATGGGCTGTTAGCAAAGATACAAATCTTAATTTGAACAAATGACGCTGAGTCAATCTTTGCAAACGGCCATTAAAATACGTATTATATCTTTAATGTACCTTTGGGATGCATGAAAAGAGCCTCCACGAGTGACGATACATTATGTACGTCTGGCGCACCTTGGGCACCAACCTTGCTGACTGGCTAATCTTTTCACCACAGCATGAGCTATTTTCGTGTAGCTCGTGCTGACACGAGAGAAGAAGAATTTAATCTTCCTCGTAGTGTATTATTTCGGCTGATTCTGGGGCTTTGTTTAATCGTTAATTTTATCTTACTCATGCATTGTTTAGATTTTATTGACTGTAGTTTCTGACAACTCCTTTATGTCTGTGGATGTCAAAAAGGCACTATCAAATAATGGCAAGAGGATGGACGGCAACACCCGTCTTTGAAGCTACTTACTATCAAATTATTGCGATAGTTATTCAGTTTTTCAACTCTAGTAATTACAGCAAGATTTTCCTCACGACCGTAAATAAATGCAGAAAAGATAAGCATGAAAAGCAGATTTACAAAAATAAGCGTGAAATCAAGCATCAGAAGTTGCATACTAATCTTTCGTCCAATCGAAATTTCCCCCTTTTACCTATTCTCTTATCGTCTTATTAAAATAAATATTCTGAGACGGAGTGATGTTATGGCTCAGCGCTAAATCTTTGCTGGGGAGAATTCCAACAACTGAATTGTGTTTCAGAAGAAAAACGATCGCTCTCGCTTTTAATAATATTCTAAACAGGCATTTATTATTAACTTGTCACAATTACAGCTCTATTTTAGTATATCGTTTAATTTGATATTTTTAATTATGTATCTAGTCAACTACCGTGTGTTTGGGTGCCGTGTAGTTTCTAGCAAAGATTATCCTACAAGATGACTAAAGGATCTTATCTGCGATGTCGTGCTTATGAGCGTGTCTTAATGTCAAGAGCATATTACAACATAAACCAGTACATTGAAGATAAAAATGTCTGGAATACGATTCCTAACTGCACACTGCGACCCACTGGCACTCCTTAATTGGCTGTTTAATCCTTCATGCGTAGGTCCTTAAATTTTTAATTTTTAACATTTAACTGTAGGTATCTTTTTTTTTACCTACTCATTATATATTGTATTATAATTTTATATATCTTTTATTCTTTGATTCTGATATTATAGGTAGTATCAGTTTTCTTTTTAGTAATGCCCATGGCATCAAGCTATTTACAATTGTAATAATTACAAAATGTAAAATGTGAGTATCATGTAGCCATTATTGTCATGCTTAGTATGTTTTTTTTTTTTTGTGTATTCCTACATTAACCTGACTGTTGTCCGGCAGTTGAGGCTGTCATGCTCACTAAAATGTCCTGCTGACGGTGGCGTTGTGTATTGGGTTGTTAAGTTCCCTACAATATGGTTGAGTTAAGCGATGCTGATGCGCTCGTCATGCTCGTGAACGGGTGCTGTCTGTCGGGACTGGTCAGCTCTTACATGCTATGACAACATTAAGGCAATTTCTCATTGTTATTCTTGTACTACTGACATTGACCTACATTATTCTCACATTAACTGTAGTAATAATAATGTATTGGAATATATAGAGTCTATATATATTGAGTGTAGGTATATAATTGTATGTTTATATTATGTTGAATTATCTATATTTAGATACTTTTACTTTTGTTTTCAATTCATCCAGAATTGTTCTAGGTAAATATTTTGTTTACCATCATCAACTTGCATAATTTAATCAATGTAATTAATATTTTACTTTTTTGTGTATAGACTCATTTAAATATTCACTTGACAGACTGAACTGTGTTGCTGGGGAGTTTGTTGCGCCGTTTCTTCTTCACAGCATAAACACTAGGAAGCGGTGAAGGGTGGGAGCTTTGGGGGTGCAGTCAATTGTAACTACCAAAATGTGACGTTCAAAAAGAACTAAGTAATACTAGTCTACTTTGAATAAACGAGTTTTGAGTTTGAGTTTGATCTGCGATGATATTCCTAAAAGACATATTTTTCTATTTGTTACTATGTGAGATATTTCTTACCCGAATTATTCTCACCTACCCGGTGGTCTACCAAGTTGAGACGCTCACAGGCCTCCCAGTGACTAATACCACAGTCTACTATATCGTACTCCTTACAGTCGGTCAACGTAGAACATTGTCGCAGATCAATCGTGCGGGGGGTTGCGGGGTGAAGGAGCTGAGGTTATGTCCCGAGTAGCCATACTGCATACTTGGGACATAACCTCCGCCTCTACATAATTTTGACATTTCATAGGACCTGTCAAATGTATGGGTGTTGACCCACCGTATGTAGTAAGTAGGTACACTGTGCTAATACTCTGAGAAAATCCGAAGACCGAACGATATGGAAAGAACTGGTGTCGGACGTCATGAAAGTATTTCAGGACGGACACGACATTCAGTAATGAAACAACAGAAAAGAGATTCTCACACTACTGTAGTGGAATTTTCAAGATCTATTATTTTAAAAAGGATTCATGGAGAGTCTTGCCTTCTCATAAGTGCTTATAATCAGGGGCCCATTTGATGAAACTACTCTGCAAGTCTGCACTCCATAGTTTGGTAATTTTGGTATGTACAATAATGTACATTCAGCTGAATTGTTCCAAAATTAGGAATGCAGACTTTTAGATTAGTTTCATCTTCACCCCTGGTTTATTTGAAATAAAAAACTTTGACTGCGCTAATAAAATAATCACGCTTTTCACATTTGCTCCGTGAGGGGTTTATGCACGGCTACATCATCTGTCAAGCAATAAAAAGGCCGGCAAAAGTATATAAAACAGCATTAATTGAATAATAACAAAATGCCAGTTCTTTCCCTACGTGAGTGGAATGATAAGCGGATGACATTCTGGGTTTTTCTTTTACATCCACATTTTTATCTTTTCCTTTTAAATCTACGGTAAATGTGTGCACTCGTAGATAAAATTATGTAATTGAAAACGTGACATACACGTTAATTAATATGAGAGAAGAAAATTCAAATTGATTGAATTACTAAAAATAGTCCAACAATTCAATCATCTGAAGGTAATTAAGTCGTAGGAATTTATTTTAAGGCATTCAAGTAGGTCGAGGCTTGGATAATATAATTTAATCATGTTTATTCATTTACATACATGTAAAATTACATTTTTAAATATTTCTGTTATAAAAAAAACATTTTAAAATATAATAGCCCATCGGCATCGGGAACAAAGTCAAAGCTGCCGGTGGTCGGGGCTCCAGAGAAAGGAACCTGCTCACTATGCGTGCCGTGTCAAAGAGTACTGCTTTCTGTATCATGGCCTTGATCCAGCCACCCAACGAGAGCGTTCATGAGGTGTTGATCTTGGCTTCGCCGTAACGACTGTCGGGACAATGACTACTGAGTCCACATCCCACATGCCGACAACCTCGTGTGCCAAATGGAGATGATTTTTATCATTTTCGGCTTCCACAAGATTCTCGTAATTCGGGACAGTGATATCAACAATCATTGTACGACGTTCTAATCGAATCTAATCACATAATTTAATTATTATTATAATTATTGTCACAGTAAAAATTTGAAAGGCAGACGCCATTTTCTTCCGGCAATAGAAGTTAACCAGTCCACTTGACACCCCTTCCCATAGACCAGAAATTGTTTACCATATTTAACAATAGTCTTGCAGCCATCTGGGACGGTCCATGACTGTACTCCAATAGTGCAGCCGTGGATAGTCCCCGGTTGGTGCCCCACCCCATTTTAGATTAAAGTTCTCAAAGGGATCTCTGTGCATTGGACCTGTGTCCCCCGTATGCCTTCCAAACGACCGGACATCTTTCGCACGGAAGATGAACCGTGATCATCAAAAGTCACAATAACTCCTTGATCTGTGCGTATGCGATCGAGCGGAGAACGGTTTTACGCGGATCGACTTGTGTCTTCCTTCTACGAGGAAAAACAGTCTCACTTTTACTCCACCGGGTTTTTGTATTTATCTACTAAATAGATTACAATGTTGTTCAAAGTTGGTTTCTATATAAAATCACTAGCTGTACCCGCATGCGTTGCAATGCACTTTTTCCTACTTACTACCTACCTACTACCTACCTACTACCTACCTACTACCTACCTACTACCTACCTACTACCTACCTACTACCTACCTACTACCTACCTACTACCTACCTACTACCTACCTACTACCTACCTACTACCTACCTACTACCTACCTACTACCTACCTACTACCTACCTACTACCTACCTACTACCTACCTACTACCTACCTACTACCTACCTACTACCTACCTACTACCTACCTACTACCTACCTACTACCTACCTACTACCTACCTACTACCTACCTACTACCTACCTACTACCTACCTACTACCTACCTACTACCTACCTACTACCTACCTACTACCTACCTACTACCTACCTACTACCTACCTACTACCTACCTACTACCTACCTACTACCTACCTACTACCTACCTACTACCTACCTACTACCTACCTACTACCTACCTACTACCTACCTACTACCTACCTACTACCTACCTACTACCTACCTACTACCTACCTACTACCTACCTACTACCTACCTACTACCTACCTACTACCTACCTACTACCTACCTACTACCTACCTACTACCTACCTACTACCTACCTACTACCTACCTACTACCTACCTACTACCTACCTACTACCTACCTACTACCTACCTACTACCTACCTACTACCTACCTACTACCTACCTACTACCTACCTACTACCTACCTACTACCTACCTACTACCTACCTACTACCTACCTACTACCTACCTACTACCTACCTACTACCTACCTACTACCTACCTACTACCTACCTACTACCTACCTACTACCTACCTACTACCTACCTACTACCTACCTACTACCTACCTACTACCTACCTACTACCTACCTACTACCTACCTACTACCTACCTACTACCTACCTACTACCTACCTACTACCTACCTACTACCTACCTACTACCTACCTACTACCTACCTACTACCTACCTACATGATGTCGAACGGGATAAAAAGTATCCTATGTCCTTCTCCTGGCTCTAAACTACCTCCCTGCCAATTTTCAGCTAAATCGGTTCAGCCGTTCTTGAGTTATAAGTGAAGTAACTAACACGACTTTCTTTTATATATATAGATATCAAATTCAGATTGTTTTTCTTGAAACATATTACGCAATGTATGATTGTTTGTTACGGAATTTACCAAATGATTATTCTTCATTATTTATTTTATTAAATGCATAAACGCATAGGAATAGTTAATTTCACTACTACAGTTCATCGGGGGCGTAGCTCAGATGGTAGAGCGCTCGCTTAGCATGCGAGAGGTACCGGGATCGATACCCGGCGCCTCCAAGACGAACTTTTTGTGTGGAAAATATTTATTTCTTATCGTCAGTCTAAATATACAGTAATAAAGTTTTATTTAACTTTGATAAGATCAAACACGCACATACGTAATAGCTATTTCAAAGGTGATTTCTTTCATCTGTCTTCCATAATAAAAACTCAATAAGTCGACTTAAGTAACAATTTATGATTTTATTCTTGTAGAAAAACTACCGACAAATGGGGTCATTCCAGAACCACGAGGCCAGTAGGAATTCAGTTAAGGAATGTGCTTCTTAAACCAATACGGCCACGGGTGCTACCTATGTATTTACGATTTCAATGTAATTGTAGATTGTGTTTATGCTTTTAATAAAAATTAATAATGAAAAATAAGTATTTGGTAAATTCCGTAACAAACAATCATACAATACGGCCGACGTATCTGGGCGAGTCAGAAATTAGCTGGTTAGCTGCGTAGTAGACAATTTTTCGTTTCTAAAAGATTCATTGCACAGCCAAACAACTAACTTCAGACGCGCCAAGATACGTCGGCCGTTAGTTTAAACATATTATGTCGAAAAGTTTCTTATGCCCGTAGTTCTCGACTGACCCTATTTTACCCGGTTGGTATGTAATTGGATTCTAAACCGATCAAATATCTATTAATAGATTACAAATTAAACAGATAGCGGAGACAAGGAAAATTTATGATAATTCTAAAACGTGTAAGATTTTCCTATACTTACATACTTCGAGTGTGTTTTCCCATTAGGTACCATTAACTTAGGTTAAAAAAAACTAGAACATTTATCAACATTATTTTAATAACGGTAACAATATAACTTTCTGTACAAGATATACAAATAAATATTTAATATTTAAGAAAATGCAGGTATGCCTGTGATACCTCTACCCAATATCAGTGCATGAATATCATGAGTTCCTTCATAAGTATTAACTGCCTCCAGGTTCATTACATGCCTAATAATATGATACTCATCAGACACACCGTTACCTCCTAACATGTCTCTAGCATTCCTCGCTATGTCCAAAGCTTTACCGCAATTATTCCTTTTCAATAAAGAAATCATTTCGGGAGCTGCCTTGTCTTCATCCTTCAAGCGACCAACTCGCAGACAACCCTGGTAGCCAAGGGCTATCTCCGTCATCATGTCAGCCATTTTCTTCTGTATAATCTGGTTGGCAGCAAGCGGTCTCCCAAATTGTTTCCTATCTAATGTGTACTGACGGGCGATCCGCAAACATGTTTCAGCGGAACCGAGAGCGCCCCAAGCGATCCCATATCGTGCGTTATTGAGACATCCGAACGGCCCCTTCAGGCCCACTACGTTGGGCAATAAATTGTCCTCCGGTATAGCCACTTCGTCGAGCAATATCATGCCCGTTGCCGATGCTCGCAAAGAAAATTTTCCATTGATTTTAGGTGTATCGAGCCCTTTTTTGACTTGCGACCGTTCGACGATGAAACCTCGGACTTTGTCTTCTTCGTTTTTAGCCCATACGACTAGAATGTCTGCGATTGGAGAGTTGGTGATCCATGTCTTAGAGCCAGAAAGGACGTAGGTTTTATTTTTAGCGTCGTACCTAGCCTTTGTCACCAAGCCACCAGCGTCACTGCCGAAATCGGGCTCGGTCAAGCCGAAACATCCTACTAATTCTCCTGTTGCCATTCTTGGTAAGTATTTTTGTTTCTGTTCCTCAGATCCATACATGTAAATAGATCCCATAGCTAAGCTGCTTTGAACACTCATTGCTGACCTGTAAGCTGAGTCAATTCCATCCAACTCCCTCGTCATCAATCCATATGTAACTGAAGAGACACCGGCACAGCCATAGCCTTTAATAGTGCATCCAAGTGCTCCCAATTCACCCAGCTCCTTATAAATTTCTCTATCAAAAACTTCATTTCTGTTCGCTTCGATTATTCTCGGCAATAGTTTCTCGTTGCAATAAGCTCTGAACGAGTCCCTTATCGCCTTTTCGTCGTCATGTAATTGTCCATCTAAATTCAGAGGATCCTCCCAGTTGAACGTAACTTTTGCGTTTTTTGAGCTTGTGGTCGACAATGCTCTTATATTAACAGAGTTTTTGCACAAAGACAATAATTTAGTGGACACAGACACAGCCATTATTAATAATTTCACAGTTTGTCACAAACAAAGTAGCACGACACTGAGTATCAGTTGTTTACTGTTTCTTGTTTATCGTGAATGTAGGACATTAACGCTTTGTACTGCGTAATAATTTGTTAGAACTTTGTATCACTATATTTCCATTTAAAATAGAGGTTATTTCCAACTATATTTAACTTTTTCACTTATTTTTAAAATAATTCGTCCAATTTATAACCTCTCCAGTGACCTAGAGGCAACGACTTGTTAAAACAGCGTTCCGTAACTATCTTCATATCACTGAACTTTACGTCACTCAGCATGTGTTGTGCGTAACTCTTGCGCATGTGTGAGTCGGTTATCTAATTTCCATGCGCGTATTTTGTGGGTGTGTCCATATAATTTAAGACCTTGTTCTTAACAAAATAAGATTGTTATTTGTTATAACAAACGATTGGTAAATATTATTTCACTTTGACTTGTTATTTCTCTTATTATAATCGAGTAACAAACAATGATAAAAACTGATGATAAAAGTAAAGGTGAGGTACAAACAAGCATATTTGCTAGGTAAATATGTATGCTTAGTAACGTACAAGGTCAAATCTAAGCCAACATACTATCTATCTTCAAACATTGTTTACATAGGAACACATTTTGGACATAATTTCGGAAGAAGAATTTTTTGTTGTCATTTGACAATAAATACACAAATTGATTTACATTGACTACTCTCTTACCAATTTTATAACATGCACTTAACTTAAACGTTAATGTAATTACAATTCTACGACTTCGTATGAGTTGAACGTGACATATGACAATTCCACAAAGGAGTGAGATAACATTTTAAACAGATTATACTGAGCACAGTTTCGCCACTATTACAACCATTTTTTTGGTCGCAATCTTTTCGTATAATAGTACCTAGTTTATACTGGCAAATTATAAAATAGGGAATTATTGTAGTTCGGCCACAAGCAGCGACTTGCATGTGCAAACAGTTTGTGCAAAAATTGCGCAAGAAACGTGATGCGTACGTACACACGGCTACACTTCAAGCTACGCAAAACCAGTAAAAGCTGACCGTTACTTGTGCGAAAAGATTATACAAAGCGACGCCAAGATAAACTGGTTATGTATAGCTTGATGTGTAGCCGTGTGTACGTACGGCGTCCACATTACAGCTACTTGCATGCGCAAACAGCTTGTGCAAATGGCACTGCGCGGTATAACGTTTTTTCTTACTTGTGCATTTTTTTTTTGTGCAAGTGATGCCTTTGATTAAACAAGTAGTACATGCTTATTTGTGCAAATTAGAATTTGCGCAAATAAGATTAAGCATGTTGTAAGACCATAAAATTAACTGAATTTGACGTGGTTGACATTTGCTTTTATACACAGCGCTGCTATGAACTGCCCAATATTTATTTATTTATTCATTTACAACAATATAAGCTTACAGTCTAGACACCAAAACGCTTACATGCTAAAGAGAGTAGAAAAAGTACAAAAATCTCCACAATTAAAATTATAGATCAAAGCATTACACATTGTAGTTTTTGCTAAGAAACAATAATATTTTATTTTTTAATACATTACTATTATCAGAAAATATGTCGGCATCTGGGTAGTTATCAACAAATTCATTTAATAAAGCAATTGCTTTGGCAGTTGGGCTCTTGCTGGAATGAGGTGAGCGCCAGGTGATAGGGTGAGCTAGTAGTCGGTGCCGCCTTCGTCCAGTGGCACGCATATACTGGTCCGGCACATACAGGTTAACATGTTCTCGTACCGATGGACTGTCTATAATATACCTACTGCATGGGCCGACAGCCCTCTATTAACAACAAAAATGTAGAGCGCCTAAGAAAAAGTTTAATTTACTTACTGTAAAAGCACAGAGGAACTTTTCTTAAGCTGGAGCATTGTTTAAACAGCTAACATTCCAGTAGAGTGCAGTTATTACATACTTACGTGCGTTCTCAAAGTTCTAGCGAAAAAATCTTAGCGGTTGGGATTAAATAATATTGTTAAGAGAATAATTTATACCTCTTGAGCACTAATTAGATACTTTGAAGGAGTGTATTTTCTTGTGCGTCTCTACGAGCAGTGCTATGAACATGCACCAACTAAATTAATTTAAATAGAATTAAAGAACAAATATTATGTACAATTATAAACAGAAAATAACGGTGCTTATTATATATATTTTTTGCTCAAGAAACAGGATTTAATTCAGTTACACCTTCTACTATCAATAAAGCGTGTTAAAAAACTCACAGCAATTGTATGACATTAAAAACTATTCCTGACTAAAACAGTAGGCGTTTTATTTCTTGGGCCGATTTTGTAATCGTCAATTAATTTTTATTTATCTGAGGAATAGTCATCTTGACAAATCGTCCATACAAAAGCTGTCAACACGGGAAACTTATTCCTTAAACAAAAGTTATCTGATCATTGAAAAATCAGCCCTAAATCGAAAGAACGCTGATACGCCTTGCAAAGTCGACTTTTTTGTTCTTACGCACTCATTTTGGACTACCCATCAGATCTCGCCAATAACTGCCCGGTTACGTAGAAACGGCCCGCAAGGACTATCTACTACTAGCAGTCTAATAGAAAAACCAGTTTGGCAAATTATACACACATTTTTTTTGAGTAACTTCGTTTTGCATATTTCCTCACGTTGTTTTCCTTTCGCGTTAACATAAGTGATATACAAGGTGTAACATAAATAACGCAAAACCTCTTAAGGGGCCACTGTACTCATCATTATGAACTGAACAAAACAAACTGAACGGAACAAAAATTTGTGTGGCCTACAGATGGTTGTTTCGGGTCTAGGAGTTTGTGTGTGAGATTTGTGTCTGTAAACGCACCCACGATACAAGAGAAATCTTAGAGTGGGCAAAGAATTAAAAAAAAAACTTCCTTTACTATGGGACCAAATCTGAAATCGCAAAAAAAAATCAGCTGTTCCCTACATTTATGATCGCGTAACTCGTCAAAAAGTTGTTCATAATGATGAGTACAATGACTCCTTAAGAGGTTGTGCGTTATTTATGTTACACATTGTATATACAGGGTGTTAACGAATTCCTGTAATTCCTTCAAACCGCGTAATCTACTGGTGACACTGATTGACACTGCATAGGTTTTTTTCAGAATGAACAAACAAAAGTTTTCAAAAAATTAACCATGGTATTCTGTATCCGAGTAATTTTAGCGTCCCAAGTTAACTGACTGCGTGGAGCGATATCGCGCTAGTCGTGCCCGTCAGCTGTGTCGCCGTGCCTTCATTCATTTATGCATGGCATCGATGTTTTCTATCACATAAAAAAAATATTTGGGAAAAAAAAAGTTTATTTTTATTTTCAATCAATCTAAATCCCGTGCGGGGTTAATCTATACCATTAATAGATCATGTGGTTTGAAGGAATTACACGTATTCGTTAACACCCTGTATATATTTTCTCAAATCAAATTATGTCTATTCATTGAGAAATGTCTGTATATTGTTGGAGGTACTAGAGCTTTAAAACAAGAATACCTACCCACCTAATGTCTATATACAATGTACTTTGCTAACATCCCTGTTAATCCCTCCAACTAATCTAAATGTGTTTGTTTTAGCATTGGGTTTACCACAATAGATCAACGGGGTCGGATTTGATCCGACGACCTTTCAATCGATAGTCAGGCTCTTGTTGTTTCAAATTGATTACTTTTGTTTTGAGATGGTATCGTTGATGATTTGTACCAAAATTATTGTAGACCTGCCGCTGAAATATTTTAAACTAGAGATCGACCGCAGCTTCGACCGCGTGGATGTCTTTTATCGCGTAGATATTTCGCGGTTTTCGGGATAAAAGTAGCCTATAGCTATGTCTACACCAGTGCGCTTTCATGTTCATCTTGCATCTCCGTCTGAAGCATGCGTGAAGCGCCATAGCGCATGCAATAGCGCATGCCTTAATATTAGTTCAACAAAAGCGCATGCCCCTAGCGCACGCCAATCCGTCTATTGTATGTCGACTGACGACTGACCGAAGCGCACCGGTGTAGACGATAAGCTGCATGCGTCTTATGGCAATCAATATTACATGCGCTTGACGCAAGAGGAATTAAAAGTTGAAAGCGCAAGATGAACATGAAAGCGCACGGGTGTAGACACACCATTATGTCCTTCTTCGGGTTTCAGACTATCTCTATACCAAGTTTCATCAAAATCGGTGCAGCGGTTTCGACGTGAAAGCGGAATAGAAAAACAGACAGAATTACTACTTAATATTAGTAGGGATTGATTAATATTTATAAGTAATCTGAACGACCACTACCTTGTTTGGTTTAGTAATCGGAAGCGCGACTGCTGAGCGTGACGTCTTCGGTTGAACCCTCAGGTCGAGCAAAGTGTTATTGGTTTCTTCCGTGTCGAATTTCTCAATAGCAGCCCGGAGTCTGAATTTGTGCCCGGTTGATGGCAATAGGCTCGTCCTTACATGGGACTTAAACGTAACGGCGAAATGGGGGTGTACTATACGCCTCTGCCCAACCCTTCGGGAAATACAGTCGTGGTGTTATATTAATCTAAACTACTTTTAATAAATAAGTCCTATATAAATCAGAATATAATTTTTTCCATCATACATGTTCTTTAAATTGCGCGTGCACTGTTGCAGGTAGTACATGTACACTTACATGTCACCGATGACTGTCCTATACGCTTTTTACCGTCAGTTCATTCCTAACATTTCTCTACAAAACGTTACCACATAAAGAATATCAATTATTAAAAAAAAACAGAACGTGGGTAATATAGCTATTTTACAGTTTTTAATGATGTCGTTTACGTTTTTTGATAGCAGTCTCCTTACGGCTACAATTTACGAAATGACCGAGCTGTCAGGACTCATGTTAGAGTGATGAGAGTATGAGCCCTACATCTACATAAAAGACGGGTACAAACTTATTGCCTATCTAGCATAATTAAAAACTCCGAATTGCTACTGAAAATTTCCTGATCTCAATGATGGAAAACAGAGGCTGCGACCACCTTTTAATTATTCCATATTTGCCATAATTAACAAAATAACTAACGTGTGTACTTTTTAGCTTTCAACCCATTTTATTTTAAGGCAGCGTAACGGCTTAATCTAACCGTAGTAACTGCGAAACTTCTCATTAAAAAATGTACAAAAATTAGGTACAACACACAACGGGGCTGTATGCGGACAGTGTGTCCATTTGTCTACGCCCTAGGACAAAAACCACGGCGTTATGAATGCGAACAGCGTTGCAGCTCGCAAACTACAATGTTTTTAAGTTTTCCTTTGCGTAGACGAGTGAAATATTTAATTTAAACTAGCTAACAGAAACGTGCCACATAATTTATTAAATTGTTCTTGTTGGTATTCGGGTATTGTGGCGTTTTTGTGTAGACTTTTTTGTTGTTGTTTGCACCACATGTCTTGCATAAAATTCAGTAAGGTATGAATATATCTAAGATTTGTTGGACTGCCTCGTTGGTGTAGTGGTCGAAAGCGTGACTGTTAAGCGTTAAGTCCTTGGTACGATCGCCAGGTCGGGCAAAGTTGTAGACGGAGCCCGCCAGAGACAGTGCCTGCCAGGGTTGCGGAATTTGTTCGAATGAGTTACCGCGGCCCTGGAACGCAAAGAGCACTAGGAGGAACATGGATGGGTTTTAGTCAGTAAGAGTCTGACACTCTCTTCCACTCCGCCCAGAGAGGAAGAAATCGCTTGAAGATTTCCCATCCTTAAAAAATAAAGGTCGTGCAACGTGTTGTTGGGTTTTTCCGTTAGGAATTTCTCAGTAGCAACCAGGAGTCTGGATTTGTGCCTGGTTGATAGCAATGGGCTCGCCCCTATTACATGGGACTTAAACATAACTGCGAGATGCGGGTGTACTATACACCTCTGCCTATCCCTTCGGGGAAGACAGGTATTTTTTTTTTCTATTGGACTTCTGTAGATGGTCCTTGCGGACCCCTTCTACTCAACCGGGCAGTTATTGACGAGACCTGAAGGGTCTCCAGCCAATGGTGGGGAAGTAAATACTTAACCTAAGCTAACTACTTGTACTACACTAACATCATGACTGCAACAACAGCTACTATCCCTGAAAGCAGTGGCGTAACAGCGATCTGTGGAGCCCCTGACAATTTTTTAACAGGGGTAATTTGTCCCTTTTCTTACTTGCATGTAGCATAAGCGCCAAAAAAAGTAATTAAAATAACTCTTAATTTAGTTTTTTTTTTCTTTTGTTCTGCTGTAGGTGGTCCTTGGGGACCGTTTCTACTTAACCGAGCAGTTATTGGCAAGACCTGAAGGGTCTCCAGCCAATGGTGGGGAAGTAAATACTTAACCTAAGCTAACTACTTGTACTACACTAACATGACTACCTGCAACAACAGCACTAAGGGCGACCCCTAGTGGGACTCGGACTTCGGCTTAGGGCGCTGCTGGCGGGAGCTTGGGAGAGGAGACAGCTTGATGAGGGCTGAGTTATCGGTGTGACTGCGGATTCTGAAGAGACGACCGGCTCTACGACAGGAGAGCTCGGTGGATCGTGACCGGCGGCGGTGGGACGTCGCGACGGGCCTCGTCGGCGAGGACGGTAAGGGGGAGTACAGGCGTGATTACTCTGCATAATGCTTCCAAGAAACCGTTCCTCTAATTTTTTATTCTATGCCAAGTTCAGCCGTCAATTTCAGTCATTTCATAGTGAGTAGTCTCCAGGCATTAAGCATCAAGGCACTTCGCTAATCAGATAGGTACCATGTCTTGTACCAGATACGAATACTAATTTTCAACCTAAAATAATTAGGTACCAAAGTAAAGGAAAATATAAGATAAGATAATTTATTTCAAAAATAAGATTGTCAACAGTGCCACTAAAATTAGGCATACAAGAATTTGAGCGTAACAGAGTAATATAACGGTGGTACCTGTACTAATGTAAAACATTGTATCACAAAGTACGAGCGCCTTCCACTAGGGTTGTACAATTTGACGTATTTAATTAACTAAATGAATGGTGCTGTGACAGAAGATAAAATCAGTATTCAACTAATTTAAAGAAATGCGGATGAATATTTCGACGCCTAAGTGCACCTTCTACGTGTTTTGTTTTCGAACTTTATTTAAAAAAAAAAACATTACGTATGTTTTACATTTATAGGTATTTAGTTTTTACTTTAGATTATAGGATGTAGTTTAGTTTTATATTGTATATATTAGGATAAAATAAAACTATAAATGATAACGTTTTTTTTTTGTATAGAAATATTTTAAAATGAAATTGTATATGTCTTTTAAGTGAATAAACGGAATTATGTGTTAGTTTAAAGATATTAAAATGAAGTGGTGAAATCAAAATAAAATAAAAATAACATGCATGTTGTTTATGTGGTTGTGTTTGTTACGTTTGTTAGTGTGTTATAAAGCTACGTTCAAAAAATATTTTTAAACACAAGAAATAAAAAGAAAACTATTGAATTTCAAACTACATCAAACAAAAAGACGTATCATAACATAACAATGTGAAAGGTATTTATCAAGATACACCGGTCGCCTTACATCATCCGATTTCCTCAACAATGGGGATGTTCGTAACACAGGGGATGAATCTTCTATAAATTATTCACTCTCTATTTGCATGACAAACGACGGGAAAGCAGCGAAGGTCTATGACCTTTAATGGCACCTCTTCGGCCCTTGTTAACTGTATTTTAACCACTCCATCCTTTCACACTCCTAGGGACACTCTTTAATGGGCCAGTGATTTTTCCCAGTCATATGCAAATGTCAGATTAGCATACATTTTATTCGGAGCTCCTATTTTAACCGACGAAAACGTTGATAATATTAAAAAGGCAAATTTTCGTCTTGATGGTTATAGCTACAGGCTTTTGTGTTGGCATTTCTAATTTAGAGCGAACCACGCTGACTTATCTTGACGTTTTAAGCCTGAGCATCCACCAGAGCTGTGCTAAGCTGCGTAGCGAGGAATATGTTTTGTAAGCACCAACAGAATCACTTCATTTACCTAGCTTCGCTTTGGGCCGCTCTTGTGGATATGGGCTAACGCGACGTCTTACGTAGGCGGTTTAAAGCGACGAATTGCGAAGCGATGCGATGCGGTGACACGCGATGCGGTGCAAAGCGGTGGCTTTGTCCTACGAGCTCGCAAACCGCTCGCCGCGCGCCGCCTTCATTCAGTAGTACTGTACGGCACCGCATGCAGTTCGCGTGAAAATATCAAGCCAACTGACAGCGTTCCATTCGCGCCGCGCCGCGCCGCACCGCACTCCGCGTGCGTTTGGTCACGTAGGCCACTTCAATAAGTATCGACTGTTTGTTGTTTTCGCGTCGCGCTGCGCCGCTTCGCGTCGCTTGTAGATCGCTCACATAGGATGACGCGTTAGCGGAGCGAGGTGGATATGTTGCGAGGAATGTGTTACGAGGAATATGTTACGAGGAATGTGTTACGAGGAATGTGTGCGAGGATTTGAAAATATGCGCCTACCTCTCAGTCAATAGATGGTGTTTAGAAGAAGTAGATGATCATTTGTACACATTAACACGTTACACATTTCTCGCACAGCTCTGGTGGAAAGGGTCACATCGTTTCACATCCTCGCTACACATTTTCGCACCGCACATTTTTCTCGCATAGCTCTGGTGGATGTCCAGCCTAATGCGGCTACTTAGTTATTTCAATCACTTATCTACTTAGTAAGAGCGAAACAAACCATTAAGGTGTACAGGGGTATTAAAAAATTCACTACTAGGCTCCTAGATGCTATTTACTATCATTAAAAACACTGCTTCGTTGGTCTAGTGCTCGCAAGCGCGACTGTTAAGCCTGAGGCCCGGAGTTCGATCGCCCAAAATGTTATTGGATTTTTCCGTAAATAATTTCTCAGTAGGAGCCTGGAATCTAGATTTGAGCTCGGTTGATGGCATCAGACTCGCCCCCTTTTAAATAGGACATAAATATAACGGTGAAATGTGGGTGTACTATACACCTTTGCCCAACGCTTCGGGAATTATGGGCGTAGTGTTATGTTATGTTAAAAATAGCAATTTTTGTTCTATGACTTTCGAAAATACTTGAAAGAATATCTTCCCATCCAAATAGTAAGTAGTACGTGGGGTGCATGAAAAGAGTATCCACTAGTGATGATATTTAAGCACGTTAGGCGTACCCTGGGCAGTCAGACTCGCTATCAATTCTGACTGGCTAATCTCTTCACCACGGGAGAAGAAGAAGAAGTAAGTTGTAGTATTTTGTTAAGTAGTAGTAGACCTCCTCGTAAAAGTGCTCGTCCAGGGAAGTACTACCTCCATACATATTGCTGCCACCAAGAAACATTGCTGTTTTACGGTTACAAGGGGTTTTTTTTAATGTTGTGATATCATCGAATGACTTCTTCCGCTCTGGGCGGAGCGGAAGGGAGTATCAGACTCTTACTGACTAAAACCTGTCCGTGTTCCTCCTAATGCCCTTTGCGTTCCAGGGCCGCGGTAACTCTTTCTAACAAATTCCGCAACCCTGGCAGGCACTGGCCCTAGCGGGCCCCGTCTACTACGCTGACGTCTCCTTGAGGCGCGCGTGGAACACGCCGTCGACCCGGGCCTGGTTCTGATCGGACGGTGAGCCATCCAACGCTCGCCGTCCGCAGGCCCGCGCCTATACGATGGCCGGGAATCTTCCTTTGACTCCCGACGCCCGGGGCGTCTCCTTCGGTTGCGATTTGAAGGGTGTCGATGATTATAGGCACATGAGATTTTCCAACTTTGTCTCTAAGTTTGGCAATGCATCAGCAACACCTCTTGTTGTTATGGTTATACCCAATAGGAATACGCTATTCAGATCTGGAACTCTTTCTATGACAAATACTGCTCTAAAATAGAAATGGTACAAAAAAAAATCTTACGATCAATGAAAAATGAAATCATGTTATAACTATCACACACATTATTCTTTGTCAACTTTTAAAAATATTTCACTTCTTTTTTCTTTTTATTAATATGTGGACAAAGGTGTGGGTTACATGTTTGTTATTTTAGTTTAAGGATTTATTGTATTGTATTTAGCATGTAACTGTTTTTTGTTCCATCAGTTGGGGCGTCAGCTTATTTGCCATCCGACAACATATAAAAGCTAAATTAAGATTAAGCTCGTCGAGATTGTATGAGAAGATGATTTTTTTCAGGTAGCAGTCATTAGACTGCTACCTTAATTAAATCCATTAGGATTTTCAATAACGGAAAATGTGTCAAATGCAAACTAAAATAACGAAACATTTTTAAAAGCTTTTAATATTTAACAGTATCGCCGTTAATGTCTTCGACAACTGCATAATATAAAGTGCCAGCTGAAGCGACATTCCTAAATTAGAGCCCCTTGAAATATCTCCACAAACATAAATGGAATAGTCGTGTAGTTCGAGAGCCTAGAAATACGAGATAATCTCGGTAGGTACCATCTAAGTCGTAGTATGAAATTGGTTTCACTGTTGGCGTAAAGCGATTTAAAAGTAGAAATATCAAAGGAGTTTCCAAGCAGGAAATAGTTTGAGGAGTATTAAAGCATATACACATATTAGTAGCTAACTAGTATGTTTTTTTGTACATTTTATTTTTATGATGATCTGGAACTAAAAATATTGCAATAAAGAAACAAATGGATCAATCTCCAAAAAAAAAATTTATCGCTCTAGTCTCTAAAATTACAAACCGAAATATTTCCAAAACTGCTTGGTGAAAATCGAGGCCAATATAAAAATAGATTTATTTAGACACCTTCTTTTCGAAATAAAAAAGGGTATCTTCATCAACCCTCACTTGGTCTCGATTTTTAATTATGTTAAGTACAGCGCCCTGCCTTTAAAATTTTCTACGGGATAAGACCCGAGTCAGCGGTGCGAGCATGGATCTTTATATCGAGTCGATTCGAGAAATTTACCTATTCTAAACGTCAAATTTGACCTAAGATATAGATAAAATGACAGCACTTGTCGTTTTATCTATATCTCATGTCAAATTTGACGTTTAGAACAGATAAATTTCTCGAATCGACTCGATAAAAGTTGCGTGCTCTCGGGGCAGTAATGTTATTGCAATGTTGACCTATTGTTGGTATTGTCTAGAAGAAATCTTTAAAAAACTATTGAAGCATCAAACTTGTTCACGGTTAAAATGCTCTTGTTCCCATTTAGTCAGCTCCGTCTTTCTATTTATCTGGTATTCTTACCTACAAGGAGTTTTATTTTTAACGCACAGGTAGTGAATCAATCATTCATCCTCATAGCATTTATCCTGTCACGGAAAAGGATCGCTTTTCCATTGTTTCCTCCTTCCATTTCCCAACCATTTAATTAATTTATCATTCGATGTATGAAATACAACTAAAATAAATAGGGTTCCAACTTCCGAATAATGTTTGTAGGTGATCATCAAACTTTCATAAAATTGTATTGGCCCCTATTAAAACCCTTTTCTAAAACTCGACAGTTTTGATAGTAAAAGGGCGTAGTTGTAATTAGTTTTGACCCAAAAACAGATGCAAAATGATTAATTATGAATTTCGTTTTGTTTGGTAAATTGAAAACTTCAAGTTTTAAAAATAGATATAACAAAAATAGAAATAACGAGAACAAAGGCGTGGCGGGCATGAATATGTACATGTGGGATGTACATGTTTTTTTTTCAAAAACTATTTTTTTTAAATAATAGTAAATAGAGAAATAAAACACGTATATCGAGATGTCAACATAGGAAAGGTACTCTTGATTTCGGAGCGTAAAAGAATATTTTTAAAAATTAATTAAATTTAATAAATGAAAATACGTGTTAGTCGATTTAGAGACAACTGTATTCTAAAAATAAAATACACGGTGGCCGGGCTCATCCGGTACAACGGACAGCTGAGCTTGCATTTATCAGTGAATAACAATTCTTAGAACTAAGAAGTACAATGTAAGCAGAAATTATATTAGAGACTTAATCTAAGGCTGAGGGATGGGGTGCAACCATAACTCCTCCATCCCTAAGAGGAAAATTATCGGATGGATCGATTTGAGATTTATTCCGATAATTTTGCTTAAATGGTATAATTTTCAGTAATTTTAACCGAAACACATAAAACAAGAACAAAAGAAAACTTAAAATTACTAATCCTAAAGTTAGATATCCAAAATTTTCACTGAAGCTATAGTCTTTGTTTCCATCAAAAACACTTTCAATCACTGCACTATGTTTTAAAGAGTACGCCATATATTTTACTTCGTCAAGATTGATTCCTTCCATGTTAAGTGCACGTGCACTGGATAGATTCGCGCCCACGCGTAACTGCGGTAAGGTGATAATTGGAATCTTCTCTACAACATCCGATTCTATGCTGATACGGTGACGGATTCGAATTCCGTTGATCTCCAAGTCACAAGGTTCATCGATAGTCACAAGGTATGTTCCAAATACCAGCTGTTTGCTGACCTCGTTGCCGCAATGTTTGGTTAGTGTTGTTTTCAGTTCGCTATAAAGAATCCAACTGTTTGCGTTGACTTGTTGAACCTTGATCTTCTCAATTTGAACTTGATGCTGTGTGCAGTTAGAGGGGTTGTCGAATTTCATAAGCTGCTCTATACAAGTGGTCTCATAGTATAAAGCTCGGTTGTCCTCGCTGCATAGGAAATAGTCGCCAGTGGAAAACGGGCGACACGGCGTCACGATCGGTAAGTATTTCATTCCTTTCGCCAAAAGGTAAGGATATTTAGGGAAAATAGTTAAGGTTTTATTTTCAGGTTGGTGGAACATTGGTAAGGAATACATTTTAAAATAGTTATATGTAAGATTATCTGTCAGTGGAATTTCCATAATAAAAGTGATTTGTTTGTTCTTAATGTAGGACTTTACAGAAATAATTTCCTCTAATTTTAACAAATTTGTTTCAGTAGGTGGAAATATCAAGCTTTCGTAACTAGAGATTAATTTTAAATTATCCAAAAGTTCTGTTGAGTTTATAATACATTGGTGTAATATAGATACTTTACTTAAAGCTAGTGCGGTTTCAATTTCACTAAGTCTGATAAAGATAGTACGGAAACTGCTTATAAAAACGTTAAACAGACCAATAAGATGTGTTACGAAAACCCAATTGTTTTCCTTAGTAGCTAAGTCTATTAACATTGTCTCAACTTTCAACAGGCGTTTATCAAAATTAACAGTGTTCTGAGTAATTGTTTCAGTAGCATTAATGAAACTATCGAACATTTTGGAGACCAGAGTTATCTTTTTAGAAATATTAATTTGATTATTATTTAATTTTGAAATAAGTTTATCATATTTAATCGCATCATCATGGTCAAGGTTTCCCGTAATAATCTTTATAATAGAACCCAATGGATTTACAAGTCCTCTCTTAAAACGCTGCTGTGGAATAAGTTGTCGATATTTCTCTAAAGTTATATCGCGTATGAAATCTGTATGCATTTTGGTACTTATAAATTCTTGAGAATATGATGTATTCCAATTTATTAATTTAAACAATTGATTATATTTTGTAGATATGTAATTTAAATCATCATAAATCCGTTCTAAGTTTATAACCTTAACTATGGTCCAATGATCATTTTGAATGTATGCTTGACCTTTTCTTACAGGGAATATTCCCGGGTTACCTTCAAGTGATTGCAGATGAAGGGCCAGCGTCGGTATCGCTATTAGCAGAAGGCTGCACCACCTGCGGAGGGCGTTTAATATTTTTAATAGGAATTTTAGTTTTTCTTTCCCCTATTTGTATGGGCAAAATATTCCTTTCGGATTCACCTATAACCTTTGCTTTTACATATCTGGGCTTATCTTTACTTTTACGCTTATTCACGTCCTTAGCGAAAATAATTTTTCCTTGCGAAAACTCTATTTTACCTTCCCCACCTTTCCTTTCCCTATTCTTTTCCTTGATCTCTACCATTCTATTTGCCAAATTTTCGTACAGGACTTTAGTTCGCTTTGCATGATCTTTAACCAGTTTCTGAAAATAACGCTTTTCTAATTCTATGTTATAAGGGCTACTTGTGTCAGTATGTCCAAAGACAACTTCAAATGGAGTGAGTTCGGTAACAGAATGTATGGCGTGATTGTATGCCATAACTGAATAAGTCATGACTGATGCCGCATCAGTACATTTCTTATCATACTTGGCTAATCTGTAGATTTCAATGATTGTAGAATGGAAACGCTCAATGAGACCCATTGAATTTGGGTTATTGGGCGTGCCAATGTGAAGATCTACTTTATGTAAACTTAAAAATTCTTTCATCAACTCGTTATTAAATTCCGTACCGGGATCTGAACTAATTTTTTTAGGGATTCCGTAATAAGAAAAATACTTCATTAAGGCTCGGACTACCTCAGGAGTTGATTTATTTTGTATTTCAATTGCCTGTCCTAATTTGCTAAATGCATCAATAAGAGTTAAATAAGTTTTTCCTTCAATACTAAAGAGATCTATGAAAATCTCCTGAAACGGGGCATCCTGAGTTTGTGTTAATTGTAAGATAGGCTTGATGGGTTTTCTGTCATATTTCAGTTTTTGACATGATTCACAGCCATTTATAATTGCCGTTATTGTCTCTTGCATTCTGTCCCAATAATAGTTTCTACGAAGCCTAGTTAAAGTTTCTTTTATGCCGCGATGGCATGTCTTTCCTTCATGGTGTCTAACTATCAATGCCCTTTGCTCTCCTTCATCTTCAACATAAATAACACGTTCTGTACATTCATAAAGATTAACCATATCTTTTTTAAAAAGCTGAATGACTATATTTCCGAATAACCTACGATGTTCTTTTTCCTCAAAGTAAATAAAATATTTTAATTTAGGCTGTATATATTGCTTCAAGAAATCTTTAACCAATTCTTCATTATTTGTTGGTAAAAATACTTCCAGAATTTTTTGCTTGTCTCGTGAAAGATTTTTTACTTGTAGTTCATTTTTAAACCATGAATACACTAAAATTTGGTTAGGCTTGGTGTCAATTGCCTCATGTAAAATCGGTATTCCGGTTGATTCTAATTCTACAGCTGAATGAATTGTTTGTGATTTACTTGATTCTGATCGAATAGGATATTCTGATACGTTTCCAATGCTAGGTATTGATGTGTCGGAAATCTCTACTGGGCTGGCTGTCGCTGTTTGACTTGTATCTGATATTGTTATTGTCGACGAGTCGTTACGTGCCGTCTTTGTTTTAGCTGCTGCCTTTTCTATCTCCATAACTACATCATCTAGGTATTTTTTTAGCTTTTCTTCCTTTTCATCAACGTTTACTACCATTGATTGATTTTCATCATCCGAATCCAAGGCGTTAATTTTAATTCTAGATAGGGCGTCTGCGTTCGTATTTTGTTTGCCGTTTTTGTATAACATTTCATAATCATAGTCCTGTAAACGTAACCTCCAGCGAGTAAGTTTACTGTTAGGATCTTTAAGAGATCGAAGCCATATTAAGGGCCGATGGTCAGTGTAAATGAAAAACTTTCGACCGTACAGATAAGGCCGAAAATGTTTTGTTGCCCAGATAATAGCGAGCAATTCACGTTCGATTGTGCTATAACGTGATTCAGTGTCACTGAGCGTACGACTAGCATATGCCACAGGTTTGTCACTGCCAATTTGTCCCTGGGATAGAACAGCACCTACAGCTACATTTGACGCATCGGTTGTCAGTATGAAGGGTTTGTCATAGTCAGGATACTGTAATAGTGGGGCGTGCGTTAAAAGTTCTTTGCATTTGTTAAATGCGTCAATATATTTTTGATCGATTACAATTTTGTTACGCTTTTTCAAGCAGGCTGTTAAAGGTTGAGTAATTTTTGCAAAGTCCTTAATAAATCGTCGATAATATCCCACTAGGCCTAAAAAGCTCTTAATTTCAGTCGTCGTTTTTGGTATGGGATATTTCAATATAGCGTCAATTTTGTCGTTGTTAGGTCTTAGACCGTCTTTTGTTATAGTGTGTCCAAGGTAAAGAACTTCTCTTCGAATAAACTCCGATTTATCTAATTGTATCTTCAAATTAGTCGCCCTAATTCTGTCAAAGATAGTCCTTAAATTCTGTAAATGTTCGTCTAGGCTTTTAGAGTAAATAATGACATCATCTAGGTAAACCATACAATGTAGTCCTTGTAAACCACGCAAGACATTATCCATAGTTCTCTGGAAGGTGGCGGGGGCTGTTTTTAGCCCAAATGGCATTCTGGAAAATTCGAAATGGCCATTTTGCGTACTGAAAGCGGTTTTCTGTCTGTCCTTCTCTTCTACCTCGATCTGGTGGTAGCCGCTTGCTAGGTCAAGGGTAGTGAAGTATGAACTTTTCCCAAGTTTGTCAAAAAGGTCCGTTATGTTTGGTAAGGGGTACTTGTCATCGATAGTCAAGTCATTTAGTCGTCTATAGTCGACTACCATCCTATATTTTACTTCACCAGATGCATCCATTTTTTTTGGCACCAGGTGAACGGGCGCATTCCAAGGGGAATGAGACTCTTGGATAACATTGTCTTGCAATAATTTGCCTACCTGTTTATTAATTTCGTTCTGTAGGAACGGGGCCTGCCTATATGGCTTTACATATATGGGGTCCTCGTTCTTAGTCCGTATGTTATGTTTAACCTGATTAGTGAAAGTCAAAGGAATTTGGTCACAGTAAAATATATCCTTATATTCATTGCAAAGTCTGTAAATTTTTTCACGTTCTTCGTCGTTCGTATGGTCTAGTCTGAGTTTACTTAAGTTTTCTTCTAGTAAATTATTAGTTTCTATATCAGCAATATTTTTTGTAAAATTTAAATTGCATTCAGTACTTTCATATTTTGTCACTGTAAAGGGTTCTTTAATAGTCAATCGTTTAGCTTGTTCTGATGTATTTTGAATAACGGTAGATGCATGTCCGTTTATGCAATTTACTAGTGCACTAGGCATACGAAGACCGTTCTCAAATTCTTGATAGTCAAGGAGAGCTTCGCCTGAGTGTTGATTAACTGGTAATTTAATTCTTTTCTCCGATCGGGGTGTTATGTCAATAGCATAATTAAGGTTGTTATTAATTATTGGAATGCATGTAGTATCGGTTTTTAAAATTTGGTTTTTTAAATCAATAATCGCGCCTAGATGTTGTAAAAGGTCGTTTCCTATAAGTCCATCATACTTTGGGTCAACGTCATATAATAAAAACCTGTGCCAATCGTCACTAACGAAAGTAGGTAAGAGAGGGATGTCTATTACTTCATCATGACTACTAGTCGCATGAGTGCTAATTACACTAAATGGTTGGTATCGAATAAATTCACCGTAATATTGATATGCTTTTCGAGGACTTATAAATGATCTCATACTACCAGTATCAATCATCATTTTCGCGTCAATTTCTTCTAAGTAAATATATGGGTGTTTTAATGATAAGTCACAATTTATTTCTATGACTTCTTGCTCGTTGAGGCCGTTTCGCAAAAATCCACTGCCTGAGATTCGTCAGTCTGTTCTAATGCGTCATACTGCAAGTCGTTATACTCTAAATAATTATAGTCATTACAAAAATTTACGTCATTTTCATTACCATAGCCATAATTGTCAGTATAGTAGTTTTCATAATTATATTGATCGTATTCGTCATTATTCATGGTCAATTCATTTAACTTAAAACCCTGTTGTGGTACCTGTGGTCTAGGAGGCACTGTCCGCATAGTTACGTCATTAGATTCCAATTGAGGCTTTTGTCCTTGATTGAGATTATGTCTTACTTGGGCTGACCGATTACCAAATTGTTGAGGTGGTTTATAACCAAATTGTTGTGGAGGCCTGTAACCAAATTGTTGTGGTGGCCTATAGCCGAACTGTTGTGGTGGTCTATAGCCAAACTGCTGTGGTGGTTTATAGCCGAACTGTTGCGGTGGCCTATAGCCGAACTGCTGCGGTGGCCTATAGCCAAATTGTTGTGGCTGAAGGCCAAATTGTGGGCGGACCGTACCGAATATCTGTGGTTGACCTTGGCCTTGAACTTGAGGCATCCTAATTTGAGAATTTTGAGGTATACCAAAATTAAATTTAGGCGGTGTGTTATTATTATTATGTAAGATGGGTGGTCTGTATCCGGATGGTTGAGTCATCAATGGCCTTGAGCCTGAGCTAGTTATTTGACTTCTACCATGAATACGGTTTCTCATATTATATTGTTCTAAGAAATTAACTTCCTCGAGCACGACGCTCAATGCTGCTTCTAACGTCGCGGGTGCCTTAAGCCTTACAACTCTAACCATATTCTCAGGAAGATTGTACAAAAACACATTCAAGGCCGTGTTGTTATAGATGAGCTTGCATTTATCAGTGAATAACAATTCTTAGAACTAAGAAGTACAATGTAAGCAGAAATTATATTAGAGACTTAATCTAAGGCTGAGGGATGGGGTGCAACCATAACTAGGTAGTCTTTATTTATTTTAAATCGTAATAAAACTTTTCTTTGTTGTATCGGTTTTCAGTAGTAAGAAAATGTGTAGGTATTATTGTACCGTATAGAAAGTGAAATCTTAAAAAAAAAACAGATTGTGTCTGAAATAAATATATCGGCTTTAATATTTTTTCATCAAGTGCGCTAGTAATATGGTGTATTCATTGAGTGTGGACTACAAGGTCTAGTCACCATTAATAGGATTAGGTTCTTCTCTAGATTATAACATGAACGTGTTATTTTTTCGTCAAGTGCGCTAGTAATAATGGTGTATTCATTGAGTGTGGACTACAAGGTCTAGTCTCCATTAATAGGATTAGGTTCTTCTCTAGAAACATGAAAGTGTTATTTTTACGTCAAGTGCGCTAGTAATATGGTGTATTCATTGAGTGTGGACTACAAGGTCTAGTCTCCATTAATAGGATTAGGTTCTTCTCTAGAAACATGAAAGTGTTATTTTTGCGTCAAGTGCGCTAGTAATATGGTGTATTCATTGAGTGTGGACTACAAGGTCTAGTCTCCATTAATAGGATTAGGTTCTTCTCTAGAAACATGAAAGTGTTATTTTTACGTCAAGTGCGCTAGTAACATGGTGTATTCATTGAGTGTGGACTACAAGGTCTAGTCTCCATTAATAGGATTAGGTTCTTCTCTAGAAACATGAAAGTGTTATTTTTGCGTCAAGTGCGCTAGTAATATGGTGTATTCATTGAGTGTGGACTACAAGGTCTAGTCTCCATTAATAGGATTAGGTTCTTCTCTAGATTATAACATGAAAGTGTTATTTTTTCATCAAGTGCGCTAGTAATATGGTGTATTCATTGAGTGTGGACTACAAGGTCTAGTCACCATTAATAGGATTAGGTTCTTCTCTAGATTATAACATGAAAGTGTTATTTTTTCATCAAGTGCGCTAGTAATATGGTGTATTCATTGAGTGTGGACTACAAGGTCTAGTCACCATTAATAGGATTAGGTTCTTCTCTAGATTATAACATGAACGTGTTATTTTTTCGTCAAGTGCGCTAGTAATAATGGTGTATTCATTGAGTGTGGACTACAAGGTCTAGTCTCCATTAATAGGATTAGGTTCTTCTCTAGAAACATGAAAGTGTTATTTTTACGTCAAGTGCGCTAGTAATATGGTGTATTCATTGAGTGTGGACCACAAGGTCTAGTCTCCATTAATAGGATTAGGTTCTTCTCTAGATTATAACATGAAAGTGTTATTTTTACGTCAAGTGCGCTAGTAATAATGATGTATTCATTGAGTGTGGACCACAAGGTCTAGTCTCCATTAATAAGATCAGGTTTTTCTCTACATTTACATTACAAGTATTATTTTCTAGAGTAATACAATTGACTGCCTCGTTCATCCAGTGGTCGCTAGCGCGATTGCTGAGCGTGAGGACCTGAGTTCGATTCTCAGGTCAGGGAAAGAGTTATTGTGTTTTTTCCGTGTCGAATTTCTCAGTATCAGCCAGGAGTTTGGATTTGTGCCCGTTTGATGGCAATAGGCTCGCCACCACATATGGGACTTTAAACATAACAGAAAAATGAGGGTGACGGTAATATAAGGTCTTACTTTAATAATCCACGATATTTTGCATAGCGTCTTAGTGAATGCTGAAGATAATATAGGTGTCACTAAAAATGAAAACAGTAGTATTTTTTTTTCAAAATTGCTTTAGAAGTCATTTATTTAATTACTGATGCTCTAAGTTGTTATAACAGCCATGCAAGAAAATGGCCCCCGCGCTGATAGCTAGCGCCGTGCATGCTATTACACCTAAAAGAACCAGTTAATTAATTAATTGATTGATTTATTAAATTGTTTTTTTAACAGAGAATATATTTATACCATCAGATTTATTTTTTTGTGGTAGGTATGCCATGCCATCTTTAGCATCTACTAAGGCACTATGCAAAATATCGTGGATTATTAAAGTAAGACCTTATATACACCTCTGCCCAACCTTACGGGGAATATAGGCGCTATATGATGTTAAAATAATTGAACAAGGAAATGATTTTCCCCTTAAAATCAAAACACGGTGAACGACCAAAATACTTCAGATCTTTTCATACCAAATTAATCAATTAAAGCCGTGGCTCCAGGGAGGCAATCTCTGGGTGTAGCCTAATTATAACAGATTACATTAATCTCTAACGATATAGCGGATCTGACGGGGCGTGCTAGCGATTTTCGTTTGTATTAATTTGTGATAAATCGCTGTGAAGTATCGTTAAGACCTTGCCGAACGATATTGAACAGGAATGAAACAGTTTATTAATTGGTACAATATTGTTATTTAAATTGTCTATATCTATACATATAAAAGGAGAAGCTGACTGACTGACTGATCTATCAACGCACAGCCTAAACCGCTGGGGTTAGAAACTTGAAATTTTGACAGTAGGTTCCTTTTGTAACGTAGGGATCCACTAAGAAGGGATTTTTCGAAATTCAACCCCTAAGGGAGTTAAATAGGGCATGAAAGTTTGTATGGAAAATCGTCACTTAACGGGTTCAAAATTTCACGTAAGCGAAGCGGCGGGCGAAAGTTAGTTATTATAAAAATGAAGAACGTCATTTCTCTCATCCCAAAGTTAAGAATGCAAACGTTTAAAACTTCGATTAAAATACTATTAATGTTAATCGAAGTTTTAAACGTTTGCATTCTTAACTTTGGGATGAGAGAAATGACGTTCTTCATTTTTATAATAACTAACTTTCGCCCGCCGCTTCGCTTACGTGAAATTTTGAACCCGTTAAGTGACGATTTTCCATACAAACTTTCATGCCCTATTTAACTCCCTTAGGGGTTGAATTTCGAAAAATCCCTTCTTAGTGGATCCCTACGTTACAAAAGGAACCTACTGTCAAAATTTCAAGTTTCTAACCCCAGCGGTTTAGGCTGTGCGTTGATAGATCAGTCAGTCAGTCAGCTTCTCCTTTTATATGTATAGATATAGACAATTTAAATAACAATATTGTACCAATTAATAAACTGTTTCATTCCTGTTCAATATCGTTCGGCAAGGTCTTAACGATACTTCACAGCGATTTATCACAAATTAATACAAACGAAAATCGCTAGCACGCCCCGTCAGATCCGCTATATCGTTAGAGATTAATGTAATCTGTTATAATTAGGCTACACCCAGAGATTGCCTCCCTGGAGCCACGGCTTTAATTGATTAATTTGGTATGAAAAGATCTGAAGTATTTTGGTCGTTCACCGTGTTTTGATTTTAAGGGGAAAATCATTTCCTTGTTCAATTATTTTAACATCATATAGCGCCTATATTCCCCGTAAGGTTGGGCAGAGGTGTATATAAGGTCTTACTTTAATAATCCACGATATTTTGCATAGTGCCTTAGTAGATGCTAAAGATGGCATGGCATACCTACCACAAAAAAATAAATCTGATGGTATAAATATATTCTCTGTTAAAAAAACAATTTAATAAATCAATCAATTAATTAATTAACTGGTTCTTTTAGGTGTAATAGCATGCACGGCGCTAGCTATCAGCGCGGGGGCCATTTTCTTGCATGGCTGTTATAACAACTTAGAGCATCAGTAATTAAATAAATGACTTCTAAAGCAATTTGAAAAAAAAATACTACTGTTTTCATTTTTAGTGACACCTATATTATCTTCAGCATTCACTAAGACGCTATGCAAAATATCGTGGATTATTAAAGTAAGACCTTATATTACCGTCACCCTCATTTTTCTGTTATGTTTAAAGTCCCATATGTGGTGGCGAGCCTATTGCCATCAAACGGGCACAAATCCAAACTCCTGGCTGATACTGAGAAATTCGACACGGAAAAAACACAATAACTCTTTCCCTGACCTGAGAATCGAACTCAGGTCCTCACGCTCAGCAATCGCGCTAGCGACCACTGGATGAACGAGGCAGTCAATTGTATTACTCTAGAAAATAATACTTGTAATGTAAATGTAGAGAAAAACCTGATCTTATTAATGGAGACTAGACCTTGTGGTCCACACTCAATGAATACATCATTATTACTAGCGCACTTGACGTAAAAATAACACTTTCATGTTATAATCTAGAGAAGAACCTAATCCTATTAATGGAGACTAGACCTTGTGGTCCACACTCAATGAATACACCATATTACTAGCGCACTTGACGTAAAAATAACACTTTCATGTTTCTAGAGAAGAACCTAATCCTATTAATGGAGACTAGACCTTGTAGTCCACACTCAATGAATACACCATTATTACTAGCGCACTTGACGAAAAAATAACACGTTCATGTTATAATCTAGAGAAGAACCTAATCCTATTAATGGTGACTAGACCTTGTAGTCCACACTCAATGAATACACCATATTACTAGCGCACTTGATGAAAAAATAACACTTTCATGTTATAATCTAGAGAAGAACCTAATCCTATTAATGGTGACTAGACCTTGTAGTCCACACTCAATGAATACACCATATTACTAGCGCACTTGATGAAAAAATAACACTTTCATGTTATAATCTAGAGAAGAACCTAATCCTATTAATGGAGACTAGACCTTGTAGTCCACACTCAATGAATACACCATATTACTAGCGCACTTGACGCAAAAATAACACTTTCATGTTTCTAGAGAAGAACCTAATCCTATTAATGGAGACTAGACCTTGTAGTCCACACTCAATGAATACACCATGTTACTAGCGCACTTGACGTAAAAATAACACTTTCATGTTTCTAGAGAAGAACCTAATCCTATTAATGGAGACTAGACCTTGTAGTCCACACTCAATGAATACACCATGTTACTAGCGCACTTGACGTAAAAATAACACTTTCATGTTTCTAGAGAAGAACCTAATCCTATTAATGGAGACTAGACCTTGTAGTCCACACTCAATGAATACACCATATTACTAGCGCACTTGACGCAAAAATAACACTTTCATGTTTCTAGAGAAGAACCTAATCCTATTAATGGAGACTAGACCTTGTAGTCCACACTCAATGAATACACCATATTACTAGCGCACTTGACGTAAAAATAACACTTTCATGTTTCTAGAGAAGAACCTAATCCTATTAATGGAGACTAGACCTTGTAGTCCACACTCAATGAATACACCATTATTACTAGCGCACTTGACGAAAAAATAACACGTTCATGTTATAATCTAGAGAAGAACCTAATCCTATTAATGGTGACTAGACCTTGTAGTCCACACTCAATGAATACACCATATTACTAGCGCACTTGATGAAAAAATAACACTTTCATGTTATAATCTAGAGAAGAACCTAATCCTATTAATGGAGACTAGACCTTGTAGTCCACACTCAATGAATACACCATATTACTAGCGCACTTGACGCAAAAATAACACTTTCATGTTTCTAGAGAAGAACCTAATCCTATTAATGGAGACTAGACCTTGTAGTCCACACTCAATGAATACACCATGTTACTAGCGCACTTGACGTAAAAATAACACTTTCATGTTTCTAGAGAAGAACCTAATCCTATTAATGGAGACTAGACCTTGTAGTCCACACTCAATGAATACACCATATTACTAGCGCACTTGACGCAAAAATAACACTTTCATGTTTCTAGAGAAGAACCTAATCCTATTAATGGAGACTAGACCTTGTAGTCCACACTCAATGAATACACCATATTACTAGCGCACTTGACGTAAAAATAACACTTTCATGTTTCTAGAGAAGAACCTAATCCTATTAATGGAGACTAGACCTTGTAGTCCACACTCAATGAATACACCATGTTACTAGCGCACTTGACGTAAAAATAACACTTTCATGTTTCTAGAGAAGAACCTAATCCTATTAATGGAGACTAGACCTTGTAGTCCACACTCAATGAATACACCATATTACTAGCGCACTTGACGTAAAAATAACACTTTCATGTTTCTAGAGAAGAACCTAATCCTATTAATGGAGACTAGACCTTGTAGTCCACACTCAATGAATACACCATATTACTAGCGCACTTGACGTAAAAATAACACTTTCATGTTTCTAGAGAAGAACCTAATCCTATTAATGGAGACTAGACCTTGTAGTCCACACTCAATGAATACACCATGTTACTAGCGCACTTGACGTAAAAATAACACTTTCATGTTTCTAGAGAAGAACCTAATCCTATTAATGGAGACTAGACCTTGTAGTCCACACTCAATGAATACACCATATTACTAGCGCACTTGACGTAAAAATAACACTTTCATGTTTCTAGAGAAGAACCTAATCCTATTAATGGAGACTAGACCTTGTAGTCCACACTCAATGAATACACCATTATTACTAGCGCACTTGACGAAAAAATAACACGTTCATGTTATAATCTAGAGAAGAACCTAATCCTATTAATGGTGACTAGACCTTGTAGTCCACACTCAATGAATACACCATATTACTAGCGCACTTGATGAAAAAATAACACTTTCATGTTATAATCTAGAGAAGAACCTAATCCTATTAATGGTGACTAGACCTTGTAGTCCACACTCAATGAATACACCATATTACTAGCGCACTTGATGAAAAAATAACACTTTCATGTTATAATCTAGAGAAGAACCTAATCCTATTAATGGAGACTAGACCTTGTAGTCCACACTCAATGAATACACCATATTACTAGCGCACTTGACGCAAAAATAACACTTTCATGTTTCTAGAGAAGAACCTAATCCTATTAATGGAGACTAGACCTTGTAGTCCACACTCAATGAATACACCATGTTACTAGCGCACTTGACGTAAAAATAACACTTTCATGTTTCTAGAGAAGAACCTAATCCTATTAATGGAGACTAGACCTTGTAGTCCACACTCAATGAATACACCATATTACTAGCGCACTTGACGCAAAAATAACACTTTCATGTTTCTAGAGAAGAACCTAATCCTATTAATGGAGACTAGACCTTGTAGTCCACACTCAATGAATACACCATTATTACTAGCGCACTTGACGAAAAAATAACACTTTCATGTTATAATCTAGAGAAGAACCTAATCCTATTAATGGAGACTAGACCTTGTAGTCCACACTCAATGAATACACCATTATTACTAGCGCACTTGACGAAAAAATAACACTTTCATGTTATAATCTAGAGAAGAACCTAATCCTATTAATGGTGACTAGACCTTGTAGTCCACACTCAATGAATACACCATATTACTAGCGCACTTGATGAAAAAATAACACTTTCATGTTATAATCTAGAGAAGAAACTAATCCTATTAATGGTGACTAGACCTTGTAGTCCACACTCAATGAATACACCATATTACTAGCGCACTTGATGAAAAAATAACACTTTCATGTTATAATCTAGAGAAGAACCTAATCCTATTAATGGAGACTAGACCTTGTAGTCCACACTCAATGAATACACCATAATACTAGCGCACTTGACGCAAAAATAACACTTTCATGTTTCTAGAGAAGAACCTAATCCTATTAATGCAGACTAGACCTTGTAGTCCACACTCAATGAATACACCATATTACTAGCGCACTTGATGAAAAAATAACACTTTCATGTTATAATCTAGAGAAGAACCTAATCCTATTAATGGTGACTAGACCTTGTAGTCCACACTCAATGAATACACCATATTACTAGCGCACTTGATGAAAAAATAACACTTTCATGTTATAATCTAGAGAAGAACCTAATCCTATTAATGGAGACTAGACCTTGTAGTCCACACTCAATGAATACACCATGTTACTAGCGCACTTGACGTAAAAATAACACTTTCATGTTTCTAGAGAAGAACCTAATCCTATTAATGGAGACTAGACCTTGTAGTCCACACTCAATGAATACACCATATTACTAGCGCACTTGACGCAAAAATAACACTTTCATGTTTCTAGAGAAGAACCTAATCCTATTAATGGAGACTAGACCTTGTAGTCCACACTCAATGAATACACCATGTTACTAGCGCACTTGACGTAAAAATCCAGATATACCTAATCAAAACTAAGTGCGTAAACACGTAGAAAGCAGGTTGCCGGCGCCGATCTGCCAGCGTTTGTCGGTGCTGGTCCGCGCAGTTTTTCGGCGTAGTCTCTATACTGTGTGGCGAACCAGCGCCGACAAGCTCCGAACTTCGCCGACAAGTTTCGACCTGCTCCGATCAGCGCTGGTAAGCCATCATTTGTTGCAGTATTTGCAAGGGAACAAGGCGTATTTTTGTTTCAAAATGCCAGCCCCTGCTTCTACCTGCTTCCTTTATGTAGCGGTTACCTGCACGGACCAGTACCGATAAGCGCTGGTAGGTCGGCTCTGGTTACCTGCTTCCAATATGTATACGCCCTAAGACTTTTTTTAAATCTGAAATGCTAGCAGGCCATCAACTGAGTTGGTATTATATAGGTATTATGCTGCGACTGCATATTCTGTTTACACCGTAGTACTGGATTATTCTGTGCCTACAGTAAGCTTTAAATATACTTGGGAGCAAATAAATCGAGCCACTTCAAACTTTCACGTAGGTATAATTGTTATTATTTTTGGTATTATGGAACAGATCAATTCTAAACATATATCGCATAAATAAAAGGTTATTTGATAACCTTTACAATGAGAGTAGTTTTTTGTATTTTGAGTTATATAATTCATGAAACCAAAACTAATAAGCAGGACACGTGAAAAAAGGAGTGGCTCGATTTCTTTGCTCTCAAGTGTATTTTAAATGAAGCAACGACCGCTCCATTTGTACCGTACACTTTCTACTATTCAAGCGATGAATGCAATTCTCTCTAAAGATACGAATTTGTAGCCGATTGCATACAGCAGCAGCAGACGACGTGTCGCTCCGACACGACTGGTTTCTATGTATTTCTATGAAATACCTTCCGCAGCTAGCGACACGTCGCTCGACTACACGTCGCACGACCGCAGGCGGCGGGCGTGTCGACTGACCGCAGATCAGTAGTGCCAAAGACACTGCAGCGTCGACACGTTGAATCGTTCTCAAAAAATGACGCTCCGACGTGTTGCTACGACATGTCGCAACAACTCGTCGTCTGCTGCTGCAACCTTTAAGGTTGACCCGGGTTCAAAGGTCGAAGTGTGAATTGAATAATTTTAATAAGCGACAGTTGTCACGCAGCTGCACTGACTACATCTTAACTGCCTTTAAGCTACATTTGCATTACTGTATGTGCAGTCCACTTGCAGTTATAATGTGACGTTATTAGCCCCCAGACTGCTACGTTGGTCTAGTAGTCGCAACCGCGACTGCTGAGTGTGAGGTTGGATCCCCTGTGGACCAATTCACTTAACAGAAACGTTGATCAATCGCAACAGAACTGAAGCTGAAACGTTCATTCAGACTTACCGTTTATAAAAACTGTCTATTGGTTTAACAACAAGAACAAAAACCAAACATTTTGACAGTTCTGTGAGTAACGGTTGCATCAGAATCAGGCCCGGGTCGACAGCGCGTTGTGTTCCACACGCGCCTCAAAGAGATGTCAGCGTATTAGACCGGGCTGCTAGGGCCAGTGCCTGCCAGGGTTGCCGAATTTGTTCGAAAGAGTTACCGCGACCTTGGAACGCAAAGGGCATTTAGAGGAACACGGATGAGTTTTAGTCAGTAAGAGTCTAACACTCCATTTCGCTCCGCCCAGAGCAGAAAAAGTCATTGGATGACTTCCCATCCTTAAAAAATAGGTATATTATAGGTTAGATTAGTATAGGCTAGTAGGTATGTTACACGTTTCAATGTATTCAGTTATAACACAATTGTCATTACCCCCGTCCCAATACGAACTTTTAACAAAATTTATGGAAACAAACTGTCAACGCAACGAAATACAATAAATTCTGAAGTATTAATGCCTATATTACAATGTTCTCTTTACAAAAGGGACAGGAGTTCGTTTTCAAGCGGCCCTTTATTCTTGCATCGTAATTTTCAGCTCCCGAACTCTAAACTCGGAACAAATTAATGTTAAAACAAATTTCAATTGAAGCCATTACTTTGAAGTTCGTAAGTTTGTAATTTAATGTCAAATTTTGTTACGACCAAACTTTAACAATGAGCCGTTTGACATTTTCTATATAAACATGATACATTGTGTACTTGACTTGTTTGTTCAATGTTATGTATCAGGTAAATGTGTATCTTTCCTTCAATATTTTAATTTAAGTTACGTTGAACACATATTATGGCCGACTAGTTTCGAACCCAAACGGAGCCCTTAATCATGAGAGTCACACGCGGCGAGTTCAACTCGCGGCCTCACCGCATGTTCAGCTCATGATTAAGGGCTTCGTTTGGGTCCAAAACTAGTCGGGCAATCTCGAAAAAAGCACGTGAGTGAACCGTAAGGCCTCTTGTTCACATACGTTTTTTCGCCATAAAAACCTACGGTTAATTAGCCGTGTGTAGGCACGATCATCAGTGTTTTATGGACTACTATAGAAGTTTGTTGACGGACACGGCAGCCCAACGGCACGCCTGCGCCGCCGTATGCACCGTGGCTACTCCTCTTTTGCGCACAGTTTGATTTACATTAGTGTTGTATGACAGTCTATGAGAGTTTGTTAACGACACCGGACGTTTTCGCGACGGGCAATTATTGCATGACAGCTTTCCAACGCTGATTTTGTGTTACAAAACTTTAAAAAAGTAAAAACCGACTACAAAAAAAACTAAACGTAGTAAAATAATTATCATTTAATAAAACTACCAGTTTCAGAAGTCGGTGCATTCAATTTGTTTCAGCGTAGAACACCGACTTCTGAAACTGGTAGTTTTATTAAATGATAATTATTTTACTACGTTTATTTTTTTTGAAGTCGGTTTTTACTTTTTTATTTTTTTTTATTTTATACTTTTTAGTGCCACAAATTACAATTAAAATAGTGTACAAATTCTCGGATCAGCACTACAACTAGAACGTGTCGTCTACATACGATTTGTGTATTTTTTTTTGTTCTTGTCGTTTTTCCAAAAAGTGCTACACCAATTTCAATAAAATTTATATGGGACCACCTCTGAAGTATGGGCTACCAAACAAAAAAAGAATCATCAAAATCCATTCTTAATTGGGGGAGATATCGCGTAACAAACATAAAAAAAAAAAACATTCAGACGAATTGAGAACCTCCTCTTTTTAACCGACTTCAAAAAGGAGGAGGTTCTCAATTCGGCTGTATTTTTTTTTTTATTTTTTTTTTTTTTATGTGTGTTACCTCATATCTCCGTCATTTATGAACCGATTTGAAAAATTCTTCTTTTGTTCGAAAGGGTATACTTCCCGATTGGTCCCATTTAAATTTTGTTATGATCAGACCATGAACTTCAGAGATATGGAACGGAACTCCTCATCGGATCAAAGCAAAATTCTCAAATTACTAATATTGCTTTGTTTATATTTGTTGTTGGGAACTGACTACTTGAAAAGAGGAGAGGGTGCGTGTCCCCCCCTCTCCCATTTTGGAATGTTTTCATTATATCGTTTATGGTATCATTTGAAAGGAATTTTTATGCCCGACTACGTCAAAGCCAAAAAGAAGGGTTATGAAGGAGGGGGTTAAAATTATGAAACTAAAACGTATTTAATAAAAAATAAACTTTAAAAAAAAGTAAAAACCGACTTCAAAGAAATACTAAAAGGAGTAAAATAATTATCATAATATAAAATTAACAGTTTCAGAAGTCGGTGCAACTCTACACTGAAGCAAATAGAAGCCACCGACTTATGAAACTGTTAATTTTATATTATGATAATTATTTTACTCCTTTTAGTATTTCTTTGAAGTCGGTTTTTACTTTTTTTTAAAGTTTTTTGAAGTCGGTTAAAAATGGATATGAATCAGTTTCGGCTGGTGGTTTGCCGTGTCGTGTACAAGCTCACACGATTTTTCTACGGCGCGGCTAATACGCCGAACTGTTAAGAAACCGTGCCGTGAACAAGAGGCCTAAATAATCATAAATATGAATGTGTCTCACGAAAGTTATAATATGAACATATTACGCCGCTTTGAGTTTTCCTGCACCGGGCTCTTTCTTGTTTCAATCTTCTGATAGCTATATTTTTAACACCAGAAAGCTGCCGCCTCGCCTGCTTTCTGCTTTTCTAATATTAATTCATCCCCTGAAATTTTGGTTGGAGAAATGGGACAAGTAATGAGGTGCGACATTATTGGGGAAGAAGGGTTGTATCTCGGCCTACTTTTCAAACGGTACATAAAAACGAAGATAAGGTTTCTGTAATAAAAGTAAACTGAGTACATACTGCGGTGACTCATCCGTCTGCTAAGCATGATAATATCTATTACCTATTATTACTTATAAGTTATAAAAAAATCGTAACGAAACAAAAATTGCATATAGTACATTTTTGAAAAAAAAAACTTCCTACACTAGGAACAATACTTATGCAGAAACAGAAGTTTTTAAAATGTTTGTCTGTTTGCCTGCTTTTATGTTTGAGGTTCACGCAAATACTATTGAACAGATTTAGTAGAGAGGCAAAAAAATCCCTTAAAGAGCGGGGTCAGGTTATAGGGTAGGTACAAATTATCACGCTAATGAGTGTGCGTGATGAGCATGCAGTAACCTTATGTTTCCGTCGGCAAAGCTGCGGATACAGCTAATGTAAGTTTTGGTTATAAATTGTCCATTGTAGAGGGCTACCTCCGTAGTCCCGACGGAGGTAGCCGACATATTAGGTGAACAACTTCGCTTATTCGATGTTTGATATTTTTAGTTCATCTTTTTTTTTTCTTGCCTGTTTACTTTCTCACTGCTGAGCAAAAGCCTCCCCTTTTGTCTTCCAAACATCTCTATTTTGTGCCATTTCTGACCATGCTAGCCCCGCAAACACGTCTAGATCGTCACGCCACCTACGCCGAGGTCGTGTCCTCCTTCAGGCGTCCAGTAAGTAACGGTCTTTGCCCACCTGTCCGGGTGCATTCAAGAGACATGACCGGCCCACTCCCACTTTAGCTTGGCTGTTTTTTCTCCATCATCTGTTACTTGCAATATTTAATCACATTAAACTTAAATGTAGTTATCTGGATTACCAAATTCCGATTTCATTTATTATTATGATTTATTTTGTTTCATTAGTTTAAATGGTGTAACCCGATTTTATCAAAATCCAATTTGTATAATGTAAACAAAATAAATCACAAACAGCAGGCTTTATTTTTAAAACTAAAAACTTTTAGTTAGATCAAAATAAAAACTCTAAAATAATCGAATAACGCTTCTTTAATATTTGCAAAACCATTATAATATATTAGACATTCTACTATTACTTATACAAACACAGGTCCTTGGAATCAATGAAAATTTTCCAAGAAAACTTAGTTGAAGTCTGTTTGGTTAACGATAATGTTTTAAACGAAGTTTTCAGACGTTTTCAAGTGCCTCATAAATTACTATGAATATTTTTTAGTCTAGAAGTAACAGAAAACAAACAAACTAAAGATCCCGGGGGAGAAATATGACACAAAATTACATGACATCATTACATTCCAATTAGGAGTCTCAAATTGTAGATAGAAAAGAAAAACATACATAATAATTCATATATTTTTAACATACATAGTTTTAATATTTTATGTAATTTTGCATGCCTAGTGGTAAAATATGGCCGAACCTGTTTTTTCTTTGGATGACCATATACTGGATCCATAAAGGACTCCATAAAGTGGTTATTTTGGCCCACAGCTCATTGGGCATGCGGCACACGTGGCCGGCCCAGGCCCACTTCAGCTTAGCGGCTTTTTGAGCAACGTCAGCAATTTGTGTGGGCATTATGGAGCCCTGACACAGCCAGAAGGCGTCACGGCAGACCTCGAAGAAAATGGCGGGACGAGCTAGACAAATACAATGACCAGTGGTCCACGTTGGCTCTGGATCGAAAAAATTGGAAGTCATGGGGAGAGGCCTTTGCCCAGCAGAGGGATGACGCAGGCTAGAAATGAATGAATGAATACTGGACCCATATTTGCAAAATAAAATATCTTTTATTTCACATAAATTATGTTAGGCTCAATGAACGAAAACGCTCATTGAACGAAAAAAACAGCTCACAACGCGTTGTGGTTTCTTTAAAACGCGTTGTGGTCGAATATTAAGAAAGCTACAAAAGAAACCTCGCTATGTAGTCTTTCTGTGTTTGCCACAACGCGTCAAGTGCCATAACATGAAATTTCGCGATGTGGATGTTTCAAAGAAACCTCAACGCGTTTTGGGCTGTTTTTTCGCTCAATGAGCATTTTCGTCCGTTGAGCCTTACGTATACATACATACATAGTTCACGCCTGTTTCCTGCTGGAGTAGCCACGGAAAATTTAACGCCACCTGCTACGATCTTGTTATAAAATCCTGGCTTCTTCTACATCCATTATCATTTTTGTACCTACACCATCACCTTTTTTACAATTATATTATAAAATAATACAATTATATTTTATTATATTTGATGACGGACAGAAGCGTTACCAATGCGAAAGGACAAGTCTCGGTTTCCGGCTTTCAACCCGTGGCATCTACTTCTGTTTTGGAAGAGGCCTGTGACCAGCATTAGCGTTCTTCTTCTTAATCATCACAATCTTGGTAGAGTGGCGTGGTAGTAATTTCATGAGCATAGGCGCACTTCACAGCGCGTCTGGCAACGACATTAATTTCCAAGTACTGTTTTTCTGAATAGGTACCATCTAAAACAGCTTTGACCATATTAGTCCATCTCATGGATGATCTACCACGAGTTACTGTACGACAACTAAGAAGTCACATCGGCAAACTTCGTAAAACCGACCACTTCCGAACTGAGTGCGACTTCAAGACCACGAATGTTTATTAGAACTGCAGTAAAAAAACTTTACGTTGACGCAATAAGTGTGAGTGGCACGACAATGAGTCATTGGTTGTTCGATCAGATAGTACATCGATGTAACTTTTAAGCTGGCTTCCCACGGTGCGTGGTAGCGCGCACCGATTGTGCGTGGTAACATCCTTAAAATCACGCACCGTGGTAAGCCACATTATGAGGGTGCGTGATGTGGATACGGCGCACCGCTCCGCACGCGTCCGTGTTACCACGGACGAGTCTCTTCGGGTCTGTCGGTGCGAGCTCGTGTGTCGCGGTGCGCGCTATCACGCACCGTGGGAAGCCGGTATTAGTTGTGTCGTACCTGTACCTGTACTTGTAGGACAAAGCCCTCAATGGAGACATCACCGCACGCGCACCACGCCTTGACAAGTACAGTATAGGAGCTTAATGCTTTCTAGTTAAAACCTATTTATGTATAATTCCCACATTTCATAAAAAAAAAACAGATACCATACTCCTCTAAACATATGTGGACTACACAAACGTAACATTCTCGCTGAAACTGATATAATATCACAAAAGGCTTACAACATTCCGCATTCAATTCCACACAGTACATCACGGTATTGTGACGGTATAAATATCGTTTTTGTTCGCGCTCGCCAAGCAAAAAGTTACATGCACGCTAGGACATAGACGGCCGGCATAAAAAGCGTACGCGGATGTTATATGTACAATTATATTATATAATGTTATGGAGGCATTATAATAAAAGCTTGTTATTCTCATACGTTCACGGACAAAGATGTTGTGACTCATATTTTTAGCAAAAATACGTAGACTGAAAGAGATAAGCTAACATCTCTCGATGAATAGTAAAACTTGTTGAAAATCAAGAGAAGATCGCTGGCCACACAGATCTACATCTGCCATCTGCTGGCCATCGCGTTGGACATCTCGTAGGCATTCGGCGGGCCATATTATTATAAAGAAGATAGGCATACCTTAAAAGAAGCTTTCGGATGGGAAATGAAGATTAAGAAGAAAAATAAACCATAGCTGAACGAGGGTGATTCTCCACCCGTCTGTGTCGTAGAAGGCAACTGGAACTACAACTTTATTTTTAGTATATACAAAAACCGAGACACCCCAACAAGATTTTCATCAAAACTCCCTGAATGTGTGTGTTTTTTTTAATAAATCTCCAAGTTGAACCTTAGTTTATGTCGTGTTACGTTCCCTAGTAAAATGTGAAATGCCTGAGATGTGCTATGCAGGGGTTGTCTAATACACGGAAACTGACCGAGCGGACCGTCTCAAGCCTCTAGGTGTATATTCCCGTCCACTGTTATGAGTAGAAACCTATTGAAAGAAAATTGAAATTTATGAAAAAAAAGGAAAAATATAATGTGGTGTAAAAACTATGTCAATCGATTCTCCTGGTGATTCTGAACAAACTAGTTTCAGGTTTAGGGTATACTAAAACTAAACTTGTATATCAAGAGGAGATGGCAGCAAAGTCCTTTTGCCTGCTAATAAGAATAATACAGTCATTACCAATCCAACTGACAAACGTGGTTACAGCAGCACTTAGTTCAAGTTGTATTTTTTATAGTTTAGATAAAGTATTGTTTTAATAACTATTAAATTATTTCATTAAAAGTATCTAATCATTATAATTTGTCCTAACAAATTGAGGTCTCTACAGACCCCATGCGAGCAGTTACGTGATTTCCTTCGTGCGAGTAATTAAGGGTTGAAATTGTGATTTTTTTCGCCTGTTGTAGACTCTATGGCATAACCAGAGGTCGTCACTGAAAATTAGCGCTGTTGGTGTTGCAAGTTGGGAAAATTAGTCCCAATGCTGCCACAACACAGCATTATGCTGAGTGAAGACCCATTCACATGCGAATGCGAGGTATCTCTGTATTTTTAATCTACTAAGTAATTAGTTAAAGGTGTACTACTATACACGGTGATTTTTAAGTATTTTTATTTAGGTTACTTTACACCCTTTGGCATTATAGTTATGTAATGTGTTTTGTAGGCTGAATATATTGATATTCTTTCTTTCACTTTCTTGTAAAGTTAGTTTTCGAAAGGAATTTCAGACATGTTCCAATTTCCAAAATAAATTACAAATCTCCACAAACAAGTTCCAATCCGAACAGCAAAATCTCTATGACGTTCAAGAATGATTTTCATTTCCCTAGCGGTCGCGTTGGCGTTAATTCCCTTCTGAACGGCGGCCAGATTGCTAAGTTTTAATTGCAAACTCTTAATGAGATAGGCCTGGCCTCGAAATAGTCCAATGTCGCGTATCTGTCGTCTGTAGTCTGCGCTAAATGCACTGCGGCGAATAATTGCTTTTATGTCGGCTCCAGATAAAATTGATACTTAGTAGGTTGAGTTAAGTTTCTTTGCGTATTAATTTAGAAATGAGAGGATTATTAAACTTATTAACGGTTATTTTCAATAACCCATCTATCGTCGTTTTCTGCTACTACGAGTAGAGATAGAAATTTGACACAAGCTCCGTAGAAGTAACGTCAAATTACTATCTTTAGTAGAGCAAACCGCCGATAGATAGATTATTGAAAACGGCCGTAAATAAAATTAACATAGGGCCCGTGGCTAATTGACGACACGTTTGGTGCAGTGGCTAAGCGATTGGCTTCTCCGCTACGGGTCGTGGGTTCGATTCCCACACGGAACAAAAATTTGTATGGCCTACAGATGGTTGTTTCGGGTCTTTGTGTATGTGAGATTTGTGTTTGTAAACGCACCCACGATACAAGAGAAATCTTAGTGTGGGGCAATATTACAATATAATACTGTGCAACCACAGTCCTATTCCTTTATAGCCGTCTAGACCGAATCTAAGATGTGTAATGGGGGGCATATGCTTAGTGGCCCGAAACAGAGCCTCTCCCAGTGTAGCCTTAGGCTTGCACATTGCGTAATTGAGTACATAATTGTACTATACCGAACTGTTCCCAACAGTAAACTGTTCCAACAGGATATGCAAAGGAATTATATTTTCTTTTTAACGCTTTGACGGCTTAATTATGACTTTGAGCCGTTTGGGGTGGAAACGCTCGGGTCATGGGGTCCGAGTGCGCGTCTCCTTTTTAAAGAAATAATAAGAAGACTGGTCGACACTTCACGTGACCAGACGGCTGGCTTGTTTTTCGGCCAGAGAATTAGCGTTGCCGTACAACGTGGTAACGCTGCCAGCCTTCTGGGCACGTTACCAGTGGACAGCGAGGCGGAGGAATACTTTGATGCAATCTTTTATTTTATATTGATAGTTTAGTCTACGTTTTTACTTTAGATTTAGTTTAGATTTATATTGTACTAATTTAGGTCAAAAAATGTTACAAATAAAGTAAAAAATTTGACATGGAAATAAAAATTGTCGAACTTTGACGGCTCAACTCAAATTAATTTCTTATTTTTTAGAATATTTGTACGCTGTTGACGGTTAGACCGTTAGACGTAGCGTTTATTTAATTTAATAAGATATCTGTACACTACCTATGTTCCACAAATATTTGTATTTGTATTCAAAGACGTAAAAGATATGAAAATCTACAGGGAAGGCTTATTTGTCCAGTCGTGGGCGTCATGAGGCAGATATGATGATTTTGATGATGAATCTGTTGGTGAAATGAGACTGGATGCTGGAGGATCGAAGCGCCTATGTCCAGCAATTGTCTGTTATAGTTTTGATTGACTAAATCCATTGACAGCTCTAAACTGATCGATTACCGGAAACATAGACAAAATAGATAAACAATGGAAGCGGCCGCAGATACTCGGCAGAACCCCTATTAATAAACCATTCTCGACATGGCGGCCTGGGAGCATCTCGAGTAACTCTGTCAAAATAAAAACTCTAAGAACAACCTCTTTTTTAGGGTTTCGTACCCAAAGCGTAAAACGGGACCCTATTACTAAGGCTCCGCTGTCCGTCTGTCTGTCCATCTGTCACCAGGCTGTATCTCATGAACCGTGATAGACAGTTGAAATTTTCACAGATGATGTATTTCTGTTGCTGCTTTAACAACAAATACTAAAAAACAGAATAAAATAAATATTTAAGGGGGCTCCCATACAACAAACGTGATTTTTTTTGCTCGTTTTTGCTCGTTATTGATAACGGCAACAGGTAGACGCTTGAAATATTCACAGAATATTTAGTTTTATATTCACTTTAAAAATAAATAATTAAATTAAAATAAAACAAATATTTAAGGGGGGCTCCCATACAACAGACATGATTTTTTTGCCGTTTTTATAGATAATGGTACGGAGCCCTTCGTGCGCGAGTCCGACTCGCACTTGGCCGGTTTTTTTATTTATCTTCTCTGCGTCTCATGCGATACCAAAAGGACACTTTAGCCATAAGTACTATCGGCATAAAATTCATCAGAACTCGATGTAATTCTCCCAATAATTCATCATCATCCTCTTGCCCTTATTCCAATCTATTTGTTGTCGGGCATCGTTGGCATTTCTCCCAATAATTATTAAAGTAAAAGAGGTAAAGCAATTAATATTAATAAATACACATTCGAGTCCACCACACATTTCATAGAGCTCATACGCTATTCCGCCATACATATTGCTAGTGGACCTCCCAGGAGGGTCCTCGGCATTACGTTTGCGCTAAAAGTGAACCCTCGAGGAGGGTTCCTGGCATTAAGTTAAAAACCGTGAAAAATACGCTACTACGTCGTAAAATAGGTGTTTGCTTGTTTCACAATAGTTATGTAGCCACTACTCATCACAGCACGTATTGACGTATTTGACAAAGAAACGAAGAAATAACCAGCAGTTCTGAAAAGAACTATTGTCACAGAACAGGAGCCGCAGTCGTCTTCTTCACTCTGATCTTCGGTCGCCGCGTGCGAGCTCGACCGCCGCCGCGGCCGCTTGGCCGTCTTTAGCGACACCGTGCGGAACAAACGAACAACAGTGTGCTGTGATGTGATTGGTCATAACTTTAGTAGATATTTAATGTAAGTAGTTTTATTGGCTAAGCTCATATTTGTAAAGGACATGGAACAAAACGTACCCACCTTGTAGCAAATTGAGACTAGTACCATTAGAAAGGTCTTTAAAACTACATACATATTTTGTATGGCGACAACTCTGTATCTTACGGGAGAAAAAAGTTATTCGACGTTGAAATATGCAGAAAAGCCTTTGTGAATTCACCCCGCGCGCAGTCAATCATATCCCTTGAACTAGCCCAATATTCTGCTATAGGTACCTTCATATACGTAGGTGTATCTATACACCCTCGTATGCACCTAAACATCTACGCGTATATATTTTACTATAGAGTAGGTTTTCTAATGGGAATTGGGAATGCATGCATGAATGAAGTTATCGGATGAAAAACTAAACAGGAAGACCGGAGGAAGAATACGCTCAACTCTACCGCACTTTCTGAAGTTTAAAGGTTCGCGCATATTATGACGCCGCAGCAGGTCGGGTCGCAGCGCAAAAATCCGCTCAAATTGCTCGTTTATATTTTATATGAACTATCGCACACAATGCCGGGGCGAAGCGGGCCGCATATTCCGCCGCGGATTTTGGTTGCGTGCGATGCGGCCCGCACCACCCCGCTGCGCCCCGACACAGTATGCTATAGCAAGCGGATTGGAGTGCACGCGCGCACGTGTTCATTTTACGATATTTGCGTTTTTTATTTATTTCACAAGAATGGATGAAGAGCTTTTGATTAATTTTGTTCATGGATACAAAGAACTATATGATTTGTAAGTCTGGCAGGGCAGTACACTGTAACTACTCAAAACCCGTCAATGCGCTGCGACCCGGCCCGTCACTAATGTGCTAAGTAAGCATTTTGCGGTGCGCTGCGGCCCGCTCCGCCCCGCTGCGACCTGACGTAATGTGCGCGAACCTTAACACAACCGAAAATCCACATTAAACCACAAAGCGGAAGAGAACAAACATGTGCATACGCCGAATGTAGGAGTCATTTTAAATAAAAATATTGATGTTATTGTAAAACTTAAAAAAACATATAGGGTATTCTATGAATAACTAAATAAAGATTATTTTAATAACTAGGCGGTGCTTAAATGATAATTAATTTAAAAAAAAAACACTTTTTACTTAGTTTTTAATAAAATTCGAAAAAATAAACTTCGTTGGTCCGGCAAATGCTTGGGATGAAATTGCATTGAGAGCAACAATACCATTTAGTGATGATGTTTATTTTGTGTACCTTAATAAATAAACAAACTGTACTTAATTGAATTGATGGCGTTTTAATTAATATTTTCCGTAGCAAAAAGTAAACCTTAGGAAGCTGGGTCAGTCTCTCTCTATGAAACAGCACGACTGGTTATTCATTGGGCCTGTAAAACAATTATTATGACACTTCTTAAATGATTGAAAATGCATAATAGAAGTGATCATAACTTCGGTCTCCCATTCATTCATTCATTCGTTCATTCATTTTTGAGTTGTTCATTTATGCCTCTTCTAAATGACACCTAGTCTAAAATGCTACAAGGTGGGTACGGGTTCCAAACAAAATTACCCATTGTTCTTTTATAAAAGCAGGAACATTTCAAAATTAAATATATTCATTTTACATTTTTCAAGGTTTCTCATTGTCAGTACCAATATTCCCTAAAGTGAATTTTCCAAGAAAAACCTGCATTTAAAATGAGCCCTTCACGAGGGCACCCGGCATGGCGAATGCGACTACAGGGTGCCCTCATGGAGGGCACCTGACACTGAATGTGTTAAGTATCGTTTTGGCGTAGGAAGCCAAGCTTAAAATGGGCTAATAGGTTAAACAAAGAATATAACTCCAAAAGTTAAAACTACGAAAAAATCGTCATTAAATAATTATTATTATTTTTCTTTCGACTTCAATAAAATTCTCATTTGCCCAAATGACATAATTGTGATACAGATAATATTATTGAATTACGTTTAAGAGCTTTATTTTCATTCATAAATTGACCATAACAGTTTCCTTGGTAATATACAATACGGCCGACGAATCTTGGCGAGTCTGAAGTTAGCTGATTAGCGCATTAGACAATTTCGTTTCTAAAAAATTCATTGCGCAGCCAAACAACTAACTTCAGGCTCGCCAAGATACGTCGGCCGTATTATACACACGGCTACACTTCAAGCTATGCAAAACCAGTATAAGCTGACCGTTACTTGTGCGAAAAGATTATACAAAGCGACGCCAAGATAAACTGGTTGTGTATAGCTTGATGTGTAGCCGTGTGTACAGCTACGCACACAGCAAAGTCATGTCAATTTACGGATCACCCTTCCCTTGTAAACATCACGCACCGCCTCACGAACGCTGCATCTTGATTCATTGCTTTTACACAAATTTTGTTTAGGTACTTGGCTTTTTATAGGGAGAAACAGATTGACTGCCTATGTTTCAATTATGGCCAACGAATAGGTCATCATCATGATCATCAGCCTATAGCAGTCCACTGTTGGGCATAGGCCTTTCAAGTGCAAGTCATTGAGCTCGAACCTCGGCTTCTCTCATCAAGCCGCCTTACGAAGATCATCATTCCACCTAGCCTGAGGGCGAATCGGCAAACGTAGTGTAGGAACACTACGTTTGCCGATTCGCATTTGATGTCTACATGCAGCACTTATTAACTGATTTTAGTTAATGATTACTGCTTAAAGGTACAAGTCCGAGACGGGCTGCAGACCGCAAACTGCAAAAGTAGTATTGCTTGCGGTGCGATCTGCAGCTGCGGTCTGCGGTTGCAGTTTTGCAATCGCTGTCGGAATAGCAACTTTAAAGTGCACATCTTAAAGGCGCTATTCCGATGGCAACTTGCGTAGAGTCTGCAGTTCTGCAGTTTGCAGCCCGTCTCGGACTTGTACCTTAAACCGGAGAGTCCTAATTCCATCCGTTCAACCAAAATCGAACCGTCAAATCAAAGTAAAAATATCTAAAATCCCTCGTTTCTAAACCCATTAAAATTTCGAGGCGTGAAAATCTACGACTAGATGTACGAGTACGACAGGTATCAACAGGAGAGATTAGACAAAAAACGGATACGTCGACCAACGGTCGTCGGTCGCCATCGGTATGTTGATTTTAATTTGCGTCGTGTCACAACTCTGTTAGTTTTACATTTACCTTTCAGGGTTCCAGACAGACGACTGATAAATTAGTGATGCGCGTGTGTGAATGCACACGTTGCTTTTACCTGTAGTGGACGAAAATCGATGTGTAATTAAGGTACTTCTCGATTGCAGAGTAATAGGAAAGTTTACTGCGTAATCAGTGAATGTTTTCACATAGAAGCCAGTATATTGTGTTGTATGTTCTGTGAACAGAAAACGTTGATGACTTTTTAAAAGCTTTGAATTCAATTATCAGTAAATGTAATGATTATTTGAAAATTTTAATAATACTAGTATTTATTGTCTATTCTGTTATTTTGTTTACAAAATAATATTTAAAAAAAAAACAAGTTTAAATTATTTTATAAAACACTTTTGAAACTGAACAATCATCATTTAGTATTGATGTTGACTGTACAATGAAGGGGTTACAGAATATATGTAATAAACGTTTTTAAACTTTCGCGATATGCACACATTATAATAATACTGACTCGGGTCTAATCGTATAGAATACTAGCTTTTGCCCGCAGCTTCGCTTGCGTGAAATTTTGAACCCGTTACGTGACGTTTTTCCATACAAACTTTCATCCCTTATTTAACTCCCTTAGGGGTTGAATTTCGAGAAATCCCTTCTTAGTGGATGTCTACATCACAAAAGGAACCTACTGTCAAAATTTCAAGTTTCTAACCCCAGCGGTTTAGGCTGTGCGTTGATAGATCAGTCAGTCAGTCAATCAGCTTCTCTTTTTATATATGTAGAAGATTTTATACAGAAAGGTATATTGATTATGCCTTTAAAATATTCTACCTGATTAGACCAGAGTCATCTTTTTAGGGTTCCATACCCAAAGGGTAAAACGGGACCCTATTACTAAGACTCCGCTGTCCGTCTGTCACCAGGCTGTATCTCTTGAACTGTGATAGTTAGACAGTTGAAATATTCACAGATGATGTATTTATGTTGCCGTTTTAACAATAAATCCTAAATAAAAAAACATAATAAAACAAATATTTAAGTGGGTCTCCCATACAACAGACATGATTTTTTTTGCCGTTTTTATAGCTATTGGTTCGGAAAGCTTCGTGCGCAAGTCCGACTCGCACTTGGCCGGTTTTTATAAGAACATATGTAGGTAACTGAAAGTATTTATCTCGATAACTCGATTAAGTACATCTTTATTAGAACCCGAGTGCGCGCGATGCTAGTTCACCATTCCATGTTTTTTCCAACTCCACGTTCAAAGTGCATAAGGGCGCGCAGACATGTGCGCTTCTTCTTGCATGCTATTTGAAATTTTGAAACAGAAAATATGTAGGTATTGCAACTACGAAACTAAAATTGTTGAAATATGTGTTTTAGACATTTTTTAAGAAGTTAAAAAATTACATTTGTGTAAAAAAGGAGCCAGGGCATGTATTTGCGTTTACTCCGCTGTATAATGAGTAATTTAAAAGAAATCCAACTAAATATACAGGTGGCCCAGTAAATAGTACGACATTCTGTAGGGAGTGATAGCTTAGGTCAATACCTACCAAAATAGCACATAAAATTTTCCGGAAAATGTTACGGTTTTCAAATTAAACAAAATTTTCCAAAATGTTGAATAACGTAAGTTTTTTTTTTCTTGAACACTCTCCTTTTTGATATAAACGAAATCAATGAGTACAGTAACAATTCACGAATAAATTGACGTAAAAAAATATCAGAAAAGGAAATTTTCTTTACAACAGAATGAAAATCAGATATTCGATATTTTGGATAATTTTGTAAAAGTTGAAAACCGTAACATTTTGCGGTACCTACATATAATTTGCTATTTTGGTAGGTATTGAACCAAGCTATCACCCCCCGCAGTATGTCGTACAATTTACTGGACACCCTGTAAAGATCTATAAAGATATGGCGTTCGAAATAAAAAATATCATGGGGCAATGTCTGTTTATTTTTAGAGTCCACCACTCGTGTGATGATTATCTACATAATAATGATAATATTTAAGTAAATAATGCCTAATAGATAAAACGATAAACCGAAATCTACATATTCCGAATGGCCGTAACCTATAACTCTTCAAAAGACGCCATGTAAAAAATTATATAGTAAAACATAAGAATCCAGTCCAGTCCATTCTTATGTAGGATGCACTCCCCTTGGAAATCAGGATCAGAACCAGTCGCTATTCCTTTAAAATTAAAGTACGTGAACATCTTCACAAGGGATTGCCAGAATCATCTAAGCGCTGATTTATCCTTTTATATATTTTTGTAGGTATTGTAAAATATTAATTAATTAATATATATTTATGTATGCATATACAAGGTGTAACATAAATAACGCACAACCTCTTAAAGGGTCACTGTGCTCATCGTTATGAACAACTTTTACTATGGGACGAAACCGGAAATCGCGAAAAAAAAATCTGCTGTTCCCTACATTTTGACGAGTTATGCTAACATAAATGTAGGGAACAGCAGTTTTTTTTTCGCGATTTCATTTTAGTTCCCATAGTAAAAGTTCTTCATAATGATGAGTACAGTGACCCCTTGAGATGTTGTGCGTTATTTATGTTACACCTTGTATAATTATCTAATAATGTATGTAATGTAAAAATAATATATTTAATATCTAATATTATTCAAATATTTTACTTGAATAATAATAGATAAATATATATATATTTGAATAATATACAAGGTTAGTCGGAAAGGGGGTACTAATCCGCAGGCCACTAATAGTATCACTGATGACGGTTTAAAGCAAGTGTTAAAATTTCAAAATTCGATAATTTTTAATTCCATGTAAAATAAATTTAATTAAAGTTTTTAAAAAAAAAACATCCCTACTATTGTTAAGAATTCAGAAAATGGAGCATCTGATTCGTGACCCCAAATATGACCTAAAATGTAAACACAGCTTATCATAGCTGAGGATAGATAGATTTCAGCATATTTTTTTGTAATTTTTGAACAGCCATTTCTCTTAAACTATTGAGTTTTGGAGAAAGTGGTAGAACAAAAGTTACTCATTATTATAGGTATTTTAACACCCTTTCGGATTAGTACCCCCTTTCTGACTAACCTTGTATATGTTGGTAATATTGCCAAAAATGTTTCAGTTACTTTTGTGTCTATTTTTAACAGCGTATCACATCACATAACTCTTTTTAGTGCACCTACCACGTTTTCTCTGCATCACCTTAAGATCGACTGGTAGAAAATGCGTAAGGCATTAAGTCCGCCTCTGTACAAATGTGCGAAAGTATAAGTAAATAATATTTACACGTTTGAAAAAAAAATGCAAGCCTTAGGTATACTATACTTTATAAAAAAACCTTTATCTTTATATTATTTACAACAATAGCATAAACTTATTTATAAAAGAAATGAATAAAATTGCAGTTTGAAGTAAAAACATAAATATAACGCGAGCAACACCGGGAGCGAGTACCTTGTAGTTACAAAGAAATTAATTAAGACTCCGCCTACATAGGTGCCTAATTATAAAATACTACTTTGTACGAGGTACTTTAGACCGAACATTTTTAATTAAGTTCAAATTAAAGGCAAACTTGTATCGTTATATAGCAATGCATACAATGTACGTAAATTCATGTGTAATTACTATACAATGGTGCCGATTCTGTTATGGAAAAACTAAACTTAATTTAGACTATGGCCATCTTTTTCACTCTAATAAAATAAGAAAGAGACGGACGTAAATAAGAGCTGTCAAATTTAGTTGAACTAAAAGTTTCATACAAATTTAGACAACATTTAAAATGTGTTGACTAAAAACATGGTGAAGTTCAAGGCGTAAACTAATTTGACATCTCTAACTTAGTTGTTGTCTATCACCGCCCTTTTCTTGCGCTATCTGTTAGTAAAAGATAGCAATTCTCTAATTTTAGTTTAGTTGGTGAACAAGAGAATCGGTACCAATAGCGTTTGTAATTTTAAGTAAGAATACTTATACATATTACTTTTTTCTAAATCAAATCCATACTAAAACAATCCCTACTAATCACTACATAGTATAAAACAAAGTCGCTTCCCGCTGTCTGTCTGTCCCTATGTATGCTCAGATCTTTAAAACTACGCAACGAATTTTGATGCGGTTTTTTTATAGATAGAGTGATTCAAGAGGAAGGTTTATATGTATAACACATTGCACCCGTGCAAAGCCGGGACGGGTCGCTAGTAATATTATAAATACGAAAGTAACTCTGTCTGTCCGTCTGTCTGTTACGCTTTCACGCCTAAACCGCTGAACCGTTTTTGGTGAAACTTGGTACAGAGATATTCTGGAACGTGGAGAAGGATATAAGCTACTTTTATCCCGAAAAATATGGAATACGCGATAAACGACATCCACGCGGGCAAAGCCGCGAGTGACCTCTAGTAACTTATAAATTCTTTCTGAAGAGTGCAAAATCCGACTCTTCACGTAAGTTTCAAAACAATACCTAAAAAAAGTGTTTCCAGTTGGCAGGAGGCTAAAGTTATCGGGAATTATACTTCTCGGTACTATCCTAACTAATATTATAAATGCGAAAGTAAGTTTGTTTGTTTGTTACCTTTTCAGACGTAAACCACTGAACCGATCATCCTGAAATTTTGCATATAAGTTGTTAGGAGTACAGAAACGGACATAGGGTACCTTTCATCCCGAAAAAAGTACTGTTCCCGAGGAAAACAACCATATCGTTCCAAGATGGCGCTGCGTGTCTTTAGAATCACTATTGAATTATATTATTATACAGGGTGTAAAAAGACCCATCACATAGCCGAAATCTACGCACTCTGTACATTAAACTAAACTACATTGACCAAAAATAATTGCTGGGAAACGACTTTTATTTTTTGGCATAAAAAAACACTTTTTTTGTAGCACACAATGTGTGGTTGTGGCGATGCCGCGCGTTTGCATGCGTGCAGCGGCCACACAGCTGAGCCAAAGCGGTCATGTGCGTTTGACATTCGTTGTGTTTTTGTAACTTCAAATGCGTAATTTATGAGGAAAAATTGAAAATTTTGATAAGGTTGTTTGGAAGAAAGTTTAATATTATCACTTAGAATACGTTTTTGGAAAAAACTAAAAAAAAATGTGTACTTTGACCATCAATATTTCCAAAACCAATGGTTACCCAGGTATGGCCTGGTAGAAAAAAATGATCCCAATGATGGGTAAAATGTGTGGGTTTCGTTATCGTTAAGGGTCTTTTTACACCCGATATAAACTTTAGTAGTGTATTGACTTTTGTTTTTAATGTACAACCCGAATTGATTTTCAAATTCTAAATTAACGCAAGCGAAGCCGCGGGCAAAAGCTAGTTTATTATAACAATAGACAAAAGTGGCCCACCAAGGCACTAATATCTTTTAAACTATTTCTTAAAATAGAGTCTCAGCTTATCTTGATTGACCGTTAATGTTCATAAAACCACATTATTATGGTTTTATGTATTGTATCCCTGCTGGAAGCAAACATTTTGCTTATTCCTATACATTTGCTCGCTAAAATGAATAATAATTGAATATTGATATAATATAATGTTGTATAGATGAAACAAAACCTTATCGCGATTCAAAAATGGGTACAACGCCATCTAGTTACAACCAGCGAACGAAGTGGATATCTTTCACGCAATGCAGTCTCTAATTCTGGATTGAATCTCAATATCATATTAACATACTAACTGACATGCTTTTAAATAGAACTGTTAGTGATTTTAAGGATTTGTCACACAGGATGCGTTCTGCGTCCTCCGGTCCGGTCAAATCGAACTCAGCCCGCATCCTATGTGAATATCATTTGCGTTTTATATATATTTTATGTAATTACGATCTGACTATGCGGGCACAAGCAAAGAACGTAGGGAACGCACCGGTCAGGCGGTCGGGGTGGGAAGGTAGCGGTCGGGCTGCCCGGTTGCGGGCAGACGGGCAGCGGGCGGCGGGCGACGAGCGGCGGTCCGGGCAGTTCATAGGGGTGATCGATGTTGCAAAAACATCAATAATAACATCGATAATGACATCAATAGCTGAACATCGATATTTGATGTTTACCGAACACAAAACATCGATACAAACACAACTAAACGCAATCGAATATAAAATGGCCGCTGTTTGCCCTGCTCGTCAGATCGCTGACCATGCCCGGATCGCTGACCGGATGCTTTGACCGGATGCCGTGCCCGGATTGCTGACCGGTTGCCCTGACCATGATGTTCACATAGTATGCGGGCTGCGTTCGATTTGACCGGACCGGAGGACGCAGAACGCATCCACTGTGACAAGTCCTTTAACGTACAACTGCTCAGTGCATAATTCTTAAGAACAATAAAGTAGATTACTAAAAAATATAATTACCTACTTCGATTGACTGTTATAATTTCATGTCATTTGTATCTATATAATTTTGTATATATTATATACAAAATTATATAGATACAAAGTTATATAGTTATAGATAACATAAATTGTCGGTACTGGCATATTTGATGGACAAATTATAACCATTATAAGTATACTAACATAATAATTATTAATTAATATCAAAATTATTATTAATATCTCTCTAGAATCACGGCTCATCTCCTGTGCGGAAGATGTCCGGTCCTTTGGAAGGCATACGAGGGACACAGGTCCAACGCACAGAGGCCCCTTTTGAGAACTTTAATCTAAAATGGGGTGGGGCACCAACCGAGGACTATCCACGGCTTCACTATTGGATTACAGTCATGGACCGTCCCAGGTGAGTGCAAGACCATTGTAAACTATGGTGAAAAATATCTGGTCTATGGGAAGGGGTGTTAGGTGGACTGGATAACTTCTATTGCCGGAAGAAAACGGCGTCTGCCTTTCAACATTTAAAATTGAAAAATGTTGGCAGGCGGTGACACGCCAGCTCACTAGCTGGGCCCCCTGAAAAGCCGCCAGTACATAGGCGAAGGGGGCAACAAACGTGTGAGCAGCTAGAGGTGTAGAGAGGTGTGGTCCCTTATTTATTAATATTATTAATTAAGTTGGTATACTTATTTATTTAGTTCAAGACCAAAATTAAAAAGAAATAAAAACATTGCAAAAATAAAATACAGAAAGCTAATTTGAAAACTAAGATTAGAACGCAGAATACGTAGAGCCACCGATCTCCCACTGCAACACTCTGCTACGCGGACTTCGACCAAACAGTCTGAAATATCCAATAATATTCTTAGGAAACATCTGCTCAGTCCTTATTGTAAGTAGCGCGATAGTACATATCTCACGTATTAAGTTTGTACATCGCAGTTTATGGAAATAACTTTTCCGCTGCACGGCTACTACAAGCAATAGTGTGATGGTGTATGTACCAGCTTATGAGCAGCTCTTTATGCAATACATCAGCGAAAGTCCCATCAAAATCCATCCACAGGGTTTTAAATATTGTACCACTGCTCGGCTCCTATGAATAGTAGCTTGATGATATGTACACTAACATGAGCTCAGGTCTTTAAGCAACACATCACCGAAAGTCCTATTAAAATCCATCCACGGGCTTTTACTTGGTGCCCGAACAAACAGACAGACAGAAAGACGATAATTCAAAAAATAACTTAAAAAAAAGTAAAAACCGACTTAAAAAAAAACTAAAAAGAGTAAAATAATAACCATATTATAAAACTAATCGTTTTAGAAGTCGGTGCAATTTTACACTGAACATAATTGAAGGCACCGACTTCTGAAACTGTTAGTTTTATAATATGGTAATTATTTTACTCTTTTTAGTTTTTTTGAAGTCGGTTTTTACTTTTTAAAAAGTTATTTTATTTTTCGATTTTTAGTGGCATTACAGTACACAAACATGCAATTACAGCAATCTCGGGTAATTGGCTGTTATCCATTGCAGAGTTCCATTGTCAATCAACGAGGGCCTTCATCAGATCTTCACCAAATTTAAATGGAACCATTTCGGAAGAATACTCGTTCAAACAAAAAAAAAAGGATTTTGCAAATCCGTCTAAGTAAAAACGACGGAGTTATGCATGCCCGAACATACATAAAAATAATTACATCATCCACATAGCAGTAATCAAAAAAATGCTCACAAAATAAAAAGTACTGAACCAAATTGGATGAAATTTTTATGGGACAAATGGCAAGTATACTGCATCAAACAAAAAAAGAATCACACTAATCGGACTAGAGACCTCGGAGTAATCGGTGTACATACATAAATAAAAAAAATACCGACCGAATTGAGAACCTCCTCCTTTTTTTGAAGTCGGTTAAAAAAATTGCTTCTTTATCGGTAATATAGTACTCTTGAATAAAAATTTCGGAAAAATATTTAATTTACAGACAAAATGTCATTTTAATTTTATTCATAAAATTATTAATAAATAATTACATAATAGTATACCTAGATAATGTTTTAATAACTTGCACTTGATAAGATTAGAAGGTTATTTGTTAAAAATATTCATATAGATAAATTTCAGATTTGTGATTATCATCCTACGCACACGCACGATAATGTTATGAATATGACAACTTAATTTAATGATTATTATCTTTAATCTTTTTCCTTATTTTATAATTAATTTACGTTACCAAGTTTGGAACTGTTAAAAAATTTGTGATTATTTTTTAAATTTAAATCAAGGTCAGACTATAATCTAAGCTAATAATGCTAGCTGGCATTCTGTACGACATTATACCTAGTGTGTAAAGAACCGAAATTTCAACGACTTTATTAGATATCCATATAAAACTAAATATTCACATCAAAAGATCAAAAGCAGTTGAAAAAACACCAATTTAAATTGACGTGAGCTAGCTCTTACCAAGAGAGAAAAACAAAGTGCGTACTACGTAATGAAAGTCTGAGTACACATGAAAGAGGCTCGCAATCTCAGACTGTCGCATTCGAAATTCATAAGTCAGTCAGCCCTCGCCCACAGCAGGCTTTCTCGCGGCAGTGGACAAAAGACTCGCCTCAACCTGTGTCTTGTTCAAACACCAATGTTCCGTTCAAATATTTGTCTAATTATAAACTGTGGGTAGTTTCAGGTACCTACTATGTTACAGCCTGCCTTCGCTGTTTAAGGAATTTTCAGATTAGAAAATCGTTTATAAGGTTAGTCAGAAAGGGGGTACTAATATGCAAGCCAGTTATAGTATCACTGATGATTGTTTTAAAGCAAGTTTTATAATTTCAAAATTCGAGAATTTTTAATTCCATGAAAAATGATTTTTGTTTTATTTTTTTCAAAAATTCTTCATTCCTGCTTTAGTTAAGAATTCACAAAATATAGCTTCTAATATATGACCTAAAATGTAAACGCAGCTGATGATAGCTGAGGATACATGGATTTTAGCGTATTTTTTATGAAATCTTTGAACAGCTATTTCTCTTAAACTATTGAATTTTGGAGGAAGTGGTGGAACAAAGCTTAACCATTATTATGGGTACTTTAACACCCTTTCGGTTTAGTACCCCCTCTCTGACTAACCATGTATAATACAGGTGTATGATTTACCACCATTTTTGAGTTGGTTTTGAAATAATACCATATAATAACAAATAGATACGATAATTTCGAAATGGCATTGTGAAAAATTTAATAACCTACATGATAAAGTAAATGAATCGATTCTACTGTTGACACTCTACTATCAGGTTTTACGATTTCATTACTACGTTGTATAGATATAAATCAAATCTATACTACACCTTCATTTTTATCAGAAGTGTTATGTATTGCGTACCATACTATAGAAAAGGTATGTTCATAAGTCAGTTGTTTTAAAAAAAACACACATGCAGGATAAATAAAAAAGATGAGGTCACTTCTTTTAACAAGTTTTTATCTAGATTTTATAATAGTTCTGAAATAGTTATATTATTTTATAAACTTTGTAAGGTTAAAATAATTCGAGGTGCCCATAAAAATTTTTTTCCCATTTATTTTGAATCACCTATTTTTACTCAAATTATTCGTAAGTAATACGCATTTGAATTAATAAGGTTGTATCTGCTATAGGAATAAACAAAAGTATGAATAATTAAAACACCAAGTTGTAACAAAAAACTAAAACTTTTAATATAATTCACTAAGTATCACAAGTTTGCTCTGTTTCTACGAAATATAATTAATTAAACTAGTCTCTTGTTGACCGAAATTCCTTTGAAAATGGATTTATGACTTATTACATTTTCTTAATTAAAAACTAATAAACCAAGAAAATCACACCACAAAGTCATATTTACGCTCGCTTTTTCTTTGGTTTTTTCGTTTGTTTCGTCTTCAATAAGCTTAATAAAAACATTGTTACTTTAACAATTGCGTACACATACACAAATACTAATATGAAAATAAAAGCGTAAACATCAATCATATTAGATGCAACCCAACTTAATTCTAAGGCGGGGTTCTTCATGAACTCTGCACCATTATTTCGTATAATATATTCGATCCAAAACATTGCAGTATCCAGAGCGGTCATTGGCCTGTCCTTAAAACGAATCGACATTTCCTTAGCCTTTTTCCTGTACGAGTCATTTGTAAGCACTTCATGTAAAGTTTTAGACAAACGTTCTTCATTGATGTCGTGGTATTCCAGAATTTTTCCAAAACCCAGAGACTCTACTTGCAACAAATTGTTATATTGATCCCCGTAAATTGGAACTCCAATCATTGGGACTCCATGGAACGTGGCTTCTTGTGTTCCTATTAAACCACCGTGTGCTATGAACACCTTTATGTTCGGATGAGCTGCAAAAACATTGTCGGAATATTACTTAGATTCAATTACATTAAATACCTATTTTGATGTCAGTAATAGCATGCCTAACACGTTTGATGAATATACAATCTATAAAATCATATAATTACATACACAAATACAAACTAACATTATTTAAATAATACGCTTGACAGCTTAATAAGGGCTGAATTATCGGTGTGGGTATTTTAATCCTTTAATCACACATATACATATATACAACCCGACCGAGCTAAGTTTGCACCTCACGTCGATTACGTCATACTGACGTAGGTAATCGATGAAGGAGGGGCTCGCGGCTAATAAACAACTGCGTGGAACATGATTGTGATTTGCAAGGTTAACCTGCGCTTGCCGCGATCAGTCCATGGGACCCACCCATGGATTGATCGCGGACAATTCGTTGCACATCGAGACCTCTCCGTGGCTCGGAGAGCACGTTCGGTATTGCCCAGTAACTGGGTTGTGGGAACTGATGGCAGTCGCTCCGTGTAAAATACTGGTGTTCAGCCGCATCTGGTTAGACTGGAAGCTGACCCCAACATAGTTAGGAAAAGACTAGGCAGAACATTCAAACTCATACTTACACAGAATTTCTTTTTGCGGCAGCCATTTTCTTACAATGAGGTTATCTGGTTTGTTCTCCAAATTGTCGTCTTCCCATTTCCACAGTACAGTCTGATTTAGTTTCCTGAACGAATTGAGGATAGCGTTCCTTTTCTCTTCTGGCAACTCTGAACTGCGTACATTTGAACCAAAGTTCATGTATACGGCACCATTAATGGCATCATCCAATATCTTTTGGAGGTCCTATAAAAATAAAAATCGCATCATGAGAAAAAATGTTATGGTATCGAAAATGTTTCGAATAAACCAATTTGGTTGAAGCTTAAAAACTTTTTACCAACATTAAATTTTGTAAAATTTTAAACTATTCCAACAATATTGTAAAAATTGTGTACGTGTTAAGTGGCTCCCAAGTAAAGATCATTGACAAAATAATTGCTTATATGACAATGAAAACACAAACAACATGACTTCCCTGTAGAATACCAAATTAAATAACAACCACTATGGAATATCATTATTCTAAAATATGTTCTTCGTATAATACGTTTCTTAGAATAAGAAACAGTCCTGTACCAGGAGGACTGGTAAGATAGACCTTTTGAATATACTAAATATGGAGGTTGGTAAATATTCTCCTGATAATAATTTTCATACAGCTTAAGATAAAACTACTTGACTTGTGGCTTTACAACGTTAATGATTTAGTTACATTGTTGTAAACTCATATTATTGACATTAAATAACTTTTTACTTTGAATGAACTTAAACAACAACGAAAAAACCATTCCATGTGAGATCAATATTCCTGGGTTTTATTAGATAAAATAGCAACACATGCTATAGATGCTCAAATTTAATTTCGCATTTCAGCCGCTAAAATCTATAACATTGAGTCCGCAAGTCCGAAACGAAAAAATTAAAGTTTAATCAATTGTAACGAAACAAAAATGAATGTTTTTTTTAAGATTTAAGTAACATAAAATGTACGTATACATATATGAGGATTCAAACAAACTGAAGATCACTGTAGCTTACAATTATCTGGGTAGATATTGTCACTATACATATATAAGTCGCGCGGAGAAGGTTTGCCGATAGCCTCATGACGTCACGCGTCGATGGTCGGTACGATTAGTAGGTAGGCCAGACGAGCGCGGGTAGCGGTCGGTGGAGGGGCAGTCATCGGCAAACCTTCTGCGCGCGACTAGTACCTGCAGTCATTACATATTCTTAACTTAACAAATGACAGTAGTATTAAGATGAAATATCTAATTTCAATGGTAGTATTGATTATGGTTGAATGACAAGGCATTAGAATGATGATACAGTCCATTGTAATATACGAGAACCTGTTCTGATTACAAAATAAAATAATAATGTACGAATAGGTACTATTTTAGTTTATAGATTACGTAGGCGTGATACAAGTCGAGGACCAGAAAGCAATGTGTATTCATCACAAATTGAATGTCATTATGAACAACAATGAATCTTGTCTAGAACTATTCATTTCATACGACGTAATAGACGTCAATTAGTACAATTGATACCATTAAGAACATGTTCATAGGTATCTTTTACGTATTATGAGTTAAAAACACCATTTAAATTGTACTGTAGTTACGTAATGAAGCGCATGCGGCTACCGCTGACTGCGACTATAGATCATAATTCGTAATGCTAATAAGGACGTACAATGCAATTTTTTTTATGAACTTAAAAAAATAAGCATAGGTTACAGATATAGATGACTCGTCGAATAATTCGAGATATGAAGGTTTTTTTATTGTCTTTTTTACAATTTACAATATTTTTTTTATTTCATCTTGTTATACTTGAAAAACAACATAATTTGCCGTCATATCATCACTAGGTTCATCACTAGTATTGGTTTTACCTTAAAAAGGCGAGTTGGAATTTAAAGAACCAATTTATGTTTCAAATTATCAGTTGTAAGGGTTTTACCAGTTCCAATATAACAATATTCATTGCAAACGCACGTAGGAGTGTTACGAAGTAGTGCATGTGGTTTGGAACCGTGCCTAAAATGTTAGAATTGCATAGTTTTGCATCCACCATAAGGGTAAAATATGCATGTAAAATAATTATTCTGAAATTAAAATAGATAAGTTACAAGACATAGCAACAAATATTAATGATAATTAGGTCTTCTAGGCACAAAAACTATAATTCATGTTATTTATTATAATATTGGCCTTGATATGATTAGGATATGTTTTTAGGTCGACGATTCAAATTATTTTCAAGTTAGCCTAAAACTGGTTATAGAAGATGGTCTACGAAAAATCTGCCACAAGAAAAAAAATTGGTAATAATTATTTATAGGTTTCCTTTGGCAGAGTAGATTTAGATCGAGAATTCTGATTAAAAAAATCTAGAATAGTGGTTTTTGCAAAATATAAATGAAATATCATCGTCAGTACCCATATATTGCAATGATGATACGCTGAAGAAAAGATTTGCAGTTTTTTTTTTTATGTGTTTTTTTATTTTATTAAGTACAGTTATACAGTAGTTGAAGATGAAGCAGTGGTTCAGCTGTTAAAGTAGTACCTATCTATTGCTTAGATCGCGAATCACAAATTCCTAATTTACCTGTACCGTAGACAGACGTTTCAAATTACTACTTTTACGTTTGGCTGCTCAATGAATCTTATAGAAACGAAATTGTCTACCGCGCAGCTAATCAGCTAACTTCAAACTCGCCAAGATACGTCGGCCGTATTGTAATTAGAATCAAAATATCGAAAACTCACCTTTGGTAATGTTGTATCACTTTTAGACAAATGTACTCCGCCGATTTCCACAATATTCGGAAGGTAAGCCGCTGGGGGATCAAAACTGAAATGCCCATTCATCAAAAACAAAGCAGCATTTTGTTGCAAGTCGTACAAACTCGGCACTGGCTTTGGCAAGTCTGGCAAATACTTCCTCACAAGCTTCTCTTGTTCTACTAAATACCAGTATTTCCAATGAATGTATTCGTACACAGTGAAGTACATATTTCTCAATCTACCCCAAAATGATGATAGTTCTCTGATAGGTATAAATTCGGAGATAACTGTGGCCAACTGTAGAGGATTTCTTGTTACAACATTGTGTCTCATGCAGTTACCAAAAGTCGTAACTAAGACTAAAGGAGCGTTATATTTGTGAGCTAGAACATTCAAAGCTTCTTGATAGAACTGTTCACTTATGACCAAGTCAAATTTGGTGTCTTCTGCCAGTAAAGTTTTGATGTCAGTTGAATTTAGTACAAGCTCTGTGAAAGCTATTCCACCTTTCAATAGAAATTCCTTGTGGAATGTCTCTGGTGATACATTGACCATGTCGAAGACATTAGGTCTACCGTCTCCTAAAAATAGCAATTCATTAAGAGCTTGTTTTATAGCTACATTCACAAAATTAACATAACATTCTAACTTTGCCCGTGTAAATAGCAAAATGTGTTCCAGTCATTCAGTTGCAACGTTAAAATACCACGTATAATCTTTACGTGTAACTGTTATTTTTTCTATCATAATAATATTAGAATCCTTATTGTTTAGTAAATGAAGGTTTATGTTTACTCCAAAAAAAATTACCATCAAAACAAAAATGTTTCATCTTTCATTCATTAAGATAATAATCCAATGCAAAGCAAAGCTGGATTGGATTAAGTGTCAACTGCCGCGATAATGTTACTAAATAATCAATGGTCAAACAAAAGACGATACATTATAAAAATATAGAATCGGGTTTAATCGCATCAAAACTTGAGGCACAAAATACCTTTTTATCCCGACGTTTCGGCCGAATTACACCGGCCATGGTCACGGGTAAACTGACGATTCTATATTTTTATAATGTGTAAAAATCGCGAAAGTTTTAAAACATTTAAAAGACGATACATTAAGACAACAGAAATAATCTTACCTACAATATCCCAAATCTCTCTTTCATCCACCATGTATTGATGATAGTTTGGCGGAGGGTTATGGTCCCGATTACCAGTAATCACAGTCACATTGTGCCCCCTTCGAGCAAGCTCCAATCCAATAGGTTTTAACATAATATAATGAGATTTCGACGTGAAAGGCACCACGTACAAAATATTCGCCGATTCACAATATTTTGCCACAGCCAAGAAAAACAAAATCAATTTTAAGGTATCCTGTAAAAATAAACATACTTAATTCGAAACTTTTCCCGATTAGTAAAGCTAAATAAAAAAGTTGGAAGTAAACACGAACCATTTTGAAAAACAAGGAAATTCGTATTTTAAAAATAAATAAAGAAGTTTGAATTTAAATTTCACTAATGGACACTACTCGCTACTAAAAAAACTATACTAAAGTGACAGATAAGCTGTATAAAATAAGACGTATCGCCGTATTAGATAACACGATGTCAGATTACTTATATCACAACCACAACCTTGTACGTCATGATAGGTAATAGGCCGAAATAACTTCATTAGGTATCCATATAAAACTAAATATTCACATCAAAAGCAGTTGAAAAAACACCAATTTAAATTGACGTGAGCTAGCTCTTACTAAGAGAGAAAAACATAGTGCGTAGGTACTACGTAATGAAAGTCTGAGTACACATGAAAGAGGCTCGCAATCTCAGACTGTCGCATTCGAAATTCATAAGTCAGTCAGCCCTCGCCCACAGCAGGCTTTCTCGCGGTAGTGGACAAAAGACTCGCCCCAACCTGTGTCTTGTTCAAACACCAATGTTCCGTTCAAATATTTGTCTAATTATAAACTGTGGGTAGTTTCAGGTACTATGTTACAGCCTGCCTTTGCTATGTTTAAGGAATTTTCAGATTAGAAAATCGTATATAATATAAGGAGTATGATTAGCCACTATTTTTGAGTTGGTTTTGAAATAATACCGGGTTTACGATAATTTTGAAATGACATTGTGTAAAATTAAATAACAACATTATAAAGTAAATGAACCAATTCTATTGTTGACACACTACTTTCAGGTTTTACATTTCATTAACACGTTGTAAACATATTATCTAATCTATTAATACCTTTATTTTTATCCAGGGCGTTAAGTAATGTATACCATTCTATAGAAAAGGTGTGTTCAAAAAGATGCGATCACTTTTTTAATAAGTTATTGATCTAGGTCTGATATAAATGTTATTTTATAAACTGTTCAAGATTAAAATGATTCGTCATAAAAATGTATCAAAATTATTTTGTTATCTATTTTGAAACTCAAACTATTTTTAAATAATACACATTTGAATTAGTTATGTTGTATCTACTGAATTTATGATGAACATACAAATACATTATTAAACAAAATTATTATTCATTAAAAAACCAAGTTGGAACAAAAAAACTTAAAGTTTTAATATATTTCACTAAGTATCACAAGTTTGCTGTTTCTACGAAATATAATAAATTAAACTAGTCTTAAAAAGTAAATTAAACTTCGCGTGTTGACAGATATTCTATTGAAAATGGATTTATTACATTTTCTTAATTAAAAACTAATAAACCAAGAAAACCACATCACAAAGTTGTATTTACTCTCGCTTTTTCTTTTGTTTTTTAGTTTGTTTCGTCTTCACTAAGCTTAATAAAAACATTGTTACTTTAACAATTGCGTACACAGACACAAATACTAGTATGAAAATAAAAGCGTAAACATCAATCATACTAGATGCTACCCAACTTAATTCTAAGGCGGGGTTCTTCATGAACTCTGCACCATTATTTCGTATAATATATTCGATCCAAAACATGGCAGTGTCCAGAGCACTCATAGGCCTGTCCTTAAAACGGACTGACATTTCTTTAGCCTTCTTCCTGTACGAGTCATTTGTAAGCACTTCATGTAAAGTTTTAGATAAGCTTTCTTCATTGATGTCGTGGTATTCCAGAATTTTTCCATAGCCCAGAGACTCGACTTGCAACAAATTGTTATATTGATCCGCGTAAATTGGAACTCCAATCATTGGGACTCCATGGAACGTGGCTTCTTGTGTTCCTATTAAACCACCATGTGCTATGAACACTTTTATGTTCGGATGAGCTGAAAAAACATTGTCGGAATGTTACTAAGATTCATTTATTTCAAATCTATACTTGGATCTCAGTAATTAGCATAAACTAACATGTTTTATGAATATACAATCTATTAAATCATTTATTTGTTAGGCATACAAAGGGATACTATTTATACAGCGTGTCCCAGAAAGTAGTGTCAAGCGGAAGTCCAGAGGTAGAACACCCTTTGAGGTACCCAAATCACCCCCATGTATGTTCCGCGATTTTTTGTAGTTTTCGAGTTATGAATGTTGTTCATGTTTTTTAATCAAACTCCGACTATAACGACATTTTTGATCATAGTGACGTGAATAGTTGAGATACATGAGTAATTTTTTTTTCTAAATTAGCTGATTAGTGACCCTTTCGAATGCATAAACATTTGTAACCATAGATGTAACGAATGCGTTACAAAAAAATATTGAATTGTCATAAAATTAAAATCTTGCATGTTTCTTAAATCTTTGTGGGTGATTTAAAAATAAATCTCCCTAAACTTTTTTTGTCAAATGTATTTTAAAAACTTATCCATTTTATCAGCTATTTACCCTGTAAATTTCATCGAGCTATCTCTACGACATCACAATAAAATTTCATTCAAAGCATACAATATCGAGAATTCCAGTTGTAAAAGGGTGAATAAAAAATTGATTAAAACTAACTAATAACGTCTTTTTAGTAACCCTCGACGCAAAAAGAGGGGTATTTTTAAGTTTAACGTGTGTGTTTGTGTGTCTGTTTGTGGCATCGTAGCTCCTAAACGGATTTTGATTTAGTTTTTTCTTTTGTTTGAAAAGTGACTTTATCGAGAGTGTTCTTAGCTATGATTCAAGAAAATCTGTTCAGCCGTTTGAAGATCATCAGCTCTTTTCTGGATGTCGAAGGGATATGAGCAACTTCTACTGGTCTGATCATTTCGAAATGTACTATCCTGTGACTTCAATGATATTGATGACATGTGACAAGAAGAAGGTCATTACAACTTATCATAAACTTAAAGAATCAATAGGCACACAATACCTCTACTGTAAGTTGGGTATCATGCTGTTTCAGATGATGCTTGAGTATCAGGTCAAGGTTACCATGTTATTGTAATATCATTGAAGTCACAGGATAGTAAATTTCAAATCGATCAGACCAGTAGAAGCAGAAAAGAGCTGATGATCTTCAAACGGCTGAACAGATTTTCTTGAATCATAGCTAAGAACACTCTCGATAAAGCCACTTTTCAAACAAAAGAAAAAACTAAATCAAAATCCGTTTAGGAGCTACGATGCCACAAACAGACACACAAACACACGTTAAACTTAAAAACACCCCTCTTTTTGCGTCGAGGGTTACTAAAAAGACGTTATTAGTTAGTTTTAATCAATTTTTTATTCACCCTTTTACAACTGGAATTCTCGATATTGTATGCTTTGAATGAAATTTTTATTGTGATGTCGTGGAGATAGCTCAATGAAATTTACAGGGTAAATAGCTGATAAAATGGATAAGTTTTTAAAATACATTTGACAAAAAACGTTTAGGGAGATTTATTTTTAAATCACCCACAAAGATTTAGGAAACATGCAAGATTTTAACTTTATGACAATTCAATATTTTTTTGTTACGCATTCGTTACATCTATGGTTACAAATGTTTATGCATTCGAAAGGGTCACTAATCAGCTAATTTAGAAAAAAAAATTACTCATGTATCTCAACTATTCACGTCACTATGATCAAAAATGTCGTTATAGTCCGAGTTTGATTAAAAAACATGAAAAACATTCATAACTCGAAAACTAAAAAAAATCGCGGAACATACATGGGGGTGATTTGGGTACCTCAAAGGATGTTCTACCTCTGGACTTCCGCTTGACACTACTTTCTGGGACACGCTGTATAATGCGCATAATTAATCAGAAATATACTTACAAGGACGGGCTCACGGGTAATCAACAACCGCGCGGATTATAATAATATGATTTGCAACGTTAAGCTATGCTTGCCGCGCTGCGGTTAGTAAGTATTCCGTGTGGTGCCTAGAATAGCAGTACCCCATCTCTTCACATGGGTGTCGTAAAAGGCGACTAAGGGATTCACTAGAGGAGTTCTCTGAGTACTTTAACAATCATACTGCGATCGCCAACCCGCCCGCCAAGCTTGGCGATTATGGCAACCCCCCCCCCAACACGGTTTGGGGGATTTAGTCCATTCATATCGAGACCCCTCCGTACCTCGGAGAGCACGTTATACCGTCGGTTCCGGGTGTCATATAAACACCCATGACAGTCGTTACGGGTAGTCTAAAGTAAGGCATAGCCCAGTAACTTGGTTGCGGAGGTCTGATGGCAGTGGCTCCGTGTAAAATACTGGTATTCAACCGCATCTATTTACAATGGAAGCTGACCCCAACATAGTTAAAAAGGCTAGGCAGAACATTCAAACTCATACTAACACAGAATTTCTTTTTGCGGCAACCATTTTCTTACAATGAGGTTATCTGGCTTGTTCTCCAAATTGTCGTCTTCCCATTTCCACAGTACAGTCTGATTTAGTTTCCTGAACACGTTGAGGACTACGTTCCTTTTCTCTTCTGGCAACTCTGAACTGCGTACGTTCGAACCAAAGTTCATGTATACGGCACCATTTTTGGCATCATCCAATACCTTTTGGAGGTCCTATAAAAATAAAAGTAATATTATGAAAAAAAACCGGCCAAGTGCGAGTCGGACTCGCGCACGTAGGGTTCCGTACAATTATCTGCAAAAACGGCAAAAAAATCATGTCTGTTGAATGGGAGCCCCTCTTAAATATTTGTTTTATTTTAATTTACCTAATATTTATTTTTAAAGTGAATATGTAACTAAATATTCTGTGCATATTTCAAGCGCCTACCTGTTGCCGTTATCAATATCGAGCAAAAACGAGCAAAAAAATCACGTTTGTCGTATGGGAGCCCCATTAAACATTTATTTTATTCTGTTTTTTTAGTATTTGTTGTTATAGTGTCAACAGAAACACATCATCTGTGAAAATTTCAACAGTCTAACTATCACGGTTCATGAGATACAGCTTTGTGAAAGACGGACAGACAGACAGACAGACGGACAGACGTACAGCGGAGCCTTAGTAATAGGGTCTCGTTTTACCCTTTGGGTACGGAACCCTAAAAAAAATGGTATCGAAAATGTTTCGGACAAACCAATTTGGTTGAAGCCCTTACTAACATAAATACAGGCTATAAAATATAACTTAAACTATTCCAACAATATCGTAAAAAATATTGATGAGTTAAGTGGCTTCCAAGAAACGATCATTGAGAAAATAATTACATACATGACAATGAAAACACAAACAAAATTACTTCCCTATAGAACACCAAATGAAATAACGACCACTACAGAACATCATTATTCTAAAATATTACTTTTATACAAGGTTAGTCGGAAAGGGGGTACTAATCCGAAGCCCACTTATAGTATCGCTGATGACTGTTTGAAAGCAAGCGTTAAAATTTCAAAATTCGATAAATTTTTTTTCCAAATAAAATATTTTTTATTTTAGTTTTTTTTTAATTCTTCATCCCTGCTTTAGTTACAAATTCAGAAAATGGTGCTTCTAATTCATGACCCCAAATATGATCTAAAATATAAACACAGGTAATCATAGCTGAGGATAGATAGATTTTAGCATATTTTTTTTTTGTAATTTTTGAACAGCTATTTCTCTTAATATATTGACTTTTAGGGAAAGTGGTAGAACAAAAGTTACTCATTATTATGGGTACTTTAACACCCTTTCGGATTAGTACCCCCTTTCTGACTAACCTTGTATAATACGTTTCCTAGAATGAGAAACAGTCCTGCAGAAGGACTGGTAAAGTAGACCTTTTGAATATGCTAAGTAAGGAGGTTGGTAAATATTCTCCTGATAATAATTGTAGTACAGCTTATGATGAAACTACTTGACTTGTGGCTTAACAGCGTTAATGATTTAGTTACAAAGTTGTAAACTCAACATATTATTGATATTAATTAACTTTACCTTGAATGAACTAAAGCAAAAATGAAAAAACTATTCCATGTGAGATCAATATTCCTATATTACACACTTGTTGTCAAGGGTTCTAGTAGATAAGATAGCAAGGACAGATGCACTTAAATTTCGCATTTTAGCAGGTAAAATCTATAACGCTGTACCCAAAAGTATGCATCGAAAAATTTAAAGTATTAAGATTTAACGTAAAACGTACGTACTTATGAGGATTCCAACAAATTAAAGTAAAGATGAATGTTGCTTACAATTATCTTGGTAGGTATCGTCCACATAAATGTACCTGATGTCATTAAATATTGTCAACTTCAAGATGAAATATCTAATATTAACGTATGTTGTTGATCACATCGTTGATTATGGTTGAATGGCAAGGCATTAGAATGATGATACAGTCCATTATAATATAGGAGAACCTATTCTGATTACAAAACAAAATAATAATGTACGAATACTATTGTAGTTTATAGATTACACAGGCGTATACAAGTGGAGGACCAGAAAACAATGTGTAATGATCCCAAATTGAATGGCATTATGAACAACAATGAAACGTCTCTAGAACTAATCATTTCATACGACTTAATAGATGTCAATTCGTACAACTCTATATCGTTAGGTACATGTCCATAGTTGTCTATTACGAATCGTGAGTTAATAAAAACACCATTTAAATTGTACTGTAGTTACGTAATGAAACTTGAAATGAATTTGCAGTATCGGATGACGCGCATGCGGTTACCAGCTGACTGGGGTCAGAGATTGCAATGCCAATAAGGACGTACAAATACAAATAGTTTATGAATGAATTGATACTACATGCACATTTTAAAAGATAAGCATTGATTACAGATATAAACCGATACAAATATAAACTCATCGAGTAATTCGAGATCGAGTACAAATAATTGTCACAAGTTTTTTTTTTTTGTAAATCTCTTTACAAAATATGTTTTATTTAATCTTGTTTTAATTGAACAACCATACTACCATTTACCGTCATACCATCACTAGTATTGGTTTCACCTAAAAAGTGCGAGTCAGAATTTGAAGAACCAATTTATGTTTTAAATCATCAGTTGTAATGGTTTAACCAGTTCCAATATCACAATATTCATTACAAACGAACGTAGGAGTGTTACGGAGTAGTTCATGTGGTTTGGAACCGTGCCTAAAATGTTAGAATTGCATAGTTTTGCATTCACCATAAAGGTAAAATGTGCATGTAAAATAATTCTCCCGAAATTGGAATTGATAAGTTACGAAATATAGACATAGCAACAAATCTTAATGATAATTAAGTTATGGTCTTCTAGGCACAAAAACTATAAGCCATATAATTTAATATATTATTGGCCTTGATATTAGGATATGTTTTCATGTCGACGATACCAATTAATTTCTAGTGAGCCTAAAAATCATGCTTCAACTGGTTTTGGAAGTTGATCTAAGAAAAGATCTAACACAAGCAAAAAAACTAGTAGTAACTATTTATAAGTTCCTTTTGGCAGAGTATATTTATATCACGGATTCTGATAAACATTTTCTAGAGTAGTGGTTTTTGCAAAATATAAAACAGATGCCAAAATATTATCGTCAGTACCCACATACTGCAATGATGATGCATATTTTGTAATTAGAATCAAAATATCGTACACTCACCTTCGGTAATCGTGTATCACTTTTAGACAAATGTACTCCACCAATTTCCACAACATTCGGAAGGTAAGCCGCTGGAGTATCAAAACTGAAATGCCCATTAATCAAAATCAAAGAAGCATTTTGTTGCAAGTCGTACAAACTCGGCACTGGCTTCGGCAAATCTGGCAAATACTTCCTCATAAGCTCCGCTTGATCTTCTAAATACCAATACTTCCAATAAACGTATTCGTAAACAGTGAAATACATATTTCTCAATCTACCCCAAAATGAGGTCGGTTCTCTGACATCCAGAAATTCGGAGATAACTGTGGCCAACTGTAGAGGATTTCTTGTTACAACATTGTGTCTCATGCAGTTACCAAAAGTCGTAACTAAGACTAAAGGAGCGTTATATTTGTGAGCTAGAACATTCAAAGCTTCTTGAAAGAATTGTTCACTTATGACCAAGTCAAATTTGGTGTCTTCTGCCAGAAGAGTTTTGATTTGAGTTGAATTAAGTACAAGCTCTGTGAAAGCCAAGCCACCTTTCCATAGAATTTTCTCGTGGAATATCTCTGCTGATACTTCTACCATATCGAAGACATTAGGTCTACCGCCTCCTAAAAATAGCAACTCATTAAAAACTTGTTTCACTTCATGTCATTATAACCTTGCCCGTGTAAATAACGAAATGTGTTCCAGTCATTCAGTTGCTACAGTAATATACCACGTAAAATCTATACATAATAATTGTTCTTTTTCTTACATATTAAATATTTATTAAGAAACACCATTGTTTAATGAATGAAGGTTTAAGTATGTTTACTTCTAAAAATGATAAAATTTCGATGTTTTTTTGTATTAATTTTAGCTTTCATCCTCAAAAATAATAATCCAATGCGATGTGAGCAAAGCTGCCGCGATAATGGAACTCAATCAATCGTCAAACAAAGGACGATTCATAAAAACAATAAAAAATCTTACCTATGACATCCCAAATCTCTTTTTCATCCACCATGTATTGATGATAGTTTGGCGGAGGGTTATGGTCCCGATTACCAGTAATCACAGTCACATTGTGCCCCCTTCGAGCAAGCTCCAATCCAATAGGTTTTAACATAATATAATGAGATTTCGACGTGAAAGGCACCACGTACAAAATATTCGCCGATTCACAATATTTTGCCACAACCAAGAAAAACAAAACTAATTTTAAGGTATCCTGAAAAAATAAACGTTTTTAATTCAAAACTTTTCCCGATTTTTAAAGTTAAATAAAAAGCTTGGACGTAAACACGAACCATTTTGAAAAAAGAAACATCTACGTATTTAAAAAATAAATAAAGCGGTTGGATTTAAAATTGCACTAATGGACACTACTCGCTACTAACACAAACTATACTAGAGTGACAGGCATGTTGTATAAATTATGACGTATCGCTGTATTAGGCTGGTATTTCACTCATCAAATATCCTTGTCCAATGTTCGATTGATCAAAGAAATTGTACATTTGATCAAAGAAATTGCATGATTTTAATTTAGAATTTCAAAAAAAAGAATTTGGTCGAATATTGGACATCGATATTGGACAAAAATATTTGATAAGTGGAATACCAGCCTAATACAGCGATACGTCATAATTTATACAACATGTACACTTATAATTGTACACTTTCAATACCTGCCTCCTTATACATAAAATTATTGATGGCACAGTTCATTCGGAAATAACTTTTCCCAAAAAAAATACCAAACGCAGCGAAAGAAACCCCAATCAACTATGTACGCAGCAGCCAAGAACACAATACGGTAAAAAGAATGTCACGTATGAAGGCGTGCAATTGTACAATGCTCTTCCAATTAGCATCAGGAACGCATCTTCTATAAATATTTTTAAAACTAGGCTTAGATTGTACATTGCGGGGAGTGACAATTTCTTGTAAAAACCAACTTTTCCATTGCTGGTTCAGTTTAACTTAACATCTTATTTTGTTGATTGGCATGTATAATTAGAGACTCATTTTCCTAATGAATACAAAACACCTCTGTATTTGATTACTACAGCTATCATTGTAACTTATTTTTATATTTATTCGTAAGTGAACTTGTTCTTTTGGATAAATAAATAATCTTTAACCCGAAACCAGCCTTAAGGTACGAGTTCGTAGCCGACTGCAGACAGCAACAGCAGACGACGTGTCGCTGCGAGACTACTGGTTTCTATGTATTTCTATGAAATACCTTCCGCAGCTAGCGACACGTCGCACGACCGAAGACTACGCCGACGTGTCGCCCAACCGCAGATCAGTAGTGCCACCGACGCTGGAGCGACAACTCGTTGAATCTTTCTCAAAAAATGAGTTTTTCCAATTCGGAGGTAGAAAAACTGATAAACCAGGTGGCCCAATATCCTACAATGTACGATGCATCTCACAAAAGCATTGGACGTGTGGCTTGTCGTTTTTTTTCTCTATACTTGTATATTAAAAACAAGTCATCGTCGTCTTCTTCCTCTTCCAACAAAAGATTCAAAAGTAAATTGCGATCGCTAATCCCAAACAGGTCAGACATCTTGTCTCACGGATTATTCAGAACTAACTGGAATACGGCGCTGCCGTCTGCTGTAGCCATCTGCAGTTGGGTTTGGAATCATGACTGCAGCAACATGATGCTGCGACGTGTCGCAACGTCACGTCGCCACGTCTTCATCTGCTGCTGTCTGCAGTCGCCTACGAAGTTGTACCTTAAGATATAATGATGTCCGTTGTGGAATTTACAACTCAAGTGTAAAACACGATAACGACCATGTCAATGATGACCAGACGTGTACTGCAAAGTTGAATGAAAATGTATTGAGTCAAAATCGATATTCAAGATTAGAACACGCTCTACAAATGTGTTAGTTTTTTAAAGGGCCAATTTTTCAATAGACAGGTAACTTTTATCTGTGGAACAAGTATGACATTTTGACCGCTTTTGTACGGAAAATTTGTCAAACCGCTATATTTACTCCTCAGATAAAACTTATCTGGCAGAATAGTCGCCATTGGCTCAGTCGCCATAAAAAAAAGTTATCTGTCAATTGAAAAAATGGCCCTTAGACTTAAAACGCACTAGCGTCCAGTTGCGATGCGGCGCGGCGTACCGCGCCGCAGCCCCAGAACAACCGGAGCGGTTGACGGCTGGCCGCAAATCATTACGTCGATATCATGCGGTTTCATGTAAAAATCGATGTGTGGCCTGCCGCAAACGGTACGCCCCGCATCGCGGCCAGCCGCTAGTGCGTTTTAAGCCTTAGAAATATTATTTTTGTTGTCTTTATAAAAACCAAGTTATCGAAAATTATTCAACCACAACTGCAAGCGGTTCTTACGCTTCTGCTATATTTTTTGAGTGATGTAGATTTATTCATCAATCTTAAAAAGTATTCTATTTTTATCCTAGCAGTTCAATAGCCTTTTTCAGCTTCCGCTTTGCTTTTAAAACCTGTCGTGTGCTCATTAGCTAGTCCACGGCAAGTTCCATCATAGATTGTAAGGCAAGACTTTGTATTTGATTACGCATAATTGTATAGTAGCTAAAGGTAAGTTGAAAGTAGAGGTAGTAAAGTAGTATTATGTATATGTTAAAGCCAATGTGATTAAATAGCTATTATACATAATGACTGGTCATTATATATAACGACTAAATTGTCTAGACAATGTGATAAATTAATCACTTTTTTTCATAAATTAATTCACAGCAGGTCATAGTTAGTCAAAGTAATAAATACGGTTCGACTTGCTTCCCCTCCCGTTAACGTTTACCCAATTAACGTGAAATTATTATCTATGTAGTGAAATGAAAAACTTAAGGGGATATTTGTAAGGTTGTTTGGGTTTCCGAAGTAGAGTCGACGAAGGCCCGCTGGGCGGGGCTCCTATTTCTGTCTGCAGGGTTTAAAGTAACCTAACACGAAGGGGATGACGGGGGCTTCGTTCGCTCGCTACGCTCGCTCAGTCTAGCCTCCGTCATCCCCTTCGAACCTAACCTATCCGTGTCGAGGTGCCCCAAAATAAGGAAATTAGTCAGTTGGAAGAGAAGTTACAGTGTTTAGCCCAAAATCTAACCTACCTTTCAACTAACATACCTACAAAACAACTTATTACCGTCGCCGGTGTCGATTTTGGGTGCCGGCGGTGGATATATTTATTTTTTTAAACTTTATAATCTTAAACTATAGGTACTGGTTTTATTACTTTATCCAAGTCTCCCAAGATATTATACATAATAGCTAGTTAAAGTGATTAATTCTGTGTCATTTATCACTTTGACCAAATTGAGTAGATATTATACATAATGGCTGGATAGTATGTATAATATTCGGATTTATCACTTTCGTTGTAACATATACACGGACGTCTGTGTGGTGCCGGACGTAAAGAATAGCACTACCCCATCTCTCTGAGTACTTTAACAACCATACTGCGACCACCAACCCGCCTGCCAAGCGTGGCGATTATGACAACCTCCCCCCCATCCCATAGTAAAAGTTGTTCATAATTTATGAGTACAGTGACTCTTTAAGAGGTAGAGCGTTATTTATGTTACACCTTGTATATATGACAGTTTGTCCCATAGTAAAAGTTGTACAGAGTGATGAGCAGACTTCATGGTTTTCGGATGCAAAGTGACTAACCAGTCATGTTGTATTTTAATCTCCAAACATTGCATAACAAAATCTTAATAACCACACTACTACTACAACTAGATAAGGAGATAGCGGAATCCAAAATAGCCCTTATTTTTTTGTGAATAAAACTCATGTTCATAACGGCAAAAATTACGAAGAGGCATCACAAAATGTCATTGCCATTGCTTGATTTTTGGCACCATTTTTCTTCAACAATGTAATCTTAAAAGGTTCTCCTCTAGAATAAGCTTTTTTGAATTGTGTCATTATTCATCTAAAGCAGCGATATGTATATCTAATTATACATTCAGCGCAATAAAGCCACAATTTAAGGGTAAAGGTTGCTACATTGAATAGTCCGAGATAACTATTATTATACCCTTTAATTGTTATCCACTCTCATATCCGGATTATTGTATTCAAACAATGGTGCCTCTATTTAGTTGAAACAATTTGTTGCCAAAAGATGATAATAAGATTAGGGACGGTTTGGGCAAGTAGTATTAGTATTTAACATACTAATATCAGCATGACTCCCTTGTTCCTTGTCCACGGTTGTATGTGTGTCCTAATGTCGCATTTTCTCTTTGTTTTCGGGGTATCTATGTTAATTAAGGTTTATTTTAGCATGGTATTTAGAGTAAGGTTTATTTTGGTTAGAATTTTTATATTAAGAACACTTTTGTTTAGATATTATGTACCTTTTTTCTATTTTTATTAAACATTTCTAGAATATGAGTCTTTTTGCAATAGCGCCATCTACAAAAATGTTAATGAACTACGCAAAGATTCAGAACGTGCAGACTCGCAAAGATCCCACTGTAGTTAAGTAGGTCTAAGTGCTTGATGTACTTTGTTCTACGTGAATTACCTTTTACTTATATAGACAGTTTCAAACAAAATATAATAGAGGGCTCATATCCTTCAAAAAATCAAATGATTACGACATTTATAACAGTGTTTTTTGGCCCGCGTTCTGGCTCCGGCCCGCGAACCGTTTTAACCTTTCGAATAGTCCCGAAAATAAATGTAGGAACCTGCGATGTGTTTGTGTCGACACTACTAAGTTCTGTTATTACATCATACGTCTGTATTGTCCCACTGTAGGATGAGATCGATTAAAACGCTTATGAAAAATGTCTACAATATTTATTACCATGAAAACTAGATAGGTACCTAGATACTCATGAAACATCTGGCCCCCTTAAGATTGACTCCGTTTTATGGCTCTTAATGAGCAAAATTTGTCCACCCCTGGTCTAATGAAATGCATATTAATCGACCGACGGATAACTTTACTTCACACTTGCATTGCATCATGAATGCGTTCACACGCACGACATCTGCTTTACGCCCTACAAATAAGTTTTTTTTCCGTGCGGGAATCGGACCCTTGATCCGAAGAGCAGAAAGTCAATCGCTCACCCACTGCGCTGCGCCCAATGACAGCGTACCATACATCTTCCTCCGTTGGTTGAATGGTAACATGACGTAGGAAGTTGAACGCTGAAATCATCGCCGATAAGAGTGCCCAATGGACGGAAATTTTACGAGGGTGTAGGATGCTCTGCTATAGAATTGGTATTAAAACCTCAAGCACGGTAATTATAGACACAATAGATAAGACAATTAAGAGTCGTCCTGGGACGACGGGCGGTACGCAACCGGTTAAGTGACCCTTAGGTCACAGGTGAAATTTTCAGACAACTTCTTTTGCCAGTCCAGTAAATGACGTGGGTTTTGTGTCCCTGCTAGAAATTACATGAGAACATTCAACCAGTTCCAGCTTTACGACAGTCATTTATCGATTTTCCAGATAAATTCTAAATGCGCATCTTCGTTTTGCCTCACCTTCAAACATAATTGTGTCACTCGTATAGAGTACCCCACTGGCAAAAATTAACCCTTGTGCAGTTTACTGATGATGTTTTTGCTAGGAGTTGGTTTACCAGGGCCGGATTTAAAGGTTTGAAAGCCCGAGAGCAACGAAGAAGTGGAGGCCCGTTGAGATATTTAAAAAAAGTAGGTACCTACCTCGTGCACATGAGCTTTTTTCTCTGTCAGAAAGAGTTGTTTTTTCTCGTTTAAAAAAATATCTACACCATATCATTAATCACAGCGTATAGGCCACTCTCTTGTGGAGGCCCCGAGACTGAAGCCTCTGTTGCCAAGCGCCCCCGCATCCCCCACCCCCCTTATTCTGGCCCTGTTGCTTACACACCCCGTCGATATAGTAGACGATGCTTTAGGAATGAAATAAAGAGAATCATCAGAAACCACATAATGCAATCACCAATCTCATCGCTAAGCGTGGTGATTTGGGTGATGTTTCCTTACGAATGTTCTTTGTAGCTGTTTGTGAACCCCTATTCAGCAATGCACATTTCTTAAGATTTGAAATAAACACATGTATAATGCAAGATTCTCGCTCTTGGTCACCTCCTGCATGCCATAAATAATTATTATCTACACTTATGTTAAAAAGTCGCTTAAAAAATTTATTGAAAAATCCTTGCTCGGTCCAAAGTGAATTTTAATAGAAAAAAAGTTACTTTAAAGCATTATTTAGAAAAGAAAACTGTACTTTAATAAAACTTTATAAATATAATGGAGATGCACGTGAATAAAGTATATTAAGATACTATTTTTTGAGTTCAAGATCAAAGAAAAAAAAGGTAAAGTTCCAACTTTACGACATGAATGTAGATAAACTACTATTAAAATATACTTAGTTTTAAAATAAAACAACGAAACTTAGTGCGTATTAACACATTATAGTTTTTATTGATACATTTTTATTATAAAATCTTATCTAATTTATTATTACTTTTACTTATTATTGTCTTATAAAGTATCAATAAATGTTATTAAAAAATATAAAGCTATTCACAAAGTTAACGCTTTCGATTTTAAAAAATTACGTACCCGAAAATGTTTTAAATTCATTAAGTACACTGGACGGAATTAGATCAATATTAAAGTTAAATTAGTAAAGCTCTATGACTTTTTACATGATAACACGAAGCTTAAACTAACATTAACAACAGTTACTGTGTGTGATAATAAAGTTAGATAACTTACTAACTAAAGCGTTTCAAAGATTCAGTCTGTGTATGACTTTGATTCATTTAGTACATTCGAAAAAAATATGGCAGAATAAACATTTAAAATTAACTTCCCTCTGTTATACGTGTTACTAATAATCTCTTATTTTCTCGATTACTTTATAGTTACTACTTCTTCGTTCCGAGTATAAAGGACCATTCTTAGAATCGTATCCGTGCGGTGAGGAGCGGATACCATTTTCTATGTACTTGGGGTTCGGTATTTGTTCGCCTTTATATCCCCTGCTTTTCGTCACTGAGTTTATTTCCCTTGATTCGATAATCTCTTTTGAGCGACCGTCTCTGGATGGCACGATCTTCTTACTAACGGTTTCTACAGTGTCGGTAACGCTGGGACGTTCGGGATCACCTGACCGTGTGGTGTATCGGTACGTTTCTGAATAGTTATCACTACTATTGCTTCCTCGCCGTATCGCTGGCGACTTTATCCTCGAATCCAGCCGGGACACGAAAGGACTCGTTTCTCTATTGAGTGATTCTGTCTTGTATAAAGGTGTTTTCCGTTCTTCTGAGATACGGTCTTTGTAATGTGGTGACGGTGTATTGTATCGAGAGGATAACCTGCTGCCATCGGATTCGTCGTCAGCGTGCAATGTTTGATACAATTCAGGTGCACGTTCACGAAGTCCTTTAAGGAATATCTTTTTCTTGTCTGTTTCATCGTGAGATTTGCTGTAGCCGTTTGTGTGTCCGTTGGTCACTGGTGTTGTTTTACCATATCTAGCTCCAAATAGACCGTCACGTCTGCGCTCTGTTTCGCGAGATACAGCGTCGGCAAGGTCGCGCTGACTGCGATTAATAATGGACACAATTCCTGGACTCTTCAGCTGCTCGGGAGTTTCATCTAGCCGGCTCAGGTGGGGATTAGATTTATACATAGTTGAGTAATTGCGATTCATAGTAGATACGTATCGTGGGTGTGTCTCCTGTTCAGGAGCTCCCATAGCAAAACTCTTGCTCCTGTTAAGAGCCTTGTATGTCCGCGCTGGTTTCGCAGGTCCCGGTGGGTATCCGTTGATTTTGCCGTCAGGTGCAGTTGTTACGTTGTTTGAGATATTGACGGCACTGCTGGAGCGTTTGTTGGGTGTGAGTCGGTGCCAATATTTATTAGAACTGGGTTTCTGGGGTTCGGTGGTTTTTTCTTTGCGGTCGTGCAGTTTCCTCGGCAGCGTCTGCGCACTGCGAGTGTATTCCTCTTCGGGCTCGATGTTCGGATTCAGTCGACTTGTAGAGTGACTGAATCGACCCAGCGTGCTCGAGAATTGACCCCTGGAATCATTACAGAAACAATTGAATACTTTTTATACAATCCGCTTATAAGATTTATTGGCGTTTCGTGATGGTGTAATGAGCCGGGCCCACGTACAATTATTGTGTTGTAGGTAAGTCGCAAAAACTCGTAATCTTGTTGGTGTTCTGATAATTGGATTCAATGGGGAATCTCCTCCCACACGCTTAACGACCATGCTTTGTTTACGTGCGTTTAAGATGTCTTTGTTAAGGTCTGAACAAATTGTATACAATTTAATTTAGGACCATAATGTATTAAAATATTTTTTGTTACTAGTATAGTTTAGGTTTCTGAACATCGTTCAAAGGAGGCCTGAAGGCGATCCATTGAAACGTGTAACACAAAACAGCGGAAGCAAACATATCTATTGTAATTTGCAAAAATAATTATAACAAACTAATTTACATAAACCAACCTCCACCTATACGGACAGGTGTTTATTAAGAACATTTCCTTGCCGTGAGTCACTTGTCGTATGTCATTGTGAAGCACATACTTCTCAATAAAGAGTCTGTTTCACTTGACAAACACGAATGACTCACGTACACTAAATAAGGGTTTCTTTGCGAATAAAAAGCTTATTTACCCTTAATAGGCAATACCCATGGACGGCAACGATGAAAAAGGCAAGATATGCCGGAACGCGGTTTTAATTGAGAGTGCATGATCGCTGTGATTGATTGGAGAAACTATTGTCGTGTCTATTAATGTTGAATGAAATAATTGTCTTTGTCTCGTAATTAGTACTGCGATTGAGTTTAATTGAACGAGGTTGCTTGTCATTGTAACACTTACAAGAGATTGCCTGATTGATCTTTATCGTGTTTGATGATTCATGTCGGACATCGAAGATGCATGCGACTAGGCTGTTTCTAAAGATTCTTACATCCGATTTTTGCTAGCTTTTGTAGTCTAAAATCATGTCATGTTATTGCAAATCGGATATCTTCATAAACATAATTTATAGTACCTAACGTTTTCAAGAGAATTTTTAGGGTGCAATTAGTAATAATTACATTTTCTGGCCTGCTGCGGATTGGAGGACCAATTTGTGGCGCGGTGGATTAAGGCCTAAAACCCTTCTCACTCTAAAAAGAGGCCCGTGCCCAACAATGGGACAACATGGGCCGATTATGCAGAGAGAGCTCTCATATGCAAGTGCAAGAATATTTCTACTGTTCAATGAAACGGCATTTTTCACTCGTGAAGGCGGCCTCAACTGACCTCGGCAACCCTTTGGGAAATCATGCATTTTCTTGTGTAATTTTATCAGAGTATGTACAGTTGGATGTTGATACCTATCCCCGTAATATAATATTAATGTATTTAAATTAAAATAGCTGATTTAAATGCATTCCTTCTGCTTTAATTACCGCACATAATACCTTATAGGTTAAAATGCAAGAAATACCTATTGAATTTGCATGCATAATTAGTCGCCTTGCAAAACACTGCAAGCCTAACACGCACTACCGTGACAAGACTATGTCATGGATTTTGTCGCATCTCTTTTACAAATCTCAAAAAAATCGTAACGTCTTAACTACTGGTCCTAGTCATGATATTCACTATTTTGGTCCTTTGTTTGACGTAGATTACATAACGTAAACAGGCTTCGTTTTCCGCAATTTCTAAAATGTCTTGAAATATTTCTGCTTGAATAATATTAGTTTCGGTTGAAATGCAGTAAGTACTGTTTAGAATAATCTTCACAACTTTGTTGGGTGCTTTTAAAGTATGGTCTTAGGAAATGTTATTAATGAATTTGTATGCGGTATTTTGTCGAGAATTAGGAATAATATGTTATTCTTTTATGGCGTAGCAGAATCAAAAGAAGGTACAGGTTCTGCCTGAAGGCACGAGAAGTAACATTATATTAAACTTGAACAACACCCATTTTATTAACTAAGTTAATTAAAAGAGATGGCGGATTGTGAAGCTGCCCTTGAAGAACTATAAATAAAAGTGTGTTAAAACCCTAATACTAATATTACTCAACGAAAACTGAATATTCTATTGCATTCTATTTATACATATTTTATTTCGGAAAACTGTAGGAAAACATCATGAAAATACCTACCCAAAATAATGATATTCTATAACGCTACGCAGCATGCTCATAATATGCAGTTCTAACGTAATATATTATACATATAAAGCATACACAATTGAATACATTATGCTGCAATTAGCTACGATCCTTAAGTTCTTAACTAATTTTGAAATCCTAAGAATTTTCTTTTGTGTATAAAACCTCGAGAACTTATTCTTTCCTCACAATGGCTGTATGAAAATGGCACTAATGAGTTCAACTGTTCATTGTAATCCACACTAAGTCTAAGAATGCGACTGCAAGGTAAATCTAGCTACCACAACGTACCGTCCATGTAAACAATAGAACAAACAGAGTCCGTGTGTTGAAACAACAACTCATACATAACTCATAATACTCTTTTGAAAATACTATGTTTTACCAGAATTTACGAAACCTTGTCCAACCCACATGTTCCAACTTAACGCAAATTCTACCTTTATTACTATCGGCTCCTATCAAAACGCCGTAACTTTATGATAATATAAACGCAAAGCATTAATTAAAGGTTTCGTAGATTTTAATGTAGGTGGACGCGGCCTGGTAGTAGGACAACCTTCTATTTAAGGCTCATTGGATAATATTTTTTATGAAAATTGAATATCTATCATCTAAGATCATAGCTCGACTACCAAAATAGATAAACACACGAGAGGCTGTTCTGAAAAAAGCCAAATAAGTAGCGACACATTTTTATCACTATGGTTAATTAATTTTAATGATGTTTTGATTACAATAGGAAGTTGTTAAAGCTCACCTTTCGCGGTGATCGCGGGCGTCGGCGGCGGCTGCGCGTCTCGAACTGCCCTCGTACTTGTGCTCTCGGCCGTAGATGCTGGGCGCGAAGGGGTCCTCCCCGAGGTAGTAACGGTGCGGCGGCGCGACGGGGGGCGCCAGCTCGCCGCCGTACTGCTTGTACGTGCGCGACGAGTGCTCCGGCGACGGAGTCCGCGAGTTGCGCCAGCGAGCACGACGCTCCGCAGACGCCGAACGAATCTTCCCTACCAACTTCCGAATCGAATTCCCTATCGCAGATCCCACTGACTTGCGCGCCGGTGACGGACGCCGCCCGTTGTCGGCAAAGCGAGTCTTCTGATTCTGCTTACGCTCGTCCCGATCCCGTCGCCTTGGAGGTGTACGATCTCTATCAGAACTTTCACGTCTCTCCCTAGGAGGAGAGTAATCTGGCGGAGGCTCTACTGCTCCCTCTTCGCGACTATCGCGCGATCTTCCCGAATTTTCGTTTCGGGATGAGCTCCTGTACCCGCTGTCGTAGCGGTGCTCTTCAGACAGTCTTTGTTTCGATTGTCGTTTTCGTTCCGGCGCAATCGGCCGGTAGTCGTCCTCGACCGAGGGCTCGCGGAACGAGCGCTCGGCTTCTAGCGGCCGGAAAGGCGAGCCGCGCGGCGGACTGTGCATTGTTGACGACGACACGTAGGCGGAGTCGTCGCGCGAGGGCGGGTGGCGGCGGCCGATAGGTGATGACCTCCCCTGAGGCGAGTCGCGCTTCCCGTACACATGTCTAGGGGAGGAGCCGTTCAATCGATCGTCGCTAGCATATGGCGAACGCACTGTCGGTGGTGACGGAGATGAACTACGTGGTTCCGGCATCCTGGGTTTGGTGGCGCGTCGCTGCGACCAGTCTGCAACTCCTTTGAAGTATCCACCGGTCCTGTTCACTGGTGCTGCCGGTCGTTCGTCTGAAGGCGTCGACGATTTCGTTTTACGAAGAACTCGATCTCCATATACGGGTGGTGGAGGTACTGATGATGTCTTTCCGTAGTATCCTTCGTCTTCAGCCTTTTTTGGGTAGAAGGCGGGTTCAGGTCTTCGTCCTATTTCCTCGGCGATGGAGTCGTGTGACGAGCGGGAGTCGCTGCCGAAGTGGTTCTCGAGCCACTTTGAGGTTTCTTTCTTGCGTGTTTCTTCCTCTATGTCGTAGTCGACGGGACGTTTGTAATCCTTGTCGTGTTCTGAAAACAGAGTGAACTATGAGCGCGGAGCGACACAGCGGCGGCGCGGGCGCGCGCACAGCGTCTCACTGTGGAGTGACCGCCTGCGTCGCATCCTCTACCACACACTATGGCGTAATCATTCAGTAAATAATTTTGCCAAACTATCGAAGGTCAATGCGATGTATACTCGAGACAACTTTACTTAACCGCTACGAGACATTACCATGCATATTATTCACTGAATGATAATTTCTAGGTCAGTATTGCTTTAAGTTATGTTTATGGTGTTATGTAATTATTGTCGGCTTTCGTGGTCATTTAACTAAGATGGTAATACTACTATTGTATTTAGATCGCTATTCTTAGCGTACTAGCCATTTTAGGTCATATCTGCGGGAGAGAAATTGTGGTCACTGGCAATTATTGTGAATAGACAAATAGATTTAAAATACAATGCTGACAAGGGCTCGATATGCAATAAGACGTTGTAAATAATTAGCAAACCGATAATGGTTTTACAGTTAAAAACATTTGCCCTTTTAAATCGTTCTTAATAAGTTCAAAAGGGCACCGGTCGTCTGTATACGAATCTATAAATAAAGCTGTTACAGCAAGATTGACAAGTCGTCGACATTACGACATTATGTACGGAACCGGGTGATCTTCGCAATCAAGTTTACACGCCCTATAAGCTTCACGTCATTGCGAAAACTGTGATTAAATACACATTTATGAAGAAATTTCTCTGCTATATGCGTGGTTGCTGCAGCCGTGTTTAAGCCGGTTCAACCTGCTAATGACTAAATGAGAAGAGTCCCTTGCGTGATAACATTCTCTAGATACCTTACCTCACTATAATTTTTATATTCAGTAATGGGACCGTCTCTGTAAAGATAATTAAAGAATATACCTATGGCAATTTCCTTTGGTTTATAAAATAACATTCCTTTGCAGAATACGATTCTTATCAACAAAATAATCGATTGGTGTAATACTACAGACTGGTATTTGATACAACATTTTTCAAAATTAGAAAAAAAAATGTTTTAATTTTCTCCAAATTCTAGCTCACGACTCCTTTGAATACCTTTCTCTATTTTTCGTAGTTTCGGTTTTGAAGGCCCATCTCAAAAACTCATGATATTTACTGGGTTTATTATACAGGATAATAAACCCAGTAAATATAGCAAAAAGAGATACATTTGGTACTATTTGCCAGGGCAGGAAAATCTAATCAGAAAATCTAATCTAGTCTATACAGCCGTGCGAACACGGATCTTTTATCGAGTCAATTCGAGAAATTTATCTATTCTAAACGACAAATCTAACATAAGGTATCGATAAAATGACAACTGTTGTCGTTTTATCTCCATCTTATGTCAAATTTGACGTTTAAAATAGATACATTTCTCGAATCTACTCGATAAAAAATCCGTGCTTGCACCGCAGGCTAGGAAAATGGATTAGTAATCCCTACCAGTTTAAATAGTGGATGAGGAAATGGTACAGTCATAGGATGTTGGTATCTCGTAAGTAAGACGATTTAAGTACACGATAAGTCATTAAAGTGACTCATATTAAAATAAAATAGATTTCCAAGTAATATTCACTAAATAGAATATAGGTCGGCCTACGTGTTTCTTGTTTTTCTTAATTTATGATTGGGATTATCAGAATTATTATTAGCTGTGGTAAGCTATTGGTAAACGTTCACAATCGACATCAAAATAAGTGATGATTGTTCAAAGTTTCAAAATATTTAATAAATGAAAACTTGCCAATTATTATTATTGAAGAATAGTACCCATTATTATAAATGTTCAATTAACTCGTGAGATAATTAATTTTGGGATTCTGAAATATTTATTTATACTTCTATGAAAAATATTCATCGACTTTTCTTGTTAACTGTAGTTTGGCACATATTCGGAGTGAAAAGAATTGCTATTCTCTTCACTCCGAATATGTGCTTGAAGAGACTTATCCCTTCAAGCTTGAAGGGACAAGGTATTGCCGAAATCATCAAACTCGACGGGCTATAAAATTTCACAGGCAATTAATAAAACATAGGTAACATAACATCACGCCTGAATTCCCCGGAGGATAGGGCAGAGGTGTATAGTTCATCCTCATTTCGCCGTTATATTCAAGTCTCATGAAATAGGGGGCGACCATATTGTCATCAACCGGGCTTTTGCCCGGGCAATCCAGGCTCCGGGCTGGTACTGAGAAATTCCATACGGAAACACTCGATAACACTTTGCCCGACCTGTGGATGGAACCCTCACGCTTAACAGTCGCTCTTGCGACCACTAGACCAACCAGGTAGTAACACATTTTCAAATTTTACAATATATTAATATTTTTGTATTATAACTTTCGTGAGACACATTCATATTTATGATTATTTACGGTTTACTCACGTGCATTTTTCGGGATTGCCCGACTAGCCCGAGATTGTTCGTCTCGCGACCTTGCCGCGTGTTCAGCTCATGATTAAGGGCTCCGTTTGGGTCCGAAACTAGTCGGGCAATCCCGAAAAATGCACGTGAGTAAACCGTAAATAATCATAAATATATTAATAGACATAGAAATTGTTCAGTCCTATTAATTGCTCGTAAAATCGTTGAAATGGAGTAAAATCAGTATATCACTTTTATCCGATGTGTAATTACTTTATCACCCTCTATGACATCTACGTAAAAACAGATCACCAAGACCGCCACAAAAACACATACCTAACATTCAATACAGCACGTGTGTAAATATTACACTACATACATACATAGTAAATAAACGCTATATGATTCATACTAGGTAAACCATAAAGTTATGCTTTGTGAACTTTAATGTTTTATCACAGCATTCAATGCTAAACCGCCTTTGTTTTGCAGTTCTGTTATTTAGCGACAAAACGCCGCGTGCTGTACATGACGTCAACTGATACATAAGCACAGCACGATTTGCACACAGCTTTTGATATTTTACTAGGAATTTTGTTGGGACTTAGAAGGGAGTTCGTGCGTCGTTTAATTTTGTCATACGTGTTCCTACAGTGAGGGAATGGCAAAGCAAACAAATCATTTTATAACATTGAAAGTCTTCATCTCTCGAGGCGGCATGGGCCGTGCTGAAAAGATTATCCAGTCAGCAAGGTTGGTAACGAAGCTGACTACCTAGGGTGTGCCAGACGTACTTGTGTATCGTTACTCGTGGAGGCTCTTTTAATGCATCTCCATGGCACATTGAATTACTGAACCGCTATTAAAATTATCTGAATCCAATAACACCGCCCATTGTTTTATTTACATTGCGTCTTCAAATGGAGTAAAATAAAAAATATTCTAATCAACTTGTGTCACGATCCCTGAAAGGTGTATTTAATAAGCTAAGGCAAACGAAAAATAAAAATAATAATCGGCAAAAGTCGTAATTTCAGCTGCACAAATATGAAAGTCTGTGACACTGCAAATGTTATTTACGCGCAGTTTTTCGTTCAACAATTATATAAAGACAAGAAAATAACAACAGTGAATATAGGGGCGAATAGACTTTGTTATTGTATGAAAACACTATAAAATAACAACAAAGTCCTGGTTTGGATTCACAGGTTGCAGAGGTTATTCTTTTAAGCGGCAAATCCGTCAACTTCAAGTGACTTCTGCAAAAGACTTTTTACTGTGAACAGAACCGCAGCAATTCGACTTCTGCTAGTTATACGAATTAAGCGAGCACTTGTTGCAATAACATGCGCAATTTAACTGGCTTGTTTAACACAATTTCAGTAGCAGGTCAGATTTAAATGACATAACAGAACATAATAAGGGCCCAACAGACTAATCGCCAACCCGCCTGCCAAGCGTCGTGGTGATTACGGCAACCCCCCCCCCCCCCCTTTTTGAGGATGCCTATGTCCAGCAGTGGACGCCTTTCGGCTGAATGATCATGATGTTGATGAGACTAATCACATAAACCAGTGTCAATTCGTAAAAAGCTGAATGGTTTTAGACTAATATATCCGCATGACCTATGAATTCATGTGCCTTTAGCAGAATCGAAGTGAAAATGTGAAAGCTTGCGTACGAATGTTCATACGAAATGCCCATTTTCTAAGCTGGCAAATAGTTTACACCTTTTCTAATACTACATATTATAAAACAAAGTCGCTTCCCGCTGTCTGTCCCTATGTACCAATGCTTAGATCTTTAAAACTACGCAACGGATTTCGATGCGGTTATTTTAATAGATAGTGATTCAAGAGGAAGGTTTTAAGCTATTAAACGTACACGTGTAAAGCCGGGGCGGGTCGCTATGATTTATAATTATTTTTTTCATTCATTCTTTCTCTCCCAAAACATATTTCACTTAACATTTTCATCAAAATAACAGATAACGGTAAAACCTTTAACCGTAGCCATGTCACAACCTCCCAACCGACCTCAGAGCGTAGGCCCAATGACTCTCCATATGCGGAAAGTTGATGGGCATGTAGCATTAAATTGGCCACTTAAACTCTCGTTTAAACGTGGCACGTGTGTTTACTAACTCCTTAATTGTTGGCTAAACCATTTACCTACCAGATTTGTGAGGGAAAGTGAACGGAGGACTCGTCATTGAGATTAAACTTATATGTCAGTAACAGTCGTCCTAGTAATTCTTAGAGATATAAGGAAATGTATATTATTTTCTTACTTATGTAAGACTAGGTGCAGTAGGTGGAGAATCGGTTGCTATTGCAACTTATAAATGGCACCCAAGGTGCATATATGTGTGGTGTAGAGTCCATATGGTGTAAACCATGTACGGTGTAGATTATGGTGTATTATATAATGTGAAGCCCCCAAAAACAGAGATGAGGGATGCACCCCCTTGAGGATTCCAATAAATCATCTACTGCGATAGATGAAGTTTAAACTTCAGTATGGAAATCCCTTTAATACAGACGCCAAGCACATAAAGCTACTACAATCTGTCAAATTTCTTTAATAGATTTCGTCTTTATCACAAAAGCATTAGGTTCAAGGTTGATTGGGAAAATTTTACAGTTTTGAGGTAGCTTGATGTGCTAGCATCTGTACAAGAAAATGTTACTATAATTTTTATTAGTGAACACTGGATAGTGATATGCCGACTTGACGTCTTCAAAACTGTTTAGCAGTTGTAATTATGGATTGTGACAAAAATATCCTATCAACAATTTTAATATAACTCTTCTCAAAAGCACAGATTTAATTATGTAAATGAAACCGAAAGAATCTCAAGTATTCGAAAACATTTCTTCCTACCACTAGGTCAATAAAGTCAGATTAAACGTTTTCTCGAAGATAATAAAAGACCTACATGACAGAAAAGTACGAAGGCTTTTGTCACAGATGCGCCAGGAAGTCTCGTCCTTCATCCTATTAAGGGCATCCTACGTGAAGTGCGTGGGATTCTAACTGTCCTAGCTATTCATTTCCTTAAAGGTTACTTACTGGCTGCATAGAAAACAATCTGGAGTCAAGTTACTCAGCTTAAGAATAATGTTTATTGTGTGAGCTTATTGTTTTATTGCTTGAATAATTTAATCTACGTTAAATCTTTAAAAAAAACTTTAACAAATTGATAGGCAAGCGGTTGAAGGCTTGATTTATTTCTAGGCAAGAGGATCTATCTACCTCTTACTTTTCGAATACATATGCGAATCAGGGGGTCTACTCCCTAAGCACGAAGTCCGTGGTTTCGACCTTAGTTACGAGCGTTTCCTACTCCCTATCACCTACGGACATACGATTATTTTGGAGCCCGAACTAAGAACGAATGACAACATTTGACAGTTGTCCCTACTACTAATGTGTTTTTGCCCTTCCGAAAAGTTGAACTTGACACTTGTTTTGTTTACTCCTACGTTTCGAGCTACTTTCGGACGGGCAACTAACTTCGTTGACGGACTTAGGAAGTAGGCCCCCAGAAATTCATTATCAATTGCGTTAACGATGAAAGAAAACATCATGGAAAAACTTGCACACCTAAGAGGGTTCCAAAAAGTTCTCGATGGTGTGTGTTAGATCCTTCAGCACGCACCAGATCACAGTGGTAGACTAAGGCTCTTCTCCATCTGCGAAGAGGCCCGTGTCCAGCAACGAGACAAATATACAGGGTGTCGATGGAAGTATGGATCAAATCGAATAGGGGCGTGGGCACTGTAATTTCCAAACTTTTTAACCCTGAGAATATCGGTGCAATTTTTTACGGTTCAAAAGTTATGACCAATTATTGTTTTTTTTTTCAATCACTTCGCATAGAAAAAAATCATAAAAGACTATCAGAGCTATCACTTTTTTTTTTCAGGACTTTTAGAAACAGTATGCTTTTCTTGTGGTAATACTTTTACGCAGCTATAAAACATGTGTTCAATAACAAAAAACATTTACTGCAAAGGCTTTTTTGGTCTGGCAAAAATTTTACTCAAGTTTTTTCTACTACAAGTTTTGAAATGACCTTGCTCACGCCCCTATTCGATTTGATCCATACTTCCAGGGACACCGTGTACGTGTATCTTTTAGATCAGAACATAGATCTTAAGTTAAACTTAACTTGTCAAGCTATTTCTGTAACAAACCGAACTCGCGCAATTGATTCAATCAACGTTAAAGTCTACATTGAATTCATCTTCATGAACCATCAAAGAATCTAACGACAGGACATTATGTCGTTAGTAACTAAACCAACAAATTTATTGCAAATGCACGAATTAAGCCAAAAAAACGTAGCGTATAGCCACTCCTAACCATTAGTAAGTTTTTTTCTCAATTTATCATCTCAATCGTCCAAACGCAAGATCTTGTACGTGCGTCCTTTGAAACTAGGAAGAGCATTCAACAAAGCTCGTATATCAGTCGGAACGAGTAACTCGATCGATCAACGTGAACGCAAACAATAGCCGAGTAACCGAGACAGGCTAACTGGCGACAAGGCCGGTATCTGTACCACTTCTCACTAGCTCACGAGATGTGTGTATTTTGTCAGAACTATGAATAAATTAGGCGTTTGAAATGTTGATGATTGATGTCAAAAATTGCGTTTGGATTTATTGCGTCTGGTTTTGTAAAGGACAGATTGGTATTTTTAATCATCCCGGATATTATTGAATGTGGGTTTTCGTGGTGCTTCTTCAAGAATATTCTTATCAGTCAGAGCTTCAGTATTTTTGTAAAGTTCAAAGCTTCTTACAAACTTTGTATTTGTAATAAGATTTCTGTCGGGAATTTTCCCGATCCGTTAAGAGATTTAAATAATTTTAAATTTTTACACGGATATTTTCTAAGGAAAATGCAGTTAACATTGTTGCATTATTTTGCTAAAAATCGTGTTCATAATGATAAATAACGGATCCTATAAAAGATCAGTGTGACGAATGGAATTTCGTAACATTTGCTATAATACGAACCTCACTACGAACCACACATAATATAAGGTCCAATCAAAATAGGTGGACAATCTTTTACAGATCACAGGACTCATTAATATGAACAACTTTTACTATGAGACCAACACAGAAATATAAAAAAAAATATCAGCTGTTCTATATAAAAATGCAATACCTACACAATCAAAATGTACTTATGGAACAATTTTTTTTTTATATTTCAGAGTTGGTCCCATAGTAAAAGCTGTTCATATTCATGAGTACCATGATCTGTAAAAGTTTGTCCACCTATTTTTGATTGGACCTTATATACATCACGACTTTTCAAATAGGGAAAGACAGAAACTACGAAACACATGCAAGGATCCTTTTGCTTGTTCAACGTTCATCAATCATTGCATGCAAATGCACCTGTTGCAAGGACTATTAACCTGACGTTACCTGACCGTTTTGAAGGACATCACACCAATCGTCAGTACATGAATAGATTCTTATCGCATTACATTTGGCTAGACAATAAAAAAACTACCTAATCACCCACGCAGTAATACAATAAATAACACAATCACATAATATTTCAATCGACTTCAACGAAAACTGGTAAAAAAATCTTGATAACTCTATAATAGACTAATAACTACACTTAATAATATGATCAACTTTAATAGCTTATAAACCATTCAATTTGCTGATAAGTACCGAAGCTTGTCTTCTTTGCCTTAGGCTGAGCTCAGACGGTCGCGTTTACATTTTTCACTGACACGCTACAAGTCGCGTTGACGCACGATGTCGCGCAATAATTTATTATTATTACGTGAACGATTAATGGTAATTGTAAATGAAGTATTTAAGCATAATTCGTACATATAGGATTATTTTGAATTAACTGGCGAAACTTTACAGGGTTACTTTTGTATCATTAATGGAACACAAATTCATATGAGTTAGTTAATTAGATTAGAAGATACCCACAACGCGCGCTCTTCGGTACTGTATTAGATGAATGTGTCTAAACTAAATAAACCTAGTAACCCTAAATAGGGTGTAGATGAATTCGTGTAATTTCTTCAAACTTCATGATCACACAGATTGACTCTGCATGGGAAGTTATAAGGTTCAACAAAAAAAAACATGCTGTACTGTTTCTGAGTTATTTGAGCGCCCCGAGTTAGAACCTGCTATGTCGCCGTGCTTTCATTCATTCATGCATAGCACCGATATGTTCCATCGCATGAAATGATTTTTAAGCATTTTTTTTTAAATTTTTGCTTTTTCTTTGTTTTATTGAAACCTTGTTAGGTGGTTAAGATACTATCACTCTCAAGGAACCCGTGTGAATGAGCCCTAGCTCATTCACACGGGTTCCGTCATTGACGATTCGTCATAAAACACGATATGTCATGACGGATGGACGTTCACACGGAATCGTGTGTTATCACGATTCGGCAAAATATCCAAATTGATGTTCACATTCGTTTCGTGATTCTTAGTCTTGGATGAACTATCGAACATGATGGATCCGTCACAAAAAAATCACGATTCGTGTTTTTTAAAAGACGATAGGTACGTGATTTAAGACGTGTCCAACATTTTTCACGATTCGTGATGCGTGTGAACACGGGCATTAAAAAACGAATCGTCTTCGTGTGAATGAGCACTTACCCGTACAGCAAGAAAAAAAAATTGTTTTTTTTATATTTTTCGTCAGCTATATCCCATGGAGTTAATCTATACCAGTAATAGATCATGTGGTTTTAAGGAAATATACGAATTCGTTATCAGCCTGTGTAGGACAGTCGAATGGTGCGGATTGGATTCGGAAGGCTGAGAAAGTGTCGTGGGAGAAGGGGAAGGTACTTGTAACCTGGGAGGGGCCTTTCTTTTCGTGGGAAAATCCTCATGGATGCCCTTCGCCTGGGGAAGGCGAAGGGTTATGCCGGACTCTTACCGGCTAAAAACCCACGGTGTTCCTTCTCCTGACCCTTGGCCGGGGTCGCGGGATTCGCAGGTGCATGCACCGCAACCCCAGGCCAGGCCTCGATCCGCCGGCCCCTGGCGGACCCCTTCTTCTGTGGGGTCTTCCCCACGTCCTCCTCAGAGGCGCGCACGAAACACATGCGCGCCACCATCACCTTCACCACCTTCTCGGGCCTGTTACTGGTTGGGCGACGGATCCCCTAACCTGTCGCCCGCAGGCCAACCTGGGAGGGGCCTGTGTCCAGCAGTGGCCTGCGAACGACTTAGTTAATGAACACGGCCATAACGCGACTATCTGATCCCAACCTTATAACGACAACATTATACTACATAATAGAAGGTATAATTATTTCATTGCGAGTCACTACAACAGGTATCTGCCCACGGCGCCTGCCCATAACATATTCTATGAACTTTTAAGGTAACTAGTTATTGCGAATAAAGCTAGTAACTATTGACGCTGCGTGTTCTACGACGAATCTTATTGGCTGTTAGTAATACCTTTATTTAATTCAGCCAATCAGATTTTATTAATTCTTGTTATGTTGTCGCCGACTGATATATTTGTTCGGGCTTATTAAGATTCTATTTTGAATGAGGTATGCGTATAAGAAGTAAATTGCGCATTATTTAACTGCTATGTAGGTAGATTTTAATCGCGTCAACGCTCTTGCAATTTTTTTTATTTAAATGTGTATGAATATAATGATTTATAATGCAATTAATATTTGTTTTGAGGTTCTAGTGTTAGTCTTGTTAGTTAACTACGTACGCATTTTATCGGTTGATATACAATTTTAATTGAATCTCCAATCGCTGCGAACGCGCAGATCTTTAAAAACAAAGAAAACTTCGGCACTTCTATTTATTGTATCTTAAGGTCCTTAACGTTGCCTTATATTAGAAACCTCGGGAATGCATTTGGTCATTGGACGGTTCCTGTGGGCTTTTACGTCGACTAAGTATCGAGCAAAAACTAGTCAATTATATTTATTAAGAATTTCATTACATAAAACTCACGCCTGTATTACCCGAAGTGTTGGCAGAGGTGTAAAGTACACCCACATTTCGCCGTTTATGTTTATGTCCCATGTAATAGGGGGCGAGCCTATTGCCATCGACCAGGCACAAATCCAGACTCCGGGCTGCTACTGAGAAATTCCACACGGAAAAACCCAATAACACTACCCGACCTGGGAATCGCACCCAGGACCTCACGCTCAGCAGTCGCGTTTGCGACTTCTAGACCAACGAGGCAGTAAGAATTTCATGTACCTACCCAATAAAGGCTTAATTTCAGAGCCTAGGTGCCTACAAAATAATTTCGCATAGAGTAGCTCTCTTATAATTGTAGCACCTAACGTGATAAAATAAAAATTACCAAATTGCATTCCCGAGGTTTTTACTCTAGACGACGATAATGCAGCAAATGATGTTTGTTGACGGGAAGAAGGGGAAGGCTGTCAATCTTACATTTCGACGAACAATAAGGGACACACTTATTAACATGAATTCGCCATACCCCTTTACACACGGACCAAAATTAGAGAGTTTCACTTTAAAAAAAATCTGGCGCCAAACCGTTTCCAGTCTCACGATCTATCCATCCCGCTTGCATTGCAGAAAATAAAAGGTTTGGAGCTAGATTTTTTAAAAGTGAAACTCACTCTCTTTTCAGGTCGGGTGTAAAGGGATACCTACACTCATAGAAAATGGGCATTTTTTTTTTTTTTTTTTTTTTTTTTTCTTTAAAAAACGTTGCCCCACACTAAGATTTCTCTTGTATCGTGGGTGCGTTTACAGACACAAATCTCACAAACAAACGCCCAGACCCGGAACAACCATCTGTAGGCCATACAAATTTTTGTTCCGTGTGGGAATCGAACCCACGACCCGCAGCGCAGAAGCCAATCGCTTAGCCACTGCACCAAACGTGTCGTCAAAGTGTGTCGTTTTATATGAACACTTTTCGCATCGATTTAGCTTTCTCATGCTTCTTCAGCACGCCTACGCATTCTAAAGAATGCTTTGACAGCTTATGCGGATAAGAGACTACTTTTTTTTAATTCTTTAATCTGTGTTTACACCAGCTCTGCGTAACCCTACAAAAATATCATGTCCTATGCTGTCGTCATGTTTTTTTCCTATAATATCAAAAGCACAACTTTCAAAAATACTATTTTTAAACCAAAGCCAGATCTTTTTTTTTTTTACTGTGACACGGAACTATTTGGTCCACCAAGGCTGACTTGACACTCAAAATGGCCGCAGTTCGACCATCGACCCATTAACATAACGATTGATAATACGAGGCAGGTTGATTCGCGTGAATGAACTTATTTAGTAAAGAATGACGATTTTCAACATAACTTATAGATGCGCCTAAAACGATTATGTAACTGATTTGCTAAATTCCATAAAAGGTGCTTTAGGTATGACAAGTTTTATTTACATAATTTAACAATAGAAAATTATTATGACAAATAAATGTCCAGATTAAATAAATATAACTAACTTTCAGAGATAGGTGTAGTTATTGGTATCATGTACCTACAATATTTATTAAAAAAATTATTGTGCTTCACAATTAATAACTGTTTAAGATTGTTAGCCATTTCTTTATATTTTTCTTAAAATACACGAAAAAATACTATTGCAGGAAACCTTAACAATTTTTAGTACAAATATTTATTTCAACGCCATCTATTGAAATGCGTAGACACTACTACGCAAACTGCCTGGCTAAACATGTACAGCACAACGCCATCTATCATCGAGTAGCCGAATTATACTTAAAAAACCATCTGGTGGCAAACTAAGAAACTAATTAGTTCTACTTCTTACCGGCATGGCGAAGGCGGCGCTGCCGGCGCATTCGTACTGATAAACTGTCCCAGTCGTCATCCATGTTTGGTTGCCCTTCTCTCTCAACTGCAACAAAAAGTGCTCAAATGACTTCAGTCATAAAACGAAAATTGTTTAAAGCTGCAATTAATGATTCTCAAAGTTATTATGCGTCAGTGTTTACAGTTTATTACCTATCATCAGCCCCCTGATTTAAAACGATTCTACAAGTAAGTTGTCAAACGATTTGGTTTGCTATCTCTTTTTCTCTCGTTACGAATCGTAGAGGAAACAAGATAAAAAAAAACGAATTGGTCGACAACTGCTTATCGAAAAGGTTTTGAATCGGTCAGGTCAGTCACCTGTAAAAAAATCTGCGAAAATCTTGGTTTCATGATTTGTAAAGTTCAGGCGGAAGGCTTTACGCTAAAATCCGGAAACACGCAAGCAACTCACTGCGTCCTTGCTAATTAAAAGCCATCCACCTTACTTTTTGCATTGGGTTTTGCAATTAATTACCGTCTTACTTGGCGCTAAGTAATGAATCGATGACACATCTTAAATCGATTTTAATCGAAATTAACGAATGAATGACTCCTAGCTTCTCCTGTGATACATCTTTTTCACCATACCTTCTTCAGTGCGAGAGCGTGAGTTGATATGCGTAGCGACTCGCAAGCCGCCCGCCATGAGATCAGTGCTCTGCTCGAGGTCCACTCGCTTCCGCCTCTCTGTGCCAGCGGTCTCTTCTACCACACTCCTGTCACTCGGCAGTGATTTTGCCTGTCGTACAAACAAAGAAGTTTTAATATCTAATTGCTTATCAATGAGAGTATTGATAACCTAGCCGTTACCCGTTACAGAAGGGTCTGTGGTCGAGCTCAGCCGCACCTCTGACTTTTCGCATTCACACACGCTTCAATTTGGTATCACTTGCTTTAATGATGAAAGAGAGCCTCGTAAGGAATCCTGCACACCTAAAGCGTGAATTACACAGAAAAGGCATAAGATGCAGCGGCGCAGGCGTGTCGCTTTCATACATTTTTTGCGAAAAAGATTTCAAGCGGCACGATAAAACGTATGAAAGCCACGCGCCTGCGCCGCGCCTTATGCCTTATGCCTTTTCTGTGTAATTCACGCATAAGAGGGCTCAAAAAAGTTCTCGATGGTGTCTGTAGTCTGCCCACCAGCATTAGGCTAGCATAGTGGACAAAAATGCCTAAATCATTCTCATTCTGAGCAGAGACCCGTGCCCAGCGGTGAAACAAAACTGGACTGATTATGCTATTATGCCTTTACAGCGATTACACACTGCATCCGATCCGGATCCGTGAAAATACGGATTTAAAAAACTCGGTCCGAACTCAGATAGCGATTGCTTTTCGCACTGCATTCGATCCGAATTCGAGAAAATACGGATCTAGAGTCTAAAAATCTCGGACCGAATTCGGATATTGCTTACGCACTAATCCGATCTCCGATCCAAATCCAAGCAATTCAGGGGTCACCTTTGGCATATGTCCGATTTGAATCCGAGGTAATGCGAAAACGTTCATACAAACAGTAAGGTAAAGGCACCCAATTCCGAGGGATTCCAAAAATGGCACCTTATTCCGATGTATTTAGAATATCGGCGTTTTCAAGCAATTTACAAGTTCTTTTTGTTTGCAAGATACATTAATCAATTAATAATTTATCTGTTCATGTTTATATGAGCAAAAGTGTGCTTTGGTGCTTTAACGTTTTAAAATAAACAGTAAGTTTGACGCTAGCAGCTGACTCGAACGCGCGCTTCATACATTTCGGACCTTATGCACGTGATTAATACGATTTGCTAAATAGTGTTTTAAATGATAATTTTATACTGAGTGAGTTTTTGTTTAGGTTGAAATATGGGAAGGGTTATATTTTTTATCGAAAACAGCTACCATTTTAATATTTTCTTTACAAATTGAGGAGAAAATAAGTCTTTATAAAATACCGCGGCATTAGGTGCCAAATATTTAAGTTAGTTCCTAAATACCGATGTATACCACGGAAATGCAATTTAATAGACGTAGACTTTTTTTTTTATTTTGAAGGCAGTTTTATGATTACGAACTTAATATTTTAGCTCTGATTACTTAAATAACCCATAGATATAAAAATCTATTTCCGAGGTACACTGTGGCGTCGCATTTACTAATTATAGCTGGTCAAAGATTGCCTGTTTAGGTACTTTATTAATTCGTTGTATGGAAAACCTAAGTACAGAAATTTAAGTTATTAATATGTTCTGTTATAATCCTGAGTGAGCTTTGTATATTTTTTCAAAGATATCGCAATTGAACATTAATTTATTTGTTTAATATTAAAAAATCTTTTAAACGAATTAGAAAACTTGATTTAGTATTACAAAACGCTATTCCGATGTATTTAAGTCGGAATAAGGTTTTATTAGTACCTAATTCCGTGGTATTGGCACACGTTAAATACAGAGTGTTCATTATCTTACGCAGCTTGTTCAAAACTTTTGTATGGTTTTAGTAACTGCAGGAATATAAATTTGCCTTTCAAAATAACTTTCATATTCCGATATACTCAGATAAAGTCATACTTTATATACTTTTATTAAAATTGTTTTATTATTATACTTAATTGTTTTATTGTAGGAGAATGAAGCCAAAAAAAAAGTACACGGAAGAGGATCTTCAAAATGCTATTACAGCAATTCATAATGGCGGTAGTGTTTATAAAGTTTCTCGACAGTACAATATTGCCGAATTCCTATCTAAGTAAATTACATATTGTGATGCCATATTAATAATCATGTAAGACAGAGTCTGAGACTGATCCAAAGACTTATAATAATAGACTTGATTTTTTTAACATCATGTATCATTCTCCCCACCTCCTTTCCTTTGTATTTTGTACACTCGGAATTAGGAACCAAATGCATCGGAATTAGGATTTTTAAATCGGAATTAGGTGCCTCGGACTTCTTCATATTTTTAATTAATTTGACATTTTTAATAAACTTTTATTGTCAAACTGTGAGTATATTTCAAAAATAAGATATATAATACTTCTGATAAAAATAGCCAATTCTACAGAAAGGTATATTAAATACTTAATTTTTTATGTTCTTTCGAGTTATGCTGAAAACACCGCGGAATTAGGTGCCTTTACCTTACTACGGCTACTTCGGTCCGTCAATATTTCTTCCGAATTGGAGACTCATGGATGACGGAGAGAAATCAGATGACGGAAGTCGGATCTAGTGCGTACACTAACATACAAATAATTTTATGACTACTTCGGCACGTATTTTTATGGATTCGGATCGGATGCAGTGCGTAACCGCTCTTATGCTATATCAAAGAACAATGATGAGGGACAGACGTGTTGCTTTTGCGATAAGAACAAGGCATGGTTTCAGCTAAGAAGAAAATAGACCATAGATTTACCGTTCGATCAAACGATTCACCTGTGAATAATTTTGGCTTTGAATGGACAGCTTCTACATTGGATTATTATCGTCTACGCTGTATACGTCTACGGGGTATATTCGACAATAGATTTTAACAGGCTGTTGACGGCAATAATTAAACAGCAAGTCATTCAGTCATCGTAATTCGTTATTTTAGGTCGAAATCGAACCTAGACGAAATGATAAATGGTGAGTCCGCCATTTCAGAGTACAAAGCAACTCATTTGATTTTGTAAATTATTGTACATAAACTTTAACAAAAAACATTAATGATAGATCTTAGTGTTCCATGATTTCTGCGAATTTATCTAGAAAGCTTGCATCGAAGAGAAATTTCTCTTTTTATCCATCTTTAAGATACTGCACATCTATTAATCAATAACAAATAAATCGATACAGCCAATAGGTAGATATATTTTTATATCTTTTTACGAGATGATAAAGAGTAAGGCCCCTCGCCCACGGCGACTTTTTGTAGCGATGCTGTCGCGCGTTTTGTAAACGCGCTTCTGCATCGCTACTATCGCGCGTTAGTCACGTTGGTAACGTGCGTACAGAATTTGGGCGAAGGTACACAGCCAGCGACAGCATTGCGGCTGTATCGATACACATGCGCGACAGCATCGCTACAAAAAGTCGCCGTGGACGAGGCCTCTTAAACTCTCTTTATCTATACTTGGGAGCAAATAAATCGAGCCACTTCTATTTTTCACGTAGGTATAATTGTTATTATTTTTGGTATTATGGAACAGATTATTATTATTATTATTTAGCCATGGTCATCCCACTGCAGGGCAAAGGCCTCCCTACCCTCCTTCCACTCCTCTCGATTTACTGATTTCTGCGGCCAATCCTTCAAATAAGTGTCTAACTCGTCCCGCCATCTCCTTCTGGGCCTACCGCGACGTCGTCTAACGTTATGTGGGCTCCACTCAGTGGTGAGTTTTGCCCACATGGAACAGATCAATTTTAAATATATATCGCCTAAAAGATTATTTGATAACCTTTAGAATGAGGGTAGTTTTTTGTATTTTGAATTATATGATTCATAAAACCAAAACTAATAACCAGGACACGTGAAAAAAGGGGTGGCTCGATTTCTTTGCTCCTAAGTATATTTATGTTGAATTACGTCCGATGATATAACATAAGCATAGCATAATAAGACCATTACTACCCCACTGCTGGGCAGCTGCCTTTTCTCATTATGAGAAGGATTTCGGCCACAGTCCACCATGCTGACCTGGTGCAAAAACTGCAAACACCCTCCAAGTTTTCTGGAGCACATTCAAGAGTGAAACCGGCAGGTTTCCTCACGATGTTTTCGTTTACCATTAACGGAACTGATAATCAAATTCTGATCCACACATGAATTCAAAAACACTGAGGTGCTGGGATCGAACACAGATCTCTTCTGTATGGAAGGCAAGCGTTTAAACGCTATGCTATCACTGCTTCATCACGAGGGTGACTGAACTACAATTTATCGGGCACAATTTGATACTCCAGACTTCTATCGAGAACTTCCTACGCCACCTTGCGACACCCGCTTTTGAAAGTTAGCAACCATTAGATCAATAAAGCAATTTATTATCCAAACAATCCGATGTAGAAACTATTATAATACTCGTATTACCTCGTCTTTAGATAGTTCTTCGTCGCAGACTCGTTCTTGTTCCTTGGTGTGTCGTGTCTCCGTCACTATCGTACCATCTGGGCGCAGCGCCCTCAGTTCCTCCTGCGAAACCAAACGGCTACGGTTAGGTATGCACGGGTTATAATAGAAAGGCCTACTTACTCAATTTATTTATGCAACATCACGATCTTTGACTGTAAGTACACATTGACCAGGAAACGGAGAATGTCGCGATGAACAACGTGTTGGGTCTAAAGATCAATGATATTGTTATTGGTTTCTGTTTATATGATATTGTTATAGACCAGTCGCCTGAACGATGTGGTTCTGACTGAAGATTAAACAACTTGACTAGCACACCAATAGTATTCCTACTCCTATATCCATTGATGTGATTTGAATTAGTGCTTTAAAATTTGGTGCGCCAAAAAACACTCGTGCCAAATAAAGTGTCTGTTCTACAAAAGGTAACCCATCCACTACTAGACATGTTATTATAGCTTGACCGACTGACTGCAATCAATACCAAATGTATATAGAAAAAGTATCTATGTGAAACAAAAACTAGGTACGTTGATTGCGCCAAAACTTAACCAGAAATGGATACCTTAATTTAAGAACAACGCAAATGCAATTCTATCTGGGTCCAATTATGTTACTGTAAAACTAAGAAATAGTTATTTATTACTAAGAAACTCGATAGTTACCTACTCGTCAAGGCGTTTTGGTATATAAATTCTGTTTCTAAAAAGAAGTCTGACAATTAGCTATACTGTTATAAATAAATAAGTCTGTTTGTTTTAATATTTAGAGTTTTCGTTAAAATTGGAATTTGAATTTCGGTTTGTATGTGTCAAACGTTATGTAAATAAGACAAAATTGGTAAAAAGTTGAGAAGATAGTTGCGCTTCAATATGTTAACTTTTTGTTTGCTTTGGGATGGATAATATACCTTCTATTTTCAGTCATCCCTGACCTACAAACACTCTTTTCAACCGCTTGTCTGACTCGACGTTATAAGTGAGAACTGATAAATGGCTTTGCCACAAAGGTTTAGCCTCGTACGGGTATTTATGTAAATAAATACAAAGCATTGATCGATCATACTCAAAATCAGCTAATTACATTAATATATCCTGCAATACACTAATAAAATCATACTACGATCAATCTGCCTCTGCAAGTTGGTGATTCGGGCATAGCCTCCCCAGTAGCGCTATTACCAATGATTTTTTATAAATGAGGTAGCCAAGTGTTTGGCGGTAAAGATTCATGAGCTGATGGATAGAGGGGGAGAAGGAAACCAAAGAAAAGAAGGATGGATTGTGTGATCCGACTTCCGAGCATATGAAGGAAAAGGGAGTAAATGGTAAGGTGACAGGGGAGAATGGAAAAGAATAAAGTATTGCGCCGATCCCAAGTAACTTGGGCCAAGGGCAGGAAGATGACGAGTACAGATTCACGGGCTGGCATAATAGGGTATTTGACTGAAAAAATCTAATTAGTCCGTCAGTTAGATTATCAAAAAATATTTGACCCATATTTTTTCTTTTGTTACGTAAACCAAAATTGACGAAGATACGACACTTTCAAAATTGGCAAAACGTCACAAGCAAGTACAATTTTTACTTGCTTCTGACGTCACAAGCCCCCACTCTCGAGTTTTGTTGCGTTTTATCTTTCCATATATTCATAGATTTAACAAAAGAAAAAATACGTCTCCATTATTTTTCAAAACTCTAACAGGCGGACTAGGTAATTAGATTTGCAATTTATTGATGCTGTCAACATGCCTCTTCAACATCCTTCTTTAAAGCATCGCGGATATACTTACGGTGTCATCAGTAGTGATGGTAGTATTATATGCGACGGTGTCCTTGACGAGCTTGGGACCGCGTGGCACAAGCGCGAGCTGGTTTTCTGTCTGTGACTTCAGAGCATCGCGAATATCCTCCTCAGGAGTCTCATTCACGGCCGCGATTAAAGCCTGAAACAAAAGAATGGAAATATTTATTCTGTGTTCTAAGTATGCACTTGGCTTTGCACGTCATTCTATGTTTTATCAATGGTAACATTGGTAACGCTTTTACACAAGTTTCTTAGTGTTACTTGCAAACTTCGAGTACATTCGATGCAGAAACGAAAATTATGAAAAGTTGTGTTCACCTTATTGGAGAGGTTTATTTAAAATGGGTTGTTAAAAAAAAACATTGCAACTGTCACAAGTGACGGCGAGTAACTGTCACATCCAAAAACCAAAAAAAAACTAAATAAATGGAACAATGACCGAAAGTTTATTTTATAGAAAAGCAGCGAGTTACTGGGCTAATGTGCCGGCGACGTTGGACGGAGTACTTGGCGGCTTTGGCCACATTTCGCAAATTGATATCGAAGGATCCAGGGTGTTCTTAGATGAAATACTAGCCTTTGACAAGCCACCGGGTACTGGATCAGCTCTCGACTGCGGCGCGGGAATCGGAAGAGTGAGCAAGTACGTATTGATCCCACGCTTCGAGAAGGTCGATTTAGTCGAGCAGGATGAAAAGTTCATTAACACCGCAAAAGAATTCATCGGCAAAGACAATGAGAAGATAGTAGGAACACTGTATCAAATCGGTCTTCAGAATTTCAAGCCGCAAAAAAACTACGACGTCATTTGGTGCCAGTGGGTGAGTGGACATTTAAAAGATTATGACTTGATTGATTTCTTCGAGAGATGCCGAATTTCTCTCAATGAGAATGGTGTCATTGTTGTCAAAGAAAATATAGCACCTCTAGACATAGAGTATGATGAGGATGATTCGTCGGTAACACGTCCATTAGCACTACTGTATAAAATTTTTGATGAAGCAAAGCTGAAGATTGTCAAGACTACCATACAAAAAGGTTTTCCAGAAGACATATATCCAGTATACTCGTTTGCTTTAATTCCACTTTAGTAATAAAGTATACATAGAACTTATATTATTGAGTGTTTGAATCTATTGCTAACAGGTTTCATTTACGACTTTAGTTGGATATTTATTCACGTCTTAATGCAAGTGAGTTTATCTTTGTTAAAGTAGTGAATCGTGGCCCGAATTCGTGATTGTGTCGTTTAATAAAGTAGGATCCCGGGCGTGCCGCGGCTTCGCAACCTACTCGCAAGTGCATTCACCGTTTTGGTGTTAAGTTACGAAATACTTGCGTCAGAAGCCGCAAGGACTTCGGAATTTGATCTGTTAACTGCAAGGCTTTGTGTTGATATCTAATACTTTTTAATAACAATCGAAATATTAGTAGGTCATTATAAAAGTAATTTTGTCTTGTGGCCTTTGAAAATAGGCTGTTTAGTTCCATACATCCGCAAGGCGGCAAATATCATGGCTCACTATGACCCGTAAGTATGGAATTTCAATTGATGTAAGATCCGTGCAATGATGGCGTATCTCTAATAATTAGCCGTTGAACGAGCGATGATGTTCAATCAAAGAACAGTTAGCGATGAATATCGCACGGCGCTCTATTATTAGGGCCGCGTCAATCTCTACAACGTAGTATCGAGCCTTGCCCAGCAATTTGATGTTACAGTTACATTCCGAAACGATAGAATGTTCAATCTAGAGGTTGATATACGGTTTTTTCGTGCAAACCTGCGTTTTACTTCCTAGAAAATGTTTTAATCAATATTTAAGTTCGCCTTGAAACAGAACAGTAAAGTACGACCTCAGTTGATGCAAAAGGCAAATGTAGACAAATTTTAAATGTCACGAGTGACTGGGAGTCTGTGACGTTATTTCTGTCGATGATCAAACATGACCCGAGTGTATCGATGTTCACCAAAGGTTGGTTGTACGCTAGATGTGTTTACAATTTCTTTTCACGTAGCTCAGTTAAAATGTAACGTTACTTATGTGAAGTAGCGATCTGCGAGTCACGACTAGCTGTAAATTTATTGATGTTTACCATAGAAAAAAGATTGCTACGCATGTTCTTGTAATTGCTGCACTTATAAAAGCGTACATTTGATATTCCAGTCCATGTTTAGATAATACAAATTCTCATGGTGCGGTCGTTGCCCGTGTAATCTCGGAATAGATGTCTTTTTGCTAAAGTTGAACGTCGAGGTCAGGCTAAACTTATTAAAAACGTAATTAGCGTTTAGTGACTCTGCGTTCGTAACAGATGAAATTGCTGTGATACTTTTATTACCGTGGTGCTTGTTACGCTGATTATATTTATATTAAAATAAGTAATAAGTTGAGTAGGTAACCTATTAAACAGAATATTAAAAAAATACTCTTAAGAATTTTATGGAGTTACTCCGTATCGAAAATCGAACAAATTTTGTAGAACAACTTTTCGAAACACGCTAATTATTTTTTCACTAAATTCAAGTGTTATTTTTTTAACAGACTGTATATCTTAAAGCTTCCCAACAACGCAGATAAAATAAAAAAAAAATAAGCACTAAGATATAGAGGCTATTAAAATAAGTCGATATTTGTTCGTTTTCTTTTTATCACAAAACCCATTCCGGATTATAGCTCTGACATTCAACCTATCCAATGAACACAGAATACAAAATCGTTATTATTAAAAAATAATCCTCTAATTCTATGCAACGCAAACAGGTTTTCATTTCCGTTGCGACGCGCAAAAAAATCGTTGCTACGAGCATTTTAGAGCTAACTGAGGCACGTGACTTGTGTGGAAAGAGAGCGTCAGTTGGCTGGCAAAGTCGCAAATCTAAAAGATCACGCATGAACCCTACTTTTAGTATTTACGCTACCGTGAGTAGAAGCACGTGTGGTTCAGAGCGGTCACGGAAAATTTAACGGCTTAAATAAGATTGTATGCTACCTGGAAAGTTTTCAATTTATGTTGTGGGTTATATTTTTGTAGATGCTGTTAATTAAATAAGGTAAAATAAAATTGTCTGTAGGGGGATGGATTTTAAATACAATTCCCCTCCGTCTCCAGACAAGCAAGTCGTAAGAGGCGATGACCCTGGCACCATTATTGTGCCCGAAAAATGGCAATAGGTTCGCCATCCATAACATGGGACTAAATACAAAAGGCGAAACGTCGGTGTACAGACTCCTGTAATAGAGGAATACCTCTGCTTATCCCTTCGAGGATAACAGGCGTGAGTGTAGATAGCGTCCGCGAGGCCTAAGCTGGCTGAGCTTTGCATTTGTGTGAGAATGCAGACACGTCCTTTGCTTGGTTTAAACCGGTTTATACTGCTTTTTGGCAATCGATTCTATGTGCACTCACACGTATGCAACGCTCAACTTACGCCTCGCCAGTTGTATGTATGTAAAAAGTGATTTCATATTTTGTATTTAAGGCAGATGAAAACACAATACCTAAGGACTCAGAACAGTTGCCTCCACAAACTTAAAAAAAATGCTTTCCAAATCAAGAAGATTTATTTATTTTATTTATTTAAACTTTATGCAACAAAAAAGTACAAAGGCGGACTTAATTCCTTAGGAAGATATTGTAGAACAAAACAAATTCACTATTTGAAACTTAAATCATACCACAGTTTCTTACCGTATTTGGCCATTTTAATTTTGTATAAAAGGTAAACAAACTTTAATCGTAAAACATTCATTTTGCTTTAAGAATCAATTAAAAATACACATTTTAAAGGATTGATTCTTTTCTCGCATGAGCCATCCATACTATACTAGCTCGAAAGGTAATACGAATAGGTGAAAAGATTAGTCAGTCAACAAACCGTATCGTCACTTGTAGATGCTCTTTTAATGCAACCCCAAAAATTGATAAATACCTGTTAATAAAAATCTGTATGTTTCATTGATTCTTAGAAAAATTAATGTTTCACGATCAAAGATTTGTTTATCTTTATAAAATGTTAATGGTTGAATTATAATTACGACTATTACGAGTATCGCCTCACGCACAGTTAATTAAAATTATTTACTTTGCATTATCGCCAATCCAGCTAATAAGTAAAAGTAACAAGGAACGAAGTATGTCGACCGGTCGACAATGTTAGCTTGCGTCCGCGCATATTTTTCAACACATTTTTTAGAACAGAGATACTCAACCTGCGCTGCGGTGTCAGGCAGCTTTTCGAAATTGTGTAATACCTATCATTTTTAGAAAGACCTGTGTCTAACAGTACACTACTATAGGCTACATAGGGAGATGGAAGATAGGTAAATAAAAAATAGTAATGTTGCCCGAAATAGACTTATAAGCAAGGACTGGCAATGGGGGATATATTTTTGAATCATTTTAATAAGGCGTAAAAACGTACATGATTTTTCTCACCGATTGTAAAATGTTGAGCACCGCTGATGTGGAACATTGATTGAAATCTTAATACCCGCGAACATTATAATCTGGCACTTGATTATGTGAGAATATTTCGTGAAAGGAGCTCGCAAGCCTACAAGCTTGAAAGTATTTGAGAATGTATGATGAAGAGATTGCTTACTTTTTCAGACATTTCTTTATAGTAGAAAATTTTACTTAATTTTAAATGCTATGTGAACGTGGCTACAGGCATTTATTTTAGTACAAGAAACTATATTATAATTTTTCGCGTTAATTTAGAATTTGACAATCAACTCTTAACACACTACTAAAGTTTCTATAATAATATAATTCAATCATGATTAGAAAGACTCGTCGCGCCATCTATTATCGTTATTGTTGTTTTCCTCGGGAACAGTTCTTTTTTTCGGGATGAATGGTACCCTATGTCCGTTTCTGTACACCTGATAACGTATATGCAAAATTTCAGGATGATCTGTTCAGTGGTTTAGGCGTGAAAAGGTAACAAACAAACAAAGTTACTTTCTCATTTATAACATTAGTTAGGACTACTTTAATCAATTATTTTGAAGTCGTTAAATCAATATAGTAACAAGGTGCGCTAGTAGGTACAGGTATACCCAGATATATTTCAACATAAGTAGGAATTTATCGAACCTAGTTAAGTACTTGAATAAAGTAGATGTGAAATCAACTGATTTAAAAGTTTAATTATCCAGATTTCTAATTTTGATAATTGAATAAATAAACAGTATCTATCTGAAGTTTTAACTTATGTTAAATAGACGCGAAATTTACGTAACGAAAAAATGAATTAAACAATTGGATTTCAATATTATATCGTTCTATAACCAAATTAATGTATTAATTATATGTTCGGGCGGATGCAATTCAATTGCAATGCTATAACAACCAAAATCAATCTATAATTAGCTAAACAACTTAAAACGAATACTTGAGCTTTGATCGCTTAAGAATATTCAAACAAAAGTGAAACTTGGTATGCAAGGAAGCGGAAATCGTTCGCAAGAGCTGTAAATAATTTCTTGTAATACTAGTTACATACATGACTGACTTATCTGTATCAATATATCTTAATACATATATTTATCTGTGTCAAATGTTAGATAACAAATACCTACCTGAAACATTTGAAATGTTATTTATTATCAAGAATTTGCATAACTTGCAAGCTTTGCAACTTGTGTGCAAGGAAAGTAATTGATTTGAAATACTGTATAATTTGTTTAAAGTTGTCCATACAACAATTTATTTTACGATAAACTTGACATTTGACTAGCAAAAATTTTAAATTAAATTAATTTTCAAACATGCTAAAAATTTACTTTAGAAACACTTTCATCCTTTTATTAATTTAATGTAATGAAGAGTAAGCTGCGTAAACTCCGAATAACAAGGGATGTCCCATAAAAAGTATTTGAGACAAAAAAAACTTTAGGTGTGATTGAATGAGACTTTGTGCGAATATTATTGTACTCATCGTACAATTTTATTTAAATACATTTAACGAACAATAGTCAAGTGTCTATCTGTGTTAAGTTTCATGTAATTAAGTCATTATTCAAAATCAAAACACCAAAAAGCAAAATTAATAATATAATTTTCGCCTCCTTATTTCGCTTCTCAATACGCTGAAATCGCCAGCCACCATTGTGATATAATGACGGCCCAAGCTATCCCTGTCATAGGCTACTAGTCTCCTATCATGATTTATCCGCAGTACCCGACCGAAGATTTATCTAACATGTGACCGTACCATGACATTGATTTAATTGAATATTGTGCCGCTTCTCATTACAAAATAAGAGCAACATTAAATTACCTTGGAGTGGGCAGTGGGAGAAGACACGACAATCCACTTAGTTGCTAGCCGCCTGTGACAACTTACCCTGAATTAAGATAGTATCGTGCGAAGTGTATCTTAACTACAAACTACTCAACTTTGTAGTAAAAAGATCAATGTTTAATTAAGTGCGATTTATCTGAGGAGAACAGGTGTCGTGTTGTGTTTATTTCGCAGCTGTTTGTGATTGTTCTTTTTGCGAGCTTCGTCGTGTCGCTCCTTCTTTTGATGTTATGAAGTTAATAAGGGTTTGCGTCGTTTAAATAAGAAGGCATTTAGTTCTACGTAAACCCATTTGTAGATTTGCATATTTAGATCAAAGTTAACTCTTAATAAGGCAAAGGGAATATGTTTCCCATCAACTTTTTTGGAAGATGTCGCGAATCCCTATTTCTTATATTTTTATTTTCCTTAGTAGACAATTAAAATTATACATAAAAATATTTTTTCTTTTTTTTACTGTTTATAAAAAAAATGCATTTTTTTCTTGGTATTACTTTTCTTAAAACCTTATGCTCTATTAAGGGTTAAATAGACTTTTATGGCAACCTCTGTCAAATCATAATCAGGATACAAAAAACCTTAAGTAAGTATTTAGTTTGAATGGCGATCATTAGGTTGCAGCTTAACGTAGCAGCAGGAGAGCCACATTTAGCAATATGCATTACACATTTTTTATATTCATTCATTTCAATCATGCCCTACAGACGCTACCGTGTCCCACTACTCTCAATGAACACTTCTAAGATACAATTGCGAGAACGCAACGCAGGTTTTTTCATTCCCATGTTACCATAAAAAATATAACAATCGAGAGATTAATATTCAAGATTTTTTTAGTCGCTATATAAAAACTGTTCAAGAATTAGTACTTGACGGTAAAGCATAATAGTTAAGTGTGAAAGCCCTACTTTATACTTTATATAGTGTCATAGGCAATTATTGATGATATGACGATAAAAGAATTTGACATGGCGACAGATTAAGACTATGGTCAAATGAAACGTAAAATTTTTCCGAGTTGTTCATATTACTCGGAAAAAATATTAGACACAGTTTTGCACATTTTACAATAATTATTCTAATGCCAAGCTCTGTGATTAAGGCTAATATTTACTTGTGATAGTGCACTGCACGTTTACGAGCCCTCTTTGAGGCTCTTGTGCACTTTCGGCCAAAATAATTGACCAATTCTATGAATGATTAATTTCCATTACGATAATTTAATCAAACAACAAAATAAAAAAGTTGCAGATAATTAACTGTTGCTTTCAGTAAGCTTGTTAGCATAGAAGTGTAAAGATTATTTCCGTTGCTCAGAGGATATGAGAGAGTGATATATCGTATGTGTCAGCTGTCGGTAGATTGTCACGCGATAGTTGTCCGACACATTAGTGGCCGGCAATTAAACGATAAAAACACTGGCAGTAATTATATAAAGCAACACGTGTTTTTGCATTTTTTTTTGCATAACTGATAAAAGCGATTAAATAAGCAGCAGGAATGCCGCTTACAAAGTTTCACTTAGTGCAATTTTACATAAATATGCTTCCAAAACAGATGCCCTATGTTACCAGTCCGCTTCTATACAAGGATTGTCTCGCGAAAAACTGCCCGGTTACATAAATGGTACGCAAGGACGATCTACAGCAGTCCAATAGAAAAAAAAAAGTACTATAATCTGTACATCGCTACAAAGATACTTTGGTAGGCATATTTTTATCTGGACACCTTTATACCAGCTCTCAACAAAAATAAACAAACACGAACAATTTTTTTAGGTACAAAGGTAAAGATATCCTAATGTTTATTGAGCTTAAAACTTTATCTTTTGAATAATTACTGTAAGTATTTAGAAGGCATAAATTAATTTGAATATTACTGGAAATAAATAACTTTAAGGCTCACTTGCACAAAAACTCGCTTAATATGTTTGTTAGGTGCTAAATTAAAATGTCATTGTATTTCAGTCAATGGTTTGAATGTGATGAGACAGAATGACATTTTTAATATGTTTAGCACATTTAACGAGTTGTCGTGCAAGCGGGCCTAAGGGGGTATTTCAGCAACCTGTGAATAATGTAGTCCGTTAGAGCGGTTACGCACTGCATCCGATCCGAATCCGAGAAAATACGTTCCGAAGTAGTCATAGAACTATTTGTATAGTAGTTTACGCACTAGATCCGACTTCCGTCATCCGATTTCTCTCCGTGATCCGTGAGTTTCCAATTCGGAAGAAATATTGACGGACCGAAATATTCGTAGTACTGTTTGTATGAACGCTTTCGCAACCTCGGATTCAAATCGGACGCCAAATGAATACCTATGCCAAAGATGGCCCCTGAATTGTTTGAATTTGGATCAGAGATCGGATAAGTACGTAAGCGATATCCGAATTCGGTCCGAGTTTTTGAGACTCTAGATTCGTATTTTCACGTATTCGGATCGGATGGAGTGCGCAAAACAATATCCGAATTCGGTCCGAGTTTTTTATATTCTTATTTTCACGGATCCAGATCGGATGCAGTGCGCAATCGCTGTAATTATTCACCAGATAAGCTAAATGTGACCTACAAATCTGATATTCATGTATATCTTGTCATTTTCACTATTGATAAGTTGGTGAAATGCAAATGTTAGCTATTGAAAAGTTTAGAGACCGAATTAGCTTAATGAACAGTTACTATAATGATAGGTTGGTGAAATATCCTCTAAGAATGCCCCTAACAACAGGATGAACAAACAAAACAGTCGCGTTAATAAAAGGCAATTGTGGAGTCTATTTTAGAGTTGCCAAAACCTTTTTCATTTTGTGACAACTAAAAAAGACAACTGATTTGAGTGCAAGATAATTTTTTGCTCCGTCTTCTCAGAAGGCAAAAGATTACATCCTAATATGGTGTTTTACATTACCGTAATTTTGCGTTGTTCTCTTATTATTTTGACAATTTAATATGATGTAATGAGGGGAAAGATTGTTATCTTAAATTAGCAACTAAAAAACTTTGCAAAAAACAAAATATTGTCACGATATATTTTTTTTACCAAAACGACCTCATCTGTCTGCATTTTTGGCCAATTTTTGGAAACTGTTTGTCAGATTTTAAAACGGTTTTCACCAGTTTCGAAGAAGTTTTCGGTTTCTTAAATTCTTAACGTAAACGGTCGCTAGCCATCCGGTATTTTTTTATAACTTTACACAAACATTAGAGTCATATTTCAAAGAAATTCTTTCTACCAACAACTTTTTCTACAAATTTTCAACGCTAGTTAGGACTAAAATAAGTTCTAGGTATGCTAGGCTTTCATATTTTTAATCTTAATGCAATTACGTTTTTGCCCCCATCCAGAATGCTGTGGCAAACTTGTTTAAATTAAACGTCCTATTTTTCAATTATGATAAAATTAGAAAAGATAACTTCTAGCTAAAATTGAGAATCTTTAATATTGAATAGAGACCTGCAGTTGATCAATTTCATTGAAATGAACTGGAAAAACTTAGCTCATAACTAAAATAAAGCCACAAACTTACCTAACACACCTACTACCAATGACAGTCGCAGTTTTATCACTTAATAGTATCAATATAAAGCCTGATTTATACAGGGTAAGTAACTGACTCCAAACTCGAGACAAGTCAGTGCTGACCCGATATTTACCTATACTCTTTGCGCTGTAGCATGGTGCGGGTGACAGTTTCAGTAACATTTCGTTTCACTCTTGTAAGTTGCCGCGATTTACAAATTATGACTAAGTATTTCAGCTGTACCACATTCGTAATATATTAAATCATTTATAACTGTAGTAAATTAAATTAAACCCAACCAGAACGTCATACAGGCAACTGTCACCCGCACCATGCTACTGCGCAAAGAGTATAGTGTGTAGTACAGCGCTGTCGCGCCCAATTTACACTAGGTAAATATCGGGTCAGCACTGAGTTGTCCCGAGTTTGGAGTCAGTTACTTACCCTGTTTAAATCAGGCTTTAGATATCAAGTAATCATCATCCTCCTGCCCTTATCCCAACTTATTTGGGGTCGTCGCAGCATGTATTTTTCTTCCATACATCTCTATTAGCCGTCATCTCAGTTGTCCCTCTTTCTAATCATATCATCTTTTATATTATCCATCTTATTCATCCATAAGATATCACGTAAATCGCACGAAATAACAAAACAGCATCATTACATAATTTTCCTATCAGTTACAGGCGTAACATACAGCACCGCTTAATACCATAACTATCGCATACCGTAAAAGCTTATAACTATAATAAAATAAAACAAGATAGTCGCTAATGAGTCCCTTGTATTTATCTTACAGAAAACCCACGCACACTACCTCCACTGTATAACTCATTCATATCCAGCCTCTAGGAATCTTCTAAACCAGTAAATTAAGCCGGCTACAGACTATAAAGTGAGTATCGAGGTTTCGAGATATCGGAATTATCTCTATATTATTATCCAACGTTAGTCTACCTATAACCTACTATTTTTATGACAGCCGTTAAATATAAATCCTTTATTGAGTAGCGTTAGTATTTGCAGTAAGTACATTCACAGTAAAAGATGTTATTGGAATTGTGCTTTCAATCAATATAAAGCCACAGTAATTAAACTTTTTTTTTTATAAACTTTGCCCCACACTAAGATTTCTCTTGTATCGAGGGTGCGTTTACAGACACAAATCTCACACACACACAAACGCCCAGACCCGAAACAACCATCTGTAGGCCATACAAATTTTTGTTCCGTGTGGGAATCGAGCCCACGACCCGTAGCGCAGAAGCCAATCGCTAAGCCACTGCACCAAACGTGTCGTCAAAACTTAATGAAAACTTGATTTTTAGATAGTTAGCAAGAAGTGAAGCGTAAGAGTTTTCTAATTAACACAATAATAGGCTTAAATAGTTCAGATTATAGTGATGACGTGAATGTATTCTCACCGCATGCTGCATATTCTTCTGCAAACGTAATTTTTCGTTTGCTGCCTCGGTTTTTTCCCAACTATGCTGAGATCAGCTTCCAGTCTAACCAGATGCGGTTGAATACCAGTATTTTACATGAAACGACTGCCCTCAGAACTCTGCAACCCAGTTACTGGGCAATGCCGATATCCTAAGGTTAGACCGGTCTAACGTTATTTTCGTATATATTTTATTTTATTTCTCCTATCATAGCTACTCAAGAACTTATAATGAATTGAAACGGAAGTCCATTACGCATAATATTATACTGGACATTTACTATAGGAGTCTTTCTAAATGATTACTTGCATTAAATGAGTAATTAATTTACCTGTATTTAAAATAAAAAAGGTTTTCAATCACGTCGTATAAACTCCGTCGTATTAGTTTGCGAAACTTGCATTACAAATTCGTAATACTTGCCTAACTAATACATGTATTTGCGATTCTAATAGTAAACTATGCGAATAATTGATTAAATAAATTTACATCAAATTGATGCATAATGTGGTTTAAAGCAGCTAATTTTGACATTCATTTCATAATGTTGAATTTCAAGTCAAAATACGCATCGATTTTTTACATTATTTCCAAGTCTGGCTTCGCAGTCTTAATTCCCATTCAATCAGTCTTAACATCCGATTAAACTGTCCACTAAACATTATATTCTAAATCTTAGGTATATTATATGCAATAAATCTTGATACTATCTCCTGTATTTCCTATTGCAATAGAACAAATTATTACTAACGTATTAAGTGTATGAAATACAGTCGATCTGTGGGATATTTGACGGGGACGCGATATCGTCATGATCCCGGAGGCATACCAAAGTAGATATCATTTTCAAGTATGCTAATGTGAATTCCGTGAGAAAATTATACTCAGACCTCATAACTCTTCTAATAATAGATTAGGTCTTCTCTCAGTTAGGCTATAGCCAATTTTAGACTTAATTGAGGTTCAGCGTAGAATGGTCCTCATAGACTTGAACTACAAACTGTGATCACCAATCGGGGTGATTATGAAAATTTACCCATTAACCGTTTATTTGTAGCGATCATTGGGAGGCTCATGTTCACCAATGGACGTTTAGGGACTGCATGATGTGTATGTGTGTGTGTGCGTAGAGCGGTAACATCAAGGACTTTATATAGAACTGGACCGAGATCTTGGCAATTTATATTATCTAAAATAGACTTTATATGCAACACATAAGACATAATATGGCTTGGCAAACATTACGGTACACTTGAGATAGCAATAATTGTACCTTGTGTCCCTGTCTAATACACACTGTGTGTTGTCACGTAAATAGAAAATGCATATTCCTAAATTAGTAGAATTTTTGAACTAAATGTACAAATTCATAAACCAACTTTTTTCATCTTAATTTATCCCAAGAGACGCGATACAACTATCGGAACTTTTGTTCGTCAACGATTCGTTGTAAGAGGACTTTTTTTCGTCAACGTAAGGCCAGGAGGCGATTTTCATATAATGTGCTTTTATCTATAGTTTTTTGACAGCTTGATATTAAGTCAACGCATTTATTTCAATTAAACCATATACAGACACTTTTGATATAATAGGTATTTATAATAGGAAAAAAAAGAAGTTACTGCCGCGTTCCAAAGTGTAGATTCCTATGGATTAAAACGGGCAGTAAACTACATGGTTACTATTTTGCATCAAAAAAAATAAATTGGCATTTTGACACATTGTCCATAGAAAAGCAGTCAAAACGTCAAACTCATTCCTTATATAAAAGTTATCTGACGATTGAAAAATCAGCCCTAAATATTATAAATTAAACGATTTGATTGGTACCTATAATACATATTTTATTACTAATTTAACAAAAAAAATCTAGGTATTCTCTCTATCTGACTCGTAATGAAGATAAGAGAACTCGGTTTGGGCTTTTCTATTTAGCTTCTTCTCAATGGTAGTAAAAAAAATACAAATGCTGATAACCCCATTTGCATTGACGTAAACCGATAATTTGAATTAAAAAAAATTAATAATTGGATTTATTACACAATTAATTTGGAATTTGCGTTGTAAATGCTTGCAAAAGCGAATATTACCCGGACTGTGGAATATCTTTTCACAGAAAGGGTTTTTCATTACTTGAATTTTCTTACCGTTAGGGTGACCATGATACTTCTAGTAGCAGTACATACAAAATCTAAATGTCTAATACGGGATTATTTTTCAAAGATTTTTATTATTGTAACTCTAAGACCGCAATGATACTCATTTTCAAATTTAAATCAAGGCATTGATACATTATTTAATAGCTCTAAAAAGCAAAAGTTTCACGTTCAAAAGACCTTTGTGACTCTAAATAAAAGAAACAACGTGGTTATGAACGTACCAACGTGGATTAGTTTTGTCAACTTTTTTTAGCGCGTAAATTTAAAAAACATCTCGAGTTGTTTTGTTCCCCACTACATCGATGTAGTTATTAAATACTTTAGTTAATGCAGTTTTAAGTGTTTTTTTAGGTAAATTTGTTTCCGCAGCGTGATATTCTGTCATCATTCAGATATCTGTATCACAGTCAGTCGATCGAAGTTGTCAATGAAATTGTAAACTAGCATTTCGTTGTGTTTATTGTGAATCCTGTTTCAACAATGTCGTACGTTCGTTTACTTACCTTTATCAAAATATCGAATTAAATCTAGGCACATAGTCTCAGTTTTTTTTATTAAAATGTATATAAAATGTGATGCTTTTATTTTTAGTGAAACACAAACAAGACGTCGCCGTCGTGTTAGTATGACCAAACTGCTTCACCTGTGGGAATTTTTAAATAACTTTAAATAAATTGCATATAATATTGCAAGTACCTATATTGGTTTATAAATTTCCTTTCATCAATTTGGAATGGGTTATTTATTTCCCTAATGCGACGCTGTCGCTTTTTCTCCATACGATATTTACTCTCTAAATATTCAAATATCTCGTACTCGTCACACATTTACAAAAACAGTAAAAAGTGTGATCTAATAAACACTTGTAATTTTTATACAAAGTATCGAGTTTAGAAAGTCTTATCGACCAAATTTTAAGTGGGTCCTCACAACAGTTTACCTCTAATAACAAAAACAATGTTGAATAAGCTCGTAAATATTAACTTTTTCAAGATCGCTTATTTTGACATTACAGCCGCTCAATATACACTCTGCTGCTATCAAATAACACATCATGGTATGAAAACTATACAAAAGAAAAGGTGAACGGATTTCGTAAACGTCAACTTAGCAGGCCTGCTACAGGCCTGCTTTAACGATGTCATAGTACAAAAACGCAGGGCAGTTCAACTTCCAGGCAACTTCTGCCCTGCTTTAAGAGGTCATAGTAAGCCCCCTGACCCAAATAGGAGCGGCGGCGCGGCGACCTATAGTCCCAGCCTAACATCTGAATATAATTACAAAATGTACCTAAACAAAAAAGGAGTAGTATGTACCAGGGATGTTACGGAGGTGGTTTTATCGGAACCGAAGTCGGAGTCGGAGTTTTTAAATTTGGTTTGTCGGATTCGGAACCGGAATCGGAGTCGGAGGCGGATTCGGAGGTGTTAGCAGAAGAGAGATGTGTTAAGGACAGGCCTAATAAAATAAAATAGTATTTACATAATTTCAGTCAGCCTCTTTAATTTCAATTAAAAATAATAAACCTACATACTTAGTAAAGGCGCAGGCGATAAAAAAAAATGCTTCGACCTCCTATTCAAACCTACGATTTAAAAGTATCGGAGCCGAAGTCGGAACCGGAGATGTAATATCAATCGGAAGTTCCGACTTATCGGAGTCGGAGTCGAAGCTCCGTAACATCCCTAGTATGTACAATAATTGTGTAAATGTTAGAAGACATTGCTAATTATGGTTATATCTTTTTCCGATTGGTTTAGTTAACTTGCGGTATAAAGATATTGTAATGCTTTAAAGGACATACAATATTTACTAATACTAGGCAGGACTTATTACACCATAAGTCTGCCATATGGTTACCCTTGTGTTAGAAAGTGACAAGGCGTACACTTATACCTATCTCACGTGATTCGCAGAAATCGACAAGTACTCATTCCAGTTGTACGTAGTACTTATTACTTCTATGGGTAACATTAAGAGACGATAAAATAGATATTTTTAGATTAGATTTACACGTCGCAGTGACTAAGAGATATTACAGATCCTGTGTATTTCTTTAGATAGGAATTTTCTCTAATGGGCATCCTCTTTTCGATAATTTAGAATATAGCTAGTTTCTAGCTCTACGCACAGCGAGCGTAGTACCAAATAAGAATTGAGCAAATTTTTTGGTTAGTATCTCATGACCTGTTTTCAATCGTCAGATTAATTTTTTCTGAGGAATAATTTTGACGTTTTGACAGTTTTGTATAGAAATTATGTCGCACCGCTATTTTTATTCCTCAGGTGAAAGTTTCGGACGATTGGAAAATTGGCTCTTAATGAATTAAAACTAAAATAACCCAAAAATACTTTTTAAAATCAGTTGCGTGTTTTATATTCCGTCACACACAGTTCACGCCTCTTTTAATGGGAGCCTAGTCTATATGTAAGTTTATCTTATGAATCGGCGTATCGTCGAGACTTTCTCGAGACATCTGCCGAGGCTCCTGATTGAACACGCGATACCAAGCGTAAAATACTTAGAAATAATTTCACAATCATTCAACTAGCGTCTGCCTTTTTGTCCCGTCCATAAAGCAGATAAAATCTTGGCTAGATAGTGCTGCAGACGCACGGTTAAATGATGTCACTGAGGAAATTCTTCATTTTAGCTTCGCAGATTTATATTTAGTTTCATTATGAATCTTATTTCATTAACAAATATCTGAGTATTTGTGTTCGGTGAGTCATCTTATCGGTATGCACACAAGGCCTTATTTGCAGCAATCACTCCTTTTGAATTCTTAATAATTGCTTTCAGAATTTGAACTTAGATTTGAAGTTCCAATCACAAAACAAAACTGCTCCACTTGTTTCATTCACTTGACATATATTAACTTCAGCTTAGTGTTACGCAAGGCAAGCTTTTTCAAAGTATTATGAATCTGTGGAGCATCGTCTCGCCAACGAACGACCTTCGCTGGAAGCCAGCTGGAAGTCACCGACAGACAGTCTTTTTTCTCTTCTCACAATGCATTATACGAATAATTTATTACTTCAATGTATATTGAAATAGCAATTTATAATAAAACGACCGTTGAAACTGGTTTGCGCAGGGTGGTCGTGCAAAATTAAAGGCTACATTTTTACTTATTTTTAATGTATTTTCTTAGTACGCTTTTAGCATCAGCAAAAAATCTGCAAAAGAAGAGCTAAAACTGCTTGCATTCCTTTGCTATACAGCTATAGAAATGAATAATGGGAGTATAAAAATGTGAACATTTTCCGTGGTAGAATCGACAGGTATACAGGTGGGGTCGAGCATGCCACGATTCTCGAGATATCTAAGTTGTGCATCGGCCTTGAGAAAGCCGCCGCTTGCTGCCGCTCGCTCCGCGCGCTGACCTTTCCGCTCCTCTCCGCCCAGCGTAGTTATTTATTGCTATCGAACGCGTGATAAATCCGCAGCATCTGTGCCGTGTACATCCGTGTTGTCTTCGACGAAATGAGTAACGAATTGTTTCGCGGCGCTGCTTTGGTAGCGTTCGATGACAACCGTGGTGACACCAAGTCATAGCCACTCGTAATATTGATTTATACTTATTGTTTGCTTTGATTTATTCTGTGTTGACGTTGCGTGAGATATTGAGACTTAAGGTGATCGATTAGTGAAGCAGTACATTCGATAAAGGGGGAAATGTGGACTGTAGACCATAGACACATCTTTGTAGGCGCTGCAAACGTAGACAGCGTTCAGAGCCGTGGAATTGTAAACAACGATTCCGTGAACGTTTAAAGCGGCACTAAAGCAATCCAAGTTTCTCCGCATCTTTATTTACATTCTCCATAGGTACTTAATTGGCAGGTACAGTTACAATTTATTATATCAATTTCGCCATACGGTACGTACCGTGTTGCAACAAGTTGGAAAACATAGTTGCCTTTTCCCGCTGGGGCTTAGTCTTGTCCGGGCTTCTCAAGATCCACTATCAACTTTAAACTTTGTACCGCTCGTGGCAGCTCCGTCGTTTTATCAACAGCAGAACGTTATTTATTGGGTCCCATATTGGCGGGCACATGATTTATAAGATGAACTTGAAAGACATGAAACAAGGAACTAAACTCTAGTGTCACAATCTAACAATATTTGTAGGAATAAAATACATTAGTCGTTAGCAACCTCAGTTTATGAAATTCGAAACCGCTTCGACTGGTTCAGTCACAACGGCTCAGCGGCTCGGTCCCTAGACAAGCCATAAGTCAACTGCTCTCTTTCGCAGCATGCAATTTTATCAAACTTGAATAGGGAGAAACCGCTCATTACTGGTAGCCTACATAAGTTGCGAAGAAAAGAAATTGCCGGGACCTTGTTCAATAAGTTGGAGGAGAAATTACTTGTTCGGGGAGTCCGCAAGGTGAGCCAGTCACCGGTATGGTCTGTGAAAGTTATTACTTGTGCGATGGACAAGTGTTTGCGTCCGCGCCGGTTCGCTAACGCAGACCTAAACATTTAATTGAGCAACTTTTTGTATGTCTGCACGTGATATCATGAAAATGATTATGAACTGATATGAAAAATGAAAGTGAAGGCCGTCTTACAAATAGATAATGTCGACAGCTTGTCGTAGATGTATTGAACAAACAATCTGAACTGAGATCGACAAATTGTGCAAATAGAAATGTGTTGCTTTTTGATAAAGTCAATACAAAAAGAGGACTTTATACAAGGTTAGTCGGAAAGGGGTACTAATCCACAGGTCACTTACGAGTAGGTATCACTGATGACTGTTTAAACGCAAGGGTTAAAATTACAAATTTCGATAATTTTTATTTCCATGTAAATGAGTTTTGTTAAAGTTTTGTTCAAAAATTCTTCATCCCTACGATTTACGATTACTTTAGATACGAATTCAGAAAATGCAGCTTCTAATCCGTGACCACAAATATGACCTAAAATGTAAACAAAGCAGAGGATAGCTGAGGATAGACAGATTTTAGCGTAATTTTATTGAGATTTTTGACCACCTATAGGCTCTTAAACTATTGACTTCTGGGAAAAGTTATAGAACATAATTTATTCATTATTATGGGTACTTTAACACCCTTTCGGATTAGTACACCCTTTCTGACTAACCTTGTATAAATGGTGATTTGGACACTGATCACTCATCAGAGGAGAACACCATAAAAAAACATTCCCCGAACATCTATTCATCTCAACAAAGACTAAGTATAATTAATCCACATTATGATCAATTTCTTGCATATTTCTATACCCCGTATTAGACAACGCGACGGTATGTCTCCATTGTTTATCGGACAAGTTCCCACGGACGACAAAACGCAGCGACAAAAACAGTCGCAGCGCAATCACGAGTCCTTGACAATCACATTGACGGCGCCCGATGTTAACGCGACTGATTTTTTATGCACCTCTACAGAAATCCAATTTATTTATTTAACCACTTAAATAAACAAGCAAATAGGTTTAAGTGACCGTTAAGTCGTTCCGACAAATACCTATGATTATGTTTTATAAGTCTTTCTCTCAGATCGTCTTCGATTATTTACGACTCTTTCTTCTGATATAAAATGTTTAATAGCAACTTGTGTACTTCCTTATTTGTGTCTTTACACATTTAATAGGTACGTACCTACCTTCTCTCTTAATGTTCACCATTCTACAGTGAAATAAAATACGACATACTTGGATTCCGTTAAAAAATGCATTCGTGCACTTGTTTTTTATAACAACCGCAAAGTGACACGAATTGTAACATTCTTTACGACTAACATTACCGAACCGAGCATTACCCTACACACAACCAACATGGCTTTTGTCACCGTGTCTGTTATATTCAAATTCATGGTCAAACTCCTACCAGGTCGAACCGAATCATTCATATCTCGATACGAATCGAATCAGTATTCGAAATTCGTCCTTTATTAAGATCACGTATTATACTGTTCCAAGAATAATTGCAAATGCAGTGTGTTTTGTATTTCATACCTCCATAGACACGCCACACAATATCATTTGTATTCACCATCAATAGTAAGTATTGGGACCGCAGTATTTTACGATCGTTCACAGCGCTGGAGTAACAAAACAGACATAAATTTTGATGTAAACAGCATTAAAGTTAACGAAACTGAGGTCTGAGGTAGTTTTGAAACTGTATATTCTAGTAATGTCCCGATATACCGATTGTAATGTTTCAAAACTATTACGTAAGTTCAAAATTCAGGACATAGGTATCTACAGTAACATAAATGTATTCATTTATTTATAATTCTATGCACTATGGTGGTATAAAAGGCGACCTTAATGCCATAAGGCATTCTCTACCAGTCAAAAGAAAAGCATCGAAATAGGTACAGGAAAAAAATGAGTTGACAATTTTGAACTAACTACGAATTCATAAGATAAATATAAATTACATGAAATATGTATTATTATTAGCTGGGTAATTTTTAATGCATTCTTAATTGCATGCATTACAATTAGCCCGCTAAGAATAGAACACGTTTTATTCTAAGCTGTCCATAGCTGTTATTCTGAACGAGTAGAATAGCACCAGCATCCTATCTGCCTTAGTTTCTATAAGCATTGAGTTCCGACTCCAATAGCACTTATTTCAACAGACTCTTTCAATAAAAGCAGCGAGGAGAAAACGAATAAGCTTAAACTGATCCATTTCAGAACTCCAATTACACATAGTAAATGACGTACCGACACCATTATCCTAATTAGGTACGCACACGTACGTACTTTAACTTTTTACGTTTCAATAGTCTTCCACGCTAAATTAAAATTTCTGATTGAAGTGCATCAATTTTATTACATTTTATTGTATCCGCTCTGATTCCAGTGGTCAGATTACTTCGAAGCCACAAAGTAGGCATTTCGGAATAGTTGCACGTTCATTCAGTGTACCGAGGTAAGCTGTAGGCGCCACCGTAATTAGATTAAACGATTCTCTTGAATTACGTGAATGTACATACTCAGACTGTACAATAAAAGGAATGGCACAGGATGCCGTCTGAACGAGGGTTAGCTACCAATGAATGACGATTCTACTGACACTTGGAGATTACATTTTATTCTGTGGGAAAAGATTTTAATAAACTCTATGTAAAGCGTTATAAAGACTAGCCTGCCTGTACATAAACACAACATGTCCTAATGAAAAGCTCAAGTGATGGTCAAAACTGTAGCACTTTCCATCCAATAGTTCTTTAGAGGAGCCTTAATGTAACAATCTGAAACATGTTTATCCCGAACCTTCAAATAAAAAGTGACTATATAAAAGTGGTCGTTTATTAAAATAACATAACATATTATCACGCCTATTTTGGCAGAGGTGTATAGTACACCCTCATTTCGCCGTTATGTTTAAGTCCCGTGTAATAGGGGGCGAGCCTATTGCTATCAACCGGGCACAAATCCAGACTACGGGCTTCTACCGAGAAATTCGACACAGAAAAACCCAATAAATAAATAATAAATAAATAATAAATATTTTGGGACATTTTCTACACAGCACCATCTAGTCCCAAACTAAGCAGAGCTTGTACTATGGGTACTAGACAATGGATATAATACTTATATACTTTTTTTTTTGTAAATACATACTTATAATACATAAGAAACACCCAGACCAACACAAACACTTATGTTCATCACATAAATATTTGTGTCCTGTGGGAATCGAACCCACGACCTCGTGATCAGCAGTCCGACACTCGAACCACTAGACCACAGACGTCGCCAAAACCAAAGCCAATAACACTTTGGCCGACCTGGGAATCAAACCCAGGACCTCACGCTGAGCTGCCGCGCTTGCTGCCACTAGATCAACGACACAGTCAAGTTAAAACATGACAAATTATTTTTTCTGCAGAGAAATTCCTTGCGTAAAAATGAAATTGTCGCAAACAATACACCAAGATACTCAATCTAGTCTTAACACAATCCTTTTACAAACACACGAATATAAATTAATTTCTACTAATTGCACGCTTTACATTTTAGTTCACATGGATATCACTCACATTAATAAACAATGCCAAGAGTGAGAATTTCATTGTGTGCGCGCACTCATCATAACTGTCCTATAGGAAGTACAATTGCGTTAACGGTCCCGTTACTATTGCGGGCTATATTCAGAACACATTCGTGCGTATTCGAGTACATGGTATTGCGAGAAACTAATATCGATATAAGTACATTTCTGATCGATTTGATTCACACGTACTTGATATTATAACGTTTTGATCGTTGACAGGTTTATGCCGAGTGAGAGAGCACGACTAGAAACCACTTTTGCCAGAAACGTAAAGATGAGTATCCTCAGTTTATGAGTTAAGTATTCTAGGATAAGCAATACTTAAGTAATATTTGAGTACGGAGGTGACAAAAAGATGCTTTAGAATTAGAGATCGGATTTTCGGATGCATATTCACCTAAACTTGAGATGTTGGCTAATATGGAATGCGCTTTTGTAACGAAAAAATGACGCGGTTCCGGGACAATTATTTTAATTTGTTTTTTTTAGGTTTATCTAACACACACCACTCCTTTTCTTACACTCTACATACACACATATTTGCATCGGGGGTTAAACGTTAATTAATTTTAAATAATTATGCAATCCAAGAATCTCGCGTTTATTTTTTAATAAATCATTTTAAAAAGTCGCTTCCGTACTATACACCCGACTAGTTATTCATTCCCGGTGTATGTTTTTTTATAAAAAATATATTTTTCGTAGCCGCTTCCATACTTTCATAGATAAAAATTCACTTTAGGGAAAATATTCATCCGAATATCCGATCCATATTTATAATCCATAATTTTTTTGACAAGTCTGTACTCACTTTTAAGTACTGCTTATCCTAGAATTCTTAACTCAGAAACCGGAGGTATGTCACTATTATCTATTCTCACCACTTCCTTGAACATGACAGAAAAGTCATTGACCGCCTCTGTGCTAATCTCAACTTTTAGATGTATCTTGACACGATTTTCATTAAAAAAGATTTCAAGGAAGATCCTAGCGTGCAAAGTCGCAGTGGCCTAAAATATACAAAGAATTACTATATAAAATTATAATCTTTATGCTTGCTTCTATGAAAAGTGTCAGGTGTACAGAAACGGACATAGGGTACCTTTCATCCCGAAAAAAAGTACTGTCCCCGAGGAAAACAACAATAACGTTAATAGTAGACGCCACGTATCTTTCGAATCATGATTGAATTTTATTATTATAGAAACTTTAGTAGTGTGTTAAGAGTTGATTATCAAATTCTAAATTAACGAGAGCAAAGCCGCGGGCAAAAGCTAGTACTTAATAAAGATAAGAACAACTAGGCAGAAACGCAAAATCATCATCTACATATTCTATTTCATAAATTTCGAAGTACCATTGAACATTTACATTCAAGCAGTACTACACTGGGACTATTAGTTATTTGTGTCGCAAGCTCCCGGTGCGGACACGATAATATGTGATAACTTCGCCAACTCCCATACAATGGAGATATTGTCATACAAATGATTTGAATTACTTGCCTCCGCATACATGTGTTTATGGCTACAGTTGTGCAGTCCCTTTGCAAATACGTATGTATGTATTCGTGCTTTATATACCTACGGATTTGATTTTTGGATGAATCAATTGAGTTATCGGTGTACAGTCCAGGCGAATTCCAACACACACTAGCTTTGACAAGACATGTGTGGCATGGATTTTGTCGAATCTCTAATACAAAATTTGTCGAAATCAAACTTACATTTAAAACCGCCTATCCATTCAACTCCTCTGGTCGGGTAGGTAAAATGGATGTTAATTCTGCCTATATTTACAAAAACAAAAATAATTATCTATCTTCTATCTATCTATACATATAAAAGGAGAAGCTGACTGACTGACTGACTGATCTATCAACGCACAGCCTAAACCGCTGGGGTTAGAACCTTGAAATTTTGACAGTAGGTTCCTTTTGTAACGTAGGCATCCACTAAGAAGGGATTTTTCGAAATTCAACCCCTAAGGGAGTTAAATAGGGGATGAAAGTTTGTATGGAAAATCGTCACTTAACGGGTTCAAAATTTCACGCAAGCGAAGCTGCGGGAGCAAGCTAGTAAAACATTTATGCTATACAAATAACCCTTCATCTCCACATAACACCCGTTAAACCAAGATAAACAAGATTCAGAAATAAAAACATAGTTATTAATTTGAGAAAATCCACCTTTCTAACTGTGCTACAAAAATTATAACCCATTGTCTTTACTACGTAACGCAGTTAAACGCACCACACACGAGTATGTAAATCAATTTGTTAAAGAAACTGTTCACAAGGAAACACTCAAAACACTTCCGAATGAAACTTCCAGAGGAACTCGACAAAACCTATAATAACTCGTAATTGAACAATTTTGCTAAACACACGAAAGCGAACAATGTACCGAGCATACCAGAACAAGACCCTATTGAAATAAAGTTGCCTGTTATAAAATTATGCGCCGTGACTAGCAAAGAGATTCGTTTATTTTCTTTTTGCTACAAGAATAATGCGAGTAATGCATTTAATTATTAGCTCAGGATCTTCTTCAGCCGCATACAATTCTATTTGCATTAAAATCTGATTTTCTTACACGTCATCGCGATCGCTTTAGTTTATTGCAGACCGCTTTCTATAATAATAATTAATGCAGCAGTTCTCCTTAACTGTCACGATACACTTGACTACAATGTCTATTGACAACATAACTCGAGTATCAATTACGTATTGAATGGCCTTTGCGATTACGATCTCAGCTATTGAACTGTGTTCTAACGCTGAGGTTGGGCCTGCTCGAGAACATAAACGTATAATCATTTATCGTTACTTTATTACTTTGTTTTCATTTGGAGCTCTTTAATTGATTTTGTTTAGCAATTTAAGAGGTAACGGAATTGCATAGTTTATCATCAGGGTTAGTTACGAAACGTAAATTCTTGAGTGTTACGCAGTATTATATAAAACAAAGTATGTTTTTACTGGGTCTATCTGTCTGTACGTTTAGGTAATCTTACAAACTGTCTACTGGCTGAATTTTGATACAGCTTTCACCAAAGCATTTTGACATATTCATTTTACGGTTGTCTGCATGAAATTCATACCTCTTTGCCAAACAACCAAATCAGTTCAGACGTTACGGCGATTAAATAACAAACATACGTCCCAACTTTCGCATTTAATGCTTATCTCGCGAAAACCAATACCTTCACCGCAGAAATCGTAAAACAGAGCTCTGTTTACGATCCTGTTTACTTACTAATTAAGTTTCTTGAACATTAAACTAGTCAGTGCTAGTAACTCTCCACAAATATGCGCTTCACTTTACATTCCCACATGTCAGCGGGTGACAATGGGATGCGAGGTTGGTGACCTCAATTGTGCTGGCGTACACCGCAACTATCTAATACTGTGACGTCGCATAATTAGAACCGATTGTACTCGACGATATTGCATGTCTTCTATAAAGTACACTAATAATCACGTGACGATTAATTGACAAGTTAACATTTCTATAGTATTATGTCTTATGTTAATTGAACTATTATATTGTATTAACAGTCACATTGTTTTTGTGCAAAATGACAAATTACCTATTATGATTTTGTTTAAGAACTTTTGTTTACTCGTTAATTGCATTAATAGGTTATTGTTTAAGTACTTGTAAAAGGTGTTTTAATTGATGATAAATATAGACTGTTCGCTGTCCTTACTCATACAATTGCATTCAGGCTGTTGATGTTCAGTGCTAAACAATAGATAAACCGGTAGGCGCAGTGACTAATTGGTTAGTTTTCTTCGTTAAAGGTCGGTTTGATCCTCGCACAAAACAACTATTTGTATCACCTATAGAACCTGGGTGCTAGCTTCAGAGCATTTTGTCCATAAACACCCACCCACATACAGGACAAAACGAGGCATCAAGAGACAAAAAAACTAGAAAGGAGTTCGAATTTCTCCAAAAACAATACTTTTATGGTAGAAATCGAAACAGTAGACGATAAATTCCATTATCACAACGCTTAGTAAAGCGGTGAATAGGGCTTGTCTTAAGGCTTCGCCACACCAAAAACGGGGCGGGAGCGTTTCGTGTTGACGGCGAGCCCGTGCTTGCATTTGGTGTGACATGCTTTCTAGTAATATAACGACTGTCATAGATATTCCCGGGTGTCATACGAATACCTATGACAGTTGTTAGGAGTAGTGAGAAGCCCGAAAGTCTGACAACCGGTCTAACCTTAAGATATCGGCATTGCCCTGCAACTGTGTTACGGAGGTCTGATAGCAGTCGCTCCGTGTAAAATACTATTATTCAGCCGCATCTGGTTAGACTGGAAGCTGACCCCAACATGGTTGGGAAAAGGCTAGGCAGAACATGCTTCATAGAATTCCCTTGAATTCTACTACCGCGAGCCCGCCCCGCACAGGACCTGCGTTTGGTGCGGTCACGGCAGCCCACGTGCTACTAAACTGCCCTGAGGTCGCCACATAGAGGGCCAAGTACTTCGGTAACCCAGGTACTCTCCGAGAGATCACCAGTAACATCAAGGGTGTGCTGGCCTTTTTCGAGGAGTTGGGGTGGATCGAGTAATTATACTCACCACCCATCACGCAAAATACGCGCTTAGACGTGGAGTTGCGGATACCAGCCCATTATACCTTATACCTTGGTGCGGTCACACCTGATGTTATTACCAAATCGTCTCATACATTATCCTCAGGTTAAGAGGTGGTGGTGGTTATTGCCACCAGGCACCACACGGCACTCCTTCCACTATTCATTTATTCAGCGTTCACCTAATCATATTAAAAGCGGTCGGTGTTCTAAATCTGGAGTAATGCAACATTCCAAGTAAACGCGAATATCGGAATGTGAGCAAACAGGGCGTGTCATGTACATATCTACTGTTTACAAAACACTAAACGTCTTGTAAACATCTGGATCACATAAATTATGTTGTCAATTAATTCTATATCTATCCGTTCAATAGTTTATTACAAATCAGTAGCCCGGAGAAGGAGAATTGATTAAAATAACACTAGTAACACGTAAGCTGTTTCTCACGGATTCCTTAAAAAACCATTTGCTTGTTCATAATTATCGATCTGCAATAAATAAGCTTTCAGTTCAGTAATATTTGGTTCCTCATTCTCATTGAATCCTTCTGTATAAAATCGAATCTACGGTTTGTCTCTGGATAATGTGCATAGACGAAAATGGGTGAAAACAGAAAACAAGTTACAGACAAAAAAAATGAACCAAACATCAATAATTTTTTTTTAAAAAATCACGTTTAAAATCATATTTTTTAATTTGACGACTTTTCTATGCAACATCTATTCTTAAACATCATTATCGTTTTTATTTAATCGAAACACACGCAATTACTACGCATTTTTTTTAAATACAAACTTCTAATTAATAATAAAAAAATAAAAGTATTTTGTCACCCATTTTCGTCAGTACACTTTGTCCAAGGTCACACTGTGTAATCAATTTCTCTTAAGATTGTCAGGTGAAGCAAATAGATTTCTTTCATCTGCATTTGTTAAGTATTCTAACGGTGCACGAATTTTCCAAACCTTGAAGCCTCCTAAAACGAAAAACAAACTCAATGTCAAAACTTATAATAGAGACAAATCGTTTATTTATTCAGCATGAAACAGGTGTATGCGTAAATAGCGTTACTAATGCGTGTAAATAATACTCTAATCTGTTCATCAAGTTGAACGATAGCTTGTGAAGGAGTGAACAATTTTCCGGAGGTTGACCGCGTTCACTCACTCTCGTCGCCACACGCCGTGACGTATCCACCCCATTATAGTTTTCAACACGTGTTATATGAAAAGTGGAATTATTATTTGGAGTGTAACGTAAACACCTTTTTTTTTAAATTATGTACTGTTGAAGGAACGTTGATACGATCAGTGAACACGCTAATTGCAATCCGATGTATACTGTTGTTACATTTACTGCGTAAAATATATACTATATTTTTTTTTGCATTATAATGTAGTTTTCTAAAAATGCTGAAAGATGGAGACCATACATAAGTTGATACAAAATGTTACCATGCAAAGAATATCTAATATAAAAAAAACATGGATAATATAGCTATTCATGTTTATGATTAATTACGGTTTGCTCACGTGCATTTTTCGGGATTGCCCGACTAGTTTCGGAAAGAAACGGAGCCCTTAATCATGAGCTGATCACGCGGCGAGGTCGCGAGACGAACCCCGAAATCCCGAAAAATGCACGTGAGTAAACCGTAATTAATCATAAATATGAATGTGTCTCACGAAAGTTATAACAATAATATAGCTATTTTACTGTTTTTGATAATGTCGTTTACGTTTTTCCGATAGCAGTCTCCTTACGGCTACTATTTACGAAATTACCACTATGTTAGGACTCATCTTTCGTTGAGCAGAGTATAACCTCTTTATTCTTCTGTCGTGTAGTGTAGGCCAGATTAAGAAAAGGTCATCCAATCACTGAAGGGTGGTCTTAAGATACAAAGGACTTTTGACAGGTGATTTTGTAGTAGCACCTGCAAGCTTATGACATCATTGCGCTGCGGACACCTGCTTTGCGAAGGTTAGGCAGGCAAAGTACTCGTATGTCTTAATATCATTAATCATAAATGAAAAACGGTCTAGGCTATTATTCTCTATGGTAACATCACGCCTATATAGGCGTGGATACCCCCGAAGGGTTGGGCAGAGGTGTATAGTACACCCACGTTTTGCCGTTATGTTTAAGTCCCATGTAATAGAGGGCGAGCCTATTGCGACTAACCAGGCACAAATCCAGACTCCGGACTGCTATTGAGAAATTCCACAAAGAACAATCCAATAACACTTTGTCCGGCCTGGAGATCGAACCCAGAGCCTCACGCTCAGCAGTCGCGCTTGCGATCACTAGGCCAACGAGGCAGTCTTATTAGTCTTATTCTCTATAATATTTAAGAAAAACACGCAAATAGCGCGACAACGCTACAATTATATTTTTTAGTTCATTGTGACTCTGCTTTCAAAAGCAATTTGACAATAATAAGTCAAACTCCGTGTATCTAAAGTAATACACTATTTTTCCGACTGCAAATTTGCATAGTACAGCGGCCGTCTGATTTGCGTTATTTGCAAGCAAACCTGATCCGGGAAACCGCTATTATTAGATGTAGAAGAAAAATAACAAGTTTAAGTACCTATTCCAATAAATCTTATAAGTACGAAGGGCTAACTTCTATTACAACCACAAAGTGGGCATCAGAACAGTTTGTGGTTAATTTAGCAAAAAAGATAACATTACGTGACAGGTTATCGACCTGTTATGAAACCGCAGGCAATATATTATGATAGACTTTTATTAGAAAAATATCAATAACAATAAATATTATTTACGTTAAGAAAAAACTTTCTGAACGTAAATCATCCGAAAAACAAAACGCTAGTCCGCATCCGGATTGTACTAATGCAGTGTACACACCCAACCAAAGAAATTCGTAATTTGTTGAATTTGAATTTGTTTAGACACACCGATTTTATTCTGATTTTAGCAGTATCGAGCCCCGTTCGTTGGCGTTCAGTGGTTAAGTGTGTACGCTATATAAAAGGATGGGTTTCAGTTTAATCCGTTGGGCTTTTAACAACGTCACGCTGTAATCAAACCGATTTTCATTTAGTACTTATTCTAAGGATTTTCAGCTTTGTAGTTTATGGCATGTTAAATCTATGGGACCTAATGTTCAGCAGTTATCATGCAAAGGTTAGTATAAAAAGTTTTGATTTCATAAATGTGACATTGGCATGGTCATACCGTCTAGCCGGCAGTCTACTCTACGTCTAAATAAACAATATATTAACTATCGTTCAGCATACATTATTCATGAACTGTCTGTCTAAATATAACACATTCATTTATGAATTCATGAATATCAATACACATTAAAATGTAGTAAGAGATCACAGACCATGCATATATTAATATTTCAAAACTAACTAAATATGCTTCGTTTGAATTCGGTAGCTATCTTAATACAATCTGCAGACGACATACTTGAATACCTTCACATTATTTAAATTCGACCATTCACGACGAATAATGGAAGATAATACATAACATATCGGGTGTAAAAAGACCCTTAACGATAACGAAAACCACATATTCTACCCATCATTGGGATCATTTTTTTTCTACTAGACCATACCTGGGAAATCATTGGTTTTGGAGATGTTGGAGGTCAAAGAATACATATTTTTTTTTAGCTTTTTCCAAAAACGAATTCCAAGTCATAATACTAAACTTTCTTTCAAACAAACATTATCAAAAATTTCAATTTTTCCCAACAAATTACGCATTTGAAGTTACAAAAACGCAATGAATATCAAACGCACACGACCGCCTTGGTACAGCTGTGTGGCCGCTGTACGCATGCAAATGCACGGCATCGCCAAAACCACACATTGCGCGCTACAAAAAAAAGCGTTTTTTTTTAATGCCAAAAAATAAAAGTCGTTTCCCAGCAATTATTTTTGGTCCACGTAATTTAGTTTGATGTACAGAGTGCGTAGATTTCGGCTATGTGATGGGTCTTTTTACACCCTGTATTATTGACAACTGCCGGTCAAAACTTTAACCAGTCAAAGCTGTTGGTGTTGTTTTTTTATTATTTTACTTGATCTCGTTATGACCCTAGTCGCAACTGATGGTAAGCGCAGACAGGATCTAAGATGAAGCACACGAATCCAAGTAACAGAGATACAGAGGGTTTCCCCTATACCGCTCTGGCTTTCACATACACACGACGGAACACAGGCTTCTGTTTGGCGCCAGACTTTAACGTGAGGGTGGCAGCTAGCCAGGCAGACCTTACCGATATATCCTTCCACCAAGCGTGCTGGGCTTTGGTGAGATGCTGCTGATGCAGATGAAGATATGATTTGTCCTGAAATTGTCTTCATATCACGTGTAAAGGCTTTTTGTATTTCCAAATAAACTACTGATTCAATTAAATCTACATATTTTTAATCAGTTCCGACCTTCCAAAAAAAGGTTGATGATGACTTCATTACTAAAATAATGTACCTACCCAAATTTTTAGTATTACAAAAATTACATAACTGTTCCTATGACTTTCGTGTCAGTAGTTTAAACTCGGGAGGTATCTTTAATACAATCTGTAGATAGCAATAACTAGTAGATTTAATACTATCGTATTATGTAAATGGGACCATTCACAACGGATAATGGAAGTTAAATACGATATGAATAAATGCAAGCGTATCGATACTTGAAGCCGATTCCCATTGGCAGTGAAGACACAGTCTTGTATTGGGGGCCGAGTCCAGCAAACCTAACAGGCAGAGTGCGAGATTATTTTGTCATCGCATTATCTCTTCTCGACAAGTTATAAAGCGACGACAAAACTATGTCGCGTTGCGTATGTTACGCTGGCTGAAGATATAATCCAGAATTATTTACCCGGAAGAAGATGTGGCACTGATGCGTTTTACTTGAAATCCCCAAAATCCTCAGCGTGATCTGAAGACGGCAACGGAAGTGATTAAAAATTCCAAGGGAATGGGAAACAATTCAAGGCTTCTGCCCTTGAATAACTTACTGTCACTAGCTGAAAGCGTTTTCATTTGACTAAATGATTATTCAGTACTCAGCCCTTCGTACTAAACTAGGTATTTACCCTATCAAGTGTAAACGCGCCCTAAAACTACTTTGACAGGATATTGAAACTTTTTTTTGTAATTCTATAAGTGGAGTATTACTTAGTTATCTATGAAAACCTGTTTGAGTGAACCAGCTTCGTTACTCGGTCGGAGTCAATTGCAGAAACTAAGAATTGTTTTGGAGTAGTTCGCGGTTTACGTACAGTTTATAGATATAGGAAGGTTGGGCTTAAGATCTACTTAGACGATAGTTAAAATGTCACACCCACATTGTATGTATCTCTAAACTCTTCATTCGACTAAGTATGAATAGGAGGCACTAAGGAATTTCTAATTGCTCAATTATGTTCACCCATTAGAACATCAAATATAAGTTTTCTTCTGGTCACTGATAATAGATAATAATAACATATGTTATACAGAAAAACTGGTTAATCGCTTTACATCCGAAAACCATAAACTGTGCTCATCATTCTACACAACTTTTACTATGAGACAAACAATAAATTCGTGAAAAAAACAGATGTTTGATACATAATAATCAATGTTGCTTAACAAAATGTAGTAGTATGTAGGATTTGCAATCCCGCAGCTCATTCAATCCCGCGGGATTCACGCGGGATCCCGCCTGTTTGCAATTATGTTGTAAAATCAAACTGAAACTACAGATTTTTGTGTAAAAATCAACTTTTATTAAACATTTCTTTCATTAAGCAACAGAAATTATTTCTCTTCTATTAATTAAGTATAAGTAATTTTAGTAATCTGTTTTCTTAGATTCATCTTTAAATGTTTGGCATATTTTAATAGTTTTGTTTAATTTTACCCCTACTCCTAAGTTTTATATTTTTAATTCAGTCGTATTCATATAAAATGACTAATAATCAAATCACAACTTTCTCTTAGATGCTATTACTATGATGGTGATAACTTTTGAAAATACACTCTTGAGAAGCAAATGGCGCTCGTGCTACTCGCGATTTACGCGAAAGTTCCGCGGATCCGCTCTTTGAAGGTGCGGGATCCAGCAGATTAATAAAAGCAGCGGGATCCCGCGGGAATGCGTGATCCCGTTTTGCGGGATTGCAATCCCTAGTAGTATGGCACAGCTGTTTATTTTTCACGAATTCTAATTTTGTCTCATATTAAAAGTTATTCAGGATTATGAGCAGAATTCCTGGTTTTCGGATGTAAAGCGACTAACCAGCTAATCTGTATATTGTTTAAAAAATGTCATAATAAATTTCATAAATTAAACTAGAAATAACATTCAATAATAGTCAAAACGTTCTTCCAACCGCTACGCTCGCTGTTTATGAAGACTACACTTCATTAGTAGTAGGCACCAGTTTAAGTTTCAACCAATAACGGTCAGTAAAATAAAGGAACTCAGCCATAAAACATATTGTGACAAGCCTCGACAAAGCAACAAAGCGTTCCTTTATAACAGTAGATATTACGTCGATTCCATCGGTTCTCAACATTTCTCGCCTTACGGTTAATTACTGACAAACAATGACTGTGTCAAATGCTACAACCTTCGTGCTTTCGCCACCACAGCCTCTTAAAATTACCGTATGCCCATTAAATCTAGTGTTTCCACTAAAATATGCAGTTTGCGAACTGACCTGGCTCTGGCTGGTAACTAAAGAGTATTGTAGTTGTCTCATTAGTCTCGAGAAAGCAAGCGTGTCTGAGGATTTTAAGATCCTAGGTCTCAAGATTCTCACGCCTAGCTAATATTAGAAGTAAATGTTTTTTTTTCTCGGACATGCAATTTCTATGATTTCTTTCTCTAAGTGGTTAAAAATTAAATTCGTCCTTGTTATATTTAGGTACCAATGTATGTAGGTAGGTACCAATTCTAATAACGAAAACGTTTATTAATCGCAACCGAACCGAAGCCGAACCATTCATTCAGACAGTTTTGTACCGACTTCCAAGGAAAGGAGGAGGTTTCCAATAGGCATGTTGACAGCATCAATAAATTGCAAATCTAATTAGTCCGCCACCAGTTCGAGTTTTGAAAAATAATGGACACGTATTTTTTCTTTTGTGAAATCTATGAATATTTGGAAAGTTATAACGCATCAGAACTTGCGAGTGGGGGCTTGTGACGTCAGAAGCAAGTAAAAATTGTACTTGCTTGTGACGTTTTGCCAATTTTAAAAGTGTCGTATCTTCGTCAATTTTGGTTTACGTAACAATAGAAAAAATACGGGTCAAATATTTTTTGATAATCTAACTGACGGACTACTTAATTAGATTTTTTCAGTCAAATACCCTATTTGACGTGACGGTGTATTTGGTTCAGAGTGGACTAGCACCAACTGCTGAAACTGTTAATTTTATATTAAGTAATTATTTCACTTTTTTCAAATTTTTTTAGTCGGATTTTCTTTCTTTTTTTAAGTAACTAGCTGTTCCCAGCATGCGTTGCAATGCTCTTTTTCCTACCTACTGCCTACCTACTACCTACCTACTACCTACCTACTACCTACCTACTACCTACCTACTACCTACCTACTACCTACCTACTACCTACCTACTACCTACCTACTACCTACCTACTACCTACCTACTACCTACCTACTACCTACCTACTACCTACCTACTACCTACCTACTACCTACCTACTACCTACCTACTACCTACCTACTACCTACCTACTACCTACCTACTACCTACCTACTACCTACCTACTACCTACCTACTACCTACCTACTACCTACCTACTAACTACCTACTACCTACCTACTACCTACCTACTACCTACCTACTACCTACCTACTACCTACCTACTACCTACCTACTACCTACCTACTACCTACCTACTACCTACCTACTACCTACCTACTACCTACCTACTACCTACCTACTACCTACCTACTACCTACCTACTACCTACCTACTACCTACCTACTACCTACCTACTACCTACCTACTACCTACCTACTACCTACCTACTACCTACCTACTACCTACCTACTACCTACCTACTACCTACCTACTACCTACCTACTACCTACGTATCCTATGTCCTTCTCCTGGCTCTAAACTACCTCCCTGTCAATTTTCAGCTAAATCGGTTCAGCCGTTCTTGAGTTATAAGTGAAGTAACTAACACGACTTTCTTTTATATATATAAGATTTACGATTACAAATTCACTTTCGTTCACAATTCACAAACTGCCAAATTGTTTGACAACTTAAACAAAATCAAACACTGACAGTTTTCGTAAACATAAACTGACTGGTTGTGGTTTGTTTGCGGTTCAGCTACAATTTTGTTGGTAGAATTGGCCCGCTGGTATTGATACCGACACCTGTAAGTTATGTATATGTCTAAACGTTAATTCACCTCAGGTAAAGCTTTGATGATCACAGAACAGGGGTTACTTGATTTTGTATGGCGAAGTTATGTCGGACTCTTACTGGCTAAAACCTCAAAGGTGTTCTTCCTACTACTTTTGGCGGGGCCTTCGCCGTGATGTAAATATTAGTCTATTGCCATTACTTAGACCTATATTCGATTTCATATAACATTAGACAAAAGTTGCCCACCGAGGCACGAATATTTTTTGAAACATTTCTTCAAGTAGAGTTTCAGCTCCTCTTGATTGACCGGTAAATTTCAAAAAAACATAATAATGTATTGAATTTTTGCTGAAAGCAAACATGTTACGTCTTTATATTTCAAAACTATAAATACATATTTATTTCAAACCTAATTTAAATGCAAAGCATGGTGGTTTTAACACGTCGCGTCGTATAAATCCTAGCATGCAGTAAAGCATAGAGTTTACTTAAGTTAAAACCACGAAATGACGTAAAGAATTACGAGCTTAGCTTACCAGAGAACTGAAACGTGTGATTACATTGTTTCAACCCGTAACTTCTCCAGCTTCGCCCGCTTGTAAATCATGTTTACGTGTACAGTTAACACCGGTTCGTCGGTTTATTAAAATTAATTTTTAACGGCTGTTTTACCCACACGTAACTAACTATAGAGTTACTGTGTAAAAAAATAAATGTGGAAATAGTTCGTATACTTTATTTTAAAATTAACTTTACAATTTTCACATGTCAAATATCGAAAATATCGAAAACAATTTAGAAATAATAATAATTAATTTTAGCATCGGATTTTAAACAGTTTTATTATTATAACACAACAATATTTTTTATGCTCAATATTAATATTTATTCAATATTGCTTAATAAGAATCTCTAACCAAGTGAAAATGCTTTCGGATATTCACAATAAATATTCAAAGTAATTTGACAAGTAAAAGTATTTTTTGAATAATATATTCAGTAATTTGACAGGCAAAAATAATATTTGAATATTCATAATAATTGACAAGTAAAAGTAATTTTTGAATATGCAAGTAATTTGACAGGTTAAAAATAGTTTTTAAACAGACTCTCTGCCTATATGTATACCTTTTGCTCATTTACTTGCTACTACAAACTTGCAACTTTCATCGTGAAATTCAATGTTGTTGTTTGAAAGCTGTAGCATTTAAAACTGTTTGAAACTGCAAACCGGAGTTGGAGTTATTACTTAAAATTGACCTCAGTAGAAAGTTAGTTGGCTTAAGGCAATTCTTTTTAGTAAGGGTAACCGATTTATTTATATAGGCATCGTGTAATCTCTGAAGAAGTGATAGCGTAGCGGTTGAACGATTGCATTCAAGCAGAAGGGTATGATTTCGATCCAACTCTGACTTTTAGAATTCATATGCGGGTCAGAATTTGTTTATCACTTGCATTAAAGGTACAGGAAAAAATCGTGTGGAAACCTACACATGCTAAGAGGACTACGAAAAAAGTTCTCGATGGTGTCTGTAGTCCGGCAACCCACACTAGGCCACGGTGGTGGACTAAGGTCATATTATTACCCTTCTTATTCTGAGAAGAGACTCGTGCCGCAGTGAGTAGTGGGACAGCTGTGGGCTGATTATGCTATTGCTATGGGTGATCTCTGACTACTGAATCCTTTTGGCAGGCACATTAACCTTCTAGAGCTGTTTCTAATCGTTTACATATCTTGCAACCACGAGGGAAATTGAAAGCAATCTTAACACTATTCAAAATTATTATTCTAGCATTAAATTCCTTAACTGAAATATACGTTACTGAATTACGAGTATGAGGCTTCCATAGTCAAGAAAAGAGAAATAAAGCCTCCAAAAAAAATTAGTAAAAAGGATTAGTCTTTAGCAATATTACTTCACATTTAACTGATAGAGCTTAGACCTTAGACTCCAATAAAACCTTTAACCGATATTAGGCGCCAGCTACCAAGAAAAAATAAATAAACTTCAAATTCACTTAGTTTTACTACACCCATTAAACTTGTATTGCATTCAAAATCAATTAAATAATAAAAAGTAATTGGAAACAGAAAAACATTACTTCGTATCGTTATTTTTTCCGTACTAGTACTTGTACAATAAACACTTTTTATTACGCAGTTCTTAAGTAATTCTGTAGATTTTCTGATTGGTTGTAATTTCAGCTTTGATAAAAACTCTAACAAAACGATTGGAAAAGTTAATGCTTCAAAGAATTTTGCTATTAAAACGGGAGTTTTATAGCAAAATTTAATATTAGTTAGAAAGGATTAATAAGTTACGTATAAACTTTATCACTGCTTCGGAGATTGGAATAAAACTTGAACAATAAATTCAAATAGTCATTTTAATTATATTAAAATCTTTACGAACAATTTACATCATCTCTTACTATGAAACTCCCACATTCCTCATCCTCATAGAAATCTCTCTACTCTTCGATATCATCCATCATTTTTTATGTTTTCGTGTGTCAATTCGTTTTTGGCTGCCCAATTTCCCGATAAAAAATGCCCTACGTGCTTGTTCCGTCAAATTCGTTCAACGGTTACAGCATCGCTACGCGACTGATGTAATCACAACAAAGGTGATTTTTGTATTTATGATATAAAATATGATATACTCTAGGGCTACGTTAAATTAAGGCGATTAACACATGTGCTCTATTAGCGATACCTAGTAACCCCGACAAGTTTCGCCAGTTAGGCGATTAACACACGGCACCGCGCACCGCCGCGGTAGGCGGTGAAGCGGATCTCTAGACCGCCCGTGTTTGGCGTCAACGGATTTCATAGAGACCAATGCGACTAGAGATCCGCTTCACCGCCTACCGCGGCGGTGCGCGGTACCGTGTGTTAATCGCCTAACTGGCGAAATTTGTCGGGGTTACTAGGTATCGTTAATAAAGCACATTCAAATGAAAAAATACCTCAACTGTAGTTAATTAAATAACAAGATACCTATTACGTAAGCGCTCTTCGCTGCTGTAGGTATTAGATAGCTATCTAGTTATCTAATTAACTAAAGTTTACATACTTTAGCGATACCCTTCAAAGTTTCACGAATTAATTAGAAGTAAACCAAGATAGGATGATAAAATCAGCTAACTCACAGTGCCGTGACATGACAAGACACAGATTTTGTCCAATCTCATACAAAATTCGACAAAATCCGTGACACATATCACCATCAATTGTACGTTCTGCGTATGTCACTGTACACGCTAGGCCTAGAGTGAGATATTTATTTATCCTTTTTAGTTTCTTTCTAACATTTCCTGTGTTCCTAGTACATGTGAGAACTTTCTTCAGAGACGTAATAATATCCGCTTCATTGCGGATGATTCGCTCTGGCAAAACATTTTACACCTCGGTACTATTGGTTCTCGTGAAAAAACACCTAACAATGCCTTCCCTTATTTGTTTTCAATAGACAAATAAGCCCATCGATTTTATGAAGTGTGAGAGCGTTTTTAAACGGAATTGTGTGCTAGTTTTCTTATTGTTCAGTAATTAAGTGATCACGAGTGTTTGAAAAGCATTTAACAGTTCGTTCAATTTATTAGTTGGTTTTAGCAATAAACTAAGAGTCTGTTTATTTTTATGCTGATTTGAAAAGAAAAATATGCACTAGAGCTTATTTTACGCGCTGTTTTCACGTTTTGCATGCTGCTAAACTATCGATATTATTTGTAGTATTAGTACTCAATAGTATCGATACTATTGCTCTTCATTAATAGATAGTATAACTTAATTTTTTCGATCGATAGTATCGATAATGTTGTTAAATTCCAATAATATCGATAGCCATATCCATATTGTACTTAACTAGTTTTTGAGGTCACGATAGTATTGTCAATCTATCGATAGTCAATCGATAGTTAGGCAACCACTACTTAGTACTATATATCTATAAATAAGAAGTATGTACGGGAGCTAAAAACCCCGAAACGACCACCAGGAGCAATCCGAATATTTATCGAATAACAAACGCCACTCGTGTTCCATCATTCAAAACGGAATCGAGTTTTAATCGAGAATCATTATTTATATGAAGCGATTAAAGCGGATCTACGTGGGTTTGTGATTAACCGAGCGGCGAAGGGCTGGACCGCTCGCGGGTTGCGGGCGACAACTCGCCGCTTCCTCATTGCTCTGCCGGCGGTTATTGCGCCTGCGCAGCCGCGCCGCGCAATCGTCAAGTTCATTTCTCAGGGTTGTCTGTATTTTGTTTGAAATTGAATGCTTAAATAACCAATCGTCCATAGAAATGCGGGAGTTCATATCATTCACTGTGTCGAAGATATAAATCGGGTTTTTTTAGTCAATTTATCGTGCATTTATTATTTGTGCGCGGTGTTCCAATCACACAAATATGTAGGTATAATTACGCAACTTTCAATTAACTTTGCAATTTGAACGTCTAGGTTTACTACCTATAAATGTAGGTGCATAGGTTACACGCAGTCAATTAAAGCTTTAGCAATACACGTTGAATACCTAAACAACTATGTCTGAAAAGTACACAAACTAGTTTCCAAACAATTATAGCCAGAAACCAATTTCAATGCCATAAAAACAACAATAGTTTTAATTTCCAAAAATAGTAAATTATCCGTTACACGATAGGTCAATTTCGTACGTGGAAAACGAACGATTGTACAAATTAAATATTTGATTACAGTTAACTTTACAGTAGATTAGAGGTCAATAGCTTCAAGTAACGGTATTGTTTAGTAAGGTGTATTATACGGTACGAAGTAGACACATTTCAGTACAAACTGTAGGGAAATATGGAGAACACGTGGTAGTGCTTCGCAGTGATTTGCATATGTGTATGAAAAACAAACCGTTGCAGTCGTTTCAGGCCAATTAAAGATCGCCCTTCTCACTACTGGTTGATTTCATAAGGAGGACATTATTTTCTCTTTTTTTAGGGTTCCGTACTTAGGTACGGAGGGTAAAACGAGGACCCTACGAGTATTACTAAGACTCCGCTGTCCGTCTCTCCGTCTGTCACCAGGCTGTATCTCATGAACCGTGATAGTCAGAGTTGAAATTTTCACAGATGATGTATTTCTGTTGCCGCTATAACAACAAATACTAAAAAACAGAATAAAGTAAATATTTAAGGGGGCTCCCATACAACAAACGTGATTTTTTTGCCGTTTTTATAGATGATGGTACGGAACCCTTGTTGCCGGTTGTTTCTTTTACAGACTCCTTTACAAGTCAATTTAATGGTTCTTTTAAGATTAGATGGCGCCGGCATTTCCTATCTGACTAGCTCTGAGAAGAAAAGCCGAAACAAACTCAGAGGTCAAAGTCTCTTAAAGTCCAGACATGTCATAGAGATAGACAGCAACCGCTCAGTGAAGCGATTTATAAAGACCATAAGCGCAGATAAGACGAAAAATAAAAGCTGTCTTATCTTATTTTGATAAATTCACCAAAACACACCTTCTCATATGACACAGGGTACATGAATACATCTTGTTTAGAAGTAAGGGAACAAATGTTTGAAAAAAAAAACAAAAGCTATTGAGCACAAATTGCGTCTTTTTAGAACTTAGTTCGAGATTTATTTATTTGAAAACTTTCATAAACTCTGAATTATCAGCATCTAATATTTAGATTTCTGTGAGTTCAACGATCAAGATGAAAAATACATATCGCCTTGTAACATCTTTCATGTACATACGTAGCTAATTCCCTATTAAAGTAGGTACCACTTATTATCTTTACCGTCATTTATTTAAACGTGTCAGTTTTAATCAATGTAAGTATGATTATTTCAAATTGCATGAATAAAGGGCACGGACACATATTACTGTTACTTATATATGATTGAGTTACATTAGAGCCTGTGTTAGAAAAACCAGATTTACAACATGTTATTAAATCTAAAGCCCGGGCTATACTATAGTGCAGTTTCGGCTCTGCGTTCTAATTGCGCAACACACTCGTTATCGCTATGGAGGAGCTCGTGGCTAAATAATTACAGCCACATAGACCGATCTTCCGGGTTAAGCCACGCTTGCCGAGGTTGGTCTGTGGATGGGTGACCATTTACCATAGCGAGATTCCTCCGTGCCTCGGAAAGCACGTAAAGCCGTTGGTCCCGGCTGTCATTTGTAGATCTTTGACAGTCGTTACTGTTGGTCAGAAGCCAGAAAGTCTGACAACCAGTCTTACCAAGAGCATCGTATTACCCAGTTACTGGGTTGTGGAGGTCTGATAGGCAGTCGCTCCATGTAAAATACTGATATTCAGCTGCATCCTGTTCGACTGGAAGCCGACCCCAACATAGTTGGGAAAAGGCTAGGCAGATGATGACTCGTTATCGCTATGGCTTTGATTTTGACAAGTCAATTATTTCCATAGCAACGTATGTAATAACAATCCGACTTCTCTACAACTATGTACCACGTAATGAATATTATTTTTGACACATCAACTGTCATGATTAGAGATCGAATATTCGGATGCATATTCACCTAAACTTGAGATGTTGGCTAATATGGAACATGCTTTTCCGGGACAATTATTTTAATTTATATAATTTTTTTTTGGTTTATCTAATACACACCACTCCTCTTATTACACTCTACATACGCATCGGGGGTTAAACATTAATTTTAAATAATTATGCAACCCAAGAATCCCGTTTTTTTTTTTTTTGAAGTTTTCTAATCTAACACCCTTGGTTATGTATGGTGTTCCTGGCATCCTGGGTATTTTCTTACAAAAAAAATATATTTTAAGAAACCGCTTCCATACTTTCGTGGCTTAAAATTCACTTTAGGTAAATATGCATCCGAATATCCGATCCCTAGTCATGATTGATGTTGGTTACATTTTCGAGGCGAAATCACAAATCAAAGGTAAAATGGCGCGGCGTCGTATAATCCCAACCCATATTTATTCAATCATCATTAGACCCAATTTCACCATACCGTGTTAGTTGTTAATGTTCTGTTAAACAGTCGATGTCAATTTCAATGTACTGTTAAACAGTCTGTTAAAATGTTTAACAGGACATTAATAACTAACAGAGTATGGTGAAATTGGGTCTTAGTGTTGCAAATAATCCATATTTAATTCCTCCAACGACGATAAATTGATTCACGTCGATTAAAAGGTTTTTTCGAAAACGTTATTATACAGATAAATCAATATCGTTTGTTTTAAGCGTTAGTTTTGTCATGACATTTTATTATTTCCTTGTAATTTACCAGCACCTTTGGTTTTTTAACTTTATTCACTTTCATGAATGACTGACTGTTTGTGAATTAGGTAACTATTCAAAACTTATAGATATTTTTAACCGACTTGTTCAAAAAGGAGAAGATCGTGAAAGCGTCGGTTTTTAAAAAAAAAGTATTTCCGGGCGTAACTCCTACAACCTCTGCACCTTGCTTTAATGGAGATCTGATGAAGACCTTAGGAGATGTAATGGAACTCCTCAATGACGGGAATAACTCCAGCACATACTTACCGCCGGGTTAATTCAAAAACCAACTATCTGCCCAAATCATGACTTCAAGTTATGGCGTTTTAAAAGTTGTTGCCCTAAAATTTCAGATACTATAAAGATTGTAGACGAAACTTTAGGACACAAACTTAGATAAGATAGTATATGAAATTTTAGGGCACAAACTTTCAAAACGCAATAACTCGAAATCACGAGTTGGGCAGATAGTTGGTTTTTGAATTAACATGGTGAGGGTGTTTTAAAAAAAAAACCGAGATGTTCCCATTAAAATTTAAAGAAGATCTGATGAAGACCTTTAGAGTTAGACAATGTAACTCCTTAATGACGAACAGTACATATAATGGAGTTGGGTTACAGGCAGCGTCTTTTGTAGGTCTAACCATGTTTTAATTGGTCACTAAAAATTAAAAAACTTCAAAGAAAAACCTACTTCAAAAAACGTATAAAATAATTACCATATTATAAAATTTACAGTTTCAGAAGTCGGTGCTAATCCACGCTGAACCAAATTAAAGGCACCGACTTTTGAAAGTGTTAATGTTTTAAGGTAGTTATTTTATTCGTATTAAAATTCTAGGACTCTTTTTCTTTATACCGATTAAACAAACGATATTACATTTAAAGTAATTACAACATTTTAATCAATTACCGTAACACTTAATTTTAACACCTTTTTGTTTTTTTAAATATGTGTTAACAAAATAAAATCTTATCCGGTTTTAAATCGACCGCGTTGATAACTTCAATATCGTTTGCAATTATCTTTACACAAGCAAGTTCATTTTTTCATATGATTAGTCAGTGTGTGTTAAATTAACATTATGTAAGTCACTTTCACTGGCAACACCGTTCTTTTGTTTGCTCATTCCAATTAGCATCAGAAAAGTAGCACTAGGTATTCTATTTTCAAAACTTCGACTTGTTACGTCACACTTTGTCAGAACTGGCCAATAAGTCTCTGTGATTGGTCAGTCTCGTTCAGCCTTTTGCTAAGTTACATGTAAAATTAATTTCACGGATTCAGAACGTTACATATTAAATTTTATAACTTGCGTGCGATTTGAATTGAGTTCACAGTTTTACGGGAGAAATTATTGTATTGTTCTAATAATTAATTTGATATACTTTCGATGTTTTAGAGTAACATTTCTCTTTTATTGCTTTTTTAACATTCCGTCGTTAAATACGATAAAGCTGGGAATAGGAGATAGTAACCATTGTATGCTTAAACTGCCCTAATACCTGCTAGTAAAAAAAAATGTATGTAGAATATTTACAGTAAAATCACACTTCCTTCCTCCTAGCCTTTTCCCAATTATGTTGGGGTCACCTCCAGTCTGTTATCGGTAGCGGGTAGCACTGTGCAATGTTGACAAACGAAGGTAGTCGTCGATATGGATCAACCTACCCAATGTTATAAAGGAGGTGGTCATTCGAAGAAGCGGAGCATTCTGTGTTTATCAGCTGAAGAAGTCTGACCTTTTATATCTGACTAGCTTGTCCTTATTTAATGATCTCGTAATAATTGTGTAAAGTATTATATTGTGATCTAGTTCAATCTTACTTACTAGTTTAACCTTACTAACAACAACCCAAATACAAGTACACTCAGTAGTGGAGAGTCTATGTTGGTTTTATTTACTACATTTACCTTGCTCGTAATCCTGACATACTGATATTAGCTGTAACTGTAATAGAATCACCTCTGAACGATTATGTTGTTGTGTCCTTTACAAGTTTAACCAGATGTGGCTGAATACCAGTATTTTACACGGACCGACTGCCATCGGACCTTCGCAACCCAATTACTAGGTAATGCCGATAACCTAAAGTTAAACCGATTGTCAGACTTTCGGACTTCTAACTACACGTAACGACTGTCATAGGCATTCGTACGACACACGGAACCGACGGTTTAACGTGCTCTCCGAGACACGGAGGGGCTTCGATATGTAACGGATGGTCACCCATCCACAGACTGACCGTGGCAAGCGCAGCTTAACTTGGAAAATCATATGATTCGCGCGGTTATTAATTAGCCACGAGCCCAAAGTAAAAACACTATCCATAATTACTCGTTCAAACAAAAGCCCGTTATTATCGCACGAAACTTAATCTATAACTCAGTTATTGGATCCGGTCGGCTATCATTATAGAAGGGGTTATAAAAAATGATACCCATTCACCGATATAAAGCTTTCTTCCTAATGAACACGAACTTAGCTCGTTCTAATCTTTGACCGTTGTCTCGACAGTTGCACGCTTTAATTTGTCTTTTTGGCATCTGTATTCTCGAAACGTGGCACTGGGCATTGCGATATCAACTGGGTACGAAAATTCGGTACAATATGTTCGAGAAATATGTGTAATAAATAACAACAGACTGTGGCTAATGCATTAGCGATACTTTTTCTCTTGTGAAATGCTACTTTTATGGCCAAATGCTCAAACTCCACTCAATTTTATACCCTTTTCACCGTAAAGTGAATTTATGACGTTTATCTACAAATCGTTACCATACCATACAAAGAATATTGTAGTGTAGATATAGACGCTCTGTGTACCCAAGTATATAAGCCATGTATTACTCAATTATAATCAACCCCCCAATTGGCTGGAGACCCTTCAGGTCTCGTCAATAACTGCCCGATTACGTAGAAGGGGTCCCCAAGGACCATCTACAACAGTAGAAAAAAAAAACATTATTTACCCAACATTGATTCGTTCCGTTCATCTCTCAAGTTGCCGTCCTTACAATATCAAGTATTTTTAAAAAACATGGAACTTGGATAGTATAGCTATTTTTACAGTTGTTGATGATATCGTTTACGTTTTTTCAATAGCAGTCTCCTTACGGCTACAATTTACGAAATTACCGCTTTGTCAGGAATCATCTCGAAAGATCATCGAAATGAACAAAGTTTAAGTTGTCGATAATTCTCGTGCTGTCACTGTCACTTCGCTTTAGAGTGACGGTGATAGCACGATAAGTAACGGCAATTTAAAATTTTAAAACGTATGTCCACAGTGAATAATTTTTGATACCCATTTAATGATTGCAAAATTTTATTTATTTAAAAAAAACGAGTAAATGAACAGCATCTCTCTCCTTAAGCTCATGGTTGCTCATGTTTGCAATTAATGCAGGTACAAATAAATATTGTATAAGTATGTTTATTGTATTATAAGTAAGTTTATTGTATATTTTTATACTTTTTGGTTGTAAATTTATCCGTTTCTTTAGTTTTTACACATTGTTGTCTACATTTCTTGTTCTAAATTCTCCTCTCACGATCTGCAGGAAGAGATTTAAGAAATAAGCAGTGCCCTTGAACGCTAGGGTCCTGATTAGCTTATCTTTTATTAAGTGTTGCGTGTACATAAATTATTATGTAAAAATAAATAAATGTGTTTTATTAATATTTTGGCCTCACTACTAATGAAAGGTTACTATGAACGTTAATCAAACTTTTCAAGCTATAAAAACAATTTGTAAATAAATGTTGCTTGTAATGTTTTTAACCTTTAAACTATGAAGAGCACATTAAACTCATACGTTATGACTAGATTGCGGTTAATTAAAATAATTTAAGCGGTGAGTATACAGGGTCACGAGTTAAACCTCGAACTCTTGACATTGGAGTAGGAATTTGAAGATCGACACCTTCTCAGATCATCAATCTTAGAAAATATATTACAAAATTAAACTAAGACATTCATGTTGTAGTAATATAAATAAAGTGTTTGTTTAATGACTATTTCAACCTTCAGATTGTAATTTCCATGTCTTTGCTAATCGTGTAGTGACTTCAGTAGTGGCATCAGGTTTACTCTTGGCTTTCTGAGCTAAAGGTTGAGTTCGATCCCTGCACAGACACTTATTTCTAGTTTTATTTTGTGTGAGCTTAGTCATATTCTAGATTTTAGGTACCTCTACATCCTAATTGCGCAACATACTCGTAATCGCTATGGCTTTAATTTTGACGAGTCAACAATTTCCTTAGCAACGTATGTATTAACAACCCGACTTCTCCACAATATGTAGGTACCACGCAATGAATATTGTTGTATTGTCAAAATCAAAGCCATAGCGATTACGAGTGTTTTGCGCAATTAGGATGCTGGTGATTAGTATAGGAAACAAAAGAGTTGTTGAAATAGAGCTATCCCGTTGCTAACGACAAACTATTTAAGGTACCTACGTTTCACAATCGTTCTGGTTTCCGCTTTTATTATATAATTTCAATGAAAATGTGTTCCACGTCAATTCTCTACCTATTAATTAGAAAACGACCCATTGTTTTAGTTTCTCAAAGTAGAGGCCATTTTAAGGCGTTTTATGATTTAACGTAGAATTATTTTACGATACAATACGGGTACTGGCCGTACTACCTACAATCAAGGCATATTATGCAAGGTCGTAACAATAACAGTAACATTATGATCCTGAAGGGTAAGAGTTGTACGAGAAATGTATCAGCAACGGTATAACGAACAATGCATTTTGAAATAGGAAACCCTACCAATCGTATACAAATATGAATTTGTCAAACAGGTACAGTAAACCGGATCTAGACTTTTTCTCTGCAACTTACCATCAAACTGGCAGCATTGTAACGTAATTAAAAATAAATAAAACCACGAAAATCCGTGTACAATATTCGAAATTTAAAGAATTATAAAGCAGCCAGCATTCCTCGCAAGTTACTGGCTGGTAAAAAAGTAAATCAAATCGAAATTCGAACGTGATCAAGAATGCCGGTGTCATGGTATGAACTACCGGCACAGGCGCTGCGTCAATACGCAGAACAGCACTTGCCGTGACGAAACGTCCGCGAACTATCTCAATTGTGAATTATGGTAGCGAAGGAAATTCTCTTTACCGGTCTTTACCGGATTGGTGGGACCACAGAAATAGTTTATAGGGCCGCGGGCGTAACGAAAATTTATTCTATGAATAATAAATTCAATAATATTAAAGTCAAGGAAAAACATCAACAGCTGTCAAGAGAGGGCTCCAAAAAGTTCTCGATGGTATGTGTAGTCTGCCAACCCCCGGTAGGCTAGCGTGGTGGACTAAGGCCTTACCCTTCGTACTCTGAAAAAAGGTCCGTGCTTGGCAGTGAGATAGTAATGGGCTGATTACGCATGCGTGTGATCGATTTTACTATATGGATTTTTGCTCTATATAAGGTTAGTCGGAAAGGGGGTACTAATCAAAACAGTCTTTAGTATCACTACAGACTGTTTTAAAGCACGTGTTAAAATATCAAAATTCGATCTTTTTATTTTCATGAAAAATTTACTTCATTTTAGTTTTCTCAAAAATTCTTCGTTACTATTTAAGTTACGTCTCGTGTAGTACCGGACTTAAAGAATAGCACTACCCCATCTCTTCCCGTTGGTGTCGTAAAAGGCGACTAAGGGATTCTCTAGAGGATGGGCAGCAGCGTTCTCTGAGTACTTTAACAACCATGCTGCGATCGCCAACCCGCCTGCCAAGCGTGGCGATTACGGCAAACCCCCCCTTTTGGGTAGGCCTACGGCCAGCAGTGGACGTCTTTCGGCTGAATGATGATGATGATGATTTAAGTTACGAATTTAGAAAATGGACCTCGTAATCCGTGACCCCAAATATGATCTAAAATGTAAACATAGCTGAGGATAGACAGATTTTAGCGTATTTTTTTTTGTAATTTTTGAACAGCTATTTCTCATAAGCTATTGACTTTTGGGGAAAGTGGTACAACAAAAGTTATTCATTATTATGGGTACTTTAACCCCTATCTGACCAAGCTTGTGAAAGAAAGAGAGAACAAGGTTGAAATATTAAAACCTGTTAGCTTCAAAACCTCAACACCCACGATGGACTCGTAAACTCAACCTAAAATTCTAAATCACTCCGTTGAATACAGCAAAACATCTCATTCGATTATCAAGCCACGATTACACTATCTAACCCTCAAACGATTCACACTCGTAGGCGTGGCGTTCAACCCGTGCACTGCTTAGGTTGAGTTACAAAGGCAATAAGTCGCGTCCCGGTGGTAACATCGTTGCGCCCGCGCCGCCGCTCCGCTCCGGGGGCTAATCAACCGTGGCGAACGCTTCCAAGCCTTTTGTTTTTGAAGCCGACGACTTGTGGAGCGCTCGTGTTTTCTCTAACATCTAATTGTAACAATTATTGGTTGGCTCAATGTTGGTGGAATTATTTAGTCGATGTTTTGTGTACTGTACATTTTTATTAGATTCTACAACTACTTCCATTGATTTGAATGATTATGTAATCGTGATAACTTCTCCTAATTATACAAGGTTAATTGAAAAACACCAACAACCTCTTAAGGGGTCATTGTACTCATCATTATGAACAACTTTTACTATTGGACCAAATCTGAAATCGCGAAAAAAAACTGCTGTTCCCTACATTTATGTTCGCTTAGCTCGTCAAAATGTAGGGAACAGCTGTTTTTATTTTCGCGATTTCATATTTGGTCCCATAGTAAAAGTTGTTCATAATGATGAGTACAATGCCCCCTTAAGAGGTTGTACACTTATTTATGTTACATCTTGTATATAATTAAAATCGTTATACATCTAACGATAATCAATTCAACGTGACCAACCTCACGCATTAATACACAACATAATAGACCAGTAACTATCGCAATATATCAACGATTCGAAATTCACAACCTCTTTATCTCTTCAATAGCCATATTATGTAAAGGAAATTTAATAATAGACACATTAAGCTAAACGTTATCGCTTTGTTACGCAACATGATCGATGATGGCAACGCAACGCGCAACGCAACGACTGATAGTATCTACGGCACTTACCTATGACACCCACAGATAGTAATCTACGGGTACATGGGTAACTTTCACGCACGCCTACAAACTGTTTAGGCAACGGCTTTTTATTTGCAATGCATTCGAAACTTCGAATTTTAAAATCGAGATTCATCGTCGTGAGCGCCGCACTAAAGTCGAAGATATGAACGGATTAGTAGATTAAACTGAGTATACGTATTCGTTTCGTTTTCGACAAAGTTATAGGAATTGTTTAGTTCCAAATGAGTGGCTCTAATACAATTTCCATATAAAATTTTTCGATAACGATGTCACAAAAAAATTCGTGCTCTGAGGTCTAAAAAGTGCTGGATGCTGCAAGGTGGGAAGACGAAAGGTGTAGGTAAAAGACAAATCGACTGTTTAGAATAAAAAGGTTCCAACTAACATTTTTTTTAATTAATGTAACGTAAAAAGTTTTCATGTGACCCTATGAAACCTTTTTACGTTAAAACATCAATTTAAAAAAAAACGTTATTCCAAACGGTCGAAATTGTGACATTGTTATTATCGCTGTACTGGGAGACTAGCTCGACTGCAAATGAAAGTATGCTAAAAGCTACATAAACATAACAGACATAATGACAGTCAAAATTTAAAAGAAACGAACATATTCGAAGTTCAACAAAAAAAGTTGTTATTACGTGTGAACCGTGATTCGTTATGGGAAACGTGCCGCGGAAACTGGGGGAATCAAGTTTGATATAACTATCATCTGAATCTCGATGTGAGCTCTCGACGGCGACCGCTTTTTTGCTTTTTCGGTTTCAAAACTATTTTAACGATGTCTAAAGTTACAGAAACACGAGGAGATTGTTAGAAGACAGTTTGAAAAAATAGAAAACAAATCCATTTCGTTAAAGAAAAAGGATATTTCCGCTTGTGTTTCACAGAGTAAAGCTTTAACGGGCAGTTTTGTTACCACAGTAAAATATGAGTTTTACTGCGGTCACAAATCTACCATTTAGTGTCGGTTACACTAACTGACTAAGACAGTAACCTTTAAAAAAAACGGTTCTTTTTTAACATAAATATAGCAAGTTTACAGTTGTAGTCAGTTGGCACAATTGAGCCTCAGTGTACAGAATACTATCGCTCATTTACTTATTATTATCAATTAATCAAGTATCCTAACAGACAAGGATGAAAGATATAAAGCAGTATTTTCGAAACTACATAGCAAAGTTCTGACAACTACGTCAAACCAATAGACACCACTATCATTTACAAATAAATTCAACTTCAACGAACAATTTCTCGAGCTAAATCGAAAGTTACGCACTTCTATCTACAAAATCAAGATAACAACAGGCTTTAAATCTTGCTAAGGATTTAATTGACACATTCGCTAAGCGCAAACGTCATTATGAATGAATGGTGGCTGCTTATCTCAGGGGTAACTACTAGCTTCGTAACGAGGGACAGCATTATGAATATCGATAATGCGTTATTCTCATACGTGGGTAATCGGCGAAGTCGGAGGCAGTATCATCGATAAGTGTCGGCTCGGGGGCATCGCATCCCTATACATCAGGAGATACAATCTAACCCTATGTCGTTCGCAACTAAACTGTGCAATTACGTGATAATATACGTTTGGAATATCCCGGTAAGTTTCGCACCTTATAATAAATAAAAGTTTGACTATGAAATGTTAAGTCCAGAAAAAACTGTTTTTTTTTCTGATTTGTAAATTATCGAAATATGCACTTAAAATTACCTATTTGTAGTCACAAATACGAGTAATTTCAAAGTATCTTGTTCCCTAGATCAAGGTTTTTTTGTCCCGTACGATAAATCGACCATTCTCAATTTCAGGGAAATACCGCCCACAACCCTTATAATCCAATCCATAGATTTGCAAAATTACTTGACGTAAATAAAAGTTGACTTGCTGACGCTATAAAAAAGTTGCCCCGTAACTAATTAGAACATTTGAAAAAAAAAACGTTTTTTTATGGCTCTTCCATCAATTCGCCACACAGTATAGTTGCCAGCAAAAATGTTTACAACTTTTTCTTTTATTTGCAGACTCATATTGACATGGAGGCCGAACGTTATTTATTGTGTTACAAATTGTATTTCTTTATTAGACACGTACGAACGAAATGACTGCTGTAATGGAGCTCGTCTCGATAGAAGAAACATTTTATTGACATGCCTACTTAGTTTAATATGTAGAAATTGCAAGATTGTTTACGATGGTCGAGAAAGGATTTGAAAAAAGAAGTAAAATGTCTGTTCTCTACTGGCGATGTAAGATAGTACGAGTAAACTTATAATGAAGCAATATACAGGTCGTTTTGAAACTCAACATCAAACCGGGAACAAACGATAGGGCAGTTTATGCCTTGTTCAGAAAAAATACTTAAAGTTTAATGGTTTCGGGTTTCAATTAACCATGAATAAAATGTTACCTCATAAATCTTAAGTTTCGAAGCGTTTTAATAAAAAGAATGAAAAAAAACTGAACTGTCATAAACTACCCTATCTTTTTTTCCCAGCTTGGTCTTGAATTTCGGGACATTCTGTACATTTTGAAATAACTCTTAGGCTTAAACCCTTTTCTAAGAAGAGGCTTGTTCCCAGCAATGGGACAATAATGGGACATATTATAAATATTTGATGGACACCTTACCTTAAGACAACCAGTACGGTTATTTAGACTACGAGAAAATACCATTTACACAAATAACTTAGCTTTTGGCAACGCCCGTAGCCAAATAAAATATGCAAATACGTTCGGAGCAATAAAAAATTAAACGCAACAATTTCACGATCAAAACGATAATGTGTATCATTACATTACCTAAGTAATATGCATACACAGGCTCACACACAAATACACTTTCTCCGTTTTATCGCTTATACAAAGGAAGTTATTGCCCTCAAATATTAAGGCCTAATGCAATAATCGTAACCGAAATTATTTTCTAACTTGTTTACTTTTACATAACATCATCAGAATGGGCGGCTTGCCTTTCTCCGTTCGTTGACCGCCGTCCATTCAAGGCCAGGTGACGGCCAATTATAAACGTTTTAATACATTTAATTTACGCTTATTACAAGTACCTGGAGCTTTTTATATAACTTGGTTTCTTTATGCTTAGATGACTATCTGGCGTGGCTTCTTAGGGTTAATGGAAGAGACTAAAGGAGTAAGTACTAGGGTTTTCGCGTTCCCGGCCTTTTTGAGTTCCCGGGAATCGGGAATTTTTTCTCTTAATTCCCGGGAATTCCCGGGTACCCGGGAATTTTCATGTTTTTTGTATAAATATAGTTCTTCTCGTATATTTCAGCATTAAACTTGTGTAAGTACTTTAAATATGTTATATTGATAAATTGTCTAACATAACAATCGACTTTTCTTATTAAAATAAAAAAATCTTACTTACTTTATTTAAAAAATTGAATTGAAATTCGTGTATTTTCGTGTATTTCCTTAAACCACATGATCTACTACTAGTGTAGAATGACCGAGCACGGGATTTAGCTTGATTAAATATAAAAAATAAACTTATTTTTTTTGCGGTAGCGATATTTGATCGAAACTTAACCAGCTAACAAGGTATTTAAAACAAAATATAAAAAAAATTGCTAAATTAAAATTTTATGCGTTGGAACATTTCGACGCCACTCATCAATGAATGAAAACACGGTGACACAGCTGGCTAGCACGACTAGCACGAAATCGCTCTTTGCATTCGGTTAACACGGGGCGCAAAAAAGGCTCGAGAAAGGAAGCTTTTTTTTAAAAAATAATCTCTCTTGTTTTTAATATTAAAACCATTTAGGGTTAATCTGTGACCAGTAATCACGCTGTTTGAAGGAATTACACGAATTCGTTTACACCCTGATTTTCATTTTTGATTTTCCAGATTTTTCTGATTTTCATTATTAATCTCGAAACTATTACACAAAAGATAAGCATTGTGAATAGTTTCTACAAATGAACCATTTACAAAAAAAATCACGCGTTTAGAATTTGTTTACTAAACAGAGACAACAGTACTGTGTGCTGAAATCACAATACATTTACCTACCCCATTCTAAGTTCACACCACGCAGTACAATGTCTGTTTCACGCAAGAGAAACAGAAAATGCTCTAAAATCTTCGGAAGCGTGTAGACCCTTCATTTTTCATCATCATTTTTTCATTTTAAATAATTCCCGGGTACCCGGGATTCCCGCCAAATGATTCCCGGGTCCTAAAATCCCCAAATTCCCGGGAATTCCCGGTTCCGGGTACCCGGGGCGAAAACCCTAGTAAGTACCTATTTAATAATATTAATATGATTTTTTTTTATTAAGTCATCATTAACTCAAGCTAAAATGTAGATATATTCTGGAGTCATAAACAATTTTTGCATATCATATTCAAACTTGGCTCCAACCTAAATGCCTTTTGGCCAAATTACAATTTTTTAAACCTATATTTCCATAGATTGAAAACACGATTTTATTTACAAATAACTATGCGCCACCTTCAAAGACAATGGTTGATTACATAAACATTTATTTTAAAAATCCCAAGAGGATACGTCACATAACAAAGAAATTACGACATTTCCGCTTTTAAATTCCATAATCTCTCTAAAAGAATATTCGAACCACGTTTCTTAGATATAAATCAAAATAAGAACATTACTATTCCTGACACGACTCACATAAAGAATAGTTATGTCTATTTTAATTTGAATTAATCATAACATGGAAATCACGTAGAATAACTACCTATTACGTAAAATGTTTTATTCATTTATATAATCCTTATCCTATAATTATAATCGTTAACTCAACCTTTCATCAAATTAATTTTGCCGGCTCTAAATATATTAGTGTATCAGTAACGAAATGAAATCAATTTCAGATGAAATATTTTTTTATAAAACTGTTATGTCACACGCCCGTCCAATATTCATTAACTATGATCGAACGAATTATATATGATATAGTCGTCAAATTACAGACCGATTAATATTCATAACGAAAAAAATAACGTTATTTTTGGCGAGATTATACACACATTTAATTATACTAATAATTCACACGAATATAAATAAGGAGGGTTATATAAGTTGAAATATCGCCTATAACCACGACCAGAAGAATTTACAGTTTAAAACGCATTAGGAGCAAGCAATTAATCATGTTTTACGTTTTTAATTTATAACAATTTCGGCTTGTAAGACTGCTTGGAAACTGAAATTATTATGTGATATTTTGTTTTAAATTATGTATATATTTTTGTTTCAAAAATATATACATCATTTAGCAAAACAAAGTCTGACTTTTTATTTTCAACATCACACGGTCGGAAGTTTAACAACAATGCTTATTGTTAAATTTACTACCGTTTCCTATAGCGTAACATAACATGCACTTAAATACAGCGTGTCCCAGAAAGTAGTGTCAAGCGGAAGTCCAGAGGTAGAACATCCTTTGAGGTACCCAAATCACCCCCATGTATGTTCCGCGATTTTTTGTAGTTTTCGAGTTATGAATGTTTTTCATATTTTTTAATCAAACTCTGACTATAACGACATTTTTGATCATAGTGACGTGAATAGTTGAGATACATGAGTATTTTTTTTTCTAAATTAGCTGATTAAGGACCCTTTTGAATGCATAAACATTTGTAACCATAGATGTAACGAATGCGTTACAAAAAAATATTGCATTCTCATAAAGTTAAAATCCTGCATGTTTCCTACATCTTTGTGGGTGATTTAAAAATAAATCTCCCTAAACTTTTTATGTCAGATGTATTTTAAAAACTTATTCATTTTATCAGCTATTTGTCCTGTAAATTTTATCGAGCTATCTTTACGACATCATAATAAAAATTTCATTCAAAGCATACAATATCGAAAATTAGAGTTGTAAAAGGGTGAATGAAAAATTAATTAAAACTAACTAATAACGTCTTTTTTAGTAACCCTCGACGCAAAAAGAGGGGTGTTATAAGTTTAACGTGTGTGTCTGTGTATCTGTCTGTGGCATCGTAGCTCCTAAACGGATTTTGATTTAGTTTTTTATTTTGTTTGAAAGGTGACTCTATCGAGAGTGTTCTTAGCTATTATTCAAGAAAATCTATTCAGCCGTTTGAAGATCATCAGCTCTTTTCTGGTTGTCGAAGGGATATGGGCAACTTCTACTGGTCTGATCGTTTCGAAATTTACTATCCTGTGACTTCAATGATATTGATGACATGTAACAAGAAGGAAGTCATTACAACTTATCATAAACTTAAGAATCAATAGGCACACAATACCTCTACTGTAAGTTGGGTATCATGCTGTTTCAGATGATGCTTGAGTATCAGGTCAAGGTTACCATGTTATTGTAATATCATTGAAGTCACAGGATAGTAAATTTCGAATCGATCAGACCCGTAGAAGTTGCTCATATCTCTTCAACAACCAGAAAAGAGCTGATGATCTTCAAACGGCTGAACAAATTTTCTTGAATAATAGCTAAGAACACTCTCGATAAAGTCACCTCTCAAGCAAAAGAAAAAACTAAATCAAAATCCGTAGAGCTACGATGCCACAGACAGACACACAGACACACACGTTAAACTTATAACACCCCTCTTTTTACGTCGAGGGTTACTAAAAAAGACGTTATTAGTTAGTTTTAGTAAAGTTTTCATTCACCCTTTTACAACTAAATTTTCGATATTGTATGCTTTGAATGAAATTTTTAATGTGATGTCTTAGAGATAGCTCGATGAAATTTACAGGACAAATAGCTGATAAAATGAATAAGTTTTTAAAATACATCTGACAAAAAAAGTTTAGGGAGATTTATTTTTAAATCACCCACAAAGATGTAGGAAACATGCAGGATTTTAACTTTATGAGAATGCAATATTTTTTTGTAACGCATTCGTTACATCTATGGTTACAAATGTTTATGCATTCAAAAGGGTCCTTAATCAGCTAATTTAGAAAAAAAAAATACTCATGTATCTCAACTATTCACGTCACTATGATCAAAAATGTCGTTATAGTCAGAGTTTGATTAAAAAATATGAAAAACATTCATAACTCGAAAACTACAAAAAATCGCGGAACATACATGGGGGTGATTTGGGTACCTCAAAGGATGTTCTACCTCTGGACTTCCGCTTGACACTACTTTCTGGGACACGCTGTATATCATTTATGTTCAACATTTCTATCTATATTTAAAAACATAACACTTGTTTAAAGTTCGAACAATGGTGATACTCAAAATGAGTCTACAAACTTTCTACGTTGACAAAACGAAACGCAATCGATCATTGAGTTATCAAATACCAATAAAAGCAAATAAACTTATTGAGTAACTTTCTTCTATCTCTTTGGAGTGGGTGCAAGCCGTGCGTTCGTTTTTGCCCGTGCTTACGTAAGCCGGTCGGCAGGCAGCGTCATGCCGCGTCAACGGTCATTATCACATCGTCGGCGAGATGTTAAACAGACTGTTACTGACAATTGGCTTTCTTTTACGTTTTTAGGAAAATTGTTAACATGTGTCATAAAATTTATTAAGCGTTTTCAAACCGCGATGTAGCATTTTTTTAATAAAACTTGTTGAAATTGGTTGTTTAAATTATTTTTTACAAAGATTCAATAACGACGTGAATTTATAGTTTCTTGAACATGCTGAAAAATCTTTGTCTAATTTAGTTTAAATTACATTACTTCACGCCTATATTCCCCAAGGGATAGAGCAAAGTGTGTAGGTACACCCTCATTTCGACGTTATGTTTAAGTCCCATGTAATAGGGGGCGGCCTATTGCCATTTCTTGAATAGTTATTTATACTTTTTTTTTGACTACCTCGTTGGTCTTAAGCGCGACTGCTTAGTGTGAGGTCCTAGGTTTCTGCTTAGCAGCATTGCCAGACGTCCCGATTTTGGCGGAACGTCCCGACTTTGAAGTCAAAATTAAATGTCCCGCGCGGAACAGGCTCAGTCCCGCTTTTCGGAGATTACTCAAATTATTTATTAGTAATTCTTATACATAATTCCTACTTAATTATATTATATAATAACATGGTTTGTATTAATTCCTCTGAAGACTCAACTACCTAGCTGCCTATAGGGTAAACCAGACAGTTATTGTTAAAGTAACGTATTTTCATTAAAATACATTTCCTAGGGCTATTTTTGCTATCTATTGTCATGTAAACATAATTTAAAACTGAAATAGAACGATAAGTATTTAAAAACTATTGATTATATAAGTTTTTTACTATGTCCCGCTTTCGACGTAACAATCCCGCTTTTTTTACTCGAAAAGTTTCAAAATCCCGCTTTGCCAAAAAAAGTATCTGGCAACGCTGCTGCGTAGTGTTATTAGGATTTCACGTGTAATCTCAGTAGCAGCCCGGAGTCTGGATTTGTACCCGGTTGAAGGCAATAGGCCTGCCACATGGGACTTATTAACTGCGAAATGAGGGTGTACTATCATATACCTCTGCCCAACCTTTCGGGGAATACAGGCGTGATGTTATGTTATTTGGTGCCGCAGTTTCACAACACGTAGCACCTATTTCAGCAGGTAATAAGAAATTACTTATAAAGCTTTACTATACTTGCTCAAACGGCCAGCTTTCAAGAAACTTGTGACCTCTCAGTTTTCGTTTTACGACTTTTCACTATTCCTAAACAGAAAGTTGTGAAACTGCAGCCACTATTCAGCCTGCAGATTTCTTTAGTAGTGATGCGCACCATAAAATATTATGTTATAGTGATGAGTCATTGTTGTATCATTTCGATAATAGCTTTACTGACAATTTGATTGTTCTTATGCAATTTCTTTATTTTCTCTCTCTCTATTAGAAACAGGATTGCGATAATTACAAAGGTAGGTGTGTATGGTGTAAAGCAAAGATAATTCGATAAAACTGTGTATTTAATAGTTTTTTTTTTTTACTTACTTTCTTTTGGACGATGTATGCAACAAACATTAAATCACAATTAAATTTAATTGTTCATACATAAAATGCACCACTTTTAATTTTAATTTGTAGTTTTTGTAATTAGCACCTCTGTACTTTTCCGACCTCACATAGTTGAGGGCAAATATTATAGTGATAATTAATTATATCATGATAAATATAGCTCGATAATTATCAAGACAAATATAAATCAGATTTTAGATGATAATAATTGCGAGAATTATCAAGATATAAATAAGAAGCGAAACTAACTACTACAAAATGATCGGCAAATTGACCAAGTCCTTAAAAAACCCTTCTTAATTGACAGAACTTTTAATCTACTATTTATTCTAGTAAGCTGGTATTTAACCGAAAATATCGCAGCGCTCTTCAGCGTAACTGCCCTTTGGTAAATCAGCACAAAGGAGATTCACTTAAGGCACAGCGCACTAGTAATTATTACTTATGACTGAAATACCTCCTACAAACATTAGGAAGCGGGTGTTTTTGGGAGCTGTCTTTTGTAACACTGACGTTCAAAAAGAACTGTGTAATTGTAGTCTATTTTGAATAAATGAGTTTTGAAGTTGAATAATTTTCCTTATTATTAAACAAGGTTCATCAATCACGTAAGGAAAATTCTATTTTTATGGAAAACCGAAATTCATTCACTAGTTTTCTAGTTTAGCGTAAACAGACGAACTGATTAGTGAGCTGTGTGTACAATTTTCTGTTAACAACAACTAGCTCAGTGTCTTAATGGTGTTTAGACATTCAGGTTAGTACACCTCTTCATAGTCAGTCCAATTCTCGAGTCACTTAGAGTCACGCTCTTATTTTCTTGCTCAAGTGTACTAATAATTATGTCTGTTAGCAATCAGCCCATAACTATCCCACGGGCACAAGCTTCTTCTCAAAATGAGAAGAGTTTAAGCCTGAGTTAGGTTGTTCAGTGCTGGTTTTCAATAGTTTGAGTCTACAAAGGCATTTCAAGCAACCATAAATGACTGTAAAAACCGGGATTATTAACGTTTTCCATCTATAAATCACCAACGAAACAAACATAACGTGGTCGTAGCCTGTTTACAATTTCGGAATCGACACCGCAATCTTACTATACTCTTTTCATTCAAAGATGAGTCCTGATAGCTCGGCTATTTCGTAAATAGTAGCCGTAAGGAGACTGCTATCGAAAAAATGTAAACGACATCATCAAAAACCGTAAAATTGCTATGTCACCAATGTTTTGTTTTTTAAAAATAATTGATAATCTTTGTATGGTAACGTTTTGTAGAGAAACGTTAGGAATCAACTCAAGGTGAAAAGGGTTACGATAAATGTTGTTTAAAAACAATAGTAAGTAAAGCTTGTTTCCAATTTCGCAATCAGTTCCGCAGTCTTGGGCGGTTTTAGAGTCACACTGATTATCGGCGCTGAATTGGCGCTGATCGATCAACATGTATGTAATTAATGTTTTCAATTCTAAAACGCTCCTAGGACAATCTTTCGTATTGGGCCGTCAGCGTAGACGATCAGCGTGACTCTAAAACCAGCCTTAGTAGATGATGCAGCGAAATACAAATACGTTACACGGTGATTGCATCAATAGTATATGAAATAGTCAACATCGTATCAGTAATGATCCGATGACGGTACCAGGTAGCTCAACCGGCTTCCAAGCGAATTCAATTGAGACACCTCATCAACTTTAACAGGAGTCACGATCGTCAGTAATGAGGCAACGACTGCAGAGGCTGAGGACTGAGGATATCGAAAACCTCGTAAACAGTAATTTTGGTCAAACACGTTTCATGTCATATTTAGCAATAAAATCTCGCAACCCATATTTCAGACTGGTCTGAGTTCAATTTGAATGCAATTAAAGAAGTTGATTATGAATAATGCACCTGTTTATCTGTTGATAACACCGTATTTAACGACAAAAATCCTATTTTTTCCCCAGAAAGCCTCGTAATTCGCATTGGACACCTTTCGAGAATTCATGTTCAAATAATAATTACATGATTAAGCAGGTAATAATTAATTTATAATAAAACAAAATACACTGAAGTTCCTTCCAAAATTCAACTTGGACTTCAAAGCTCATTTATTCAAAATAGACTAGAATTACGTAGTTCTTTTTGAACGTCAATGTTACATATTATATTCCTTCTGTTTTACTTCTTTTAGTGTACAATAAAGTATATCTATCTATCTATCATATAAGACCACCCACAAAAGCTCATCCCGTCACCGCTTCCTAGTGTTTTTGCTGTGAAGAAGAAACGGCGCAACAAACTCCCCAGCAACACATATATCTCTGTCGAAAACATCGTTATTGCCAATAGTAAAATTTTTCAGGAAACCGTTTTTTCCATCTCCTATAAAATTTTGCTTTTGGCAATAACCACGTTTTCACTGGAGGCCGACGATATACGACTAATTCAACCAATATTTACCCCCTTAATATTCCCGTATGATAGTATAAGAGATGGCCCTTAAGGACGTCGCGTCCTCCCCCTGCCCCGCTCGCTACCCCGTACCCCTCGCCCGCCGGTCCGACGAGATCCAAGATGCAAGAATGCAGGTCCACGCAAGTGGTTCGCTTTCGAAATAACTCGCCACTCGCTAACATTTCTTTCATGTTGGATGTTAAGTCGCGTAATTTGTAAACATTATAGATATTGTTTATTGAGTTAATTAGCTGTTCGTTTAATTGAATTCGTAGCTGTTAGTCTTAGATTAAATAATGGTTAATGAACGTTGTTCAGGTTTACGAGAATGAATGAATTGAGCGTTAGAGTATGTTTATAGCAGTCGATTATATTGCTTATATGAAACCTTTAAAACAACTGAAAGGTTTATCAATAAATTGATGAAAACCTTATTAAAATTTGAGATGTTTACTAAAATTTTATTGCTTATTGCAATTTTATCAGAAACGTGTTAAACGCTAAAAATATTACTACTATTATCATATCAAATTGTCTAGGAAATAAATTGTAATCAATATTCATATTATCTATGTATTCGATGGGTATAGAATAAATAGATAGTGTTGCTATAAAATAAATGCACTTTTGAAATACCTGTTGAACTACTTTTTTTTGTCTTTTAAATTGAAACGTGTTTATTAATTTTCGATAATAGATTTCGAATGCAATCACGTTTCCTCGTATCTATTGTTTCCTATTAAAAACTTTTTGCATCGAAGGCCAACTCGCGTTCTAATATAACGGCTGTTATTATCTAACAATGTCAAGCAATTTATCTTTAAAATGTAATTTATATAATAGTTTACGTATCAGGAAAAGCGTATAAGCATTCTCGTTAAAGGAGCTGAACTTTTAAAAGTTCTTATCATCGTAGCAAATTGAAACTTAATATTATGTCTGCATAGTTTAATCCAAATTTGTATTCAGCAATAATGATGTCTTAAAACGATTTAGATAAATGATGCAATCAAGATAATTCTCTGTCTGTCCAGTCGCTACAAAATAAAACATTAAGAAACCATTTTATATATATCTACTCCATAATAACAGATGATACGGACATCCTTCACAACTTCCTAGAAACCTGAAGGATAATTTACAAAACAGGATAGCCAGGCATCCGGTTATCTGCTTGATGTATTCTTATCCTTGCAAATTATACTTATTAACTGCCTCCCATCACGCAACATCTAATGTAAATATTGTAGGCCTACTGAAGGATTACCTACAGCAATGCATTTAAAGGAAATAATATATAAAACCAGTAATAATTTGCTAAAAACTCGTTACAATACAGTCAAAATTTCACTCACCTTTTCGAACTAATTTCGACAACAGCTAAAATATATATATTTACAAATGTCACTATATATAAAAATCCAGTGAGACACAACACTATTCACATATTAAAATTCCAGTTCCACTACAGAATAAAAAATATATATTCTTTGAACAAAAGAAACTTCAATACGGTTGAAAATAGCTGTTTTCGTAGCACTCGCAGTGCAAAAGAGTTCAACGAGTGCGCGAGCTCTCTCTTAGCAGGCCCGTCGTATACTGAACCCGTTCGCGAGGCCGTACACTATCTCCACGTACAACTTAAGGTACCTGATAACGCATACCTAAGAACCATCTTGATACTTTTGCCTTTTTTACTTCTAAAAATAGTGTTTTTTCAATTCAGCCGCTCACATATTTGAATTGAGAACTGTTTTTTTTTTTAGCGTGACCAAACAGTATTTACGCGGCACAAGTGCGGTCGCCGCCTGCGATTGATACAATCATGGGCGAAAAGTAAATGGTTCTTAATAAACGATGCACCGCAAGTGCACTAAGCTAACCTTTTTATCGGGAGCTTTAAGCTCGGCGGTGAGTTAAATAAAGTGGTTTCTAAATATAAACGGCGTATCTGGACGCGCCATTGGCAGGTGCGAGCCTACGCGTCGCGCTTTTTTGCCAGCATCTCTATTTTTTATTACATTTTGTATTTTTTTAAAAGGACAATTTTATAATTAAAGCTAGTGCGTTTATCGTGGACCGAGAGAAGTTTTACCGAGAAACTGTGGTCGATGATATCTATATCTTATCCCGCCGACTTAGTACTACAAAATGGTAATTAATTTTATTTATTAACAATGTCTACAGGTCTTTTTGCGCGGACTTTATAATTAATATGATGTTTTACTGCGCCTGTTGAGATAATGTCGCATTTTTCAACGTTGTAGTTATAAATGGAGATAAAATCAGGAATGTTAAAAATAACAAATTACATTCATAAATAAAATTAATTGTTGTTTACATTCATCATCATTATAACTTGTTAAATGTTATGTCATTTATTACCATCATTCTTTTAATCGTTACTGGCCACATGAACTATTAACAACTTTTTATAGTCAATCAGGCGAATAAATTGTGAAAAAAGAGTTACATTTTAATTAAATGTTACTACTAACATACATAACAATCAAATAAAAGTACATCACTAGCATCTAGAATTCAGGACAAACGATAGGTTCATAACAATTAAATAAAAGTAGAGTTGTAGTCGAAAGAGGAGCGGGGAGTAGCAAGGAGGAGCGGGGGGCGGCGGGAGCAATAATTAAAAAGAGCGTAATGCGCGTATGGTCCCACGGCCTGTTACCGTTATCGTGAACGTAGCTAATGAAACTGAGGAAATATTGTACTTACTGTGGTACAAGCGGAGAGGAAAAGCGGTTAGATTCTTTTATTAAGAACGTTCATTTAAAAATGTATTAAAACCTATGAAGCTACGTATGCGTTGATTAATTATATCAGAAATGCCTACACACAATAATAATTAGGCACTTATTCATTAAACTGCAGGATTATAATTTCTTACAGAGCTGTAATTTAAATTGTTATGAAAAATGTACCAATAATAAAAAGTTGGGCATTTTTCTATTAAATTTCATCTAACGGCACTCGAAATGAGCCATAAGATAAACGAAGTATATTGAGAACTACACAAGATAATTTTCCAAACACGCAAATAAAGTAATTTAGTACATTTTTTATACGGTCAACAAAAAACAGTAAGCAAAAATGCAACTTGCACGCATCCACGCTATTTTAACTGAAGCATACTCCTATTGGGAAGAAATTCGCGAATTCTTATATTTTAAGGCACACGACAGCATTCTGGACTTGGCTTGTGCTTAAATCTTAACTAATTTCCACTTCACCCTTATCTAATCTAAGATATGTCGTGTCATCAACCTTTTAATTAAGGACGATCTCGACTCATAAGTTTGAAGTACGTTTTTTACGCCAGCTTATTAGCATTTTAATATTTTTCATTTTAATCAAAAGTACTGATCCGTGTGAAAGTAGCTAGGTTTAACTTAATATGCTTGAGGTTCTAGATAAGAAAAAAAGTTGTTCCTACATAAATACTTAAAGTTTCTACGTCGTTTAGTTAAAATGACAAAGTTTAGTTAGGTCCGATTTTACCAACCTCGGATAACTTTAATCTGAGGAATAATTATGATGTTTTGACAGCTTTTGTATAGAAATTCTGCCAAAACGTCTCACTTATTCCTCAGATAAGAGTTATTCGATGTTGTTAAAATCGGGCCATATACAACAAAAACAAAACCAAACTTTTAACAGTTTTCGTAAATGAATACTGACTGAATGAACGGTTCGGCTTTGGTTCGGTTGCGATTGATCAACATTTCTCTAAGCAGAATTGTCGCTTTGTAAGCTCGCTTGCTCGGTGTGGTGTAAAGCGCATTTTGACTAAACGGCATAGAAACTCATTGATGTAATTATATTTTTGCTATTTTTTAGTTAATGTTTTACTCTCTTGAGGGCAGGCGTTTTTGAGGGCTGTCTTTTGTAACATTGACATTCAAAAAGAATCAAGTAATTCTAGTCTATTTTGAGTAAATGAATTCTGAAGGTTGAAGTTTGATTCAATTTCGTTAAAAGGTACATTGAACATAATAAATCAGAAATTATAAAATGCCACTTTGGCCCATATGTAGGACTTATTGATATCTGAAGCCTACACACTTTCGAACACGAACATCGATCACGAATCACTGTAAACGTGTTCGCCGAATACACTGCTCCACAATGGTATGCACATGCGAACTACGTTGTTAAGTTTTGAACACAACTGTAAAAAACGTTCCGCTGCTTGCTGCTAACCTAACCTAAGTTGTCGCGTGTGCATACCATTACCGAACAGTGTGTTCGGCGAACACGTGCAAAGTGATTCATGTTCGTGTTCGTTCGTGCATACCCAGCTTTACGTATCATGCAGCGTAACTTTGTTCGAAGATGCGTAGACGGCTTAACATATCCAGAGTACAGAACGACTAATAACAGACATGAGCATCTCACAATTTTGACATATCTACAATGGGCGCACTGGAGTGTTACCGTGAACAGAATGAGAGGCTAAGTAAAGCGATATCAATAGAAAGCCGTGACAGTTTCCACGGCACGCATCGGGGTCGACCATTGTGGAGCGGTTATTGTCTACAATTCTGTTTAATTGCACCAATATGGGTGGTAGTACAAAACGAGACATGTACTGAAATGTACAAAAGAAACTATCACTACATAGTATAAAACAAAGTCGCTTCCCGCTGTCTGTCCCTATGTATGCTTAGATCTTTAAAACTACGCAACGGATTTTGATGCGGTTTTTTTTAATAGATAGAGTGATTCAAGAGGAAGGTTTATATGTATAATACATTGCACCCGGGCGAAGCCGGAGCGGGTCGCTAGTAATTAATATGTTATGAATGGATTTCAAAGAAGGAGCTCGTGGATAATTATATAAACCGCGCGTATCGTACGATTTGCAAGGTTAAGCTGCGATAGCCACGGTCAGTCTGTGGATGGGTGACCGTTCCTTACACATCGAGACAACTCCGTGCCTCGGAGAGCACGTTAGTCCCGGGTGTCATACAATTTTTTTTTTTTTTTTTTTTTCTATTGGACTGCTGTAGGTCGTCCTAGGGGACGGTTTCTACGTAACCGGGCAGTTATTGGCGAGACCTGAAGGGTCTCCAGCCAATGAGGGGGGGGGGGGAAGTAAAATACTTAACCTAAGCTAACTACTTGTACTACACTAACATCATGACTACCTGCAACAACAGCACTAAGGGCGACCCCTAGTGGGACTCGGACCTCGGCTTAGGGCGTTGCTGGCGTGGACATAGGGGGGGGAGACAGCTTGATGAGGGCTGAATTATCGGTGTGACTGCGGAGTCTGAAGAGACGACCGGCTCTACGACGGGAGAGCTCGGTGGATCGTGACCGGCGGCGGTGGGACGTCGCGACGGGCCTCGTCGGCGAGGACGGTATGCCGGACGGCGGCGGACGTTGTGTAGTGTGCTGGTCGATTTACTCGCCTCCTGGAGGAGGGTTATTTCGTCGTCGGGTTCTAAAAGTGTGTGCCTGGGACGGCGAACTTTACTTATGAGAGAGGGACTGTAGTCGGCCGCTGCGGCGACTAGGGGGTTCGGATGGCGGGGGGCAGAGTCGAAGTAACGCTTGGAAATGCGTTTGAGGTATTGCCTGATGGTTGGCATTTTTAGATCGAGATGGAGTTGGACGTTACGCATGAACCACGGGGCAGCCGCGGCTCTGCGCAACACTCGATTCTGGAGGGTTTGGAAGGATTTAAAGCGACAAGGCTTAACGTGTGCGAACACGACGCTAGCGTAAGTCAAGATGGGGCGGATGCACGTCACGTAGATTCTCAGCTTATTTCTAAGTGACAATTTACTGCGCGCTCTAAGGATGGGGTGGAGGCGACCGACAGCGAAAGCGGCGCGAGCGCGCACCGCTTTGATGTGGTCTCGAAAACTCAGATGGTGGTCGAGGATAACCCCCAGGTATTTGGCTTTCATCTCCCAAGGGATCTGTTTGCCAAACATGAGGACAGGACGGATGTGGGTGTGGGAATCACCGTGTCTCTCGAAAAGAACGGCTGCGCTCTTTTCGGGATTCACCTCTATTCTCCATTTCCGGAACCAGACCCCGAGGGCGTTGGCTGCGGTTTGAAGGGTTCGAGAGATGCTATCGAGACTCCTACCGGAATAGTAGATAGCCGTGTCGTCGGCGAAGAGAGCCAACTTGGCCAAGCAACGTTTGGGAATGTCGCTGGTGTACAGCGTGAACAGAAGGGGCGATAGGACGGAGCCCTGAGGGACTCCGGCGCGGATGGGGTGAGGGGACGAGAGGGTGCCTTCTAGGCGATAGCGGAAGGAGCGATCCGACAAAAAGTCTCGAATGATGAGCACGAGACGGTCCGGCACGTTGAATTGGTACAGTTTGTATAATAAACCGTTGTGCCAGACCTTGTCGAAGGCTTTCGCTACGTCGAAGAAGAGCATGCCCGTTTTGTACGAGCGCATAAAACGGGAGCTAATGTGTTCGACTATGCGGTGCAATTGTCGAATGCAACAGTGCTGGGTTCGAAAACCGAACTGTTCGTCGGGGATGAGTTTACGGGAGTCAGCGAAATCCTTTAAACGGATATAAATGAGACGCTCATAGATTTTCCCAAATACATTGAGAAGACTGATGGGGCGGTAACTAGTGGGCTCACTCTTGGGTTTGCCGGGTTTGGGGATACCGATAACGGTGGCTTGTTTCCAAGCTTGCGGAAAGATGTTATTACTCAGAGCGCCATTGAAGATGGCGGTCATGAGGACTATGAGCGGGGCGGAAAAGTGTTTGATCACCTTATTGGTGATACCGTCTGAGCCGGGGGCTTTCCTAGGTTTGAGATTCCTCACTATCGTGTAGACCTCGTCTACGGTGATGGGGGGTAAGGGGTCGTCGGGGTCTTCATCGGGTGGGAGGGTGGCCCTACGTTCGACCTCGCGATCCACCTTGGAAAGATGGACCGGGTCTGCGGGTTGGGTGCTGGGAGTACATTGGGCTTCTAGACTGTCGGCTAGACATTCGGACTTTTCGTCGTCTTCAAAGGCCGGCCTTTGGTTCGGACGATTGAGAGGGGGAGTTGAAGCTACACAATCGGATTTCAGATTACGTTGCAATTGCCAGAAGGCCAGATGGGATGGCTCTAAGTCGCTCAACATCTTGTCCCAGCGGGCTTCCCGAACCTCCCGTACACGTTTCTTTACAGCACGCTGTAGAGAACGCATATGGACGCGGTTAGCTTCGCAGGGAAAAGAGTCATAGGCACGGATGGACGCGTTCTTCTCCGTCAGCAGTTCGCGCACATCGTCCGGCAGCTTCCAGCGGTGTTCGTCCACCGCTGGAACCTGCCGTGAACACTCGTTCACCACGGACTGTACGTGACTGGTGAGGGAGTCGATCGCGCCCAACGTGTCGGCGATCGTAATGATATCGTCGGGGATGGAATCTAAGTGAACGGACGAGGAAGACTTGAGGCGCTCCTCTAGTTTTCCCCAGTCCGTGACAGTTTTGGTCGGGGCGGGATGACCAGGATCCGGGGGACCACCCCGGGGACCTAGGTGAAGGACTACGGGGCGGTGATCGGAGTCTAGCTCTTCATGCGTCTCTATAGAGCGTAGACCGAGGTTTACGTTCTTTAGAAGCGCTATGTCGAGGACATCGGGCTGATGGTCAGGGTTATGGGGGTAGTGAGTGGGACACATCGGGGCGATAACGTCGAATTCGAGCTCCGGGCTCAACTCTTCGAGGTTACGACCCGCGTGATTGTTGGAGTTGCAACACCACGAGAGATGTTTGGCGTTGAGGTCGCCCGCTATGATAACGGAACCTCCACCGAGGTCAAAGAGGGCTTTAAGATCGCTCCGGAGTTGGATCTTATTACTGGAGGGAGGATTATACACCGAGACGATTGTGATCGGCTGGTGTCCTGTCATGCCTAGTCTGCATATGGAAGTTTCCAGGAATTGGAGACCAGGAGGAGGGTCTAAGGGAGTGCAGTACAGGGAACGTTTGTAGTAGATGAGAGTACCACCGCCCCTACTACGGGTCCTGTCGTTGCGAACTAATTTATAGTTAGCAATTCCAGGGTTCCTGTTGTGGGGCTTGAGAAACGTTTCCTGCACTAAGAAGATGTCAATTTGATGATCACGCAAAAAGATTGCGATCTCATCTCGTTGACCGTTAACGCTGTTAGCGTTGAAGAAGCCTAATTTAAGGGATCGGGGCTTAATTCTACAGCTTTCTGTATCCATTGGAATTTATTGGATGAGGAAAATGACTATGTCATCTAGTTCGCAGAGGACATTGATGCGAGCGATTGGATCGCCTTGGGAGGCGTTCCAAGCGGAGACTATGTTTTTCGCCCACTGCGTATTGCAGGAGGAGAGGGTTTGGATAAGGCTGGGGATCGTGTCCCTAAGGAGCACTTTAGTGGACGAGAGGGAAGTGGAGGGAGCAACCGCTGTCGGCGCTGGCCTGGGGGCGAGTGCGGGGGCGGGTGCGGGGGCAGTCTGTGATGTTGGGGGACTACGTGCAGCCTGTGAAGCAGCTAGCACTATAGTGGGAGCGGGGATAGTGGAGCTCATCAGGGCGGGGATAGCCGGGATTGGGGGTCTTGTGGTTGGTTGCTGTTGCTGGGGCAACTGGGTAGTGGGCCTTAAGGCGGGGAACGCCTGCTGATGGTTCAGCGCGTTCCATGGGGACGGCCTTTGGGGACTGAGGCGGGCGGGGAGTTGGGAAGAAAGAGGGGGAGCCGTGGAGGGACTCTCTCTTTGGTGACGGTCGGCTGAGCGTTTAGCCAGCTTAGGGTTGCGCTGTTTTGGCGCTTTGGCACACCCGCGATAATTCGCCGGGTGACCAGACTCGCCGCATAAAACGCAACTAGGGGGCTCAAGGCATAGGGACCTATCTTTTGGGCGTTCGCAGTCGCTAGTGCTGTGGTCGCCCAGGCACTTAACGCACCTGGGTTTCGCATAGCAGTTACGCTGCGAGTGGCCATAAAGCTGGCAACGGTGACATTGACCAGGGGGACCGGACTTGTTGGGGCGCTCGACGCTTATGCCAGACAGGTGGCATAAGGTCTTAATATTATAGACGGCCTTAGACTCGTCTGAAGGCTCGCATACTGCGAGGACCATGTCGTAGGGGGTGCCACCGCGGCCGCGGTGCATGCGGTGGACTTCCAAGGCGGGGATGTTTTGCGACTTAAGGTCGCTGAGGATGGCGTCGGAGTCAATCTCCTTGGGGATGCCGCGGATAACGACTCTGATAAGTCGTTCATCAGGAAGGGCAAAAGTGTGGAACGACACACTTTTTTCTCTGAGCATACGCGTAAGATCGCGGAAGTCTTTGGAGGTGGGTACTAAGACTTTAATGCCCTGTTGGGTGGTGCGGGCGCTAAGATAGTTGATCTTGCGATCAACACACATCTTGGACACATCTGTCCACTTCGCCTTGTCCTGAATGTACAGAGGCGGAGGAGAGGGCTCTTTCCTCGGAGCCGAGGTTTTCGAGCCGGTGACGGGACGGGGAGAAGAGGGACGAATGGCCTGCGGGGAGGTAGTCGGGACGGGACTATGGGAGGCAGCCGACGCGGGGGTCGCAACGGTTGTCTTGGGGGTTTTGGCCGGGACTTGGCTGGAGGAGGCCGCTTTGGATTTGCGGGCACGCTTTTTCCCCTTTCCGGCTACGGTAGTATAGCCTTCGGAGGAAGAAGCAGACGAGTAAGATTCTGATTCGATGTCAGATTCAGGGGAGTGGGGCTCTGACGTATCCATGGATGACATCATCTCAAGAACATGGCGGAGGGACGGGGCAGGGGTATTATGGTTCTCAGAACCCGCAGCTGCAGAGTGCAGGTGCGGAATTTCTATTGTCTGCGGAGACAATGGACCGGGAGAGAATGGCGGAAGCGATAAAAGGCTCGGAATGCCATTGTTCTCGTCGAACAATGGCTCTCCTTCGCCGAAATAATCATTGTCGTTATCGCAGGTGGGCGACAAGGGATTAGTAGTGTGCCTTATGGGCCCACTACTAGGAATTCGAGCGCCGTATTTGGCAATAAATTCGGGGTCCTTTAAAAGTTCCCGGAAGAACGCTAATAACACAGCGTCAGACATCTCGGAAAAGATGCCTGAGCCGTGTGTGAAAATGAAGGATAAGCTTAATAAAAACGCGGCGCGCACATGTACGCGACTATTTTTAGTAACGGCCTATTGATCCTAATAATTTAATTTAAAAACGCGGCCCCGGGTTGGATGGGCCCGGGGTGTGTGAAAACCCTCCCTGTCGGGTATAGACAGGGAGGTTGAGTGCCTATTGGTGAGCCCTAAGCTTGTAATCCCGTCGCCAGTCTTATTGTGCGAACGGGTTCCTAAGTCTCTAGTGAGGTGCAATACTAGAGAGTGCTAGATGGGAGAGAACGGGGTTAGAGCTAGCGTCGACTAGGAGACCCCCCAAGGCCGGTGGTACTAGCTCCTTCCAATTTTCGCCTTGCCCTGAAGGGGCGCAGCTGGTGTATTGGGTCAACACCCGCTCGGTTTCGTTAACACTGCAAAGTATCAGCCGAGGACCACGAAACTGTGGACTTTCCCTGAAGGGGCACACGCGTTTGACAAAGAAATAGGCGTTCAGCCACCGCCTTGAAAAAGGCAGCTTTTGAACTTATATTCGTGAAGTGGAGAACACTACGGCAGGGCGTAGCGATATTCGTGAGCGAGCACGTCGAGAAAGTACGCAGCGCGAGTTGCGGCACGTCCGTCCTCAGCGAGCGTCGGAGCGCGAATCCGTGTCATACAAATACCTATGACAGTCCTTACGGTTAGTCAGAAGCCCGAAAGTCTGACAACCGGTCCTAACCTTAGGATATCGGTTTTGTCCAGTAACTGGGTTGTGGAAGTCTGATGGCAGTCACTCGTTGTAAAATACAGGTATTCAGCCACATCTGGTTAGACTAGAAGCTATACCAACATAGTTGGGAAAAGGCTAGGCAGAAGAATAGTTATCAAATTCCGTTTATCTATGGCAATCCTTAAAAGCTCTCGCCAATGCTTTTATTTGTTGTATTCTTGATGATAGAGATCACAAGTAATATTAAGTGTTATTAATTAAACATAATTTATGTATAATTTGAACTAGTGTTAACAATTGTCATAGTAGATATCAAATACTATCTTATTAATTACTAGCTGTTCCCACAGCTTTTCTGACTTGAAAATATATCCTGGTAACATCATTTTTTAGTCACAATAAAATCATTTTTAGTATCTGACTTAGCACTAATCCACTTTTACATCATAAAAATGTTAATTAAAATAAATAAACAATATCCAACGTTACACAATATAATTTTTCAATATTTCGTCTACAATAAAGCTATTAATAGAAATCCGCATTAATTTATTCATTTCTACGTTATTTATAACCGGAATCGTATACAAATGCACTCACGTAATTCTCACTCAATAAAACTCCACAATCTAATAAGAATACACTGTTTGAATAAATAATTTAAACAATCATCGCTCTTATTACGTATTCCTTCTTAGCGTTCGTAAATAATTCAGGCATTAGTCAGTGACTGACACAGATCAATTGCTAGACCGTAAACATTTGAGCTAACGATCGTTATCTCTAACTATCGATCGACAAACGATCTATTGTCAGTTATGGTCGTAAATTATGTTGCTACCTTATGTGGGTGTTGGCAAAGGGTGGATTGTTAAAAACAAAATAAAAAAATAAATTTGTTTGATAATCGATAGAATGTTATATCGTTTTATTGAATTGTCCATGAGTGAATCGTCATGAGTACCGTGTGGTGCCGGACGTAAAGAATAGCACTACCCCATCTGGAAGAGATGGGTGTCGTAGCATGCGACTAAGGGATTCACTAGAGGATGGGCAACAGTGTTCTCGGAGTACCAACTTTAACAACCATACTGGCGATTATAGCAACCCCCTCCCCCTTTTGGGGGAGGCCTATGTTTAGCAGTGGACGTCTTTCGACTGAATGATGATGATGATGAACCGTCTTCAAGGGTAGCAAAACCCAGTTAGACCCTGTCTGCGCTTAACATCAGGTGTGACTAGGACCAAAAAGCGAACAATTCAAAGAAAAAAAACGCACCGAATAGAGAACCATCCCCTCTTTTGAAGTCGGTTAGAAGACAATGAAACAGTAAAAATATGGCCACTCAATCGATTTACTCAACATGTAGAGCAACAAGGGAAAGGCTCGGCGACAGATCACGTTAAACCAGATTATGCAATTGACGGATGCACAAATTGTTAATTATATTCACATGGGAAAAAAAAAATCTCGCTTACTATCCCTGAAAGCAGTGCCGTAACAGCGATCTGTGGAGCCCCTCACATTTTTTTTAACAGGTGTTATTTGTCCCTTTTCTTACTTGTATGTAAATAACATAAGCGCCAAAAAAAGAGTAATTAAAAGAAAACTTTTAATTTAGTGAAACATGTATTGATTTAAACATACATCTATTATTTTTCTCATCCTAATTTTGCAATTTTAACCCTATACAAAAAAGAACTCCTTTTTTTCTGTGAATGGTCGGTCTGAACCGGAAGTCCATTGCATTTTGCCAGTTTTGCCACCCAAGACGTTTGATAATTCAATTACACAACTAATTATTTAAATACAAAACTAAAAAAAAAGTAAAAACCGACTTCAAAAAAAAACTAAACGGAGATAAAATAATGATCTAATAAAATTATCAGTTTCATAAGTCGATGCATTCAATTTGTTTCAGCGTAGAATTACACCGACTTCTGAAACTGATAATTTTATTACAGGTATGATAATTATTTCACTCCGCTTAGTTTTTTTTTTTATGTCGGTTTTTACTTTTTTTTAGTTTTTTATTTAAGTAATACTTTTTAGTGCCACAAATTACAATTACAATAGCGTACAAATTCTCGAATCACTACTACAACTAGAACGTCGTCTACATACGATTTGATATTTTTTTTTGTTTTTGTTGTTTTTTTTTCAAAAAGCGCTGGATCAATTTCAATAAAATGTATATGGGGGACCAAAAGGGAAGTGTCCTCTCAAACAAAAAAATATTTTTCGAATCGGTTCATAAATGACGGACGACTGAGGTAATAAACATAAAAAAAATACAACTGAATTGGGAACCTCGTCCTTTTTGAAGTCGGTTAATAAAACAGGGGGCAGTTGTTTTATTAAAAATAAAATTAATACGGCTTACACTATTCTTCATCACTAGAAGTGACAGAAGAAACAAACCCTGTGTTTAAAAAATACAGCAGCGATTCACGGGCGCGGAGAAGCGCTGCTATTTTAGCGAACAAACTTTAAGTACTATCTATCTCATGAAACCAGCTACCAAGTAAAGAAAGTTCACACATAAAACGTTTATCGACCAACAATGAACATCTTCCTACCTCCAACGGCTTGCTAAACTTTACCAAAGCAGCCAATAATAGCTAACAAGCACAGAACAGTAGGGCGGCAACTGGATATCGTTACTAAGAAACTGTGTGTTACAACTTACATGCTTCTATCGCTTATTTCAGGTAAAATTGCCGTGTTCGACAAGGATGTAAAATCTAACACTCGTTCTAAGATGTTTGTTTAGGTAAGGAAATGTTTGGGTTGAATAAAAAAGTTTGCTTTAACCTTCGTGTGAATTTTGACATAGTTGAGTTAAATGTGTCTACTTTAAATGATTTTAATTTTACAATACAGTTAATCTTTTTCTTTAAACTTCGAAAGACACTTAAAGGAATGTATATTAATGTCCTAAAATTTATAACTTGTTATCTACTAATAAAAGAGCAGTTTTTTTTTCTATCTCGGGGCAGCCCTGATACCTCGGAAACGCCAGCGATGCGCGTATGCCGGCCGCGCCGCACAAAGGAGGATTTAACGCACAAAGTATTGTACATCCTCACGGAATATATTGCCGCAGCACGCTTACGAATAGGCGTGGTAGCTAGTTCTCGCTGCACAGGATCGCATTTGAGTTAGAATTTATTTTGAATAGGTATTGGGATAATTAAGTGTGTTGGGTTTTGTAAGATCGCCGTTAGGCTCGTAACTAAATAAACAGCAACTAAGGAGATCGATCTATCTGTGCCTGTGAGGTTAAGCTGAGTTTGCCGCGGATAGTCCGTGGATAAGTGCTCATTGACGCATTCAAACTTTTCTGTCTTGCGTAGCCTTATGCAGCTAAGCTTTACCACACAGTAAAAATCTTGAAAGCTAAATCAAATGAGTTTAAAAATGGAAGGTTCCTTTTTCAATAAATACAGGGTGTAAAAAGACCCATCACATAGCCGAAATCTACGCACTCTGTACATCAAACTAAATTACATTGACCAAAAATAATTGCTGGGAAATGACTTTTATTTTTTGGCAAGAAAAAAAAACGCTTTTTTTTGTAGCGCTCAAATTATGGTTGTGGCGATGCCGCGCGTTTGCATGCGTGCAGCGGCCACACAGCCGAGCCAAGGCGGTCGTGTGCGTTTGATATTCATTGCGTTTTTGTAACTTCAAATGCGTAATTTGTTAGGAAAAATTGAAATTTTTTCTAATGTTTATATGGAAGAAAGTTTTGTATTATGACTTGGAAATCGTTTTTGGAAAAAACTAAAAAAAAAAGTGTACTTTGACCTTCAAGACCTCCAGAACCAATGATTTCCCAGGTATGGTTTGTTCGAAAAAAATGATCCCAATGATGGGTAGAATACGTAGTTTTCGTTATCGTTAAGGGTCTTTTTACACCCGATACATAAAAAAAAAACTAAAGTATAAACTACTTATAATCGACTAAAATTATAAACTTTAAGTAGTTTGTTTTATTTAATAGGATGGCCACTCCGGGGAATACAAACCATTTTTAGGGAAGTTTATCTACCTTATAAAAATTGCATCACCCATCAAGAGCTTCTTCACATCATAGTAAACAAACCTCGTAACAACGCATTCTTATTTTAAATGTCTTTAAAAGGACGCACACAGCGCGGAATCTCCCAAACATTAAAAACACAGTTGACATTAACGCCGGGGACCGGACTTAAGACTTCTAACCTTCAAATGACAATTCCAAAATGGCGTCAGTCATATCATATGAGGTAATCCGTGTTTTGCATTATAGATAAGATTTAGTTGCATATAGCATTAGAGAAGTGGCAAGTTAAACCGGATGTTTTTTTTTAGTCTGGAAAAAATTTTAACGGAATAAGGGCCAGCCCATGGCATAGTTTTTTTTTTTATTTCCTTTGATGATATTTATCTATCAATACCTAAATACTAATAATAATTTGGAGTAAATTTTCTATACTAAATCAATGAAAACATAAATTTTGAACTAAATCAATTAAAACATAAATTTTGAAGTAAATAAATCGATTAAATAATATCTAAATTCAAATCAAACACACCTGCGTATGATTTGAGTTTATATAGTAGGTATCTATATGTATATGAATTTCATAAAAAGTTAAAGACAAAAAAAAACTTTGCCAAACCCTCCGTTCACCTATTATACCCATTTTTTCCAGACGCTACGGTAAAAAAAGTCACCGGTATAATGTCAGGTCTGTTTGCGATCTTTATTGAAAAACATAACTACACAAAATTTATTAGTAAGTGTAAATAATTTAATAATTTTTCTACACGCTAATTGATTTATCAATAAATTTAGTGATTATTATACACACAAATAAAATTGGACAGCACCGCAATAAAAAACCGTGATAGCGCTAAGCGTATTTTAAATTCTTATCTTATAATAGTTTAACGGGTTGAACGTATGTTGCTAATAAAAATGTAAAACATTATCGTGCCTAGTGCGGGTCTGTGGCTGTAAGTCGGTGCCTATATTATTAAATAGACCATATCTTGCAATCTGTCGGCCCTGAATGGATAATAACGCGAAGTCCGGCCGACTCTTCTATTACGAATAGGACCTCACTCCCGCCCCTTGCCCTGCCAACAAGGATTGAACCCAGTGCTTAACTCTAATTGCTTACGTGTTTTTGCAATTCGACTGATTTCGCCTCTTTATAGGGTTGTAGTGAGTTCCTGTAGTCCTGGTCCATTCCTAAGTGGTAGCACCTCGAGCATTGAATAAAAACAGTTTATTAGAACCGTATTAACATTAATTGCATGGAAGCGGCTTACGTAAAAGGAGAATCTTTTATATATATAAACATGTTCTGACTGACTGAGTCATCAACTCCGAGCCTCCGAGAGTTCTTTACTTAATTTAGGCACGCACTAAGAAGGGATTTTCAGAAATTCAACCCAAAAGGGATGTCAAATTAGTATCATGGGAGAATCTTCTTGCGTGGCCCGATTAACTCGAAAACTTGGTATAAATAATCTTTAAAGCAAATAATAAATTATGTGTTTTTTGAAAATAAGCCCCTATGGGGGTGATAAGGGGTGATAAAGCTTAATTTGTAGAAAACAAACTATTTATTGCGGGCACAGCCGCGAGGGCACAGCTAGTTTCCCATACTCATTCATAGCTTCGTGTCATTCTAATAGCAACAAATGTAGAACTGCTGCAGGGCTCACTGCCATTAAAGACCAGCGCCTTCTTCTTAATGGAAGTAAACTTAGCGTTCATGCATAAAACCTTGTCTAAACTGTAGGTAAACTTAAATCGAATAGTTAAACTATGATTTTCAATTAACGCAGACTTCATTAATGTTTTTAATACAAGATTTCTGTGATTAAAAACAACATTCCAATTAGTTATTAAATAGTAACATTGTTGCACATATGAGCAGTTTTAAATGTTGTTTTGCGTGTGTCAATATTATAAGAAAAGTGACAATATTTAAACAATAAATAAAACAACAAGACAACACATACAATAATATACATACAATAACTATCAATATTATTCCGATTCATACCTCATCGACATATCATAATAATATCAAGTATTTACTCAAATTGTTAAAGATATTAATTTTAAAAGAGTAACCATGTAGTTTCTTACCGGCTGTTCTCCATACTGCCGTCCAATTTCTAAAAGACCGTTAAGTGAGTAAACCTAATTTTGAGTTGAAAAATAATATTAATCTTATAACTCACTAGCTTTTGCCCGCAGCTTCGCTTGCGTGAAATTTTGAACCCGTTAAGTGACGATTTTCCATACAAACTTTCATCCCGTATTTAACTCCCTTAGGGGTTGAATTTTGAAAAATCCTTCCTCATTCCTTGTCTACAATATAAAAGGAACCTCTGTGCAAAATTTCAGCCTTCTAGGTCCAAGGGTTTGGGCTGGGCGTTGATGAGTCAGTCAGCAGTCAGGACTTTTCTTTTAATTTATATAGATTAAAAGTTATACAATGAATGAGAGCTTAAACGTAGCCCAATAATTTGGTATAACAAAAACATCTTCATGTCTTCAGAATTTCTAGAGACAACGATTTTACACGTTTTTGCTCATAACTCAAAATTAGTTTAAGGTACTCACTTAACGGTCTTGAAACCTAACGGCAGCATAGGAAACGACTAATTGGAACCGTACACTTAATTCGACTTTTCATAAGCGCCTGTAATGGTTTATGTGAAACTAGAGGTCGCCAGCAGCTTTGCCCGCATGGATGTCGTTTTCGGGATAAAAGTAGCCTATGTCCTTCTTCGGATTCCAGACTATCTCTGTACCAAGTTTCATCAAAATCGGTTCAGCGGTTTAGGCGTCAAAGCGTAACAGGCAGACAAACAGTTACTTTCGCATTTATAATATTAGTAGAGATAAGATATTTTGATTGACAATTTAAACTTCAACAACGAAAGCTAAGAAACACACACTTTGCTTTTAAAATTCCTGAATCGCAAGCGCAGTGTTCGATACATTCATCATCGCATCATTTGAATAGCCCACTAAATTGCTTGACTCACGCGAATCATCAATTTGTATTTTTATTAACTTTGTTTTCGATCTCTCGATAGAAATGAATAATAATACCAATCGAGAGTATCAACCGTGTAAAAAGTTCTTTATAATCGGCCACGCAATTAAATCTTACTATGTAACAAGTATAATGTAAAGTAATTAGTGAATTTTTGTCGCATTATTATAGTGCATGTAGGTAATAGCAGTATGTTGGTAGTTACTTGACACGCAACATTGTTTATCAATAATCATTTGATCATACACACTGATAATACTCCGTTTATTCATTTTTCAAACTTATAATCTACATTTTTAAATATTTCTATAAAAACAAAAAACATTTAAAAATATAATTAATTGAAACCCACTGGCATCGAGATCCAAGCTGTCTGCAGTCAGGGCTCCAGAGAGAGGAACTTCCTAACAATACGCAGAAGTACCGCTTTCTGAATCAAACCCTTGATCCAGCTGCCTAACGAGAGCCGCATCAGATGTTGGTCGAGGCTCTTGGCTTTTAAGCCATTGGCTGTAACGACTATAGGCACAATTAATGCTGAATCAACATCCACATGTCAACAACCTCGTGTGCTAAAATCAAGATATTTGTTTTTTCTGAGAATACAATTATTAGCGCAATGTAAATGCTCTGAACCAGTAGAAGTAGGCCGGTGTATGGTCTACTAATGCCCGGTTCCTATGACCAAAAACGACTCGCTTACCATAGGTAGCATTTTTTATTGCCAAAGTGAGCATATAAATATACTCGTAAGCTAATTTTACTTGTGATAGATACTAACGTATCAACATATGGGAGAGTATTGTACGATTTCCACCAACCGGGCCACGCAGGAGCGCAGCGCGTCGCAGCGGATGCTCGAGCACGCGCTCGTAGCCGACCGCGTCCGCCCGAAGGCTACAATCTGCTGGAAGCTGGAACCCGGGCGCCTGCGCGCTCGTGCTCGTGTATCCGCTATCGCAGTCAGTTTCTACTTGCGGTGTGGCCGAGCGGAGCCGACCGGACGTGACGACAGCCGAGCGCCGCCGTCCACGTACTCGAGCAGCCGACCGGCAGCCGCGGCGTCCGAGCGCAGCCGACCGGCAGCCGCGGCGTCCGAGCGCAGCCGACCGGCTGCCACGGCATACGCGCGGATCTAACCGAGTTCCAAGCAGTGTAATTTCCATGCAAACATGAAACTTAACTATTGTATAGAAGCCTGAATTTCCTTTAGCACAGTGTGAAATGACCTCCAGCGCGGCCTGTTTTTTTGGAAATCGTACATATAAGTGCTATGCAAAGCTCTTTGCTTCATTATTGGTAAAGATACAAAAATCTAAATATTTCATCAATAACGTTCGGTAGGACAAGAATTTACTGGCCATAAGACTACTAATGTAAGCTAGGCTGTTAAAATAGACTTGTAATGGTATTTTCAGTACGCTACGTCAATACTACTTACTCAACCAATGTAAACGCGCTGATATTAGCGTAGTGTATATTATATACCTACTAAACATTAAAATAATAACCATTGTTAATTTTGATCATTCAATACGACACAATGGAAATAATAGTAAATTATGCAAATAGTTATTCTAATATAAATAGGTTCGGTTGAAGTGGTTTAGATAACACCCTTACAGTCTTATGAAAGGGGTCAAAAGGGTACTAAACCGAATATCTATTACTGTCATAGAATTTATTGAACTGTAAACAAATACCACTAGAGTTGTCTCTAAATTGTCAGTAGTGTAAAACAACATAACATAGTGTAATAGTTTCAGACAAGTCATGAACTTGTTTGGACTACTTGAAACAATTGCAATCTACAAGTCAATCATAGATGTATAACTTGGTCACGCTGTGCTAACTATAATAAAACGGATTAGGTATAAGGGTATGTCCTGACTGGGTACGGCGTCAAGTATTTTATTGTTTTGTTTCATTTATTTCTTTTATTTATTTATACTTCTATGTACTATGGTGGTACATAAGACGGACTTAATGCCATCAGGCATTCTCTACCAGTCAACCTTTGGGTTAAAAACAAAAGCATCTAAATAGGTACAAAAAAACAAAATGATTTGACAATTTTGTTCTCAATAGACTAGAAATTCATAAATTACAAAAATAAATTATAATAAGATTCATATACATATCCATTTCATTCAATTCAGCCTACCGCTTCGCTTTTGATGCGTTAGGTCATGTACTTGTAAAGCCGTGAACGCACGAGCGAACACGAACATCGCGAACACGAATATCGAACACGTTGTTTGCACGTGCGTACCACTACCGAATAGTGTGTTCGGCGAACACCTTCATGACGATGTTCGGCGTACCCGGCTTAATAGCCACTGCGGATACGTTTCTGTCCTATAGGGAAGGACCTACAGCGGATATTTAAAATACGGGTATTTCTCTATAGTATCCATAGAACAAAGGTAACCGTTTTCGGTCCCTTGGGCAACGTTCAGACAATACGCAAAGCAGAGCGATCTTAAGCGAGCTTTCTGAAATCGCGCCGCACCTCTACGCGATTCAGCACGCTGCTCACCTAGGACAAAGGGTCCCAACACAGTAACATTTACAACTAGCCTCAAATGAACCTGTTCGGAATGCGCTCAAACAAACTGCACTGAATCAAAATGTCAAAATAAAACATTATTATTATCTGCTAACAGGGCCTGTGGGGTACGTCAATGATGCAGTAAATGTCAAGAACGAACGCTATTCGTACTGCCGACTGCGGAACAGCCATGGAACCCATAAATATTCCACCGACATTACAGTTGCTAGAACTCATTCGATTAACGGTAAAATCGATAAAACAATTCACTCGATATCTATGCAAGTAACTGTATTGAAGTAATGTGCACTGATTCATTCAATTAGACACTACATTTAATAAGATGTGACTAATAAACTTCGTATTATCTTGCGATACGACTCGGCAACTCGATGCAAAGAGACAGAATAAAATTCTCGTTTTCATTTACTTTGTTACAGAAACGTGAGCAATATAAAGTTACAAAGTACCAAATACTTATCGATATTTCTTCTATCTAATCGAGTGTGAATGCGGTTTGATAATCGAATAACAGTCGGTATAACTAACCACAATTCTCGTTTAATGTTGAACCAAATATAAAGGTTTTCGTAATTAACTTAAACTTTACGTTGGAGGTACTATAAGTACTATTGCTACAATTTTTGTTTATCTATTAAATAAAAATGGCCGCACAGTCCCTTTTGTTCGAAAAAGTCAAGGTCGATAATATACACTTTGAAAATATTATTCATTGACGATTGAAAACAAAACAATCGCAGGGAACAAAGATCTGCAAACGAGAAGTACGGTCAGCACCAGCATAAAAGTGTATTAACACAAAATGATCTTAACAAAAGACATCATAAATCTTATGATGCAATAAGCTCTGATGAAGTGTGCTTTTAATTTTATCGAAATAATTAATGAAAGAGTATCAAACACACGGTTTAATTACATGAACAATAGATTAAAGATTTATGAACATAAGGAACAAATCTTCGTTGTATGGAATTGACACGTCATATAAAATGCAATATAAAGACAGTCTCACTTTCAAATTCATTAATTCAAAAGTCCGTTCTAAATTTGCTTAGCGTGCAAGTCGTCCATATAAATATGAATGCTGAGAACATCAGCGGCTACACGCAATACGGGCTGCAGGGATTCATAATCTTTGACAAAGAACAGGTCCCATAGTCGGAGATAATTTTTCGTAACATCACCTCGTAGAGGCTATATCTAAGATTGGATCTTAAAGGTGATCACATGAATTCTTGGGCACACCGCACAGGGCTTGTAGATGTTATCTAAACATCTTAAATTATTGTCCTGAGAGTAGCTACTCGGCTCTCATCTAGCGTTATAATCGCGGAGTTGACTAGAAAATTCACCAACGTTAGGGTTGGATGAGGCAATCGATGCATGTTCGATAGCATAAAACGTCAAATAGCAAACATCTTTTCAATTTATCTAGAACATTTGATTAGCATGCACGATAGCAGCTGGTTCGTAAACATGTTTAAAGCGCATTCACTGGTAGAAATGCCGCGGCATGCGAGGGTCTTTAAAAGATTTTCAACGTAATTTTGAACTGAGGTAGAATCTTAAACATCGCTTACATATTCCAGAATTTGAGACATGCGTGTTGCCAAAAATAGCCCTCATTACGAGATACACAACGAGTGACATCATGCCGCCACAATCTCGGCTCGTTGTTCAAAAAAGGCCACATCCAAGAAGTTTCGCAGCATTTTGTAAATGTGAAGCACATATTTTGTGGTTTTATTGCTATTCGCGTTGAAAGCACGGCGGGCACTCCTACTAATGCTCGGCGTAAGGTCAAATTACTAGCCGACGTTGCAAAGCCGAGTGCTTAGATAGGCACTGTTCAAATTGCGTCGAATAAAAAAATAGGTTTAGTGAGATTGCAAGCGTTTCCAATTGACTTTTACGTTGGGAACGCGAACGAGCCCTATTCAATCGCAATATACTTTTAATCTTTTTTTCTCATACACAATCCGCATTGTAATTGAAGAAAAAATCGTATTCGTGATCACCATTAGTGCATAGCATCATTCTAATTAGATTCGATAGACATTAATATTAGTCAGGTAGTGGAGTAGCAATCTTACCTTAGCTAGTTGAAGCAATACATTTCAAACAATAAATAATTTCTGGATGATTGATGGTATTATCAAGGCTTTATTTGAGGCGGTGGTGGCGTCATATCTGTTTTAAAATGTATACGAATAAGGATATAAGTGTGCGAGATGAGTCGTTAAAAGTGTGGAGTTATTGGCCGTTTGCTTCGGGCGACACGCAAAGGGACCGGGCGCAAATGGGCGATCACTTTCGTTGGAACATCACTTTCGGTGTCGCAATAGCCTCCTATATACGGACACTATCTGGGTCGAATGTGCAGAGCAAAGGCCGAATTGTAATTCCGACGATGTATCCTTATTGCGCGGTTGCATTGATGGTTTTAGCTGCATTGTAATACTAAATTAGCAGTTTTGTAATTGAGTTTGAGATCTTAATTTCATTGGATGTGCATGCTTGCCTACTTACTAAACTGGTTTCCATGATGAGATTGTTTTTATTCAGTTAGGTATTATCTCATCTGCTATCGTTTCTAGATTATTGTCTTCACGGGTTATAAACGCATTTCGTACCCGTGCCTACCGATTGCAGCCATCTTGCGTAGAAGAAAAGTAAGTGAGTTTTTTATCTATACGTAATGTAACAAGACGATTGCTTAAAGAATTTGATTGAAATTGTTGGATTTACTATTTGTTTTTCGCTCCCAGAGAACATGCATGAGCAAGACGCAAATAATGACAACAATAGAAGCGCCGCCCTTTTCAATATGTAATCGGGTTTTTACATAATCTTTTCATCACCAAGCAAACCATAGTGTACTTTTAATCCTAAAATCGTCCAAACTAGCCACAGACATAATACAGCCAAGAAAATGTCAAGACAATCTACGCATCGTCGTACGATTGCGGCAATAAGCGCATTTTGCACATAAATAAATAATTTGATCATTTTAGCGGCACACCGCTGCACCGCACAAGTGCAGTTTACTCAGCGATTGCAACATGTATGGGTCACGGAACAAAACGCCGACTTGTGAACGAATTGGCTCTAAAGCGCTGAAGCAGCTTACGGGTATAATTCACACTTGTGGTGTAGCTAACTTATTTATTTTGTTATGTGTGCTAATATAGAACAGATAAATAGAGTCCATAGAAGATAACAGAATCGTTTTAAAGTAGTTATAGTGAAGTTATATTTTGTGGCTATAGGTGGCCAATTTTAACGATCAATAAGCAGCTACACATTATTAGAAGTAAGCACAGCTTTTGGGTACAGTACCTAAAGCTTCTTGGCAGGGTATATTCCGGAACACGTAACAGAAACTGAAAAATCTTTCGCATAGAAATTAAAAATGTAGACAGTTACATCTTAAATTGTGATAATTAAAACAAGCTGTAATTTTCTTGTTCTACACAATTTTGACGAACGACTCTTTCATAAAGGCTTTGCATCACGATATCATAAATATAATGTCGTGATGGCCTGAAGGTTACCTACAGTCCCGCTTGTTAAGCACCGGGTTGCGGGTTCAAACCCAGGCTTGTGCCAAAGTGACTTTTTCAATGTCATATGTTTGTTTCTTAGTTTATCTAAGACGCCACTAACATACGGTGAAGGAAAACATCGTAAGGAAACCTGGACTTAATGCTCTGAAATCGCCAACCCGCAGTGAGCAAGCGTGGTGATCAAGGCTCATCCTTGTCTATATGAGAAGAGGACTTTGCCCAGCAGTGGGACAGTTACAAGCTGATTTATTAATAAATATAAAGGACATTGGACGCGCTGACTAGCCAGATGTACAACGCTCTCCGAAAAGACATGTAGACCGACACATCATATAAGATATCGTTTTTTAATACCTCATCAATGAATTCTTAAAACAAAGCCACAAAGCCACCATAAGAAAATCATCAAACAAATGTGCAGAACAAAGCGCTTTCCGATGCTCAAGCGAAGCGCGTGGGCGCGGCGCCCCGGGCGACCTATCTCCGTGAACAAATTATAATTTCAAAATCCCCATCGATTTATGTGATGCTCATCTGAATAAACCGGTGCTCCATTTTACACTTCGTATCTTACTATTGTCTCTCGATGCGAGAAAGAGAAAAAAAGAATTTGTGACAAGCTCTATCTAGGATTAACAATGTCGCTAAGGTGTAATAAAATAGCGCGGAATTATGTTAGGAAGATTATTTTGTGTGGGTATGTTCGGTCAATATTTTATATGAATATTTGTGTCCTGTGGCGTTGGGAGATAGTGTGGAAGGGTTGAAAGCATAGATGCGTTCGATTTTATTTTTTTGTAAATTCATGGACATCGGAAATTTCATCGTCATATTAAAACATTTTTGTTTAGGATAATTAAATATCACTTCACGGAACAATTCAAGGATTAGAATACGCAGAACAGAGGAAGGTCACAACTTTTGACTGGTGTATTATTAATTCAAATTAATTTCAAAGACACAGCAGGGTATTTGACTATTCTTTTCATATTAAAAATTTCGAAACAATTACAAAAATAATAAGCACTAGTGAAAAAACCAATGAAATATTTGATAAAATGCCAAAGTTATAAACGATTTCAAATTGTTCACAAGACAGAGACAGCACTACCACATGACGTCATACCTTAAAAACTTCATAGTGACTGGACATCATCATCTTCCTGCCCTTATCCCATGTTACTTGGTGTCGGCGCAACACGTTTTATTCTTCCGTTCTGTCCTGTCACCCGTCATGATATCACTGACTCCCTTCTCTTTCATATCATTCTTCACACACTCCATCCATCTTTTCTTTGGTCTGCCTCTTCCTTTCTATCCATCCACATTTATATTCATAACTCTTTTGGTCACATGCGTTTCATCCCTCCTCTTCACATGCCCATACCAAGACAAATGGTTCCCTTTCAACTTTTCTGTCACTGGCGCTACTTTCAAACTTCCTCTAATATACTCATTTCTGACCTTATGGCTGACTGGACATCACTGTATACAATATCCGTTTCGAGTGACAAGTACAGAAAATGCCTCTGCAACAAACTTCGAAAGCTCCTATCTCCTGTATGTTTTCATCGGTTTTATTGTTTTTTCACATACCGTGTTCTTTATACAAGGTTATTCAGAAAGGGGGTACTAATCCGAAGCCCACTTGTAGTATCGCTGATGACTGTTTGAAAGCAAGTGTTAAAATTTCAAAATTCGATATATTTTTTTTCCAAATAAAATGATTTTTATTTTAGTTTTTTCAAAAATTCTTCATCCCTGCTTTAGTTACAAATTCAGAAAATGGTGCTTCTAATTCATGACCCCAAATAAGACCTAAAATGTAAACACAGCTGATCGTAACTGGGGATAGATAGATTTTAGAGTTTTTTTTTTTTAGATTTTTGAACAAGTGTTTCTCTTAAACTATTGAGTGTTGGGAAAAGTTGTAGAACAAAAGTTATTCATCATTATGTGTACTTTAACACCCTTTCGGATTAGTACCCCCTTTCTGACTAACCTTGTATACTTTCTATAAAATAATACTAAATTCTTTTACATTTTTAATAGTTTTCAAATACCCTATTGTAATACACACCTAGTCTCTTATCTCGGCACCGGGTGGCCAGTCCTAATGTGTTGTCTTAATAGTCACTTAAACACCAATTTGGTCGAAAACAGGTCAAACTCATACTGTCTTCAAATACAAATTACTTTAGATGCGGTTTTTTTCCGTTTCACAGCACGTATTATGTCAAAGACTCAGCTATTCTAATGTGGTCTATTTACGACCACAGCATACATTATAACGTAATGTATCATTGATTTGTGTTTACTTAAAATCTCTGTTTATTCGTCGTATGTAAAGTTTATAGTTTACATTTTTATCTTGTATTGTTTTGCTAAAATCTTGAAAAGCTAGTAAATAATTACAATTTACCAAATTGGTTGCATTAAAGGAGCCTTCACTAGTGACGATACTTAAATACGTTCGGCGCATCCTGGGCGGTCAACTCCGCTACCTACCAACCTTGCTGACTGACTAATCTTTTCACACTTTTTTTTACTTTTTTCTATTGGATTGCATGTAGATAGTCATGGACCGTTTCTACGTAACCGGGCAGTTATTGGCGAGACCTGAAGGGAAGCCAATGGGATATCAATCCTTTTATCACGGCTTGAACTATTTTTAACCGAAACCGAGAAGAAAAAAAGAAAAAAGTACAATGAACTGTCATCTCGGATGTCCCTCTGAAGGCTTGACTTGATAACACGAAGGGGATGACGGGGGCTTCGTTCGCTCGCTTCGCTCGCTCACTTTAGCCCCCGTCATCCCCTTCGAACCTAACCTATCCGTGTCGGGGTGCCCCAAATTCCCGAGCTCGCTTCGCTCGCTCTTGAAATTAGTTTCAGTTTGCCAAAGGTTTGTTATGAATTGTGCCAAATTAAATTCTGTCATCTTAAAGTGGTACGAAGTTCGCACCGGGTCGGCTAGTAATACAATACGCGAACCGAGAATGCGTTTTAATACATACACAAATACACTCGCGTGAACCCCATCGATCGATTTAATACACGAACCGATGCTGCCTTAGCACATCCCATTAATAAAAGTATCTACACCCACAGTTGTTTAATAGATGTAATAGGACCCTATCAAAAAGCTAGCATTTCTGGGATTTATTCCAACTCGGATGAAATTGAGATTTCCTCAAATAAAACTCTACTAATTTTATGAAATCAAAGAATTAAAACAAGAATATGAACTACAAACCATTGGTACGAAACATTTAGAGTTAAGTTTATGTTACACGTAAATAATAGGTGCTAGTTCAGACTTTCTCATTACACGAACAACAAAAATTGTTTCGTAGGCGTTAAGGAGAGAAAAATAAGCTAGTGCTGTACTCGAGTCGTGAATCACTCGAATGAATGTACAGTTCTTGTTATTTGAGACCTTCGACAACTGGCTGAAGTTTTAAAGGCTAATTTGTATTTTTAAAAATGGAACGTAATAATGCATCATTTCTATGATTGTTTTTTCGCTGTTTAAAAATAGAACGGTGTTATTCGCTAAATCCACTAGCATTTATTGTGCAAGTTTTTGTAGCACGTGCTCGCTTAGTTCGTAAAACTTGCAGTAGTCTGGTGTATCCATAGTTTGATAGTCGGTTGCGCAGTAATTCTACTTGCACAGTAAAACTTGCAAGTGGATTTAGCGCTTTATGTAGGTACAGGTGTCCAAACCTCAACGTCAAACCGGGAACAAAATGATAGGTCAGTTTGAAACAGTATTTTTTTTTTATTATTTTCAAAAACTATACAACTTTTCTTTTTTTCCAATAATTCATAAACTGCCCTATCATTTGTTCCAGCCTTGACGTTGACTTTTGGGATAGTAAATACATACATATATACTACAAACAGAGGGTAAACGAATTCGTATAATTTCTTCAAACCGCGTAATGTACTGGTGACACAGATTAAGACTATGGGTTTCTTTCAAAATCAACAAAAACAAAATTTCAAAAAAACTTGATTTTCTATTTTTAAGTCATTTTAGCGTCCCGAGTTAACTGACTACAAAGAGCAATATCGCGCTAGTCGTGCCCGCCAGCTGTTCGACGTGCTTTCATTCATTCTGTGAAGCATCGAAATGTTCTATCACCTAACATATTGTATTTTATTGCAAAACATTTTTTTGCTTATTTTGATATTGAAAACTTGTTAGGTGGTTTAGGACCACTTACCATACCGCAAGAAACAAAAGTTTTTAGTTTTAATCAGGCTATATCTAATTCTAAATCCCATGCTGAGTTAATCTATAAAAGTAATAGACTATATTTATGGTTTTAAGGAATTACACGAATTCCACGCTGTTTATCTACTTAAGTAGGCCCTATCAATATAAATTCCAGCACAAATACATTAAAGTTTTAGTGAGAGCTTTAACATCGGTTAAGTAACACGCTTGCCTTCATGAAGCGGTGACCTCCGGAGTAGTACGGAAATCACGTAACCGCTACATGAGTGCAAATACCACTACATGAGAATAAATGAGCACGGTTTACACACAATCAGTGATTGGCACATATTGATTGGTGATTAGAGAGGATATCATGTTGCGTGTGATTGGTAAAATGTTCTGACTCGAATAAATTAATGCAATACTTTTGGGCACAATCCATTGGAAACGGGGAGGGATATACTCAATACTCACACATCCACGGCGAACTTACGAATCTTATGATGACGTCAAGTTGCGAATGTGCGTTTATTTCTGATCCTTGTAAAATATTGAACATCATCTTTTGATTGTATCTTAAAACGGTTACATTTTGAAAACCAAATGTACCACAATACCGATATTCCAATTACATAAAAATATTTTTTAATTTTTCTTTGCTTCCAAACCCTCCCTATAAAATGCAACTATTGCAGTTTCGTAAGTTTGCCACGGATGTGACGATACATGGGTGATTCTTTGAAACACAGTTTTCACATGTCTTTGACTAAAGAACATATCAATAATATATCCAATATAAACATCAAATACAGGTTTTATAGTAAGTGTAAATGTCTATCGAGGCCTACTGTAGTTAATTAAGATTACTTACAACAATCAGTAATTAAGTCTGCAGAAAACAGTCAAAACTAATTAATCTGGTGTGTCCCCATCCCGCTTTTTATTGAATTATTAAATTTTATGTGATCTTTATGAAGCAATATATTAAAATAACTACGTTCCATCGATATTTAAGTAGTTGTTTCATGATATTTCATGTTTTGTTTCCAAAATAATTGTATATATTCGTAATTACATTACTTCAAAAAATGTCCCCGACTAAAATAATAATTCAACTGGCGCAATTTGTTCAAGCATGATGTCAATGTAAACACAAAATATTTTATAGAATAATATCGAGTCGTGATTGGCCGCGTCAGTCAGTGCCGACCTGTCACACGTAGTGCTCGTGCGCGGTTGTAATTTTGCGAAAAAGTACGATCGAAAGTTGTGATCTGGCGTTTGTCAGGTAAGTCGCATAATTAATCTGTCTTCGTTTATGGATTGTGTGTACTGTACTACGTTTTGCAACTATACTAAAGTCTGTGATAAGGTTGTCTAATCATGTTAATTATACCTACGATTCCATCCGTTCATAAATATAGGAGCAGGATTCGATTATCTTTCAATTCCTAATTTGTCTGGCTTTCATTAGTCTGGTTTTATCTGGCTCTTATGACCAGATGAATTTGAACGGGGCATATGAATTAGGTTTGGTTCAAATAAGGATGTTCTCATAAGACCAGATGAATTTTTCTTTAACAGATGGATTAGGTTTAATGAAAAAGTTAGTAATTTATTTTTATTAAAGAGGATAGAACCTTTGTGACATAGCCAGTCGCCGCCATTTTGATTATTTCTCAAATTCGCGGCGTACGGTGAAACAGCTATAGTAGTTTATAAGTATTTTTATTCGTAGATCTAAGCGATATTTACTCTAACTGTCGCTTGAATTCCAAGTTTTTATTTCAGATTATTGAAATGGCAAAACCAAAGAAGCAAACAAGAGAAGAAAGGCTAAGAAAAAAAGACTCGCAGAGAAAAAGAGATATGAAAGAATAAAAAGTAATGAAGAGTTGCGGAAAGAGAAACAAGAAAAAAATCGACAAAACTACATACGTAGAAAAAAAGAAAAAAAACAACTATCTATAAATGAAATGAAACCTAGGCAACAGAGATTACAGAGAAAGAGATGGAGAAAGAATTATAAGGCACATTACCAGCGAAAGAAACAAGAAAACAGAACAGCGGCCATGCTTGAAGAAAACACCCCACCTCAAAGTCAAAACAATTACGTGGAACTACAGCGAATCTGGTCATGGGAAGGGTGCTCCTGAATTCCTGATGGAGTAGGTGCTGTGATGAAGAGGACTGCGGATTGTGCTGTTTGTCAAGGACAAGATATAAACGATCTCGATGATTTTTTAAATGTAATGGAGCAAAACTTAAAGAAAGTGAAATTGGTTTCAGAGATGTTAGTGAAAAAGACTTTCTTTTCCCCCAAAACGTAAAAAGTTTTCCAGGCTCAATGAAAATGCACCAGATAGTATGGAACTTTGATTCCACTTTGTTAGCCGTTCGCAAACTAAGCTGTACAGATAATGTTTGTCTGTATCAAGCTGTCATTTGCGACCATGGCATGAAACACCTTGATTTTTACAACGTGGAAGACGCAGGAAAGCAAAACTTATCGGTCACACCGCTAGTTAATTCAAAAAGACAACTGAGAGAAATCGGTGAATCTTTTTGGACGACACATGAAGAACAAAGCAACATCTCTTCAAAGAAAAATAAAAACAGGACGCCAAAGAGTAATAAAAAAATGACACAAATCAAGAAATTGAAGAAGATGAAATAGTTTTTAATGTACCATATAAACCAGCAGTAAATAGTAAATATACACGCAATTCATTGGGTATAAGCAATAGTATAGATAAAAAAGTTGTAATAATGAAAGAAACTAAAGAAAAAGATGCAAAGAAGGCAAGTGTTGAAGAAAGCGTGGCATTGATCGAAGATGCTGACTTCGATAATATCTCAGATAAGTATAACATTTTCAAGAGATGGAAACAATAAATTTTCCATCGATTTAGAAAATGTTAATCCGTACTTGTTAGACTCTAGTGATGAAGAGAACCTCGATATTTTTTAATATATATAAGCAGGGATATATTTAGTTATAGTTACACGTTTTCAACGATCTCATGTTTATGGTAGTTCCGTTAACGTGGCCCAAAATTGCAATTTAAAAATATTACATTTTGAGGGCTACATTGACGGATCCTCTTAAAGTTCCTATTGCTAATTTGATTTCATAGTCTGAATTTGATGCTTATAGTAGTTACGTTTTATTTTATTTTTATTAAGAGTTTGTAAACATTTTGTTTGAGACACAAATTGTTTTTGATTGTTTTTGTGTTTTTTTAGTTATTAAGAGTTTGTAATGGTCTGCGCACACTGACAGATGGCATGGCAGAGGATTAAAATCCTCTGCCGTCCTATGCGCCAGTCTGCCCAGGCCATAATTGTTTGCTTTAGAATTAAGATCTTTTTATTTGTGCCATAACGTGTTAAATATTTCATTTAAAATTATATTAAATGTAACTTTAAAACTTTATTCTGATTTACTTACTTTTAAGTAAAACGAATGTTTAATTAGACCAAAAAACATTTAATGTGTAAATTGTTGACGTGTGTCAGCGTTTATATTAGAATTTGTTAAAAGATTATCTTATTTAAGTAAACACGTAGAATTGGCTGTAATTATTTCCATATTTGTCCGTTAATTCCTAATAAAGTTGATTAAAGAAAATTTGTTATTCTCATTTATCTGCATGATTCTAATTAATATGGTGCAAAGACTCATTCATCTGCCTTGGTCATCATTCATCTGGTTGACCAATTAATCAGCACAGTCTAAATCCTAAACCACTAGGTACAAATCTGTGCCTTTGATATATGTTATAACATTTAATGACCTGGACAAGATAACAGGTAAATTAAGAAAAAAAAGTAAAAAAAAAATTGAGCCATACCAATGAGTCAAATACACTCGGTTTCAAAGAATCACCCACATACACTTACATAATATACAAGGCTAGTCGGAAAGGGGGTACTAATCCGAAAGGGTGTTAAAGTACCCATGATAATGAATAACTTTTGTTCTACCACTTTCCTCAAAAGTCGATAGTTTAAGAGAAATAGATGTACAAAGATCTCAAAAAAAAACACTAAAATCTATCTAACACCAGTTATAATCAGCTGTGTTTACATTTCAGGTCATATTTGGGGTCATGAATCAGAAGCGCCATTTTTTGAATTCGTAACTAAAGCAGGGATGAAGAAATTTTGAAAAAACTAAAATGAAAATCATTTTGCATGTTTTTTTTTTTATCGAATTTTGAATTTTTAACACTTGCTTTAAAACCGTCATCAGTGATACTGTGGCCCGCGGATTAGTACCCCTTTTCTGACTAACCTTGTATAATCAAGCCTTTACTGTCCCACTGTTGGACACAGGGCTTTTCTCAGAATGAAAAGGACTTTTAGGTCTTAGTGTCTTAGGGGTTGACGGACTACACAGAGACACACTACTTAGAGAACATTTTAGAGCCACGGGTTTCTTACGATGTTTACAATATACTCGCAGCTTTTGAATATCGAATTCTGTGTGTTCCTGGGCATAGACATATATTATTATTTTCAACAATCAAAAATAATAAAAAATTAAATTATTATAACTATTAACAAAACCAAAATTGATTTCAAAATAAATAAATTAAACGCTCCCTTGCAAAACAACATCAAATCACTCCACTATCACATCCGCTGCTACCAACTCTGAAGCATAAATTCCAGCCGCGATTAGGCAAATAGGCAGCATAAGTGAACTAAAAATAGGCCTTATCACCGCAGAAATAGCTCAACGTAATAAGACGAGTGCTTCCCATGACTCCATTAGTGTGTATCAGGCGGTATCGAACCCGCGAGCCGAAGTATCGAACCCCGACACCTCGACATGTCCCCCAGCATCTTACGGCGTGAGATAAGTCCCATCATCTAAGAGCTAAAAGCGCTAGTAAATTGCGGCAATCAAGCTGTTTGACGTTGGTTATTGAATTCGTATGTGTGTCCTAGGCATGTCCTAGCCTTGGGAACGGTACATTCTTGTGTCTATGGTGATTTTACGATGTTATCTGGTGCTCTTTATGGTGGGAGAGATTTAACAATCGAAGTAATAAGTACTACGTACAATAACGTCCTTGGATGTAGCAAATATCTAACACAACGAAAATTAAGTATTTTCCTCTGGTTTGAACAATGCTGAGAAATAAATGTATAACTTACTTAAAAATAAGAGATACTGCTGTGTTTCATAAAATACAAAAGTCAAGAATTTTCTTCTTCTTGGAAAAGTGTTGAGCAATAAATATACCACTCACTTAAAAATAAGAGAAACGTGTGCTGCATTCCATAAAATTCCGTGTTTATGTAGACTTGTATACCACACGAAATCAAAAATAAGCAACTTTGTCTGAAATAGATACCTATTACAGAACCTTATACATCTGGTACTGCGTAACCTAAAAATCACTTTTTATTTAATAAAAAACTTCAGAATCTTTTCAATTAACACCTTCATCGTTAGCACCCGAGTCCTATCTTAGGCTATCGTAGGCTAATCCACTTAACTAAAGAAGTTTAGTTGCAGACTGCAGTATAGTCACAGGTAAGTTTCGATCAAAACAACGCGTCCGTATTCTCTTACCGCCATTTTCAATATCCTATCTATCGGCGGTTTTCCTTACTACAGATAGAAATTTGGCATTACTTCTATGGAGCTTATGTCAAATTTCTATCTCTGGTATGCGAAACCGCCGATAGATAGGTTATTGAAAACGGCCGTTAATCAGCGATCGCTGTCAGATACGCTCGCGTGAACTTAAATGCAGCGTCACTGCAACTTGATCAGTGCGTCATGAAATTACGTGAATGGCCCTACTTATCTGTCACTGCGTAACATAGAAATCTCTTTTTTTATTAATAAAACCTTCGGCTTATCTTCAAATTAACACATTTGTCCTAAGCTCCTGAATCCATTCTTGATTACCATTTGCTCATGAGGATCTGACAAAACGTGACAAACAAAAAGCTGAAAATATTAAAACAAAAAAACACTTACGTCATGAGTAGTATCCCCCTTATGTAACCGCTCCTCAGTCTCCTGCACTCGTTCGGTGATGTTCCTCGTCAGCACTCGCTTGTCGTGACTCTCGCGCACCTTGCCGTCAGGGTTGGCGACCACCAATGACGTCACCTGGACCTTAGCGCCGGCTGGGGCGACCTCCCCATTAATAATTGGGCCGATCGCTTCTGGGAATGAGAAGAGATGGATACGGATTTTATTCGATAATTGAGTACCTATAAAAAGTGGCTCCGTAGCGGCAAGTTTGCCAGGATAGTAGACAACAGCCATGAGAAAATCATTGTCTGGAATACATTAAATATTTGCTGAGTTCGTGGGGGGACGGATTGAGGATACAATTCCCCTGCGTCCCGAACCTGACACCATAATTATTATTGTCAGAAAAAAGGCAATAGGCTCGCCTATTACCGACATGGGACTAAATACAAAAGGCAAAACGTGGACCAGACTCCACGGACTTAACACTTTTGCTTACCCCTTCGGGAATTATAGACGTAAGTATATGTAAGTATGTTTGTATTATTTGCTGTCTAGATGATTCTCCGATTAAAATTAAATAAGTAAAAATCTGGATGCGAGAAGCACAAGACCGGTCGATGTGGCGATGCTTGGGGGAAACCTATGTCCAGCAGTGGACGTCTTTCGGCTGAGTGATGATGATGATGATGAATTAAAAACATTGTACGAATCATGGAAGTACTACAAAAAAAAATTGAAAAATATTTACCATCAGGTGACGCTCCGATGGCTCCACCTACTTCATTCTCGAGCGGTTCCTCGCCGATCTGCTCATCAGGTACCCGATGCTGGCAAAATAATAAACGAAATAATTAAAATATGTTCCATTACTTGTCTTGATGGGTATATACTTACAGAGAAAAATGTTGCAAGTTAGTAGGTTCAATTAATTCAAGTTAATAAAATTGATAATAATTTATCACTTTTTTTCCGTTAAGGACTAAAAGAGTGAATTTCAGAACTAAAAATCTCATTCACCTCAGTCTGTTGATAATTGGTGGTGTGCGTGTCTTCGTTAACTGAGGTAGATATCTTGGGTCCTGAGTCGCTTAGTATCCGCCCATCTTCTAATATTAATTCCCGCTTCACTCTGGTCGCGATCTGACGCGTCGTTGTGACTTCGCTTTTCTTCCGCGTTACCCATTCTTCTGCAAAGTAAAATTTAATGTTAAAAATTATTTTCAATGTTTGTATTTTTTTAAGTACCTCTTGTGGCGCGTTTTTTTTTCAGAACAAAATTGGAAGCTGCGCGCGCACACCGTCACGAAAAAGGTCTGCCACGAAAAAGGTTTACACTTAATTTTTTTATTCTAATTTATTTTTAAACATAAACCTCTTTTCTTTAAGACACCATGAAGAAGTTGTTGACATAAACCTCAAAGGTGTCTAAAGTTCTGCAAAAAAGAATACGAAAAATAGGGGCGCCACTAGACATACGTTATAAATTATTTTACTTTAAAGTAAGCTCCCTGGTAGAATGTCGAAGTACTTACTACTACTACTCACGTACTAACTTATTACTACCGCGCGTACATGATATGTTAGGTACACGCACCGTTTTTTTTATTTGTTTTTACAATTTTTATTTTAATAATTAGGTGAAAACAATACGAACCTTCTTTGGTTGTTGCTATTGTATCTCCCGGCTCGGCCTGTAACAAGAAAAAAAACATTATAATGACGAAAACCATTGAACACGAATGCTGGTTATTATTGCTTACAGCGCCATCTCTTACCGAGTAGCTAAACTTATACAAGTCGTAGTTAGTATGGTTAGGTGGGTCTGCCATGAACTGTAGTAGTACCCGCGGCCGTCGCTTGATGGCGCCATGTTCACTTAATGTGAAGACTGTTACCATTAAAAATCATAAAATCAACACTTTTCCGCGGAAAATTGCACTACACTAAAATCAGTCACAGTCTATTTCTATTGTTTATTCACCATTTTTAACTATCCACACAATTTTCACGTGTAAATAAGTGATGTTTGAAAAACATTACGATTTACCTGTACACAAGCAATAACACTATCAACTAAAATATACTAGGTGCTTATAACTATTCACGTGTAATAACTGAAGTAGCGAATACCGTGTATTCTAGCGCCGTGTTAATAATCGACTGAAGGAAAATCAAGGCTTAGCTGTAATTTAATTAATGAGCCGTGGATTAACATTTTCTTTTGGCACACAATGCTGTAGTAACGCGATGAGTATTCCGTCCGTACGCCTTTACTTCCGTTGGGGCGACGCGATATATTGAACTCTTCATACAATAAAATATTAAAAGGACTCCTAAAATAATTTTCCGAGGAAAATTACAAAATTTTCATTGCTAATAATTTGTCTTTTAATAACTGCGAGTTTAGACTACACATACAAACAATAATAAAATTAAGAGCATTTTTTTAATTACCGCATAAGAAATTGATTCCGTTTTTCTCTAAACATTTTTTCTGCTCACCAATTTTCTAAAGCCCAACGAAGCGTGCCTAACCAAATCATAGAAGCTCTCAAGTACATCACATACCTACTCGAGCCCTATCCCCTATTTGAATTTCACGGCAGGTCTATTTTTCAAGAGTTACCTGCCTACGTTAGTAACGGTCTGTGAGGCACGGTCTATTCAAAGTTACATAGTCTATGGATCACATTGATTATAAACGACACGGAAAGTTTTTCCATTTGTGTACTCCGTCGGGGGACGTAGAAAATGTTGCACGTGACTGCAAAAGTTATTAGCTCGCCGAACGCGACTGTTATCGTCAAGAAAAATATAAAGATAGGTAGTTACATTGTTTGTAGAATACTTATCAATACTTTATCGGTTGACAAGTTTGTATAAATTTCACAATGGCAGCGTAAAATATTGATGTTTTGTTGTTTTATTGCGTTTTAACACGAGTACATCCGAGTGTTGTAAAAATATATTTGAGAAATATACGTCCGTTCTTGCTCGATTTGGCGGGGACGGTTCCGTGCCTCCGGATGTTTAAATCAACTAAGCGTAATTCAGTCAGTCATTCATCATCATATGAGTCCATTGACGTCCACTATGCTACCCAAGGGCTTTCTCGTCATCAAGATTGTAAAAAAAAATTGCCTTTATGTTCACGCTTGGACAACGAATTGGTAATGATTACAATTCGTGATCTTCTTCTTCTTTCGTATAGGCATAAGGTATCATCATAAGCAAAAATAGCTTATGCCGTGGTGAAAAGACTTGCCAAGCAGCAAGGTAGGTAGCGGGGCAGACTGCCTAAAGTGCGCCGAACGTACTCAAGTATCGTCACTAAAGGCTCTTTTAATGCACCCAATTCGTGATAATACCACGCATATATTATACGTACATTTGCAACAAAAATCATAACTAATCACTCCTTTTAGCACATCAAAAAAAGTCCCAAAGAGCTCCACTCAAATTCAATTACATATTCATTTTGATAACATCAAAAAGATTCTCGTACCATTGACCCGCTACGTACAAAACGTTCCGATTGACAAATTGTTACGTTACAATGATATATGGCAACATTGGCCACTTTTAATGTCCAATATAACTTGGCAGACGACGAAATGTGGAACTAAATTCAAATGTACGGAATTTGACGTATTATTGACATTTTCCTTAGCAAGCAGCGCCTTCGTGAACTGTCAAGTTAAACTGGGCACGTCTATAGACGTATACTTGTCGATTGTATCGCGTCTTCACTACTCTATTGAGGATAATGGATGGATGTGCACTTTAATGATCACAGAGACGTTTGTGTTAGTTTTTATGACATGTTTATCGTTTGTTAATAGTATGTTATTTTGAACTAATATTTAGTCGTTGAGTCAACATTAAAAGTAAGCGATGATTGCTCTAAGTTTCAATATTGTTTTATGAATGAAATTGGCAAGTCCAATTGTTTGTAACAAATTACGTCAGAGATCTGAATTGTAAATAATGATATTGTGTATTTATGATACATTTAGGGCTGGTTTTTCAATCGTCAGATAACTTTTATCTAGGGAATAAGTTTGACATTTTGACAGCTTTTGTATAGAAAATATGTCAAACCGTCACATTTATTTCTCAGATAAAACTTAACTGACGATTGAAAAATCAGCCCTTAGACAAACAATTAAATCACAAGATAATTAATTTTGTAATATTAGTCTAAAATATTCTTCGACTTTTGCTGTTGATTGTACAAAGTGACACGTGTCAAGCAAAATCTATCAATTTTACATAATTTCAGTCTTCTAAATGACATGCAGTGCATCTCGTATTGTTAAGTTCTCGTTCCGTTAACTTAATTTAATGCCTACTTAAAAGTTTTGTTTAGAATGCCATAACTGCAACTTAATATCCAAATCAGAGCAGCACAATAACTGCTCATTGCTCATCCTCTTGACAGGATCTTATAGTACCATTTTCAATACCCAAGATGAGAGAGCCCACTATCTTATATTACGAAGAATCATTCAGAGTGCCTGTACCTACTTCTAAGAAAAAAGTATCCTAACCTCCGGTTTCTGAATTAAGAATTCTAGGATAAGCAATACTTAGTAATATTTGAGTACGGAGTTGTCAAAAAAATTATAGATTAACAAGCATTTTTTTTGACAACTCCGTACTCTAATATTATTATATTGCTTATCCTAGAATTCTTAACTCAGCAACCGGAGGCAGGGCCGTCTTTAACCTATTCGAGGCCCTGGGCACATTAGGATAATGGGGCCCCAATGACCTGGACAGAACACTATTTTGTTACAATAGACAAAGAAATTAGATAAGCAAAGTTCTAGGTTTATTTTTATTTCTTTAAAGTCACATAAAATGCATAGATACTTTCTGGATTAATATAATCCACAAAAGAGAGTAGAGTAGCTTCGCACATGCAAAAGCTAATATAAGCAAGTAGGTCAGTACTGTAGTCAGTCATTATGGTTTGATTTTTTCGAAATTAAATGTTTTTTCGGTAATAAATATAGGTTATCGTTTGGTGACGTATCGTATCTGACCGGAGGTAAGTCCTATAAAATAATAAAACTCTGGTTACAAAGGTATATCCATGAAGGTTAATTAAATAATCTAAATGTACCTAAGTACCTAACGGTCTAAGAATGATGATTGACATTTGCCAAGCCATCTTTGTCACATCATGTGTGATTCATCACAACTACTCACATTACTCAGTACCTACCGGCTTGACGTGGCCTGTCGATTGCCAATCAATCGTCATGAGCTCTGACATCAGGTGAAACACCTGAGCTGACCTCGTAATTGATTAAACGTAATAATTATATGCATAGCACCGTTTCTTATGTGCCATAATAATATTCAACATCATTTTTTTTCTTCATTTCTATTTCCACTCCGTCTAGAGAAGACGGACGGTTTGGCCGGCCATACACGGGCAGCTTGAAGCAGTCAGGATCGACTGCTTTAAGCTGCAACTGCATAGTAAACTACAGCCTTCTACGAACGTACATACACGAAACAACTCGAGCAGTTGCAACTGCTTCGGGCGGTTGGCGGCACGGCGTGCGGTCAAGCAGTCGCCAGGCATACACTGACTGCTCAAGCGGTCCGTGTATGTTTATCACTGGCTAGCTGCTCGAGCTGCCCGTGTATGACCGGCCTTTGTCTGATTCTTTCCAACTAAAACCGTGGTCGTCCCCAGCACAAAAGAGTGCTCAGTTAGGAATTTTCAGTAGAACACGCGCACATACACCGGTGGTCTTGTGCTTCACCCTTAGCACGTTTTGGGGAAACTAATTCAACATCAGCCTACCATTTTCCGAGCTATGTTGGGATCGGCTCCCTGTCTTGCCCACTGTGCCTCAATTGTACCTTCATGGTGCGACTACCCTTTGACCTCTACAAATCCCGCAACCCAATTAGTGGGGCGCGCCAGTTGCGGTTGTTAGAGTTTTGGACATAATCATAATAATTATTAGTACATTGTTACCCTAGGCGTGAAAGTAACTCATTTGGAAAGTAACTCGGATTGTCGCTTTCCCGCCTACTATTCAGCCATTATTTTTCATTTTCATCATTGAGTAAATGGTAAATATTTTGCCCAAATCTATGGTATTTTGAAGTAATTGTTGAAACTAAATTATAATAAAGTCATTTAAAAAAATATATTCTTCAATCAATACTTAGCTTTATGTTATTACAATTTTACATCGCGCTGTAATTGAGTGGCTGTATAGAAAGTTGGAACAGGGTTCAATAGAAATGTGAAAATAGAACTAGTTTTTTTTTAATAATTTGAGAGCTGTCAGTTGAAAACGATTCTCCCTAGGGCTGAAAAGTATTACTTTCAACCCGCTCCTCAGGCAACTTCAGACCTACTTTCCGAGTATGAGTAATGAAAAACATTTTTTGGACCAATTAAATTAAAAAATCTAACTACCTTAAAGCTTCTCCACGGTCAACTATGGCAAGCTCGGCTTAACCTTTCAGATCATAAGTCCTAATGAAGTAAAATACTTAAGTCATAACTAAGTACCTATCTAAACCTAAACGTGATTAAAACCAAGTTTACCATTAATTGACGCGTAAACCGTTACTAATGATTCCATATGCACGTGTCCAAAGCCTCATAAATTTTCACAAACACCTACTAATAACCCTACATCAGTTAAAAAACCCGCTACTTAACACTACATATCTAACAGGCAATTAATTACAATGTAATCGGTGTCCCATCGCCACATAAACAAATTAACACATTAGTAGGTGTCACCGCTGGAGGCCGCGCCCTTGTCATGCGCACCGCAGCGCGACGACCGAGGCCGGTGCAATCCGGTGCACATTGTGATGCGCCCGCGCCGTGCACCGTGCACCGCATTGTTCGGTGCTCGCTCTTAATTCGGTCATGGCCTTTGCACCCGCTTTTGTAAGATAATTGCGTGTACGAAATTGATACGGCTGTTTTGCTATTTGGTTTAATTATACAGAGTGTTAACGAATTCGTGTAATTCCTTCAAACCGCGTGATCTACTGGTGAAACTGATTGACCCTGCACAGGTTTTATTCAAAATCAACAAAACAAATTTTCAAAAAATGTCCCATGGTATTCTGTATCTGAGTAATTTTAGCGTCCCAAGTTAATTGATTGCGTGGAGCGATATCGCGCTAGTCGTGCCCGTCAGCTGTGCCGCCGTGCCTTCATTCATTTATGAATGGCATCGAAATTTTGTACCACATAAAAATTTTATTCGAGAAAAAATAGTTTATTTTCATTTTTAATCAATCTAAATCCCGTGCGGGGTCTATACCATTAATAGATCATATGGTTTGAAGGTATTACACGAATTCGTTTACACCTGTATATTTGACAAAAAAAAACTTCTATTCTAGTTCTAAAATATCTTGTTTATAAATTTTTCTAGCGAGGGTATCTTAATTTGTGAACTACTCTGTGAAGTACATATCGACTTGAACGGATACATATACATTGTGGATATTTTAAGCGTTATGATTATAATTATGTCTCTACTATTGATCGTGTGTTCAATAAAATTAAAGTACAAGGCTGCTCAGGATCAGGAGGCCGTTCATTTAGCCTTGGATGTATGTACACATTTCATTGAACTTATACTAAATAAGCGAATATGTATGTTTTTAGAAATACTATTATGGTTATTGGCACCTTTACCTTTAAAACACGTTTTTTTTATTTGAAACCTGTCTTATTTATTATTTTAATGGCTCGTTTAATACCAAAATAGGCAAATAAATCCATATTAAACTTAGAGTTATGTGCGGTAATACCCAAGTCGTCCGTAAAAAATTAAATCAGAGAAAAAAAAATCTATCTAACATAATCAGTGAAACAAAAAGAAAACAAACCGGATCGTTTTAAAGGCCTACCAACTTAGGGGCCGTCCATTAATCAGGTGGTGTTTTTTTTAACCATTTTTTAACCCGCCCTCCCCATTGGTGATACGTGGTGAGATTTAAGACTACCCCCCTCCCCCACCCAAAATCACGTGTATTTTTAGTACCTAAAAAGAACCTGAAATTTTTTAGAATATTATCTTTTAGGCATAAAGTATAATCTAATTTCATTCTGAAATTAAGGACCATGATAAAAATGTCTCAACAGAAAGGTTCCAGGTTGTTTATGACTGGCATAAAAATTTTCGCTTTTCGGTTTAGTAATCGCGCGTTTGACGAAAAAATTACTTACTTACCCCCCCCCCCCCCTCCCCCCTTGTGATATTTCGTGATTTTTGCCAAACCCCCTCCCCCCCCTTTCGAGCCTCACGTGATTAATGGACGGCCCCTTACCAATAAGTTTAAAACCTCAAGCACGGTAATTATAGACACAATAGATAAGACAATTAAGTGTCGTCCTGGGACGACGGGCGGTACGCAACCGGTTAATAACTAACTTTACCAACTAGCTATCGAGAGAGCAAACAGATGCTTATTTTATAGACTGGGTTATTAAACAATATTTCTGCAGTTGTACTTAGACAATTTCAATTTTCTCTTTCTTTCTTTCTTTTTATTAAACGTTGCCCCACACTAAGATTTCTCTTGTATCGTGGGTGCGTTTACAGACAAAAATCTCACAAACAAACGCCCAGACCCGAAACAACCATCTGTAGGCCATACAAATTTTTGTTCCGTGTGGGAGTCGAACCCACGACCCGTAGCGCAGAAGCCGATCGCTTAGCCACTGCACCAAACGTGTCGTCAACATTTTGTTTACACGAATTCGTGTAATTCCTTCAAACCGCGTGATCTACTGGTGACACTGATTGACCCTGCATAGGTTTCTTTCAGAATCAACAAAAAAATATTTTCAAAAAATGAACCATTGTATTCTGTATCTGAGTAATTTTAGCGTCCCGAGTTAACTGACTGCGTAGAGCGATATCGCGCTAGTCGTGCCCATCAACTGTGTCGCCATGCCTTCATTCATTTATGCATGGCATCGAAATTTTCTATTACAAAAAAAAATCTTTGGGACAAATAAGTTTATTTTTATTTTTAATCAATCTTAATCCCTCGTCGAGGAGCTCGTGGCTAAATAATTACAGCCGCATAGACCGATCTTCCGGGTTAAGCCACGCTTGCCGAGGTTGGTCTGTGGATGGGTGACCATTTACCATAGCGAGTTTCCTCCGTGCCTCGGAAAGCACGTAAAGCCGTTGGTCCCGGCTGCCATTTGTAGATCTTTGACAGTCGTTACTGTTGGTCAGAAGCCAGAAAGTCTGACAACCAGTCTTACCAAGTGTAGTGTGGTGATCATGCCTTCGCCCATATATTTAAGGTATTCCTGATTATTGTTAGTATAATACAAACCTTATACCAACATAGACGTGTATTATTACTCCCGTCCTTACATGGCGACCCTGCCAGAGCAAGCGATGTGCGCGCTTGTCTAATAATATTTTTTATAAAAACGTTTTAGAGCTTAAAATATTGTTATTGAGCATATCGTAACTAAGAGGACTAGTAAAGACATCAAAATGAGGAGAAAAAAGAGGAAAAAGAAAACCACGATGAGTGACTTCGAAGGGAGACAGACAAAAGCTAAAAATACCTATAGCCATAAGTTGGTGTAGCAAGAGGACAAGGTCAAGGAAAAAAAAGTACTTTAAAGAAGAAAGAAAGAAAAGAAGGGAAAAAAAGTACTTTCTTCTGGTAAATACTTCGATGCAAGTGATGACAACATTCTACCAGAAAAACTTAATTTTTATAGTGACAAGAAAGTGAAAGCCAGTGTTAATTGTGCAAAGTGTAAAACTAAAGTAGTGTAGTAGTACTAAGTGCAATGTAGTAGGTAGATGACGACGGTTTTTAAAATGTTAGAGATAATCATTGGGTATGACTTGATAAGTAGCAAGTATTATTATAAAATTGTGAAAGAATAGGAATTAAAAAAAAAAACCCTTTCGTGATATCTCGAACTTATTTTAGAGATAACAAACATCTTAAATTATTTGAAATAGGATATTTGTTTTGTTAGAACTTTATTACGAATTAATTCCACTAAGGTTGTTTAACATTCCAAAGCGCTGGTCACTTGACACTAGTGTCATATTGCTTACTGCATATAGGGAAGTTATGCGTTACCATTTCCAATAAGGAGATGTGTTTATGTAGGTGGCATAATTGATTTTGCTTAAAATATTATGATATACTATTCAGAACTATGTAGGAAAATGAAATTAATTTGTTGTTAAATATAACTGTAAACAAATGGTCTGATCAACCACGAGTTGATTATATTATGTATACAGAATAATTTTGTAGGAATTATGTCTTTGATACGACGATAAGAATGCGATGTGGATGTGACATGTTTCGACGAACGATTGAATAATATATAAATAATAACCCAATATCTCGATCATTATCAACGCGAGTCGTTTTAGTGAGAGAATGGGATTATAAATAAAGTATATTAAGTAATAAAAATGAATTATTATAAAGTATGCACACATACTAAAATATAAATATATTAAGAATATGAAGAAAAATTAAACAATAAATAAAAAACCTATGAATAATTGTTTATAGAAAATAAACACTGTTGTCTGCAATGGTCCAGTGAATATTAGAAAAAACGGACACAACCCAGGACTTTGACATAGCATCCCATGAGAGATAGCTAAGATACTCGGACTTGACAAAATAATGAATTATTGTTTAATCCTTAGTTTTATTATGAATGTAATCTTATAATTATACCTAGATACTTATAAAAAAAACATGTAATCATTTTTTTTTATTCTTTTTGCGGTGGAGGTGTAGTGTGGTGATCATGCCTTCGCCCATATATTCAAGGTATTCCTGATTATTGTTAGTATAATACAAACCTTATACCAACATAGACGTGTATTATTACTCCCGTCCTTACACAAGAGTATCGTATTACCCAGTTACTGGGTTGTGGAGGTCTGATAGGCAGTCGCTCCATGTAAAATACTGATATTCAGCTGCATCCGGTTCGACTGGAAGCCGACCCCAACATAGTTGGGAAAAGGCTAGGCAGATGATGATGATGATGATGAGATAAGACAATTAAGTGTCGTCCTGGGACGACGGGCGGTACGCAACCGGTTAATAACTAACTTTACCAAATAGCTATCGACAGAGAAAATAGATGCTTATTTCATAGACTGGGTTATTAACCAATATTTCTGCAGTTGTACTTAGACAATTTCAATTTTCTCTTTCTTTCTTTCTTTTTATTAAACGTTGCCCCACATTAAGATTTATCTTGTATCGTGGGTGCGTTTACAGACACAAATCTCACAAACAAACGCCCAGACCCGAAACAACCATCTGTAGGCCATACAAATTTTTGTTCCGTGTGGGAATCGAACCCACGACCCGTAGCGCAGAAGCCAATCGCTTAGCCACTGCACCAAACGTGTCGTCAACATTTTGTTTATGCTAACTATACAGGGTGTAAACGAATTCGTGTAATTCCTTCAAACCGCGTGATCTACTGGTGACACTGATTGACCCTGCATAGGTTTTTTTCAGAATCAACAAAAAAATATTTTCAAAAAATGAACCATTGTATTCTGTATCTGAGTAATTTTAGCGTCACAAGTTAACTGACTGCGTAGAGCGATATCGCGCTAGTCGTGCCCATCAGCTGTGTCGACATGCCTTCATTCATTTATGCATGGCATCGAAATTTTGTATAACATAAAAAAAAATTGGGAAAATTAAGTTTTTAATCTTTTCATTTTTTATCAATCTAAATCCCGTGCGGGGTCAATCTTCACTAAGTCAAATCATGTGGTTTGAAGGAATTACACGAATTCGTTATACCCTGTACACACCCACACGCACTGAATTCGGATAAAGTATTAATTTGATCTATGTACAAGTATCTATTTGTTAAAATGAAAACGAAAACCCTTCCCAGCAAAATATATTTCAAGAATTTTACAAGGGTAGCGTCTATTTTACGAAGTGAATGGGAATTTTCGTATTCACGGCTAAGAATACTAAATAATAGGATTTATAACCTCCTACTGCTTATTGGAACATTTCAGGTTGCATTCAAGGTTTCTCATTAAATATAAATCCTGTTTTTTTTTCTTTAATGCACGCCTTTAACCTTTCAGAAGTTATTATGTTTATTGGAAACAAGTTCGTTCAACTTGTTCAATTAATAAAATCTCAGTACTGCAGTGTAATGACCTACAGTAGGTATTGGTTGATGCATAAAGGCACACACCTTGATTTATGGTCACGATTTCGTGAAGATTATTCGGCAAATAAATTGCTATAGCCGAAAATATTTAAAGCTAAACTAAACGTAAACCGTATTCCGATATATACAAGATGTAGCATAAATAAGGGCACAACTACTTGAGGGGTCACTGTACTCATCATTATGGACAACTTTTACAATGGGACTAAACACGAAATCGCAAAAAAAATAACTGTTCCCCACATTACCTAATGTTCGCTTAACTCGTCAAAATGTAGGGAACAGCAGTTTTTTTTTTTGCGATTTCATGTTTGGTCCCATAGTAAAAGTTGTTCATAATGATGAGTACAGTAACCCCTTAAGAGGTTGTGCCCTTATTTATGTTATACCTTGTATATATTACCGATTCTCGCTAAATTTGGTCATCTTTTCTCTTGTCAAGGGGCTCGTGGCTAATTAACAACCACGCAGATCATACGATTTGCAAGGTTAAGCTGAGCTTGCCACCACATCGAGACTCCTTCGTGCCTTGGATAGCACGTTAAGCCGCCGCACTATGGAAAATATAGGTGCTTTGCTGATCAAAAATACTTTTTCTGAATGATGCAAATTAGACATAATCTTGGTCTTATTTTTTAGATAAGGAGTCATTCTTTCATATTTTAATTGTTTTTCAATAACTTGTCACGTAAAATATTGCGTAAAAACGTTAATTTCCGACACTTAGAAATTTCTGTTAAATATACCTTAAAAATCATAGACTTACAGAGTCGAATTTTGGTTGTTTCTTTAAAGAACCTCATATAGTGTTACATACCATTCGAAAGGTTGTTTATTATAGATCTAAAAACAGTAGTTTTTATTTAATTATGTGAAGTAATATTTTTGCTATAAATATTTTCGTCAAAGATGGAAAAAAATTAAATTCTTAAATTTCGTCGAGACTTTTGACGGTTAGCTACACTTGCCTACATTCTGAATTTGGTATTACTACGTTCATCGGATACCTAATAATGTTTTAGTAAAGAATCAGCTGCGCATTTTTGCGCGTTCAGAAGTTATGAAGTAATATGTGGCAGAGGTGCCAAAATGCATAATTGTGGCAAATTGATAGATAAAAGTTTTTTTTTGTCTTTGGTCAAATATCTGTGGTTTTAATATACATTATCGGCGTATATATGATTTTGCACACGCTCTACGTGAGAATAAAGAAATCTATGATAAAAGTCGGTACATGATGCACACTAAACTCATTTGTTTTTCCTTTATAAAGTGAAGCACAAAAAATGTTTCATTATATTAATTATTTGCAATCCGCAATTAGTACAACTATAACAATGAACTAATTCAGTTGCTTGAGGTGTGAAATAATACTTTTCTATATTGAAAACGATAAGATTGTGCCCGCTCTGTCTACGTTTTTACGTGAAAATCGTCATGTTCCATCTGAAAATATTGAATTTATTGTTTGTGCCATCCAGAAGAAATTATTACTGCAGTTCACTATCTAAAGCTAAGTGTAAATATTAAAATAATAAGAAAAAATAAAAAAATATTTTACTTATAGTAGTAAAAATTTAAATAAAAATATTGTAAAATGTGCCAAAATATATTTTATTTTTAATTTATTCTGTATTATTTAGTTGTCCTGATATTTAAAAAGAATTAAAATATCATATTGAAGTCAAACTCATTCATTTGAATAAAGTTTTTACGGATTCTTAAAATAAAGAGCGAGTAAAACCACGACCTACCACTAGTTCATATTAAAAGTACTATTAGTAAAATTCTTATACTATGTTCTATATGTGTGCAAAATTTGAAGTTACTATGACTGAAAATAAAAAAGTTACAGATTTTTAATCAGCAAAGCACCTATATTTTCCATAGTGCGCCGGTCCCGGGTGTCATACGAATACCTATGACTGTCTTTAAGGGTAGTTAGAAGCCCGACAGTCTGATAACCTGTTTAACCTTGTAGTATCACCTTCATGATCGTCATCTTCACCGACTGGCCATTTTTATATTTGATATTTTTTTTGGTGTAAAACAATCCAAAGTCAAGTCCGCATTTTAAATTACTATCTGTCATGAAGGTGATACTACAACCTTAGGATGTCTGCATTGCCCAGTAACTGGGTTGCGGAGGTCAGATGGCAGTCTCTCCGTGTAAAATACTGAAATTCAGCCGCATCTGGGAGTCTACTCCCTAAGCACGAAGTCCGTGGTTTCGACGTTAGTTACGAGCGTTTCCTACTCCTTATCACCTGCCGACATACGATTATTTCGGGGCCCGAACTAGGAATGAATAACAACACGATTTGACAGCTGTCCCTACTACCGATGTGTTTTTGCCCGTCCGGAAAGTTGAACTTGACACTTGTTTTGTTCACTCCTACGTTTCGAGCTACTTTCGGACGGGCGACTAACTTCGTTGACGGACTTAGGGAGCAGGCCCCCTGGTTAGATTGAAGCTGACCCTAACATTGTTGGGAATAGGCTACGCAGAACACTTTTCTCCGCTTCTCTTACGCCGGGGATGTAGCAGAAGACTTTTCTACTAAAGTGGCTAACAGACATGCAAGTTAACTCGCGTACAAATTATGGCTCGACGACTGTTTTCGCATGTGTGTCAGCCTGAATACACGTACTCCAAAACCGCTGAGTAAGCTTGTCAGCTTTCCGAGTCTGATGTCCAATCCGATAATCGGATCGGAAGCGATCGGATGTGTGTCGACTGTTCATTAGCTCGTCGGCTCGTACGGCTGTCACCATCGCAAGCCGCTTTAACAATTTATCTTTAATTTTGAAGTAAAACAAAACTTCGTTTGTTGATGACGTCACGAAGTAGTACGAGTAAGCTTGTCCGTTTGTCACGAACGCGAGCCGAATAAGATGAGTAAAGGTACAAGTCCGAGACGGGCTGCAAACTGCAGACTGCAACCGCAGACCGCAAGTTACATTGGTTTGTATGAACTAGTGTCGCTTGTCTGCTGCTGTCATCTGTGGTTGCAGTTTGCGGTCGCCGTTGGAATACTACCTTTATGTTGTGCATCTTAAAGGTGTTATTCGGACGGCGAGGTGCAATCTGCAGTTTGCAGCCCGTCTCGGACTTGTACCTTAAATAGTAAGACCGGCAGCACATTATAAAAAACCATCAGAAAATTTCTGACGCTTGCGCAAAGGCACTCTGCGCATATATTTTGTATTAGAGCCGGCTACCGGATCCGGCAAATTCTAAGAGCGTGCGGGGGGGTCTAGTAGGTACAAAATTTTTGAGCAAGTCAGGCGTCATATATTTTCTGACCGAAATTTCTGATAAATGCGCCGAGCTTAAGCCATGCTTAAACATCGATCTTTAAGTACATACATACGTCTATCACCCACTTCCTGAGCAATAATAGATAACAACATACTGGCGATCCAGTCGCCAGGCGTCGTGATTATAGCGATATTTTCCAACACCGGTCAATGCAGCGCTCTACAAAAGGAGACTAGCATTCCGAAGATTACTGTGAAACCGACTCCCTATCTACCTTTATCCAACTCTAATAACTATACTTGATACCACAAAATTGTTTTCACCGTTGTCCTAGTGACTTGTAGGGTGAGAGGTGCAAAAAACGGCCCTTGTTTCTCGCGTAGTGCTTGGGGCTATCGCAGCTATCTCGCTCGGCCATCAATTCGGACATACGCCTCTCCGAAACAATGTGGTGTTTAGGACTCCACGTACAATACAATATTTAGACTGCCGCTAATGGTGAGTATCGCCTTGTAAATAGGGCTGCTAGCTTTGAAAACGCTAGCGTATTTTAAATTTATTAATTGTGTTGTACTTTTTTTCTGTTTTTTTGCGCAATGATTAATTATAATGATTTTTAAACGGTAGCGATTATGTAAGTACCTCAAAATTTACAAAATAATAAAATATGCTACATTTCAAATACATTCTTATTCTTATCCTTAAACCGACAGAAGTGGAAAGAGGGTAAGCAGGCCTTTGCCCTACAATGGGACGATCATGGCTGAATAATAAATAATCTTATTCTTTATTGTTCATAATAAACTCACGGTAAAAAGTGGGATGGTCTCCAAAATCAGCGTATTTGGTTGACCTCTCTGGTGCATTTTATATTGATACTAGCTTTGCCTGCAGCTTCGCTTGCGTGAAATTTTGAACCCGTTAAGTGACGATTTTCCATACAAACTTTCATCCCCTATTTAACTCCCTTAGGGGTTGAATTTCGAAAAATCCTTCCTTATTCCTTGTCTACATTATAAAGGGAACCTCTGTGCAAAATTTCAGCTTTCTAGGTCCAAGGGTTTGGGCTGGGCGTTGATGAGTCAGTCAGTCAGTCAGGACTTTTCTTTTTATTTATATAGGTAATTTTACCACAAACATAAGTTATTTGGGCTTAATTTACACTCTCCTGAGGCTGTTTTGTAACAAATAAAATGTTTAACATGATAACATAACATCACGCCTTGTATTGCCCGAAGGGTTGGGCAGAGGTGTATAGTACACCCACGTTTCGCCGTTATGTTTAAGTCCCATGTAATAGGGGGCGAGCCTAGCCATCGACGAGCACAAATCCAGAATCGGGCTGCTGCTGAGAAATTCCACATGGAAAAACCCAATAACACTTTGCCCGACCTGGGGATCGAACCCAGGACCTTACGCTCAGCAGGCGCGCTTGCGACCGCTAGACCGACGAGGCAGTCATACATATTTTATACACCTTTCGCTGACTGTACATTTGTTTCAAAATCTGTGAATGCAGATAGAAATTATTCCAAAAGTTAAGGGTAGTCTCATAAGAACGTTTTCCTGTAGCTAAAATGGTTAACGTAACCCTTCATGCCCCATCTCAAATTACCACCCATTTGGTCATTGCACGGCTACACAAAACGATTTAGCAAGTTGTCTAACCACGTTTTCAAAAATATATTATGGTAAATATTTATTCGTTTTTGTGAAGTCTGTATTATATTTTGTGAAAAAGTTTTTTTAATTGCCTTAATTAAAACATGGCTAGACCAACTAAAGACGCTGCTCATTAGATCTTCGCCGAATTTAAATGAGACCATATCGGGAAACATTGTTACAAAAAAAAAGAAGCTCCAAATCGGTGCAAATACGTAGGAGCTAAAATACGACCGAAAATACATTAAAAAAATGGAGGTATATACGAATTCGGCAGGTATAAAGTTTTTTTTTGTGGTATTTTATATTTTTTTCTTAAAGATTATGCTATTGTAAGAAATTAGTTTGAATATTTCTGTCAAACTAAAATGGTTTTAAGTTGACAGAGGCGAGGTGTATCAGCATGTTTAATCTTTACTTCCCTAGATGGCGTTGGCATCGAATTAGATCGCGCTATGGTTTCGTTACCGGGCGTTTGTTAAATAAAATTCTATACACCTTATCCGTTATTTTAAAACCTTAATAACTAATAACAGTTTTTGGTGAGTCTTATCACTTTGACGAGACTTTGATTTGGTATCTAGCGATGGGTCGTTGAAGGTTTTTCCGTCAACGAAACGTTAACGTTGAATTGCGTTTGTCAACTAGTTGATCAACTAGTTAATTTCGTCAACGAGTTAACGTGTTACGAACGTCAACTTGCATGAACGATAAACGCCTAAACGCTTTTATTAACGTATGCTGTTGTAATGTTAATTTACAAACAATTTGATGCAGTTTACCTAATGAAATTGGATAACATTTTATGATGACTTTACCTACTACCTACGAAACGTTTCATTCCGCGCAGGAATATGATCATTTAATTAAATTTAAAGAATTAATAATATTACATTATTAATTCTTACTTTACGTTTAGGTACTTTCTTTAAAAAATAATGACATTGATCAAATTACTAAATAAATATAAAATCTTGTATTCTTTATTTAGAGTTCAAATTCTTGTCATGACTATCGCGTCGTAGCGGGAGTTTTATTCTTAAAGAAATATAATTTACGTACGTTGAAAATAACAAAACGTTGACCGTGTACAAATCAACTCGTTGAATTCGTCAAACGATGAAACGAGTTGAATTCATAAACGTCGTTGTCTCGTAACTCGTTGACGAATTCAACGAGTTGATTTGTACACGGTCAACGTTAATTCCGTTAAAGAGACATCAACGTTGATTCAACTAGTTCGTTGATTCAACGCCCATCGCTATTGGTATCATTCTTTTTGCATTTTTTTAAAATTTACGCTCTTGTAGAAAAAGAAACCTACGCGGTACCGCGGTAGTTATTGTTAAATTTAATTATATTTTAAACTTTTGTAAGTGATTATGTCACGGAGTAGGTTGAAGAGTTTTAATTTTAATTTCTTTTACAACATCTTGAGTTAGAGAGTTAGTTTTTAGCCATATTGAGGTTAAAAAGTTGACACATTGATTAAAATTGACATTCAGAAACTTTTTTTATATTGAAGACTGAACCGAACGTAGGTATTTTACCCATTCCGTCGAATCTTTGAAGAAAAGAGGTTAAAAAGATGCCAAGCGCATTCGTGTATAATGTAATAAATCACTATAAAGGGTTTTCGCCCCGGATACCCGGAACCGGGAATTTGGGGATTTTAGGACCCGGGAATCATTCGGCTAAATAATTACAGCCGCATAGACCGATCTTCCGGATTAAGCCACGCTTGCCGAGGTTGGTCTGTGGATGGGTGACCATTTACCGTAGCGAGTTTCCTCCGTGCCTCGGGAAGCACGTAAAGCCGTTGGTACCGGCTGTCATTTGTAGATCTTTGACAGTCGTTACTGTTGGTCAGAAGCCAGAAAGTCTGACAACCAGTCTTACCAAGAGTATCGTATTACCCAGTTACTGGGTTGTGGAGGTCTGATAGGCAGTCGCTCCATGTAAAATACTGATATTCAGCTGCATCCGGTTCGACTGGAAGCCGACCCCAACATAGTTGGGAAAAGGCTAGGCAGATGATGATGAATCATTCGGCGGGAATCCCGGGTACCCGGGAATTATTTAAAATGAAGAAATGATGATGAAAAATGAAGGGTCTACACGCTTCTGAAGATTTTAGAGCATTTTCTGTCTCTCTCGCGTGAAACGGACATTGTACTGCGTTGTGTGAACTTAAAATGGGGTAAATGTATCGTGATGTCAGCACAAAGTCCTGTTGTCTCTGTTTAGTAAACAAATTCTAAACGCTTGTTTTTTTTCGTAAATGTTTTTTTTTTTTTTAAAAAAAACGTTGCCCCACACTAAGCTTTATCTTGTATCGTGGGTGCGTTTACAGACACAAATCTCACAAACAAACGCCCAGACCCGAAACAACCATCTGTAGGCCATACAAATGTTTGTTCCGTGTGGGAATCGAACCCACGACCCGTAGCGCAGAAGCCAATCGCTTAGCCACTGCACCAAACGTGCCGTCAAATTTGTAGAAACTGTTCACAATGCTTATCTTTTGTGTAATAGTTTCGAGATTAATAATGAAAATATACAGGATAGCTTTTGCCTGCGGCTTCGCTTGCGTTAATTTATGGATCCCTAATTTTTTGATCCCAAAATATAGCCTATAGCACTCAGGGATAACGTAGCTTCCTACTGGTGAAAGAATTTTTGAAATCGGATGTGTAGTTTCGGAGATTACCTCCTACATACAAACAAACAAACAAACAAATTCTACCTCTTTATAATATTAGTATAGATATAGATTAATTTGTGTTCCGTATTTTTATTTCGAAAAGAAGGTGTCTAAATAAGCCTATTTTTATATTTATCTCGATTTTAACCAACCAGAAATATTTAGGTTTGTAATTTTAGGGACCAGAGCGATCAATAATAATTTTTATTTTCGAGATTGAGCCAAGTACAATTTAGTGTAGACATGTGGCGAATCAAGGCGACTCAATTAAAAAAAAATAGTTTTTCACCTGCAAACTTTTGAATAATAGTGAGAAATACATGAACAAAATCGAGGTCCTTTTTGTTTTTTGTTACAAAAATGTTCTCTCGGTTAAACACATTCCCGCAACAACTTAAAAAATCTGAACCGTTAAAAAATAACTTTCTTAAAGCAACTTCAAACTTTACCGATAAATTTTCCGACCTAAATCAAACAATAAAAATATCCTTGTCCAACTATTGTATTATGTGAAGGTTCATTAAAGTCTACAACTACAACTACATCATGCAAATCACAAAGAGACCACACACAAACTACAAAGCAAACTCCACGCGGCAGCCCTACAGCCTACAGCCAGGCACGGGCCACACAATGGTAGCTATCGGAGAGCAATCTCGACGTTCCACCCGATGTAATGGAACGGGGCGGTGTAACAGATCATAAACATTGACAGGAGACGTACTCAAGGTCCCCACTATCCACGTACTACGCTACATAGCTCTCAAGTAATCAATCACAACTTATTATAAGGTACAACGCAATATAAACAAAAGAATTTCGAAATATTTCAAGTTGAGAGCTGTGCGTGCTTTTGCGTTGATTCTAATCTTTATTCTACGTGGATTTAAAAATAAGTTGTGTTTAAGTTGATTTTTAGGGTTCCGTACCCAAAGAGTAAAACGGGACCCTATTACTAAGACTCCGCTGTCCGTCTGTCCGTGTGGCCGTCTGTCCGTCTGTCTGTCCGTCTGTCACCAGGCTCTCATGAACCGTGATAATTAGACAGTTGAAATTTTCACAGATGATGTATTTCTATTGCCGCTATAACAACAAATACTAAAAAACAGAATAAAATAAACATTTAAGGGGGCTCCCATAAAACAAACGTGACTATTTTGCCGTTGTTATAGATAATGGTACGGAACCCTTCATGCGCGAGTCCGACTCACACTTGGCCGGTTTTTTTATTTTGTGTCTTTTAGATATCAATCTGATTGTGCTATATTGTTTAAACAAAACCATTACGCAGTACGCTTTATCTTGAAGCAGTAGGAAATAATATAAGAAATACCTAGCTCTGACAAACAAGTATTATGACGAAAATATTGTTTTATTTTACTGACCGTTGATCTAATGGTCCCAAGCGCGACTGCTGAGCGTGAGATCCCGGGTTCGATTCCCAGGTCGGGCAAAGTGTTATTGGGTTTTTCAGTGTAGAATTTCTCAGTAGCAGCCCGAAGTCAAGATTTGTGCCCGATTGATGGCAATAGGCTCGCCCTCTATTACATGGGACTTTAACATAACGGCGAAATGAAGGTGTACTATACACCTCTGCCCAACCCTTCGGGAAATACCGGCATGATGTTATGTTACTGTTTTTTTCATACTTGAACGAACTTGAAATAACTTACCTCCGGTTTCTGATTTGAGAATTCGAGATAAGCAGTAGGTACTAGACCTCCGGTTTCTGAATTGAGAATTCGGGATAAGCAATGCCTAAGTAGTATTTGAGTACGGAGTTGTCAAAAAAATGCTTTAAAATCCGTCATTTTTTTGACAATTCCGTACTCAAATGTTACTTAAGTACTGCTCTTCCTAGAATTCTCAATTCAGAAACCGGAGGTTAGTTTTCTTACTAATAATTCTTCAATCATATCGTTCCTATTTTTAGTTGTTAATAAATCGTAAGGAAGCAAGAATAACGCAACTATTATCATCATAAAAACCCTCACCCACCGTCCATAATTTAAACATATTCATATGATAACATCTTAATTAATATTCATTATGCACCCATCAATATCTCCACGAGGAAGTCAATTAATAAATAATGCATCGAACATGTAAGCATTTTTCCTTACAAACATTCATTGTTCGAGATGTACTGAGCTGTATCGAGCTCATTTACGAAACACGCCCAAAAGGTCATACCAAATATAGTCAGGTATTGCCAAAATAATACTGGTAGGAACAAAGTCGAAATTATGGTTCCTTGACTCTTAGTAAAAGGTCGATGGTTCTGTTCAATTATAAAAGAATTTAAAAGTACGTGCCAAACTTCTGCATCGCTCTGAACTTCGGCGAGTGATTGTGCATTTATTTATACATTCGCACAAAATTTTTACAGAGGCGGACTTAATGCCTTAGGGCCTATGCACACCACGTCGCGTTTCCGTCAAACTCCATACATAAAAAATCACAGTGACGTTTTCTAAGTATGAAGTATGACAGAAACGCGCGACGACGGCGCGTTAAAAAGACATGGTGTGCATAGACTGCATTTTCTACCAGTCGACCTTAGGGTGATGAACAGAACCCGTCGCCCGACCAGCAACAGGCCCGAGAAGGCGGCGCGCAATGTTCCGTGCGCGCCTCTCAGGAGGACGTGGGGCAAGGCCCCACAGAAGAAGAGGTCCGCCAGGGGCTGGCGGATCGAGGCCTGTCGAGGTCGCGGTGCATGCAGCTGCGAATACCGCTACCCCAGCCAAGGGTCAGGAGAAGGAACACCGTGGGTTTTTAGCCAGTAAGAGTCCGGCATAACCCTTCGCCATCCCCGGGCAAAGGGTATTCATGAGGAATTTCCCATGATAAAAAAAAGTGTGATGCACAGAAAACATGGTAGGTGCACTAAATAGTGTTATGTATGTGTTGCGATGGCATTTTAGCCAATAATATTTACTCTTATACAGGGTGTAAACGAATTCGTGTAATTCCTTCAAACCGCATGATCTACTGGTGACACAGATTAACCCTAAAAGGGAATTTTTGAAAATCAACTGAATGAAAAATTGAAAATAAAATCTTAGTTTTCTATTTCTGAGTAATTTTAGAGCCCCCAGTTAACTTACTGCAAAGAGCGATATCGCGTTAGTCGTGCCCGCCAGCCGCGTCGCCGTGCTTTCATTCATTTATGCGTGGCATCGAAATGTTCAATCTCATAAAATTATTTTTGTGCAATTAAAAAAATCTGGTTTTTTTACTGGATCCTTAATAGGTAGTTTAGATACGATCATTTACCCCCATAAACCACTAAACATTAGATATCATATTCACATGCACGTGCATTTGGTAGCTACTGCACAACTGCTCGCCGAACTTCAGAGCTATCTAGAAGATTGGTGCGTATTGCACTTTATAGGCGAACAACTAATTTACGAAACTAATCAACGGAAAATTTGCCAGGTGGTGTCTGATTGACCTATTTACTAGTATTTAATAGTCAGACTATCTCTAAATAGTATAAATCCAAGTCGCATTTCGCGTCTGCCTGTTTGTCCGCTTACTTGTTCTAAACTATTCAATGAATTTGATGCGGTTTTCTTCTGAATTTAGATCATTTCTTCGGGAAGGATTTAAGCTACAAAACGTACCCAGGCGACGCCCCGGGGCAGATCGATAGTCACTACATAGTATAAAACAAAGTCGCTTCCCGGTCTGTTTGTCCCTATTTATTTATTTATGCTTAGATCTTTAAAACTACGCAACCGATTTTGATGCGGTTTTTTTAATAGAGTGATTTAAGCGGAAGGTTGTAAGCTACAAAACGTACACGTGCAAAGCCGGGGCGGGTCGCTAGTTACAAATAAAGCATACATGAGATTACAAAAATGATTGTCTCAAAAGCCTTTTAGAGCTTTACGGAGAGGAATGAGAAAAGGAGAGGAAGCTACAAAACTTACTCTCGTTCTACGAGACTGCATAGCATCATCCATCGAAACTCAAAATTATAAATGTGATGTTTTTTTTTGCGATAACTCCGTTCGTAATTATACAAAAAATCAACCGTTAGCACTATGATTTAATCATTTGCTGTGACTTAATGATCTTTTACCTTGAATCCTATAGACAATATAAATTAATCATCCAAATATATTTCATTTTCCTGAAACTTTGTTTTCAATTTATCTCTAACAATAACAAACAAATATTCGAGTTACACTTCGAGCTAAATTCTATAGAATATGGAATATTCCCAGAAATAAATACGTTGGAACTCAAAATAAGCTTTTCCACGAAGCTTCGAATTCATTCGTACCGAGCACAGAAATCTAAATATTGTTGTTTAGATTCCTGTGGTATTGAAGCATGTTTCGAATAACAATATTCACGTTTTCGGGTAAATCGAGGTAACATTTCAAAGGTCTCGTCACAAAACTATATGAACTGTATTCATCGTTCCGAGTTCATGATAAAGAAAAAGTTTTACTATGATGTTGTTAGTACACACGTTGGTTTGGATCCTTTACTAAGTTCTCACAAGCTCTTTATAATCGCATAGCAATAATTGTTTACTTATATTATGTTCAACGTAAGATGAGTAATGATATCAGGACATGGTGGTTCGTGAATTAAAGCTGTAAGGAGACCGCTATCGAAAAAAAAAACCGTAAAATAGCTATATTATCGATGCTTTGTTTTGGTAAAATATTTGATATTCTTTGCATGGTAAATTGGTAACGTTTTGTAGAGAAACGTCAGAACCACAGATATATACTTGGGAGCAAATAAATCGAGCCACTTCTATTTTCCACGTAGGTATAATTGTTATTATTTTTGGTATTATGGAACAGATCAATTCTAAACATATATCGCCTAAAAGGTTATTTGATAACCTTTACAATGAGGGTAGTTTTTTTTTTTTTGAATTATACAAGGTTAGTCGGAAAGTGTTAAAATTTCAAAATTCGATATATTTTTTTCCAAATAAAATGATTTTTATTTTAGTGTTTTCAAAAATTCTTCATCCCTGCTTTAGTTACAAATTCAGAAAATGGTGCTTCTAATTCATGACCCCAAATATGACCTAAAATGTAAACACAGCTGATCATAACTGGGGATAGATAGATTTGAGAGTTTTTTTTGAGAATTTTGAACAACTGTTCCTCTTATACTATTGACTTTTGGGAAAAGTTGTAGAACAAAAGTTACTCATTATTATGTGTACTTTAACACCCTTTCGGATTAGTACCCCCTTTCTGACTAACCTTGTATAATAACCAGTAAAATTCACCACTAAAAACAACGCGACCATTATACATTAATTGTGTCATAAGTATGAGTACAGTCACAGATCAACACTCGACCCAGTTATGACCGGAACCACAAGCGCTCAATAAATTAATAAATGTCAATTTGGATTATTTTTCAATAATATTAATTGAACAAGCTATTTATTTCTATGTAATGTTACTGTTTATGATTGGATGACAGATCAATCATTTATGTAATACTTGTCCTCACTAAGCAGGTTTGAAACCGAGAGTCTGGTATTGTGAGCGAACTGGCCCACTGACCGGCCACCTGACCCTTCGACTAAGCAAGGCCGTTTGCTAACTCGCTCTGACTCGATTGACGCACTTGAGCTACGATTTCAGTTCACCCGTATAATCTGTGCTTTTGATCGCTTTAGTACATGGTAAATAAACTACATAGGAGTATTTCCACGTGACCCATTTTTCCAGTTGAACGGGCGATGAAATATTTGAATACTTATTGATGTTCAAAAACAGTAGTATAAGTTCTATAGTTAGACATAAAATTAAATTAGAATTGGAGTACGGCCTTGAAAACAATACAGGATTAACAAAAAAAACTATGTTGATAGTAATGTATTGATGCTTAAATGCATGGTAATTATTCAACAATTCAAACAAAAATCTTAACGATCTGCTAACATGAATGAATGAACAAAATATTTAGGTCAAGAAGATAAAATTAAATCATAATAGTCTAACATTGAATAGAAAACGAATTGAATTTGAAAGGAATAATAGTCTACTTATAGGTACTGTGACTGTTTTTATTGTCTGTAAAAAATGGGTATAATACACTCGCATGTTGCTCACAAACTAATTTCTAATATTCTATCAAAAGGAAGGGATGTTCTATGTTAGGAGATGTGGTTTCCGCACTTAGTCCTTTAAGTGGACCATTGTACGTGGGCCAGGAAAGGAAGGGATGACAGCGTTACTGTTATTTGGTGCTCAAGCTAGAAACTCATTGCTGGGCACTGGGCACATACCTCCGGTTTCTGAATTGAGAATTCTAGGATAAGCAGTACTTAAGCAACATTTGAGTACGGAGTTGTCAAAAAAATGACGGATTTCAAAGCTTTTTTTTGACAACTCCGTACTCAAATACTACGTAAGTATTGCATAAGCCGAATTCTCAATTCAGAAACCGGAGGATAGACGTATGCGCAGCTATTCAAATGATTGGATAATTTATTTCCTATTAGTTCCAAATACGAAACTCTGCGATCAGAATAGACAGAAACTAAACCCAATACCCACTGAATCGAAAACATATCCTAACTACTTCATATAAATGTATCAAAATAACACTAACAGCTCAGAATACTAATGTGCAGCTAACAGGTCGAGCTCGAGACAATGCACCGTGCGCGTGCACATAACAATATGAATAGATCGGTATTACGTGACCATGTAGCATGTACTCGCTTTGTCTTCTACGTAACTCGATGAATTCATGCATCGATGAAGCATTCGATTCTAGCGACACTCGATGCTTTTGTTTAGTAGTTCTTCCTGATCGACTAATGTGGGTTACGATTTTTTTGTTACAGTGGTTTTCCGGAGTATTTTTCATGTCTGTGTGAGTAATTGCTGGCATAAATAAAATAGTATAAAAATTGAGCCACTAGGCCACTACTATGGCCTGTGCCTATGTGTTAACCCTTTATAGGATATAAGATTTTAGGAAAAGTATATAACAATCAATCTGCCAATTTATTATAAAAAAAAATGTGTCATTTTATTTTTTATTGAAGAAAATAGTAAAAAAATTATTGACGGGTTTAAAAATAAAAATATAACAAACAAGCTTTTGCAACATCTGCCAAAAAAGTTGGTGGCAAATATAAATTAAATACTGATTGATACACACTCGCATCAAACTCAGACCAACAGACATGGGAAGTGCTAAGGCAACCCGTCAGATTTTGTGATCTGAGAGCAACCCCGAATCAAAATGTGTCGAAGTTCAAACATCTGACCGTTAACAGTGACTGTTTCTATAACGTCATGTAATAAATTCGTACGTAAGGTTTACCTAACCTCCGTGGCAATTTCCAGACTCGCAGAAAAATATCTCCTAAAAATTATATTTTTGCTCGACAAGCAGTCAAATATTCTAATTCGCATATCTAGTTACTAATCTCGCAACCTCTGTGATACCCATTCACCGTACAAAAAAACTTACCCAACTAAAACATACTTGATACATATTTGGCAAAGAATCAAAAATAGAATTGTCAATACAGCTATCAAGCAACCAATTCTTTATATATGGCCACAAGCGGCGCTTGAGTGGCCAAGTGGCCATACGTATCAAGTTTCGCACTGAGTCACCGCAAGGCGATCCCAGCTGCAAGGTGACTGCACTGCCTAATACGGGTACATTACAAACCTTCAACTTTTCAAAGACATTTCGTATTAAATAACATGTGAATTTGAGTGATTATGATATTCTTGAAGTAATTACATCCATGCTTCAATGGGCATATCAATCAGGTAATGTCATCGTGTCCTAATCAACTGAATATGGGTTTCCCCTCTAAACCGCTATTACAATGGATCCTTTAGTCACATCTTATGTCACTCACAGGAAGTGATGAGAGACAAAACATAATCGCTTTTAAAGAATGTCGTTGGTTGGTCATTTCTTAGCAAAGATTAGCCAAGTCAAATTCATCATTTTATTGCAAACATGTTGTACAAATTAACTAATAATGTTTTATATTAATGTCAAGTTAATAAAATCTTTATGTTAGCTCCTTGTACGAAAACAGAACCAGTGACTGTGATCTCTTCATTGCACTGTTAACTTTTTCAACTTTCATAGAAATGTAAATATTTCATAGAACTAAAACCACTTTTCAAAGCAATCTAGGAGTAGCAGTTTTGTGTACCTTTGTAATTAAACTAGATTTCTACTTCACAGCATTCGTGTGTGATATAGATACTAATACTTATTTGGAGTAAACAATAGTGAGTGAAATAAGGAGCCTGTCAGACTGTCGTGTAGGCCAGGTCAAATCATCAGTCACTGTCCCATTAAGATTTACTTGTGAACACTCCCTTGCTTTCAAGGAAATATTGGATAACAAATTCTGTTGAAATCTTAAGTGGATTTGGTACCTACTATACTAGTACAAGGTGGTTGTATGGAACCCGAAAATAATTTAAATAATGTAAGATTTTAAATGAATAAAGAATATAATAAATGCGTGTTGTTGTATTGTTTTTGAATTTCGACCCACAATCCTCAGACAATCATTTTATCTCTTACATCTCTCTGACCGATAGTCTCGCAAAGAAGATCATGATCATGAGCAGTCATTTGCCAGTTTTCTGGACTAACGTTCATGTGATTTACCAATATATGATTTTCATCAGTCTTCTTACAAAATCTTCTTAGAATGGACTAATACAACAGATAGACGCCATAAATAACAGACTCCTGGGTATAAGAGATATCTCTTATCGATTTTAAATCTGATTGTATTTTAGTTTACTAGGTTCGATTATGGTATAAAAATATTATCGTACCAAAATCGGAACGGAAGATTCACAACACAGTTCAGATGACCCTACTAACTTATGTGAAAGGGTAGACCTTTTATAAAGTTTTAATTACCCAAGGTGACCAACCTTCTAAAGTGCCCGGAGACCATCAGTGTCATTAGCTACGAGTATAAACGTTTTTACCCGACTACGGCGGGGAAAAATGAGGGTAATGACTTGCTTGATCTATGTGTATGCTCATACATCCGTTGAGCATTAGGTAAAACAATTCGTCATCATACAAATCCGGTATGACGATTACACGTGAAAAATGGATAGTTTAAGTTTTTACTGACTGCAAAAACGAGTGTTTTCTTTGTATTTTTTTGTAGTAGCACAAAATTCTCGAAACTTTGAGCGACAGATGATTAAGAGTTACTTCTTTGATTATTACTTATCATTATTAGTACTGAGACCCTCAAGTGTTATACCTAATATAGGTTGAGCCTATAGCCACTTTTGGTACAAATTTCGCACTGAGGGCAACTATTAAATTTTTTATCACTTTTCCGAAGAGGTATTCTTTGACCAATAAGCATCTTAGATAAACTGGTCACATCATATTAGTAGTAACTTAACACATTTCCTCTATTTTTGGGTGTAACCTATTTCGAGCAGTTGACCCGGTAAGCTAAATCTAACTAATTACGAAGACCCTGAAGAGGCGAAAATATAATAACTTTATTAATAACTAAATGTCGCTCGCGGCCTCGCCCGCGTGGATGTTGTTTATCGCGTATTCCGTATTTTTCGTGATAAAAGTAGTCCATGTCCTTCTCCAGGTTCCAGACTATCTCTGTACCAAGCTTCATTGAAATCGGTTCAGCGGTTTAGGCGTGAAAGCGTCACGAACAGACAGAAAGAGTTACTTTTGTATTTATAATATTAGTAGGGATATTTTCGAACCGTTTGGGTTCGAAACACTCAGGTCGTGGGGTCCGAGTGCCCAACTCCTATACAAAGACATTGCAAGGCGTCTAGCGGACACTTTCCTGTGACCCGAAGGCTAGCCTCTACTTTGGCCAAAGTATTAGCATTGCCGTACAATGTGGCAATGCTTACTGTCTTCTGGGCATAAAGGACGCTACTCCCAGGCCGCCATGTTAAAAAGGTTTATTAATTCGGACCTAGAAGTACAAAATAAGTACTTAAGTTTACTGATATTACACAAATGTTTGTTCTCTCTGTCTCTTAGTAACACATTATATCCAACAAAAGTTGTTTACTCTAAGCGTCTAAGGCAACAGCTAAATATAAATATGAAGTAGTTATTTATTAGTGGTTTTACGATCTGATACATTACCGTGTATGATGCAAGCGTGTATTAATGCTGGTGACTCCACGTGACAGGTTTTTGCCGTGATCTATGGCTTACACGTGATACAGACAGACTTACATAATTATATAGGATCTTGCTTTAATGTTGAAGCTAAAGAAACGTGAATCAAGTGGTTATTTTACCGCCCATCTATCTAACTACTTAATAGCGTACGACAGTCCCCTCGGGTTTTTTCATCACCCTTCGTAATAACTAATTCCCAACAACGTTTTTGAAGAAATATTGTCACCATCACCACGATTGGTGATCGTACTTTGTCATATTTTTTTAAATGTATCATGTTGACAAATCTATGGATAGTAAGTTGGGGTGCATGAAAGAGCCTCCACAAGTGACGATACTTAAGTATGTCCGGCGTACCCTGGGCAGTCAGCCCCGCTACCAACCTTGCTGACTGGCTAATCTTTTCACCACAGCATGAGCTATTCTCGTATAGCTCGTGCCGACACGATAGAAGAAGAAGAAGAAGTAGTTACCGCCCTCTATATCCACCTACAACTTAGGATAAAGTTGGAAAGTCACATGTGCCTGTAATTTCCCCGACAACCATATCCTTCAATCCAGAACACAGCAATGCTGCTTGGCGACAGAAATAGATATGATACGGAGGCAATACTTCCCTGAATGAACTCTATTAGGGAGCTCTATTACTGCTAAATGAATGCTGCTATTTATTTTCCGGATATGATTCCTAGATCGCCATTGACGCCCGAGGAGAGTACAACATACAGTCTTTTTGGTACTACCTGGAACTTGTCCCCAAAGGAAACTGGCAGTTGTGCGCTTTTCCTTTCCACTAATCGTACTAACCCAGTTCAAGTGCTAAAAGTAAACTGATGAAAAGGGTTAAAAGATTAAATACATGATCTTATGTGTGAATACCAGTACGGTCAGACAGACCCCACATACAATTATAATGACAGATGACTGCGTTGTGCAAAGATGTTCATTATTTGCCTCTGTTGTTGACGGTACTTCTCTGAAAGTTGACATAATTTTTTTTTTCAACTTTTATTTCGTTTGTGCTTGCTAGAACTATCCCTAAAAAATATCAGGAACTTTTAAAACTTAGCTGCATGCAAAAAAAACTCGCTTTTATTTTAGATCTGCTGAAAATGATCTAGTAAGTTCACGAACATACGCTAGTACGTTACGTAGTAGGAGCTAAAGCAGCGAGGAGTGGAAAAGAATACAGCATTCATTTAAGAATGCCGTTTTTGTCGTGAAAGTGAGCATGGGAACTCTTTTTATTGGACATTGAAGAATTAATGTTACACTTTTTTTTGAGAAATTACGCACATGGTGTAATTGAGACCATCGCTTATAATGTTTATCCCTTGTTATACCCATTATTTGTTATTTAGAAGTTTAAACAAAATTACAGTCAAACTAGATAGTTTAGTGATGTTGCACGTTGCGACGTAAGCTTTTACAGAGCTTCAGTAGGCCAATTCAGGTATTTTTTTGAAAGAAGAAACGTGCACGATTCTTGCAGTTTTCTTTAAGCCGTGTACGCACGAACGAACACGAAACATCGCGAACACGAATATCGAACACGTTATTTGCTTGTGCGTACCTACCATTAGCGATCAATGTGTTCGGCACACGTTCATGGTGATTGGTGTTCGATGTTTGTGTTCGCAATCTTCGTGTTCGTTCGTGCTTATGGGCTTAACAAATCGTAAAAACGTTTGTCAAATTTTTTGTTTTTTTTTGTTGTCAAATAATTTGACAGTTCTTGTTAACGAAAACTGTACCTACCTACTATTAAAGAAAACTGAAAACTGGTTTCCTGCTTCAAAAAAATACCTGAAATAGCCTTTGAAATGTTAACAAAAAAATATGAATTCGAATCCAAGCTACTTGACAAAACTTGAAATTAGTAAAATGGTAGTAAACGTCGAAATACTACAGGCGTGTTAAGAGCTACACATACATAGGCGATATTTAAATTGAAAAGCAAAGTCCAAATGTAACAAGAATAGATATTATACATTTTGATGGATTCTTGAGTCTTAAAACCCTTTTTGAGCCATAAAAGCCGCGTGAAAATCTCACTTAAAAACCAACGACTTTTTAAGTAACAAACGACCTTTCATCCACTCAAATTTACTTGATTCGAGGTGATGTAGAAATGCGGTAGTTAACTTGTTGGAATTTACATAAAACGGCGCTCCCACGGCGGCGCAGGCGCAAGGTGAACCGGCTATTCTTAATTTGTCGCTGTTGAGCCCTATGTGCGTGAATGGTGTTGTGTAATACTACGGACACACTATCATTAAAATGGTGTATTCTTTTCTTAGTTTATTGCAGTTTAATACTGGATATAGGGTATGAAATATAGGGTAACGCCTATAGCCGTAGCAATGGTGATTGGTACGACAGTGCTGGTACCAGTGATGCCACTGCCCTTTCACTTATTTATGGTTGCATGTTGCATGGCTATCACCAGCTGTCGGTTTTCAGAGTCTTATCGGTCAGCCGTAAAAAATACCGGGTACAGATAAGGTACATATACAACGTGTTACATAATTCCCCTTAAAAAAGAAAATGTTAATCACGTAGTCTTTTATGGTTGTCGTCATTTACCTGTCAGAGGAAATTAGGTTAGAATGTAAATAACTTTCTGGGTAGTCTACTTACTCTTTACTTTTATGTTTTCAGGGTTGCTTTTGAGTGATGATTTTCATTTTATTTTAATTTTTTTTTTTAAAAACGTTGCCCCACTCTAAGATTTCTCTTGTATCGTGGGTGCGTTTACAGACACAAATTTCACATACACAAACGCCCAGACCCGAAACAACCATCTGTAGGCCATAGAAATGTTTGTTCCGTGTGGGAATCGAACCCACAACCCGTAGCGCAGAAGCCAATCGCTTAGCCATTGCACCAAACGTGTCGTCATTATTTTATGATCTGTCCTAATTTTTTTTTGGGTCCGTCGTTTATTTTAAAATATTGCCAATAGACTAGACAAGGGACCTTTTAATCCCCTTTCGGCATTAGAGGTATTTTTGTAACACGTTGTATATCTACTTGTGAATTACTGCTGCTAAATTTAATCCTACTTGTAAACCGCTGAAATGGCCAATTATGAAGAAATAATGCCCTAATAGTACAAGTTTAGAAATACGCTGTAATGATCGCAGTATGTTTTTAATAACACAAAGGAGGATCGCCCGTTCTCTTGACATACCCAGGGCACCTACTCATTTCAACATACATGTGCAAAGTATCGTAAATCATTAGTAATGTATGTTTTACTGTAATAACACACCTGAAGTGGCATGATGATACCATACATTATTGTTATTAAGTAACTAACCTTTAAGTGAGATGGATTTACGACCAAGGCTACACCGTACGTAATTGGTGATATAATGATTGTAATACACATGTGAACACGCAGCTTTACAACCAAATTGTAATATAAGAATGATGTTTTTATATTCGCTGACAGTACAGGATTTGGTATTAAGATTCGATTTTTCGTGGATTGTGAAAGGTAGATCGTGAACTGATGACCTATTCGTGTATGTGATAATGTATGTAGTGTGAACGGTGATAATATCGTTGATCTGCCTCAGAGTCGTTCGTTCTAAAGGTCTTTTAAAATAGTCCATATTTGGTAAACATATCGCACACCTAGATCTAAACAGAGACAACTCAAATAAATTAAATTATTCAGAAGATGACAAAAACGTATAACAAACAAAGCAGATATACGTTTTTTGCGTCTCCTGAAAAATGATTTTGTTTTGAATTGTCCCTGTTTAGATCTAGGTGTGCGATATGGTCAAATGTATACTCAAACGCTATTCGATTTTGCCCGGCCAGATATTTCTTACGCGTGCGCGAAGACCCCTTCGCATACATTTTGTACTAGGCTCTAGTAACAGGCTGTCGGATCGGATCCGGCAAATTCTGACAGTTTGCGGGGTCTAGTCCAAATGTATGAGAAACTTCTTATGATGTACGGCCGGGCTTTAAGTTGCCGTTAAGTCTCGTGCTGTCACAGTCAGTTCACTTTAAAGTAACAAGGACAGCACGAAATTAACGGCGACCGAAAATTGAGTAGGTAAGCGTTTGAGTATTTGGGCAATATACTTCTCTAGTATCGATACGAGCTACACGTAAAAACTCATGTCATGGTGAAACGGATTAGCTGGTCATCAAGTTTGGTTACGGGACCGCCATGCCGTGCTAACATGCGTAGCACGAGATAATTTTGTCGATGCATTATCTCGTGCCGAGACGAGATAAGCCATACATTATCTCGGCTTGGTACGAGATAATTCCACGACAAAATAATCTCACGCTGCGCATGTTAAACTAACTGGTACATCGAACGTCAAGTATCGTCACTCGTCTTTTAATGCACCCTTTGATTGAACATCTAACAACAGCCTATGACGTAATGCTTGCCATTTTCTAACTTACTAATGAAACTAAGTGCGATTGAATAATAATTAATTCATGACCAGACTAACTACTACTACTTAATTACTAGAAATAATACGAATAATTATTGACTATTGTCTTCGAGCTACGAGCTAAGTTTATGTTCTATAGTAATGTAGCCAGATAGTCTTGTTTAAGATTTTATAAGATAAACTAGTAAAACAATCTACTTAGTAGATACTTCATTATGTACATAAGGTACCTTGCGTTCAGTTGTAATCAGTTTTTGAAACAATACACGGACACTCGAGAACTTCCGAGTTAAAACGTAAAATAAACCACTTTTAAGTTTTACGTTCTAATAAAAAATATTAATTACATACTTATTTATTTACTTTATTCATTACTAAATATCAAGACTTGGCACAAGAGGTTGTCGCCATGTGGCTTGTTGATTCAGCAGTCATTGTGCCGATAGTAATTACGGCCAAGAGCCTCAATCAACATCTGATGAGGCTCTCGTTGGGCGTTTGAGTCAAGGCCCTGATACAGAAAGCGATATTTCTGGACAAGGCACGTATTGTCAGGAAGTTCCTCTCTCTGAGGCCCTGACTACGGGAAGCTTAGACCTTGTTATCGATGCCAGAGGGCTACTATTTTTATATTTTAAGTCTGCGTTCATTTTATATTTAATAAAAGGACACATTTACTATTTTAAGTTCAAAACGCGATTGTCGAGTCGCTTCAGCTCATGATTAAGGGCTCCGTTTGGATCCGAAACTAGTCGGGATATTCCGAAAAATGCACGTGAGTAAACCTAATCACAAATACAAAACGTGAGTGTTAAGCCTTTCAATATCCATTTATAGATTTTCAAGTTAAATTGTGAATGTATTCAGTTAACTTCAAACAATATTACGCCAGAATTTAAATGCATCTTTTCAATCAATTTTCAATTAATGTTTTTCCTGCAGTCGGTCGTTAACAGCATCCGCGTAATTTTTCATTTTGTAAACATTGTGTAACCCGCACGCAACTATTGTTAATTTATAGACTTAAGTATATATATTTTTTACAAACCATTCACTTGATAATATGTTTTTGTTTAATTGTTTGATCTCTATATAAAGAAGTATAGCGTAAAAGAGGAAGCGTGAAGTCGAGCCCACAGTTTAAAAAAATAATTCCGTGAGTAAATCAATGTCGTGACCGATCCAATACTACAGCATTCGTGAGAAAATCGCACCCAAACATCGAACACGTTAACTATATAATTAGATCGCTCTCAATAAAAAAAATAAGCCAAGGTCCTACAACAAACCGTTACACACGCAAATGATTCACGGTTACGTTTCAATAATAAAAACAAATATTTTTTTACGATCTCATAAAACAAACGAAATATAAATAACAATCGTAGGCTTGCATCATAAATTCGACACTAAAATCTATCATCACTTCACATATGCAGTCACGATCCGACTCACACTATTATCACTAATGTAGTTAAAGACAAATATGGCGTGTGACTGATTTGTATATATTTTTAATTTGGTCCGTGATAACTCGCGGCAAACGCATCGGCGAGAAGGCCGCGCGTCGGAAGCTGTGAACAAACTAAACTACTAAGCTATTGTATGCAGGTGGATTGTAGTACGTCCGTTTGCCTTATTATGGCCATTTTCCATTCACACAGTGGGGCAATCCGTTCGCTTAGCCGCCGTGATACGTGTCGCAGTGTGCCACACACTCCACACAGTAGCGTTTCGGTTTCGGCAATGTCTGCAAATCGCATGTCAAGGTGATAAGGAATTAGCATAGCGAATTGATGTTCAAACTCCATGTTACGTGTAAACGGTGTGATTTTGCGCTATTTCTTCAATATATTTGTATCTGCAAATTGATTTGACATGACATTCTACTTTTGTCAATTCTGTATTGCTCAAAGGCTTTTCGCGTGTTGTAAATGCATACTTTAATATCTGAATACTTCATAACCAAAGAATAGATAAGTCCGATACTAAAATCTTTAAAATATTGATAGTCGGTCTATCTCAGTCTGTAGCTCTATGCAGGTTTAAGAAAAGTGATGCCCGTATTGTCAAGCGTATATATACAACCAATTTCTAATTCGAGGCATTTTTTCCCATTCCTATTCCTATTGGTGTGATTCGAATTGGTTCTCTTCAAATTGGTGCGGTAAATGGAGTGCCTAATTCAAATGCAATGAGTTATTTTTGGTTAGTGCCTCACGATAAGCTCAGTACAATGGACTAAGTGTTCTCGACTCTACGGGTCTACTCTTAACTGAACCAATTACATATTTTCCACAACTAATAAAAACGAAGTAATGATTTCAAACACGACAGCCAACATGAAACGATGAGGAAACACACATGTAAATAATAAACTCAAACATTCCTAATGGTCCGTGAATGACAATAGGATCCTCACGTTTGGCACGAAATGCCGATGCAACGTCATACACAAATATTAAGTAATCACGCTACCTCAAGAAAACCGAACGAAAGGGAAAATATATATTATTTGAAGCAAATAAACGTATACATACTCAGCTCGTAAACCACTAATGAACATGGACCTGCTAATTACCGCTATAATGGATGGTCATAGGGACCGTAGTCACCATGCTTGACAGACTAAACGTGATGGTAGTGCGTTGTTTTTTATCACAAAGGAGGAAGCTACAGCTCATTCACTTAACATTAGTGTAACAACACGCCATACAAATTACCTGCAACATACCAGGCTGAAATTACGCAGTTCAGCGACTAACTTCTACACTTTGTCGTTTCAAGGACACCTTTGAAAAGCCTAGTCTCAATCGTGAACCACGTGGCAATAATGAAGGAACAGAACGCCGAAATTTTACACCACTTTTTACCAATATCCCAATCTACAACAATATGCTACAGTGCAGTTGTAACCAAGACCATCATGAGAGAAAACACTAAAACAATCTCATGGATGTGTTTTTTTTAAGTTGCATTAAGTAATTACATAAACATCAGTAAAGAATTTATGTTGTCATTGATTTGATCGGGGAAAACCATACGTAGTTTGCTATTCAATAGCTGCAGTCACTAAAGCGAAGATAAATTTTGCATACCTTCGTACAAATTGCGGTTTTCCCAATTTTTCCGGTAAACCGTGCACTAACAAAATAAAATAGAAAAATTGTTCTTTTACTTGCAGGTAAAAAGAGAAATAAATTGGAAGCTAGTCTACTGTAACCTCGGCAAGTCAAAATCAGACTTTCTGCCTACAGAAGCCTGAAATAAATCCCTTTAGGATCTGGATTCGTCCTCTAATTTTCTCTTGGTAACACTCTTGGCACATGATCAGGCTGCTATTATTGACAATGAATGCTTGACAATATTATCCGTATCTTGTATAATTATAATGTTCAAGTGCTTTGTGACTGGTAGCGCCATCTGTCGATACTGCGATACATTAAAATGACATACGTGCGAGTTTTCCTCGCGCTGTTATTATTTTCCGTTTGAACTATACTAGCCAAAAGTAGCATTTGGCTTCTGTTTCTTTTTTCTGTTCCAACTTCTCCTATCTATGATAGTAAGGAAGTAAGTACATCTATGTCAGATATCAATACAGGCACTAGAGTGTACTATTACTACCACAGGTAGACTAGCAGTCTTGGCCGCCCTAGGCCGCGTAGTATCATCCGCCCTAGGTCGTAAAGTACCAGCCGCCACTTTCTCAACTCCATTACCGAACTAGGTTTTTTTTTTCGCGATTTGCCGTCCCTCTTCTCTGGCCGCCCTAGGCCCGGGCCTAGTCGGCCTTATGGGAAGTCCACCTCTGATTACTACCAGTAGAATTGAATCCTTTACACAGAAAGCAGGATCGATCAGGATTAGATTCTTTCGTCGGAAATATACAATGGCGCGTGCCGGTGGTGGTAAATCAAGATCCAGTTAAAAATTGTAAGTAAAGATGTAGGTTTATGTATGTATCTATATTAGTTAGATACGATTATGATTTAACCCAATTCATACAGAATTGATTTATATACTTATCTTACTTTTAATTTTTATTTTACCTGTAATTGCATAATTTTATTATTGTAAAAAATTTGATGATTTTCGTTGTATAGAGTCAATTAATTTATTCACTTGACAGACATATCTGTGTTGCTGAGGAGTTTGTTGCGCCGTTTCTTCTTCACAGCAAAAACACTAGGAAGCGGTGAAGGGAGGGCTTTTTGTGGGATGTCTATAATATTGTAAAACTAACGTTCAAAAAGAACTAAGTAATTCTAGTCTATTTTGAATAAATGAGTTTTTGAGTTTTTTTGAGTTTTAAGGAAGCAGAGCGGAACCCGTCGACTTGAGCGGATTTTTCAATGAGTCCGGAGTTCGAATCGCCAGGATCTTAGAAACGAATTTATTGTGTGCAGCCTACGGACTACGGGGTAACTATCAAATATGTTAGGGCGATATCGCACTAGCCTTCGTCCATCATCATCGTTGGAAGCCGAGTACAGACGCTGCCTGTATGTGACGATTGTAGCGTTCACGCAAGTAAGTACCTACTGCACGAGTGACGAACGCTAGTACGGTAGGTCCGTTACGCTGGCCAACTATTTAAAATTAAATATTGTAGGTACTAATACATACAGTGGCCAAAGCCTCTTCATATGTGGCGGCGTGCAGCGGTGGCGACGCGGGTGGCGTCTCGCGGGACACAGCTGTTATAGGCATGTCAGCGCATTACTGGACAACTGTGGACAAAAAACACACATTAAATTAGCATTTAAACGTCTCCTGAATACAGGCTTTCGTAAACAGTCGTGCGGAAATAGGTAATGTCCCAAATGTTCACAAACTTAGGAAACGGATTGTTATGAGTGCATAGAACGATACTAATGCCTGTCGCCTTTTACTACTAGCACAGGAAAAGAGGCGACCTGTAGGTACATTTTTTTGTTATGGTCGCGTTTAACCGTAGCCTCACCTGATGGTAAATTCAGACAGGGAATGATGATAATATGAAGCCTATCTGATGGTAAGATGGAGCACACGAATCCAAGTAACAAAGATGTAGAGGAATTCTTCTATACCCCTCTGGCTCTCACATGCACACGACCGAACGCAGTAAACTGCTTGGCTTTGACTTTAATGTGAGGGTGGTAGCTAACCAGGCGGACTGTATAGATTCTACCACCAAGCGTGCTGGGTTTTGTTGAATCTTACAACACGCGTCTATTTCCAGCGTGCGGTGAGGAAGTTTTATTTGCTAGCCCGACATATGTAGTACCCATTCAGCTGTTAGGTAAACTCACTGAACAGATTTCTCTGTTCTGTGAGTAAAATATTATAGCTCTACATCCCGTTTCTTGACCTACAACTACTCCTGTTCATTCCCATGGCTTGTTTTCATAACTTTCCCAGCAAAAAAAAACATGTCCTACTCCATCATTTTTTTGTACTACATACATAATCTTCAAACTCAGCATCTCATTTTTTTATATCATAACGAGGCAAGTACCCAAAAAAAAATTAGGTACATAATATTTTGAATCTTGAAGTGCTGACACTGACATCTAAACATGATTAGGCTCTTAAGAATTGAGATATAACATACATAGTTGAGATTTAATCGTAATTGAATGATCCTTTAAACTTTGAAGCCGGATTTCACACAGTCATTCAATAGCTATTAGTAAACAAACCACTATACGTTTTCTTTAGTAGAAGTTAGAATAGAATTACATTAAGAATGTCACTTGTTTTATCCAATATTGTACCAATAATTTATGTATAAAGACGACTCTTAACAATAGTTGAACATACATTGCTACTCCAACGCATAAATCTTCTTACGCCAATGAGATATGAATAACAATGTAATGTATTGCAAATTCGGAATATCTGGTTGTTGATCAAACGTTGGTGTGTTGGTTCACAATGGCTCTTGACCTTGGCTCAAGTGTGGCGTCGAAGTGACGACTGTGTAAACACACATTACCATACTCGAAGACACCGTGACTAACCGTGTACTAACTTAGCAGGGGTGTATTCTTATGTCGTGTTATGGTCATACTATTTATTTTCAACCCAATTTTATTGGACAGTAAAAATTATGAAATCAATGATTAAAATATCACAATGTAGATCACGTAATCAGTACCCAAAAGGATTGTTAAAGGTGTCTATCATAACCATAATATTATTGATGCCAGCAACGCAAGGAAGCCGTCGACGTGGGTTCGGCTAACATCGAATTGTTCGGAGTTCCATTATTCTACAATTCTTCACTCATCTGGCCCGTGTGCAAGAAGAAAGATCTTCTTATTTTAGATTTTTTTGATAATTAATTTTAATTAACTTCAATGCGGGTCCGATTAGTTCAAAACCCACACTTATCGCGTTAATGAATCTCAATTTGTACGATTTCCATCTATTTCTAGCGTGTAGCTAATTGTCCATGATCGATTAAACCATCACCGTTTCAAGGCTGAATTCGAAGGCCTAAATACAATAATCAAATGCCTCATTGTTTCGGCATTCTTATCAATACGTACGAGGTAACGCAAATAGACTGATCTAGGCAAAGGAATTCAACTCAAACTAAATATTTCACTCTCAACATAATTTTAGCTTTTTCGCATAAATCTAACAATAAATAATGTCACAATGAATATTTTTTATGCGACAACTGTCAAAAAACCTGTCGAGTGACTTCTCAAGACGGACGGTCACATGCAAATAAATGGTGTATTATAATCTGAAATATATTATAATGAAATTCTACACGATACGAGGGGTCATCGGCATCAGTATCCGTTACCCTCCGGACGGCTGAATCGGTGGTATCGAATGATTTGACAATACGCCCCTGTGGCGTATTGATGTGAACGATATAGACATGTGAACAGCGAGACGTGAGATCAATAAAGTTATTCGTACTAAAAATAAAATTGTATACTGTATTCGATTACCGGGCTTATAGGGTTGTGGGATTTTATTTGATTTGAAAATTTGTTTGTAGTTCGTAAACAATGTGTAAAATAGTCTCATACTAGGAGAGCTTATATGGTAACTGGACTTACGCGTCGTTCACACATTGGAGTCTTGGTGATATTGCCTTCTTTGGAAAATCGCGTCGGAAATTGCAATATGACATACTGTTGCATGCCTATTAGTAAACACGAGGCAATGCAATCATAAATTTTATTGTATAGTTATTTCCAGGTAGCATCATGATTATTGTAATTCTAACGCTGACGGCAGTTTTTTATAATGAATGCAGAAATATGTTTAATTTAAATACTCCTCATATACCATCTGACCACAAGTATTTTTATGAAACTGATACACATCAAAATAGTCCCTCAGTATAATTCGTCGAAAACATCTAACTCGGACATAATGGAATTAATGAAAGCAATATTTCAAACATAAATGTTAGTGCAAGTTTACGGTGCACCTGATTAGCAAGGTCATAAACCCAGATCCTTATAAGCTTCAATCGACCCACTCAACAAACGGATGAAAATACGGTGCATCACATCATAATAGATAGACATTTGACCCCAAAAGTGCAAAATCAGATAAAACATGTCCAATAGAAACATTAAATGACTCTAATGTGAATTTATAAAATCTTGATTAAAACTGTTGAGCATTACTGAGAAACGGAACCAACTAGAGTTTTAAATTAAGAACAATGCTCATGGATGTATGGAGTCCCGTACCATGCTGCATCAAAGTCAAACTTTGTTTTTTATAGACTACACTTATCATATTAACTCCTACAAAAGTTCTTTTTGTAAACAAAACACGAGTGTTATCGGTAGCGGGTAGCACTGGGCAATGTTGACAAGAGAGGGTAGTCGTCGATATGGATCGGCCCACCCGAGGTTATAAAGGCGGTGGTCATTCGACGAAGCGAGGGCATTCCGTGTTGAACAGCTGAAGAAGTCTGACCTTTTATATCTGATTAGCTTGTCCTTATTTTATGATCTTGTAATAATTGTGTAAAGTAATATACTGTGATCTAGTTAATGTTACTAATATTAACCCAAATACAAGTACTCTCAGTGGTGGAGAGTCTATGTTGGTTTTATTTACTGTGTTTACCTTGCTCGCAATCCTGACATACCGATATTAGCTAAAACTGTAATGATAGAATCACCCCTGAACGATTATATTGTTGTGACATTTACATCAGAAGTGGAACAAGAAAAAACCAGTCCACATTATGATTGTATACCCACATGTAAATAATTTAAAAAAATCCAAATCCCCTGTAGACGGACTGACAAAAACTTGACTATTCGATGGACATTACAATGGTGAGAAGTGTGAGAACGAAAAAAATGTGATAAATCCGGTGAGTCACAACCATTTTATTATGTGTGAAGGAATTTTGAGGAAGGAAATATAATATGAGAGGTTATTTATTCGTGTAAAATAAATATTAAATGATATCTTTGCTTATTCATGTAAAATAAAAGAGATGTTATCTGTATTTATTCGTGTAAAATAAATGAGATGATATCTGTGTTTATTCGTATAAAATAAATATGATGGTATCTGTATTTATTCGTGGAAAATAAATACGGCATCTGTATTTATTCGTGTAGGAAAATACATTGCAAGTCGTATTAGAGTTTGTGGTGAGATGCAACCAGGGTTGATCTTTGGCACCGCCCGGTTTGGCCAGCCGGGGTTGGCCAAAGGCTTCGCCTGGGGAAAACTGAAACTCTAACGTGGCGAAGCAATTGATAAAGGGCTGGAACCAAGGCGGGATATGCCATGATATGGCTAGATCCAAGGCGGGTGATGCCATGTTGATAAAGCAGGATCCCAGGCGGGTGATGCCAAATGAGTTGGCTAAATCCAAGGCGGGTGATGCTATTAATTGATAAATGAAAATGCAGTGAAAATGAGATTCTGTTTTGAATTAATGTTTTGAAAAAGTTTTGAAAATATTGATATTTGTTTTGATTGGTTTTGTTATAATTCTTGTTGTAGAATGGTACAAAATAGTTTATTGAAATTAAAAAGTAGTTTGTTATTATTACTTATGGTTTAAAATGTATTTTTTGTAGACGAAAACAGGAAATTGTATTTATTATTGATGATAATTACTATGATGACTTCCGTTAAAGATTAATTTGTCAAATTTATTTTAAATAAAAAATAATTTGACTTATTTTCGTTAAAGATGTGTTTAATATGTATTGTATTGTTGTAAAAAGGTTGGATTATTAGCGCAATATAGAAATGTTATGTTTAAAACATCATGTCAGTTTTGTAAAATGAGTTTGTGAATAATTGAGATACCTATTTGATCATGAAAAATGATACTTAAGTATTATGATTTTGGGAATAATTGAGATAATATTTTAAGTGTTTATAATTATGTACTATGATACTGTGAATAATGATTATAAGATATTTAACCATGAAACATTTAGGATGTTTGTTTTATGATTTTGTGAAGAATTGAGAAATTTAAGAATGTAGGATTTTGTGAATAATAATGAGATATTTGAATCGTGAATTATTTTAAGGGTTGGTATGTACTATGAGTTTGTGAATAATGAGATATTTAATCTTGAAATATTTTGAGTGTTTAACGTACTATGAGTTTGAAGTGTTTATATGCTGGTAAAATGAATTGTGAATAATTGAGATTTATAATCATGGAATATTTTAAGTGTTAAATGTACAATGAGTTTGTAAATTATTGAGATATTATGATAAGACTTTGTGAATAATTATGAGATTTTTACAAATGAAATATTTTAAGTGTTTATGTATTATGGCTTTGTGAATCATTGAAATATTTAACCAAGAAATATTTGAAGTGTTTATGTATTATGAATTTGTGAAAAACTATAATGAGATATTTAGCCCTGAAAAGTATTGTAAATGTATTTAAATGATTTTATGAATTTGTGTATGATGAGATTGTGTGTTTATGTACCTATTATGATTTATTGAATAACTAAAATTTGATGTATAACCAAAGTAGAACTGTCTAATAGGCATCTGAGATAGTATTTTATTGTGAAAATGTTGGAAATCTAATGTGTGGATGTTTGTAAGATTTTGATACGAGAAGTTATGAACGAATATAGAACTAGGTTGATACTGAATGAATATCAACTAGTTCAAGCCACGGGTGATGAGCTTGTTGGCCGTCGATGGGATAACAAGCTCTAGTCGATTCAAACATTCTTTCGATGTTCTTCATGTTACTTTGGTCAAAGATATGAGTAACCTGACGAGGTCAGAGATGAGTGATCAGGTGTGGCCGAGATGTGTACTGTATTATTTGTTTCTGTTTAAGGTCCGAAGGTGTCACTGAAGTTAGGCCTTGATGCACAATCTTGACGATGGGGTTGATGGTGCGTCAACCACCAACCACCAACACACGAGGACGTGTGTTTTGCAGGAGGGCCGTGTTATCGGTAGCGGGTAGCACTGGGCAATGTTGACAAGAGAGGGTAGTCGTCGATATGGATCGGCCCACCCGAGGTTATAAAGGCGGTGGTCATTCGACGAAGCGAGGGCATTCCGTGTTGAACAGCTGAAGAAGTCTGACCTTTTATATCTGATTAGCTTGTCCTTATTTTATGATCTTGTAATAATTGTGTAAAGTAATATACTGTGATCTAGTTAATGTTACTAATATTAACCCAAATACAAGTACTCTCAGTGGTGGAGAGTCTATGTTGGTTTTATTTACTGTGTTTACCTTGCTCGCAATCCTGACATACCGATATTAGCTAAAACTGTAATGATAGAATCACCCCTGAACGATTATATTGTTGTGACATTTACACGAGTTTCGGAGATTTTAGAAATATTCTAAATAACCTGACAATGTGGACATTTCATACACGGTTTATTATTGCTCTAAAAAACAGTAATCCGCATCTATTGCGTTCTACATCTCTATGACCGGCTATGAACGGCCAATTAACAATACATAAAAAAATGCTAATCGTTTAAATAAAAATTCTAATCTATTCTAGTTGTTTTTAATGAATGTAGAATCGGCAAATTTTTTTTTTTTTTTACATGTGTTTGAAAGATGTGATCATGACACTTTCAAAGTTCAAGGTTATAGTAATCATAAATCATGTGAAACGGAACGTCATGTAAAGGGAATAAAACAACAACAACACTTTTTTAGTTTAAATTAAATTCCCTGTTCAAAAATCAAATCCCTTACGCGTAATGTCGTAAAAAATTATGAAAAAAATTACTATGATATTTTGATCTTGATGCATGACACTTTTTGGTACCACTTTTGATCATTCTCCTTTGAAGAAACGCCCCATTGTAATTGGTCTGATATTTGCAAGAGCGGCTACCAATTAGAAGGCCCTAGATTTTGTTTCCAGGTCAGCGTTGGTGTTCGTTATTTGGATTTGCAGTTTTGGGTTTGGAATGATACACGGTGGATAGCCAAAGCGAGTGTTAAAAAAATACGACTAGAACCGAAGATCATCCATGCCTTACGTATATTGGAAGAATAAATGGCATGTCGTTAAATTATGCTAAGAAGTTTTTTACGCTTATTCCTAGGGGTAATGAAAATACAGCCATTTTGGAAGGTATTACCCAAATATCAAGAATATTCCATACAACTATCAATATGAGAAAAAAAAGATACGTCTTGCACACAACACATCTACTACATACTACATAATTATTATTTAAAGATAAACATGGAAGTAAACTTTATAATGAAGACGACATCCTTGATTAACGTCCAAGTAGGTTCCATCACCTATGAGGGAACCTGCTCACCTTTGGCATGACATCAAGAGTATCTTAGATCTTGCCATCAACATTCCGTAGCCATAGTTTCCTCATTAGTACTACACTCACGATACAACGACTTAATAATGACTTGAATGAACAATTACTTACGAGTAAAAACGACTGGATTTGATTGTTCGTCTTGTTCATATTGAATAAATTTTGCATCGTCTATGTGTAAATCCTATGGACGATCAAGGTTCCGTGGTACAGTGAACTCTAATTGCTAATCAATTTAAGGGCCAATAAAATTCAAAGTCAAAGTTAAGGCATTTATTTCAATGAGACTTCTCAAGCTACTGTCGCGGTCTAAAATTAAGATTTATATGGAGAATGCCCGTTCGGCAATAGTTACTCTTTTTCACCAGATTATTACAAAAATTTTGGCTACATTGTTTTTGAGAAAAAGAAATGTAAGACGATGATTCTAATAAGAGTACCTCCAATTCATTTTCCATGGATTCTGCCATGGAAAATGAATTGGAGGTACTCTACTAGACATGATCAGTCCCATCAGACGGCGCCCGTTCACAAACTTGATGCATGTATCAGCATCGCTCAGCTCAACCATTTCGTAGGGCACCGAAAGACCAAACACACACGCCACCATCAGCTGGAATATTTAATTGAGCATGGCATACTCTAACTGCCAGACACCAAATAATGTGTCTTACATTGATACATTGGCTTAATTTTTACAAGGCAAACCGGTCTTAAATAAAATGGATCTGAGTCCATTCAAGTCTTTGATATTCAGGCGCCTCTAGTTTAAATTGAGAATATACAGATCCAATGTGGACGATAAGGCAAAGAAATAATCTAATGTTGAAACCTTGAGTACCTTAAGTAGCTGTTTTAACTGTGCGATCCTACTGAGATTTCGTATCAATCTTATAATATTTATAGCAGAGTACCTGATTCGTGTGAATATGATTTTTAAATCAAGCTTTTTGAATAACAAATAAAACTTGTTTTCTTTGTACTAAGTAGTTCATTATTAAACTTCATTACAGTCATCAATATCTTCACATCTCATACGATCGATATCGGCTTAATTTATCGATCGATAATAAAGAAATAAGCTGTGCAACCTTTTAGTCCATATAAGGGCTGCACATGAATCATTCGACCTCACTCGATCCGGAAAGGAAACTTGTTCAGAAATACTTTCTTCAGGTTTCGATACTACTTTATTACCTACTTCCAGTTTGCGAACGAAGAAGTATTTTTTGATGGCAAGTTGGAATTTTTAATGTCATTATATTGGATAAGTTTTTAGTAATATTATAGGTTCAATTAATCCAATTCCTTATACATAATATATGCGGTATCGATCGTAGTAGCGGGTCGAACTTTATTGAAAACCGTGCGGATTGGAAATTAAGAGAGAAGGACTTTGCCCAGCAGTGGGATGCGACGAGTGAAACGAAATGCAATGAAAATTAAATTCTTTCGCTTGATGTTTACACCATTTTTATTGATTCATTGTTGAAAAAAACCCATTCTCTTTTTAACATTTTTAACACTTTATGGTGTGTGACTTTTAAAATATACCTAAATATGGAATACTGCGACTTTCCCCTCGTCGGTAACAGGGGGACAGATCGAAACTTTTTATTTCTATTCGTCCCTCTAAAGAACAGCAGGGGACAGACCAGAAAATTCGATCTGTCTGTTCGTCTTGGTGACAGGGGAACAGATCGATTTTTTTTATTCCTGATTGTCCCCCGACGGTGACAGATCAAGGGGACAGACCGGGATATTCCCTAAATATAGGTAAACAGGCTGACAGCCCATCTAATGGAAAGTGTTTATCGCTATCTACATACAAGGATTGCTGATAGTCTGATACATTGCCAACCTTAGAGACGAAGTTGAAATGTCTCATGTGCCTGTAAATTCACCGGCACCTTATAAGGCTCAATTTTCAATATCAAAATTGATCGCTCTGATTTCTAAAATTTCAAACCTAAATATTTTCAAAACTGCTTGGCTGAAATCGAGGCCAATATAAAATAGACTTATTTAGACACCTTCTTTTCGAAATGAAAATACGGAACACAATTAATATCAATATACATAAAAAAAAGTATTAAATGCACCAGAGAGGTCAACCAAATACGCGGATTTTGGAGATCTTCCCAAAACTGTACCACTATAGTGCTGCTTGACGGCAGAACTAGATATCGTCAGTGAAGTTCTAACAGTGCGGAAGTCAAAAATGGCTACTTTACAAGAGAGTGAAAAAACTATTTAAAACGAGGAACGTAACTACGCTGAACGCAATATTGTTTTTAAATATCATTACAAATGAACTCTTTGATGATTTAAACCTTTGAAAATCGTAATAATCTTTTTCATTTCAAGTAAAATTGTGGCTTTCCCAATGTTGTCTGTTTTTGTCAAAAAATGACTTACGCACTGTTAGAATTTCACTGACGATATGGTGTTCGTACTTCCCTAGACGAACTCTTTCAAAAGGACCTCTAACTACTACTAAAACAATATAATATTATATTCAATAACTTAACCCTAACATAGAACATAACCAACAATGAATAACAAACTGTAATGATAGCCTTCTCTAAATTAGGTTAAACAGTTGAAGAGCTGCCAATGTCGCGACTATTTCGGAATCGTCGACAGTCACACATACATACGACCTCCTTTCCTTATTTATATACCACGATACTTATTTATGTTCAGGTAATAACGGTTATAAGTAACTGTTGAAGAATATATTGTTATAAATTAATCTCTGATTTTACTGTTTTATAAGAATGAAGTCAAGCAACATAATTATTATTATGTTCCGTTTAATAAAAAAGCTTGCATTGTATAATCGTTAGTAAAACAATTAAGGTGCGGCAAATTAGAAATAACGCATCTGATTGGACCTCCCTATACACCTACAAGGTGTTAAAAAATCAACTCTAAGAATTTTATGGGGTTACTCGGTATCGGAAAGTGAACAACTTTTGTTCTACAACTTTTCGAAATTCGCGTATTTTTTTATAAATTTCCTTAAAAATCAAAAAATATTTTAATTAATTTGTATGGAAAGGCATAAAAAAATTGGTGAATTTCGAAAAGTTATAGAACAAAAGTTGTTCAATTTTCGATACCGAGTAAGCCCTCATAATTCTTAGAGTTGATTTTTTAACACTTACCCCCTTATTACAAAAGATGGTCTAAACCTTGGTTTTAGAATAGTCCCGTCTCTTTTTGTTATATGACATAAGAAAGTGACGGGATATTTTAAACCTGGGTTTACCTTAGTCTTGGTTTAAACCATCTTTTGTAATAAGGGGGCTTATGTTTAAAGAGTGATCATCATACATAGTACTTCAAACCGTGTGTACTGTGACACAGATTGAACCAGCATGGGATTTTTTAAAAGAAAACAAAAAAAAATTTTATCTTTCTGATTCATTTTAGCGTCCCGAGTTAACTGACTACGCGAAGCGATATCGCACTAGTTATGCCTGCCAGCTATGTCGCCGTGCATTCATTTATGCGTAACATCGAAATGTTCTATCACTTAAAATTATTATTTTTCAATACTTTTTTTCTTATTCTTTTTAGATATACGATCACTTACCGCTACAGCATTTTTTTCATGTAAGCACTTTTCCGTGTTGATTTACTCTATATCAATCTATATCAGTAGTCATGTGGTTTTAAGAAATTGCACGAATTCATCACACGAGTCGTCACACTTTCTTACTAAAGGGCGCCATAACTTGTAGGAATACGATTTTGAATGCAAGACCTAAAAATTGGGACGTCTGCAGCAATGCAAACAAAACTTAATTTATTAAGCAATCGATCGCTTCTCACTCATTTAACATAATTAACAAACCTTCCAATCGAATGCAACACATTTTCTATTCTGATTCACAACCAGTAAAGTTATGTGATAATTAAAATTTCATCAATTGATTTAGGTAACTACTTATTATTGATCGATGTTACACACATGAATAACAAACACGACTCACCAGTATCGAACAAGAATTTGCGTAAATAAACCTAACTCACGCACTTAACCAATTTATTGAAACCCGCACGATTACGACTTACGAGTAGTTATCAAATCGTTTCGCAATAAGAATGTTCAGGTATTGCATCTATTAGAATCGTCCGTCCAGGCGTGTCCCTGTTATGGGCTACGACAGGTTCTCACAGAGATGCGTAGGAGTCTACTAAAAGCTGCGTTTGCGCAACCAACTCCTCCGACCAATTGATCGACGCAGTACTCTCCCGTGAAATAAGCAATGTTAATTGTTCGATACAACGCTAATTAAGCGTGAAGGCTAACAGATTTTGTTTATTGTTGTAGCGATTTCATGTAGAGATTTATTCGAGCCTTTATCGACATTTTGTAAACAAACGTAAAAACTTAGATTTCGATCTTGTTCAAGCTACGTTATACAAGGTATCCCAAAAAATAGTGTCAAGCGGAAGTCCAGAGTTAGAGCACCCTTAGCGGTAATCGCAGAACATAATTATGTGGGGGTGATTCAGATACTCGTACCTCTAACGCGTGAATTACATAGAAACGGCGTAAGGTGCAGGCGCGGCGCAGGGAGTCTACTCCCTAAGCACGAAGTCCGTAGTTTCGGCCTTAGTTACGAACGTTTCCTACTCCCTATCACCTACGGACATACGATTATTTCGGGGCCCGAACTAACAATGAATGACAACACGATTTGACAGTTGTCCTACTGCCGATGTGTTTTTGCCCGTCCGAAAAGTTGAACTTGACACTTGTTTTTTTCACTCCTACGTTTCGGGCTACTTTCGGACGGACGACTAACTTCGTTGACGGACTTAGGGAGTAGGCCCCCAGGCGCGAAGCTTTCATACGTTTTGTCGTGCCGCTCAAATCTTTTTCGTACAAAATGTATGAAAGCGAAGCGCCTGCGCCGTGCCTGCACCTTACGCCGCTTCTTTGTAATTTACGCCTAAGGGTGCTCTACCTCTGGACGCCCTTGACATTACTTTTTAGAACAGCCTGTATTATTGTTTTATTTTTCAATCCTTTTTAATCGCAGTTGTTAATTTAGATCCGTCTATGTTGGGTTTTGATATTGTTTTGACTTTATAAGGCAAAACAAGTTAATCCTATTGTAAGATGAAATCAATTCATTCAAAGCGATAGGCCTATAACTTGTTCCAACTCAAACTCTGTTGCAATTCTCAGCGTTATATTGTTTTTGATGCCATCAAAGTACTGACACAATTACCAACCTGTTTGTCTCGCAAGAGCGATAAATAAATATGTATCTTTACCATTGTATCTAATCATATCTCCTTTACAATAGAAGCAACAGTCATTCCGATGCTCAATTTGTCATCCAAGCTTTCTTGCTGTATCCGAACACTTGTTAGAGTTCATCGATTTACGAAATCCCGCCAAACTCGATACCGCATTCGGTATCGATAAATAATTCATGAGTTCTCGATCGCACAATAGGGTTTGCAGAATGTGTATTTATGGATCTTGGTGCGGGAAAAAATGACGAAATAAATATTCAACGGCGATCATTTTGATCAAATTAGAAATTGATCATCGAGGAGAACCTCAAAACCTAATTCTTTTGAAAAATATTCGATCTTTAATAATTCGTTAAACATAATAATCTGTAAAAACTTGTCATGTTTTTCTTGTTAAGGCTTTTGGTAAAAAAATAGCAGACATGTTTATTGATAGTGACTATAATTCAGATGTTTTATTAGTTAATATTTTTATAAGGCATGTTAATACTCTTTGTGTGAACTAAACGGTTTAAAAGACATTTGTCAAAGGAAAATGAATGTTGTTCATACATGGTTCTCGACAAATTTGAATTAAAAGATTCTTTTTTATTAAAAGTTATAATGGACAAATCAACGCTTTCATCACTCCTAACTTGAATATTCCGTATGTGTAAATTCATCCTAATATTTGAATGCAAAAGTGAGTCGATCTGTTTGTCTGTTCGCTACATGTTTTACGACAAAAATCGATTTTCATGTTTTGGTGGAGGTAAGTTGGTACCTACGAACCGATACACACATGCTTATTTTCATCTCAGAAAATGAAAACTTGAGCCGCGGACGCAGCTACAGTTGTTGCAATCTCGATAGGATTTGACACCTGTCAAAATACTAAGAATAATGTCAACACTACAGTGCGAGTAGAAGTCCCTTTTGCGCTATGTTAGCACCACAGATTTTTCATTGTTTCAGAAGGTTTTATAATGAAAAATCAGTGGTGCTCACGAAACGCCGAAGGGACTTCTTTCGGTGAACGCACTGTAGTAATAATTACCTAGTCCAATGAATGGCGCTAAGTTTCATTTTAGCACGGATGCGCAATTTTTAGATAAATAAAAAAGCGATTTTGTTTAAAATCAAAGACGTACAACTCCTGTACACATTTATTTTGTGCTTTTATGCAAACGTCAAATCTGACCTATTACGTTGACCGAACTGTAATTAAGAGTATTCTCATCTGTTAGGAATGTCTCGGTAACAGCCTGAAGTTTGGAATTACGACAAGTAAATGAAAAGTATTCACATTACTTTACGTAAATCTGTGGTCAGTGGAACTCTTCAATATTATTATAATTGAGTTGATATTTGAGCCGAATATGATTCTTAATTGCGATTGTAACTGTGCTTATCGTATTAGTGGTCGATCATACATAAGTGTGTTATGTATGGGCACATTAATCATAAGTTATTATGTAATACCACTACACTAAGATGTCCCAATTACTTGAAATGATAAATATATTTAACTATTATGACAACCTCCGATTAGTTGTGTAACCTTTATAGAAATTTATAGCAAAATCATTTTGTATTGGCATCAATAAATTGAATTTTGATTAGTAATTTGTAGTTCTGTAATAATGATTTGTTAGAAATAAATACTTTTAAATTAATAATTAACCAGTTTATCGACGCTGTTATAAATCAAATCTTAATCATTTTATCTTTTCATTATTTATTTTATTTTAATTAATTATGTGAAGTCAACTGCTACAACGATTGCGAAAATCATTTCACTATACTCTGTTCACTCGAAGATGGTTCCTGACATAACGGTCATTTAAAATGAAATCAGTACACGCACAAATGACATCGACATATTTTGTAATACATTGCCACAATTTCGCAGAAATGTACTGGCTTCTCAGCAGAAAAAAGATTTCTACAGGGCCCATCCCTCACTCACTATAATATATCGTAATTAAACATTAACGCGCTGTTTCTTGTTAGACAATAACTGCATTCGCTGGCGAATCCTATCCTATCTCAAAACTTTCCCTCTTTTTTTTGGTTAAGCCTATTGTATTGCTATAAGCTATAATTTTGCAAATGCTGTGCACTCCTGTAAGTGACGAGTTCACCATGATACAAAATCCTCAAAATGTATTATTGTATGTTTATTAGTGAATAAGTCGTTGGAGAGCCATAATAAATAAATTACGAAAATTGTAGTCGTAAGGAGACTGCTATAGGAAAAATGTAAACAACATTGATATTCTTTGCATGGTAACGTTTTGTACAGAAACGTCAGGCTCACCTGACGGTGAAAAGGTAGAATAACCGTAATAATTTATTTTGATTTACCTACTTACCCCGTGTACTGCGCTTCCTTTCACAGAATAATTATTTAGTTTAGAGGCAATTATTTATTTAGACGAGACGTTTGGTGTAGTGTGGGGAAAAGTAAAAAAATAGTATTTATTATAATTACGAATGGCCATTCGGTAAGATGTCATAAAAAGCTAAATACATACCACAAACTAATTATTTAGATTCCTGTAGCAGCTAAGTTAACTAAGCTGTAACTAAGCATCCACTCTGTCGATCACTGTGGTAAAACATTTTGGTGCTTGTCCACGTACAACTGGTGGGCGCGGGCGAGGTGGACTAACTTACCCCGCACCAGCGTTTTGTACGTGAACACTTGCATATTATGCCATATGTTTGATATTTCGTGACCGCGCCCGCCACCGCACTCGCGAGTTAACGTGAACCAGCACTTGGGATCGTTCGTTTACGCGCATCGTGGCCTTTCCTCAATACACGGTCATTTACGCTCATTTATGTATGATTAGTTAATAAATCAAGTAAGATAATTGCCATCATATTTTACCACAAAGTGCGTTAGTAACACAAGCTCAATTATGCTAATCACGCACAATCCTTGAAATAAAATTCTTAAGATTCATTTACTTTGATTTCACTGTATTTGCTGTACCATTTTTAGTTTTCTATGTATACCATTATTAGGGTTCCGTACCCAACCCGCCAACGGGACCCTATTAGACCTTAGACCCTAAGCCTACGCCGACTGTCCGTCTGGTCGTCCGTCTGTCTATCACAGGGCTGTATCTTTTTAACCGTAATAGGTAGCCAGTTGAAAAACAAAACAAGTCAGTATCAAAGAAAATATTGTGCTACTATGGTCAAGGCAATTATTTAAAAAAAAAAACTCTAATACCCTTTACGCATACAAAAAATCTCGAAAAAAATTAATTGTTTTCAACGTTTTTTGTTCCTGCTCTATCTTAATACATGCAAGCGTAAAACTTGGTATCATTGTAGTGCATACTCTAGGTTAAACAACAAATAATAAATTTTCGATTCGGATACGTTATTTTGTATTTGTGATTCCATAACGTAAGTAGTGCAGCTTTACTTCAAGACTACATGATCAACTTGTAAAGATGTACGTCGTTTAACTTCGAATTACGAAAACGTTCACATGAAAATTGGATACAAGGAAATAGTTTAAGATGACGGTCTGCGCAAGTTCTCCATAAAAGCATTGTTAAACGTTGCCCACCCACATGCCAGTGAAAGTAACATTAAAATCGGTATAACAGTTTCCGAGTTTGTATTTAATTAGCCATCTCCTGTTTACAGAGTTGAGCGCATCACCCGCGCTTTGTTTCGCTCTCGTAAAAGGCATATACACACATGTCGTTAGCATTACATCAGACCTTATGTAAACGTTTTGACAAGCCTAGTCGTGTCATCTCTATTAATATATTATGTAGATTTAAAACCAGCCTACCACGACACATGCAATGTTCAACATTAAATAACAGTTACTTCATATTTGGAGGTCACTTTAGGATGGTGTAGATGCGTCTTTATTCGTGGGAAAAACGTACGTTTGACATTAGTATAACTAGTTCGACACTATGTTTTATGTAGATATAACAGATACGGGTTAGTCGGCTACACACGTTTTTCCAATTAGATTTCATAATTGCTTGAAGCTCAGCTTAAGAAGCGAGGTTACATATCTGTTGATGAATGCCTAGGCAATTCATTAGGCCTACAGTTCTAACAACGTGATAGGTCCGATTTGACGTTTACATAAAAGCACAAAATAAATGTGTACAGAAATTGCACGCCTTTGATCTTAAAGAAATTCGTCTTTTTATTTATTTAAACGTAGCGCACCCACGACAAACTGAAACTAAACACCACGCATTGGAGTTTTTTTATTTTTGTTTTGTGCTGGTCCTGCGTTTGACCGCCATCTCGCCTGATGTTAAGCGATGATGCGGTCTAAGATGGAGCACGCTTGCCCAAAAGAAACCAATTCACTCGTGACTTGAAGACACCCAGATTATAGCTGTCGGGAAACACCCACTCGAGCAGCGCATTCCACTGTTTGGCGGTTTTCATAATGAAAGTGGAATCAAAGCGCTTCGTTCGGGTTTTTGGTATATCAACCATGAACCGATGGTGCTTTTTCGTGCTTCTGGCCATCCGATAGAAAAAAAGGGCAAGGGGAAATTAATCATGCAGATCTGAAGCACACTCTCCGAAATGTATCCGATAAAAAACCGATAGACTAGCAACTTTGCACCGATGCTCAAGACTTTGGAGCTTGGTCTGAACAAGGGAGTCGTTGCTGATGCGCTTCTTGGTACGCTTCTCAATGGACTCCAACGCCTCAAGCTGGTATTTAGCTGAGCCATCCCAAAGGTGCGAGCAGTACTCCATGCACGAACGAACTCGTGCTTTGTACAATTGAAGCAACTGTTCCCATGTAAAGTACCGCCGCCAATCAAATGTTGACATTACTCCTAGTATTTTGACAGGTGTCAAATCGGACCTATTAGATTGTGACAACTTTAATTTGTGTTAAACCGAACCTTTTCAGTAAAAGTAAAATCTATTTCGCAATTCAATTAAGATAAGTTCCCATATAAATAAAGTGAACCCGCGATAATACGGCATAACAATGAGGTTGTATGTTTGTTCAATTCGCACGTCCTTTAATGTCAGTTTTTGTAAATAACCCGCTGGGTATTGATCTGTCCCTCAGAAAACGGTACTTGAAATGGCCATGAGTACTGGTGAATAAATTACACTATTTTCTTTAAACAGAGACAACATGCAAAGTAAATTTTCCCTCCGAAGCGTAGAGACGAGGAACGTGGAACGCAGTTATGTGCTTACGCATTAGGAAAGCTTTCATGCGCTATCCATTTAAAGGCGAAAAAACACAATTGATCGATGTTCAGAGGGCTAATTCTACTATCAGAAACGTTGGTCAATCGCAACCGAACCGAAGCCGAATCGTTCATTCAACAGTTTTCATTTACAAAAACAATATCCTAATTACGCAAAATACTCATAATCGCGATCTTTGGTTTTGACAGGTCAACAATTTCCATAGCACCGTATGTATTAACAATCCGACTTCACCACAACCATGTACCACGCAATGAATATTGTCGTATTGTCAAAATGAAAGCTATTGAAATTACGAATGTGATACGCAATTCGGATGCTGATCTGATAAGAAGAATGCATTCGTTCTCACGGCGAGCATTTGTACAAAAGTAACATTTGGCCACTACGAATATTCGCCTTGCATGTCCAATGCTCGTAACTTCATTTTTTTTTTTTTTTTTATTTATTTATTACTAGGCCTGCGTTTGGCCGCCATCTCGCCTGATGTTAAGCGATGATGCGGTCTACGATGGAGCACGCTTGCCCAGAAGAAACCGATTCACTCGTGACTTAAAGACACCCAGATTGTAGCTGTCGGGGAACACCCACTCGGGCAGCGCATTCCACTGTTTGGCGGTTTTCACAATGAAAGTGGAATCAAAGCGCTTCGTTCGGGTTTTTACTTCATAAAACAAATACATAAAAAAAGAAATACCTATTCATTAATTCCGTTAATTGCAATACATTTATCATTTACACGTTAAAACCGATACCCACATTAACTCATTAAGCCCATTTAGTATTCCGACCGTTGTATGACACTGAGAACAATAGACCTTCACAATTCGCGAATTACGTGGGTATTTCGACTCATAGGGTCATGTCAACCTCGACATTGCCGACAATTGCCGAGGATTTCCGAGGAATGCCGAGGACTGTCGCGACTTAAGCGCGTGATACGAATATAGAAATAAAGCGAATTACAACAGTTCAATGCCATTGTATGGGTTTACCCGTAGCAGCTTTTCATTCATTGTTTGTCTTTCATTCAGTTTTAATAATGACATTATTACAACTGAAAAGCAACTGCATTGTACACATTGGGCTTTTCATATATTGCAGGTAGATATAACGTCTAGCGTTTTAAAAGAAACAGATGGGTGGATGATATTATCTCAAAGGAGAGCAGATGAATGCAGAAATGAAAAAATAACAAAAGCAAATCATAGAAAATTGATATACTTAAAACTACTTATCGTCGCCTTAGAGACCTCGCCTTAAAAACCTCGGGAATGTAATAGGGTTCCTAAAAATGAACAAATTACGTTATACAAAAGGGTAAAACGGGACCCTATTACTACGACTCCGCTGTCCGTCTGTCATCAGGCTGTATCTCATGAACCGTGATAGTTAGACAGTTGAAATTTTCACAGATGATGTATTTCTGTTGCCGCTATAACAACAAATACTAAAAAACAGAATAAAATAAATATTTAAGGGGGCTCCCATACAACAAACGTGATTTTTTTGCCGTTTTTATAGTTCATGGTACGGAACCGGACGTGCGCGAGTCCGACTCGCACTTGGCCGGTTTTTATTACTTTATTACGACGTATAGGTACTATAACTATAAAAGAGCCGCTCTATGCGAAATTATTTTGTAGGCACTGAAATTAAGCCTTTGTTGAGTATATTCATCATCATCATCATATCAGCCTATTGCCGTCCACTGCTGAACGTAGGCCTCCCCCAAAGATCGTCAACCATCCCGGTCTTGGGCAGCCCGCATCCATCCGCTGCCAGCTACCTTTTTCAAATCGTCGGTCCATCGTGCCGCAGGGCGTCCCACACTACGTTTGCCCAAACGCGGTCTCCAATCTAACACGTGTCTGCTTCATCTACCATCTGTTGAGTATATTAAATTCGTAATAAATATAATTGACTAGGTTTTGCCCGCGACTTCTTCCACGTGAAAGCCCACAGGAACCGTGTATTGGTCAAATGCATTCCCAAGATTTTCACTCTAATTCAACGTTAAGTACAAAAAATACAAAAAAATTATAGAGGTACTTAATAACAGGTTTTTTTTAAAACACGTAAAGAAAAGATTATCAAATGAGAATAAATCCAATGTTGTAACAGGTAATTTAATATTTAATTAATGTATGACTAAACCGATTGACTCACTAATGTACATACAAACCCTTGAGCATAAAACCATGAAGTTCGCCAAAACTTTGCATGACGCAAACTTCTTGCACAATACCGACTATGGGAGATTTTTCCTTGATTTGCGATAACGTATTTTTGAGAAAACATTCCTAGGTATGATACAAGCCTTACAATGAGGTGTTCCTATGAATTATGTTAATGGATAACTTAGTAACAACCATAAACGTGTCAAGGAAAATTCGCCTTAACCACATAAACTCCAAGCTACGTTGGGCTAGTAACAGTATTTTAGCAATACTGTAAAAATACATATATCTTTAAAATTATGTACGACATATCTCACGTGCATTTTATTGGGGTTGTGATTAGTTTAGTCTGAAACTAGCCGTACAACTCCAAAAAAATGCACATTGGTGAAGTCGTACATCATTTTAAAGAAGAACCTAACTCGCTTAGAAGTTTTAGTAAGGAATGCTAAAAACGGCCGTTTATGGTACTTATCGCTAAACCTTCGAATCCAGAAGCTCTAGTGTTGAATTTGGTGTTCGAAAATTTCTACAACACTTGACTAAAATATTGTACGTACGAAATTTCAATATGTTGTGTGTTGACAGAAATAATGCTTTTTTTTCTGAAGTGCGCCACTTTCGGTAGATGAAGCGCCTTAAAGAAATCAATACAAGCAAACGCACTGGCGGTTTTTAAACGCACTAAATAGCAAAAAAAAACAACCGCGGCAGTTAACCGTAGTGCGACCTTAGGCTAAACTTGGCCTTAGAATTAGGGCTGACTAATTATTATACTCCTAGATTTCAAACCTGGCTTTAATCTATTTGTTAGACGAGGATGTGGGACCAGCCGGGGATTGCGGAAGTATCGTTAGTTCCCGTGACCCCCGGCGCAAGTGTGAGATGGAACACCGGGTGGTTTTAGTCAGTAAGAGTCTGACAGACCCCTCCGCCCACCCCAGGCCGGAGGACATCCATGAGGATTACGATCCGGAAAAAAAAAAGAAGGATGTGGGACCAAATGTGATAGGAACTCTGTTGGAAAATTTTCAGGTATACTCAGACTACTTGCGGTGCATGCAGCAGCGAATCCCGCGTCCCCGGCCATAGGTCTGGAGGAGAAACACCGTGGGGTTTTAGCAGGTAACAATTCGCCGATAAAAGTCCAGCATAACCCTCCATCTTCTCTAGGACAGGGGCGTCTCCATGAGGATTTCCCCACGTAAAAAAAATGGTATACTCAGACTACTTTTTGTTTTTTTGACAAGCATGGGCCTCATTCGAATTGCGACACGTCTACACACTACGCTGTAGTGTCATTCTGTAAGAAACCCACCTCAATATCGACGGTTAACTCGATATCCATAATGTCACAGTATGGATAATAGAAGCAAATAACACACAGATAATCGACAGTATAATCAATAACGCGTAGTATTGTTATCCACGCTGTGTCACGACAAGTGTCTAATTGACAGTCACGATCGGAGTGAGATTCTTACAGAATTGCACTGCAGCCACTGCAGGTTCTAAGTCTTTCGCATCCTGTTCACCCGTTCTGCCTCCTTCTGATCAGCTGGCTCTCCATCTGGTGGATTTAATTAATTGTACAGCGAATTTCAGGTTCGTTTAGAGCGTTGTGCAATCAAGGTTCTACTGCATTATTTCAAGCACTCTTTTTATTGCCGCTTTATTAAATTTTTAGACTGTTATAAAAAAAAGTGGTCTCTTAGTGAAATATGATAATTCTTAATCATCTAACATTGATGATATTCGCGGTGCGCATGAGTAGTTCAATAGCAAAAACAATGACAAGGTCAGCGCGGTCACAGCTAGTCGCGACCATCCTCTGAAGGTCTCGGTTTAGGTCTCTGTGTCACCAGGAAAACTGTGTACCTAAAAGGTAATAAAGATTAAAGATATATAAAGAGCTTTATTCATTGAGTGCATATTACTATTTGTTAAGATTTCGCTGTAATAGTTTGGTGTTCCCAGTGTTTAGCTTGAAAGCAGATATAATTTAAACACGTGGAACAATTCCAGCTGGCCTTAGCTGGAAAGCCCAAATGGCGGCAGTACTGCCTCGACGAGGCTCAGGGGGGCGAAGGGTGTACGAAATATGTTTCCCAAAACGCGGCGTTATTAGGGTGCTACCACACCAATCGATCGATTGTCGATCGATGGCATCGATCAACGTCGATTGATTGGGATAAAGTGATCATGAACCATTGATCCATCTTGATCGATGTGGATCTATCATCGATCGACCATCGATCTATCATCGATCGATGGGTGTAGTAGCAGCCTAATAACGCCGCGTTTGGTGAAACATATTTCATTTCGTACCAGATACAGCACTGACAACTTTATTTTGAGAAGGGATACGCCTTTTTAACTATACAACGTTATTTTTACTTTATGCGAAAACCGAGACACCCCAACAAGATTTTCATCAGAACTGCCTGAATATGTGTTTTTTTTTTAGTAAATTTCCAAGTTACACCTTAGTTTATGTCCCGTTAAGTTCGCTAAAAAAGTGTGAAATGCCTGAGATGTGCTATGCAGGGGCTGTCTAATACACGGAAACTGACCGAGCGGACCATTTCAAGCCTCAAGGTGTCTATTCCCGTCAATTGTTATGGGTAGAAACCTACTGAAACAAAATTGAAATTTATGAAAAAAAAAACAAAAAAAAATGTGGTGTAACCTTGTATATTCTTTTTTTTTTCTTCGTTACTTCATTTTTGTAAAAAAGTAACAATACTTTCCTCCAAAATTCACTTTCTATAAAAAAACACATTAGCCTGTGTACCTAAATCTGTATTCCCTGCTAAACTACACGTAACATTCCAAGTCCAAGTCATTTTAAACTACATATTTTCCACTTCTACGAAGCTGTGAGGGAAATCCGCTTAAAACACATTTCCCCAGCCGTGTTGTGAACTTCCGCAAGATGTTCATGTGGAAATGTTTCAGATTTTGTAAACTTCTTAAGTAGATTCTACTTAAGTAGATAATTTTCTGCAAAATCTATTTTAACCATCCCTAAACAAAAGTATGTATTGATATTTTCGCATGTTACTTTTTCTTCGCATGTTACTTGTTCTTGTTATATAGGGAGACCTATTTTAGCCATACAATACTGTACCATACATATTTTGTAATATATTTTATGTATCGCTGTTGGTTTTCTAAATAAAATAAAAATATTCCTACATACTGCCTCGCTACGTAAAACATTTATTAAGTCTATGTAAAAGCTATTGCCCTTTATCGGGTGTTATTCAAAAATTCGGACTGCTACTGAAAATTTTCTAATAATAAGTAAGCACTTCTTCCGAGCTGTGAACTTAAAAACCTCACGTTAAGCACCCGTAATTGAAACCGCTATATTAATGAGGCGGTCTAACAACCAAAATTGGAAATCGATTCAAATCCAAAATCTTTCCATTAATGTAAGTTTTTCACAGAAATTCACAAAGATTATAGATTGGGATCGATTATTAATTTCGGTCGTAGATCAATTGGCCAAATTAAACATCAAACAAACACAAAAAGCTTTCTTTAACCGTAACCAATGTTTAAATATTGGGACGCCATTACTATGTTTGTATACTTTGCCGCTAAGCACCGTAATTACTAAAACACAACAGACAACTCCAGTAAAAACGGTCGGTCATTATTTTTTAAAGGAAATTCTTGCGGTCAACCGTCATCACGCATAAATAGATACGTCTCGTAATCTCGTTGTTTCGTGGTATTTGTAATTTGGGATCTCATTATAACATATCCGAATAATTTAAATTCAAGGCACAATACTATACCGACATAATTAATTACAATTACTCAGAACATCGATTTTCTGATTTTTTTTGCTGCAGAGTTAAGATACAACTTGGATCTGCAATTAAAAATTAATTTCGTATTAGAATCATTAATCAAAAGATTCAAGTTCTTGCGTAATGTGTCTAATTATGTTTTATCTTGTATTTATCAAAACATCTATTTATTTAATACGTCATCATTTTCGAGGAGACGTAGCTGACACAGGTTTTCAACTTATCTATTTATTTATTTATTTATGCATGGCACACCAACGACATATTTACAATTACAATAACATAAAGGTAATCATATCTTCAATACTGTAAATGCATCGCTTATAAGCATGTACAACATTCTTATTAAAAGGTAGACAAATTCTTCAATTAGCGGCGTAAAAGCAAATTAATTTACTATTCGAAATACTCATACCAAACAATATCAGACTATAAATGATGTTTAACCCTTTACAAACTCCTTAGCACCGCAACAACACGCAAGGCAAACCGGAACCGCTAGCAAATTAATGAAATCGACGGTACTTTGGCAGGGTATAATACATTCTCAGCTAAGTAACAAGTTGCGTTGTAAGCAATACTAGAGTTCTGGTAGTAAATAATCAGCTAGCATCGGCCGTTCGAGGAATGCGCTCAAATGCTCGCCATTCGCCCCCAGCACCGGACGACCGGCTCCGTCCAATCATAGCTTTTTAAAAGGTTCGTGGAACGGTACATTAGGAATTCGAAGTTTGCGGTATAGATGTTAGGAAAATGCTAATTGATTTAAAGTACATAAATCAGTAGAATAATATACACGGTCTTGTACGCTCAATTACATAAAAATTTGAAGAATGTTGTCATTCATAATTCACAGTTTAAAATCAAGAATGGTCCGTATCTCTCATACTTATTATGTTTTCAAAGGAAAAATTAAAATATGTTTACGTTCCAGTTGTTTTAAAATAATTTTAACACAGCTATGTTGAAGAATTTTCCGGTAATTCACTTGAACTTTCGCTTTTAGTATGGATTCGAAGTGTTCTACAATAATATTTCTTCTTCGATCCTATTTCACCTAACTAAAGAAGTTCAGTTACAATGTAGTTGCAGTTAAGTTTCCATCAAAACGACTTTTTCCGTATTCTCTTAATAGGCGATTGCTTCCAGACATGTTCGCGTGAACTTAATTGTAGCGTCACTGCAACTTGATCGGCGCGTCATGAAATTACGTGAATTAAGTAGCTGTAGTAACTTTTCAGCTTTGAAAATGTATACGATTTTGGTTTTTTATTTTTATTTTGCGTATTATTAGACAATTCGACATTTCTTTATTTACATTAAGTATTAGAAAGTTCTATACAGGGTGTAAACGAATTCGTGTAATTCCTTCAAACCACATGATCTATTAATGGTATAGATTAAGCCCGCACGGGATTAAGATTGATTAAAAATAATAAAAACTTTTTATTTCCCATTTTTTTTTTTATGTCGTATTCAATTTCGATGCCGTGCACAAGTGAATGAAGATACGGCGAAACAGCTGACGGGCACGACTAGCGCGATATCGTTCCATGCAGTCAGTTAACTCGGGATGCTAAAATTACTCAGATACAGAATGCCATATTTAATTTTTTGAAAACTTTTTTTTGTTGATTCTGAAAAAAGCCTATGTAGGGTCAATCAGTGTCACCAGTAGATCACGTGGATTGAAGAAATTACACGAATTCGTTTACATCCTGTATATCAGCATAAAGTTCTATCAAAATAAGGTGTGGGCGAACTGACATATAAGCGGTTATTTGACCAGAGGAAGTGATAATTATGATTCCAGTCATTAGCGTGTCTGTACTACGCATTTACGCATCATGAATGAAAACATTCTTTGAATGTCAATGACATTCATAAGCCAGTTTGTCGTCAATTGTTTATTTTGTGGGTACGATGAATGACGTATATGAATAAAATAAAGAATTACCTATCTAATAATGACTGTGTTTTTTGTATGTAATAATAAATTAGTACGTCGTCAAGTTTTTTATAGGGTGTTTGCACTTAAGGTGGTTCTTGAAACCAATTTTGTATCAAATGATTATTTATTTAGGATTAAAATACATTGCAGAATACAACAAAACCTATTTCGAGCACAAACAAACAAACAACCAAAAAAAAGCTATGACGACAAAAAGGTGAAATTTCGGATAATTAAAAAAAAACATATCTCCATTACTGAGACACTTGGGACTTGGGGTCTATGTGGTAATAACTTGCTAATGACCTGCCCAATCCCAATTCCTCAAAAAATGTGTCGGTCCTTCGACAAAACACCCTGTATTTAATGAAAAGGAAATACTTGTCTTGTACTGTCTAGGGAAGTATGTATGTAACATATAATTTGATGAAATTCTGTTGGTTGACCCCCTTGCCAATTCCATATAAGCGTACAGCCGTGCGAACACAGATCTTTTATCGAGTCGATTAAAGAAATTTATCTATTCTTAACGTCAAATTTGACATAACAGATAAAACCATAACTGTTGTCGTTATATCTACAAGCTTAGTTTTAGTATATATTAAACCTGAAACTAAATAGTTTGTTCAGAATCACTAGGAGAATCGATTGACATATTTTTTACACCACCTTTTTTTTTATTTATTTTTTCATAAATTTCAATTTTTTTCATCAGTTTTCTACCCATAACAGTTGACAGGAATAGACACCTTGAGGCTTGAGACGATCCTCTCGGTCAGTTTTCATAAATTAGACAACCCCTGCATGGCACATCTCAGGCATTTCACACTTTTTTAGGGAACTTAACGCGACTTAAACTGAGGTGTAACTTGGAGATTTACTAAAAAAACACATATTCAGGCAGTTCTGATGAAAATCTTGTTGGGGTGTCTCGGTTTTCGTATAAAGTAAAAATAAGGTTGTATATCATATGTCAAATTTGACGTTTAGAATAGATAAATTTCTCGAATCGACTCGATAAAAGATCCGTGCTCGCACCAGGGTAGACAGCCAACAGGAAAATAACATATCCCATTAAAATTAACAGTCCAATCGCACTAACTTGTTATTACACCTCACTAATTGCAAAATAATCTAGCCACACGTATTCAAAGTCCCAGTTCTAATAACTTAGTTCAACCGCACACACAGCATGGCTACTTAATGCGTTTATAAGAACTTATTTCCTCCAAGCAGCTAGTAACATAGCTTAGTATGACATAGTTTCTTAGAAAACGATTGCTTATCATGCACGGATGTGACTAACATAAATCCTGTCCATGTTTTTACGATTATTAGTCTTAGTTCGTAGTTATGTACACACGACCACATGTTGGCTTGTGTCAAATTGTGGTACACGATTATAGGTGTTAATTCGTGGAAAATACAGATTATAATGGTCTGAAATTTCATATCTTATGTACTTAAAAAAGTTACGCGATTAAGAAAAACGATGGCTTCGATCGAATCGTATCACCAGAACAATCAAACAGCAAAACAGTCTATTTAAACATTCAAGAACAGCTATTTGTCTTTACAAATATGGCGCATATTTTTTGTCTATTTGTTCCGAAATAATTCAGTTGTATTTACGTAGTTTTTTGTAGATTATTTTGTTTGCAGCTAAGTTTTTATTGACTTAGGTTCATATTTCATTTTAGATTATTAACAGCTTGATTTATGAGATTCTTTGTATTTTATTTCATTAAAGAATTATTTGTTTGTGTAGGTATTATCGATCTGCAGTTTGTTTATAAAAACAACGCCATATGGGTGTCATTTGCCTCGCTAAACTTAATACAAGAACCAAAAAAAAAATACAAAAATTTAATTACCAAACCGATCCCGATCCAGCGCTCTTGACTTCACACCTAATGTCAAAGATCAATGATCTGGAAATAGCATTATTTTATTATCTATATAACAATACATATCTGTGTTCGACAAAGATGCGCCTACGCACATCTGACAAACAAACCGCGGCTATTATTCTTCAATCTAATATAATAACGCCTCTGCCAATGTTTTGTATCCGTTTTTTTGTCAGTCAGTGTATGACTAATAATTATGTCGAAACGCATAAAAATAATAGTTCTCTTGTAATAATAGTATGTGTTCGTGATTATAATGTTACTGTAATGGCTTATTTATGTATGTAATGTATGTTAAGGCATGTGTTTTGTTGCGAAAAGTTATTAAAGATCTTCACGAAAATTATATTTGTAAGTGACCTCTGGTAGTAATGGTACTACCAAAGATCATTTGGAAAATATACCATGCTAAAGAAATAACTACTTACTACTAAATTAGCAAAAACATAATGATCGTAAACCAAAAGTCATTGCAACTAACTATCAACTAAAATGACTATTATCTGTATCATAATATGGATCCAACACGTATAATTTGAATAAGTTGAGTATCATAAACGCTTTTCCTCTTTCCTACTGAACTTTGCTGTGCCCGACAGGATCCATAATTGATCCCATAGTCTTAAGCCTACCACCTGTTTTAACATTACACTATGGAATGCAATAAAGGATTGAGTACTATTATATTGAGTATTCCTAAAGAGTAAGTGTTATGAGGTATTCTATTAGGATATTCTCGATTAAAGTGCAGGGCCTCACGTTCGACAAACTGTAAGTAGGTTTTTTTGTTGCGATATTCTCAGTTATAGCTTAGGTTTAGTTCGACAAACTGAAAGGTTTTTTTTTATATATTTTCAGTTAGGTACAGCCCGGGGTTAGTTCGGCAAACTGTAAGAAGGTTTTTTGTAGCGATACTCTCAGTTACAACCCAGGGTCTGTTTGGCAAACTGTAAGGTTTTTGGTTGGGATATGTATTCTCAGTTACAGCCCAGGGTTAGTTCAGCAAACTGTTAGGTTTCTTGTTGGAATATTCTCATTAACAGTCCAGTGTCTGTTTGGAAAACTATAAGGTATTTTGTTGGGATATTCTCAGTTACAACCCAGGGTCTGTTTGGCAAACACTAAGGTTTTGGCAAACTTAAAACCCCTGCTTTAAGCCATAAAGTAACTTGTTTAATATCTTCTTACTACACAAAATAATAATACAAACAAACGTCTTCTTTACACAATCGAACGCAAATAGTTTTCAACAGCATTAGCACAAATTATGCATTGAAACAATGGGCGACACGGATAACGCAATGGTTACAGCTGATCGGTCGGTTTGGTGCGTTTCCTGCGCTTGCGCCGCTAGGCCGCGACATCCGCCGTACGCGCTTACGAAAGCCTTATAAGCTGTTTTAATTGACTTTGTAATTAATATCGTACCGTTAACGGCCACTAAACATGGGCCTACTAATAGATCACTATGAACGATGGTTAATTAATACCTATAGCTATTAACACTACACTTGTTGATTGCTGTAGGTATGTTATTCACAGGAGAATAATAATGATATCAGCCTGTAATTGTCAAACTGTAGGGCAAAGGCCTCTTCTCATATACAGAAGGAACAAGCATTGCTCACCATGCTTGCTCACTGCGTATTCGTAAATAATTGTTATATAAATAAAAAGAAAAGTCCTGACTGACTGACTGATTGACTGACTCATCAACGCCCAGCCCAAACCTTTGGACCTAGAAAGCAGAAATTTTGCACGTAGGTTCTCTTTATAATGTAGACAAGGAATAAGGAAGGATTTTTCGAAATTTAACCCCTAAAGAAGTTAAATAGGGGATGAAAGTTTGTATGGAAAATCGTCACTTAACGGGTTCAAAATTTCACGCAAGCGAAGCTGGGGGCAAAAGCTAGTTAATTATAAGACTAGATGCAGTGATAGCCTAGCAGTTGATTAATTACCTTCTTTGGATCTGAGTTCGATCCCAGCTCGCAACTTTTCGCATTGATGTGCGGATCAGAATTTGATTATCACTTGCGTTAATGGTGAAGGAAAACACCGCGCACCGTGAGGAAATCTGTTCACCAGAGAGGGCTGCAATAACTCATCGATGGTATGTGTAGTTCACCAACCCACACCAGGCCAACGTGGTGGACAAAGCCTGAACCCTTCTAATTCTGAGAAGGGGCCCGTGCCCAGGAGTGAGACAGTAATGAGCTGATTATGTAAGAGGATGGGAAGCAATTTCCCAGCAGCGTAACAATAAGGAAGGAGCTGATTGTACGATGTATAGTATAAGTCCTGGTTCCCTCACGATGTTTCCCTTCACCCTTCAGTGGTGTCTTAGATTACCTAAGTTAGAAAGTACAGACTTACAATTATATTTTCAATTCATCCAGAATTGTGTAAATTTTTTTTATCGACTTCTGTTACCTAATTTTAGTATCGGTTTTTTTGTGCATAGACTCAATTAATTGATTCACTTGATAGACAGCTGTGTTGCTGGGGAGTTTGTTGTGCCGTTTCGTCTACACAGAATAAACACTAGGAAGCAGTGCAGAGGCTCGCCCTTTTTGGGGGCTGTCTTCGGTAACTTTGACATTCAAAAGAACTAAATAATATGACTTTGAAAAAGTTACATGATAGGTTCTTTTTTGAGAACGCTATGTTGTCTATTGTTTTGGCATACTATAATTCCTAAGGGTCAAAATACACGTCCGATAGTTGCTTCCGGGAGCCGGATCCGACTATCTGATCGGATTCACGAAATACACGTACGATTCTCGTGTCCAATTTTTTCAGGACGACGACGACGCCCTTACGATGCTTACGATTCTGACATCCGATCCGATAGTCTGATCGTACGTGTAATTCATGTTCAAACAAATGTATGACGTAGAGGCCTTCAGATAGACCGACTATCGGAGGCAAGTATCGGACGTGTATTTGGGCTATAAGTCGCCATTTACGCCGCGGGTGTCCGCGTGAAGAGAAAGAATTCGTTCCCGGGAACCAAATGGCACTGACGCCTTACAAGATGTTTAATTTACTCGGTAATTAATATTACCGTACCGCTAAGGAACATGGACCTTCTTGACAGCTACGTCACCTTTTACAGTAACCACAGGAAGAGAAGAGGTGGCCTATTGTTTTCCAGGAAACACAAATTACATAAAGCCTTATACGCCATTTAATTGACTTGGTAATTATTATAAACTTATTAAAGTCCTTTGCAAACCATGGGACTCTTTCAAGTACTATTTCTCGAATCCACGATAAGATTGATTGGTTTATTAGTTGCTAGGAATCACACGGCACTATAAAGTATTATAAACTATTTAATTTACTTTAGCCCATTAAGGGACTGCGGACTACTCAACTGTCGTTGCTAGGGATGCCAAACCTTCCAGAATTCCGGGAAAGTCGAGAAAAAGGCGACTAGTTTAAAAATTGATAATTTTAAAATATACAGTATGTAAACTAACGAACGGCGTTCCAGTTAACCAGCAATACTATAGCGTCCGTACATACTAAAAAAACATTCCCAATAAAAAAAAACACCAAAAATATATATATATATAAAAGCAACGCTTACAGTACATGCGCATATGTCCATCAACTTGGAAAACACGAAAACATCACATTTAACCTGCCTGAACTACTATTATAGTCTTAAACAGGCTGTTCTGAATTGTTTTACTTTTTTTTATATTTTTTTGCTTATTTTTATATTTTAATTTTAATGCTTTAATCATTTAGATTAGCGGGTTTAAGGGAACGCTCTATTATTTAACATTCTGAATTCCTGAAAAATCCACTGACTTGACAACCCTAGTCGTTCCCCACAAGAATAAACACGCTGGCCCCTTCTTGGTCAGGAAACACACCGCATAAAGCCTTATAAGCTGTTTAATTGACTTGGTAATTAATATATGGAAATGTTAACACATAAGTAGATGGTCTATAAATGCATCTCCACTGGTTTGGTATGTAGGTAATGTTAGTCAGTAGGAAAATGAAGTAATGTGCAGTCTGTATTAGTTTGATTTTATTAAAAACTAGCTTTTGCCCGCGGCTTCGCTCGCGTTAATTTAGAATTTAAAAAAAAAACTTTTAACGTACAACTAAAGTTTCTTTAATAATTTAACTCAATCATGATTCGAAAGACACGTGACGCCATCTATTATCGTTATTGTTGTTTTCCTCGGGAACAGTACTTTTTTTCGGGATGAAAGGTCCCTATGTCCGTTTCTGTACACCTGACAACGTATATGCAAAATTTCAGCATGATCGGTTCAGTGGTTTAGGCGTGAAAAGGTAACAAACAAACAAACTTACTTTCGCATTTATAACATTACTTAGAAAACTTTGGTCATCATTATAATATTATATTATCGGTCATACGGTAGGTACGTTTATGCATAACATCATCCGCAAATTAAACAAGGGATGTTTATTTTCCGATGTTTTGTATTGATTCCAATCGATAAACGTTATTTATATAGAATATTTAAACTTGTCCAGAAATTCGTAAATAACTTTTATTTCGAAATAATTTTCCGTCAAACGATTCTGAGATTTCCCGGCAATGTTTTATAAAACATCCTTTTCCATTCGCATATAATATGCTGGACATATCGTTAACAAATTAATTAATTACCTATTCACGTAACCACTTAATCGACATACTAATAAACAATCTGATTAATTCGCAGTAATTCCAACTAACGCTTCAGGAAACAAACATTAACATAATCACATATGCTTACAATGTGAAGGCTTATGGTAATATTTCCACATAACCTGCCGCCTAGACCGACACCTACGTCAACGAACATTATGTCTCACATACCACACAAACGTTACTTATGTCATTCCTATCTATAACTGGCTATACGAAAATGGAGCCGGAAAATCTTAAGTGAAAATGCGTCAGTACACCTTATATATTTATCTATACCTATTGTTTATGTATTAGTAATCAACCTCGACGTATTACAATATGTTCTTCATAATATACACGTAATGTACAAAGTCTCAATTTAATATAATTATTAACCAAAACATTTGTGTATTTGATAACATCTTCATACCGCAAAAAATATGTAAGTAAAGACTTATAACACCGTGTAGCATGTTATCGCATGTATAATTAAGTAGTTACGAGTACATACCTCTTTTCAATAAAAAAAACACACGTAAACTTCACAATTTACACTACAAAACAGCGGCACAGTTTTACAAACTTTCAGTCACTACACTGAAAACAATGAAAATTATTCACAGATTAGTAGAATTGAGTTACACAAACTATGTTAATGATGGCACTAACATTCCGACACGAACGGGTTATTGTTTTACGTTTTACAAGGACTTTTCATTCAGAAAAATGTGTAAAACGTAATAGTGGAAATCGATGGTGTTGATCGATCGCACACGCGGTCGCGAGCGAGAGGGAGACACTACACTATGACAACGGCGGAACCGCGCCTCGTGTAGTGCGCAAGAGTGGGGGCCGCGAGGACCAACATGGAAAACTGCGTGGACGCAGGCTTAACAGTGACGGATTAAGGTGACTTGAGGGCCGTACAATATTGTATTCGCTATGAACCCAGAAAATTAAATTCGGATTTAATTTAAAATATCTTATTTTCTTTATTACATTCCTGCCTACGGTGTTGTGAACTAATGTGTAAATGTGGGATATTTCCTTGCCAGCTATTAGAAAGATTTTTATAAATAAATATTTAGTGTATTTTTCTGTTTTTTATAAAAATGTACCAAAACAAAATTAAAATTTAAAAAAAAATGCTGTACTCTTTTACTCATCTTTTGTAGCGTGAAACAAAGAATTCCATATAAGCTTAGCATCCGTAGCTTTAGCAACTTTTGTTATTCGGTTAATCCGTCCCTGGTTTACAACTTTAATATCTTATTTAAATTAACCGACGACGATGTTTTGTATTAAGTATTGCTATGGGGAATAATCTGGTTATTCTACATTAGAAACCGGTTTTCTTTAAAATCATCTTTATGTTTTTTTTGCTTTACCTCTGAGGCTCGAATAAACAGCGATCAAATTAATTCCATAAATATCATTATTACTGTCTTACAGTAAGAATATCTTCACTAGGTATAAAACTACTCGTACTTCTTAATTTTAAGACATTAGACCGATTTGAAAATATATTCCCCCTTATTACAAAAGATGGTCTAAGAAAAACCTAGGTTTTAAAATAGCCCCGTCTCTTTTTGTTATATGACATAAGAAAGTTATGGGTATATTTTAAACCTGGGTTTACCTTAGTCTTTGTTGAAACCAGGGGTGGGCAATTTTTTTTCCTTAGGCGCCAAAAAAACGCAAGAAATTTTGCAGGGAGCCAGAATAAAAAGAAAACATCTTTTGTAATAAGGGGGATTAAGTTTAAAAGTTGCCAATGTCTTCAAAAAACTTGAAAACTTCAATTCAAAATATACTAGAATTACATAGTTCTGTTTGAACGTCAATGTTAAAAAGACAACCCCCAAATCGCCCGCCCTTCACCGCTTCCAACTGTTTATGCTGTGAAGAAGAAACGACGCGACAAACTCCCCAGCAACACAGATCTGTCTGTCAGGTGAATAAATTAATTGAATCTATACACAAAAACAGGTAATTAAATTACAATAATTAAATTGAATTGTATAGCGATTCCCTGATATCGACATATTAAGAGGTAAATAAGAGGCTTCCATAGTCACGTTAACTAAATAAACGTTTCGAAAAAAAAAAGAAGAAAAATGCAAATTGTTGATGATAAACAAATTATCTACCTATAATTTAGTGCTTGTCATTTTAGTCATCCAAACATGATAAAACATGTATCTTTTAATCAAGGTATTTAATAAGTGTACATCTTAGGGCCCACACATACTTGTACATGACAATTCGGTCTATAACAAAAAATTATAATTGGTTTAGTATGCCGCCCTCGATTGACTCAGCAAAAATGTTGTTTTGCCTTACAGCAGCAATATGAGAAAAAATACACGTCTTGCCTTCCAAAGACAGTTGGGCTATGGACACAAGTCAAAGAGTTAATTAAATCTGTATAGTGTTATCGGTAGCGGGTAGCACTGGGCAATGTTGACAAGAGAGGGTAGTCGTCGATATGGATCGGCCCACCCGAGGTTATAAAGGCGGTGGTCATTCGACGAAGCGGGAGCATTCCGTGTTGATCAGCTGACGAAGTCTGACCTTTTATATCTGACTAGCTTGTCCTTATTTTATGATCTTGTAATAATTGTGTAAAGTAATATATTGTGATCTAGTTTATGTTACTAATATTAACCCAAATACAAGTACTCTCAGTGGTGGAGAGTCTATGTTGGTTTTATTTACTGTGTTTACCTTGCTCGCAATCCTGACATACCGATATTAGCTAAAACTGTAATGATAGAATCACCCCTGAACGATTATATTGTTGTGTCTTTTACATCAGAAGTGGAACAAGAAAAAACCAGTCCACATTATGATTGTATACCCACATGTAACTATTTTCCTAAATAAAATCCCCTGTAGACGGACTGACAAAAACTTGATTGATATTACAATGGTGAGAAATGTGAGAATGAGAAAATGTGATAAATCCGGTGAGTCACAACCATTTTATTATGTGTGAAGGAATTTTGATGAAGGAAATATAATATGAGAGGTTATTTATTCGTGTAAAATAAATATTAAATGATATCTTTGCTTATTCATGTAAAATAAAAGAGATGTTATCTGTATTTATCCGTGTAAAATAAATGAGATGATATCTGTGTTTATTAGTATAAAATAAATATGATGGTATCTGTATTTATTCGTGGAAAATAAATACGGCATCTGTATTTATTCGTGTAGGAAAATACATTGCAAGTCGTATTAGAGTTTGTGGTGAGATGCAACCAGGGTTGATCTTTGGCACCGCCCGGTTTGGCCAGCCGGGGTTGGCCAAAGGCTTCGCCTGGGGAAAACTGAAACTCTAACGTGGCGAAGCAATTGTTATAGGGCTGGAACCAAGGCGGGATATGCCATGATATGGCTAGATCCAAGGCGGGTGATGCCATGTTGATAAAGCAGGATCCCAGGCGGGTGATGCCAAATGAGTTGGCTAAATCCAAGGCGGGTGATGCTATTAATTGATAAATGAAAATGCAGTGAAAATGAGATTCTGTTTTGAATTAATGTTTTGAAAAAGTTTTGAAAATATTGATATTTGTTTTTTATTCGTTTTGTTATAATTCTTGTTGTAGAATGGTACAAAATAGTTTATTGAAATTAAAAAGTAGTTTGTTATTATTACTTATGGTTTAAAATGTATTTTTGTAGACGAAAACAGGAAATTGTATTTATTATTGACGATAATTATTATGACGGCTTCCGTTAAAGATTAATTTGTCAAATTCATTTTTAAATAAGAAATAATTTGACTTATTTTCGTTAAAGAAGTGTATAATATATGTATTGTATTGTTGTAAAAAGGTTGTATTATTAGCGCATTATAGAAATATTATGTTTACAACATCATGTCAGTTTTGTAATATGAGTTTGTGAATAATTGAGATATTATTTTGATCGTGAAAAGTTTTAAAGGTTGATACTTAAGTATTATGATTTTGGGAATAATTGAGATAATATTTTAAGTGTTTATAATTATGTACTATGATACTGTGAATAATGATTAAAGATTTAAAGATATTTAACCATGAAACATTTAGGATGTTTGTTTTATGATTTCGTGAAGAATTGAGATATTTAAGAATGTAGGATTTTGTGAATAATAATGAGATAATAATCGTGAATTATTTTAAGGGTGTACTATGAGTTTATGAATAATGAGATATTTAATCTTGAAATTATTTTAAGTGTTTAACGTACTATGAGTTTGAAGTGTTTATATGTTGGTAAAATGAATTGTGAATAATTGAGATTTATAATCATGGAATATTTTAAGTGTTAAATGTACTATGAGTTTGTAAATTATTGAGATATTATGTTTTGATTTTGTGAATAATTAGGTATGAGATTTTTACGAATGAAATATTTTAAGTGTTTATGTATTATGGCTTTGTGAATCGTTGAAATATTTAACCAAGAAATATTTTAAGTGTTTATGTATTATGAATTTGTGAAAAACTATAATGAGATATTTAGCCCTGAAAAATATTGTAAATGTATTTAAATGATTTTATGAATTTGTGTATAATGAGATTGTGTGTTTATGTACCTATTATGATTTATTGAATAACTAAAATTTGATGTTTAACCAAAGTAGAACTGTCTAATAGGCATCTGAGATAGTATTTTATTGTGAAAATGTTGAAATCTAATGTGTGGATGTTTGTAAGTAAGTAAGTTTGATACGAGAAGTTATGAACGAATATAGAACTAGGTTGATACTGAATGAATATCAACTAGTTTAAGTCATGGATGATGAGCTTGTTGGCCGTCGATGGGATAACAAGCTCTAATCGATTCAAACATTCTTTGGATGCTTTTCATTTTACTTTGGTCAAAGACATGAGTAACATGACGAGGTCAAAGATGAGTGATCAGGTGTGGCCGAGATGTGTACTGTATTATTTGTTTCTGTTTAAGGTCCGAAGGTGTCACTGAAGTTAGGCCTTGATGCACAATCTTGACGATGGGGTTGATGGTGCGTCAACCACCAACCACCAACACACGAGGACGTGTGTTTTGCAGGAGGGCCGTGTTATCGGTAGCGGGTAGCACTGGGCAATGTTGACAAGAGAGGGTAGTCGTCGATATGGATCGGCCCACCCGAGGTTATAAAGGCGGTGGTCATTCGACGAAGCGGGAGCATTCCGTGTTGATCAGCTGACGAAGTCTGACCTTTTATATCTGACTAGCTTGTCCTTATTTTATGATCTTGTAATAATTGTGTAAAGTAATATATTGTGATCTAGTTTATGTTACTAATATTAACCCAAATACAAGTACTCTCAGTGGTGGAGAGTCTATGTTGGTTTTATTTACTGTGTTTACCTTGCTCGCAATCCTGACATACCGATATTAGCTAAAACTGTAATGATAGAATCACCCCTGAACGATTATATTGTTGTGTCATTTACAATAGCGTCGCCTTAAAACCTCGGGAATGCAATATGGTCATTTTTATGTTATCACTACGTAGGTATAAGTACTACATTTATAAGAGAGTCGCTCTATGCGAAATTAGTTTGTAGGCACTGAAATTGAGCCTTTAATGGGTATTTAACATTCGTAATAAATATTATTAAGGCTTATGAAATGTTGTGGTGGCCCGGAGGTTAGAGACCCACTTGTTAAGCACCGGGTTGCGGGTTCAAATCCAGGCATGTTTGGTACCCACCGTAGACGCGGGCCTGCGGACGGCGAGCGTTGGGTGGCTCGCCGTCCGATCAGAACCAGGCCCGGGTCGAGGGCGCATTGTGTTCCACGCGCGCCTCAAAGAGATATCAGCTTAGTAGATGGGGCCCGCTAGGGCCAGTGTCTGCCAGGGTTGCGGAATTTGTTCGAAAAAGTGACCGCGGCCCTGGAACGCAAAGGGCATTAGTAGGAACACGGATGGGTTTTAGTCAGTAAGAGTCTGACACTCCCTTCCGCTCCGCCCAGAGCGGAAGGACTCATATGATGACTTCCAATCCATAAAAAAGTCATGTTTGGTACCTACACTGTGACTTTTTCAATGTCAAAATATGTACTTTCTCAGTTAATCTAAGACGCCACTGACATACGGTGAAGGAAAACATCGTGAGGAAACCTGGACCTAATGTTCTGAAATCGCTAATCCGCAGTGAGCGTGGTGATCAATGCTCGTTCCATTTCTGTATGTATTGTTAGCGACACTACAATTTAATCGTTAAGGAGTGATTCTATCATTACAGTTATCTCTAATATTGGTATGTCAGAATTGTGAGGAAGGTAAATGTAGTAAATAAAACCAACATAGACTCTCCACCACTGAGAGTACTTGTATTTGGGTTAGTGTTAGTAACATGAATTAGATCACAATATAATACTTTAGATAATTATTACAAGTTATTACAAGATCATAAAATAAGGATAAGCTAGTCAGATATAAAAGGTCAGACTTCATCAGCTAATCTACACAGAATACTCTAGACGAGTGTTCCGTCGTACGGTCCAAGAAGCAATCCTCCGGGCGCACCGAGCGAGCTGGTCTCCTCCCTCCAACGGGCAGTGGTGGTCCGATGTTGACGTCATGGCTAGTTAGGTGGCGGACAACAGATGGCGCTCACTCCACGAAGTTCCCGACAGTATGAGAAAAGGCCTTTTCCCTATATTATTTATTTTTTAGCTTTGTCCCGCGACTTTGTCCACGTAAAAGCCTACAGGAACCGTGCAATGACCAAATGCATTCCCGAGGTTTTCATACTAAAACGACGATAGGGTCTTAAAAACATTTATTTGCACGACTCATAGCATAAGATTTTGCTTCCCGATTAAGAAATATCAAGCCAGTACTTAGCACAACATAGCAAAAGACTAGTCTCTCAGTACCGCATAAATCCGTAAGTTTGGGTACATTAAACGTTACTGTGAAGGTAGAGCTGTTAATAAGTTCATCAAACATTACTAATACGGATGTTTATTCTTTTAATTATCGTATTAGATGCGGGGATAATCCATCGAATAATATGAGATTATCATGTCGATGACATACTTACCTGCATACATTCAAGCACGATTGTAATCCTAAACGAATAAGCAGAGGTTACAAATATGTGGGTTATGTATACCAAACCAATTTTATAAAAAGGTAAACATCTTTTTGAGTCTTTTTACTTGACAATGCTATTAAAAATTAAAATAATGTTTAAATCAAATGAAATTAATTTCCAGTTGTTATCTACGGTAGTAGGTTTTATTTTTAATATTTTTTTAAAATAAGTCAACAAGACGTTTACTTTTTAACAAATTAGTCTGGTATTCATAGTTAGTTGAAAATAATTTTTGGCTTAAATAACTTAGTATAAATTAAAACCAACATTGAACCGGAGACCACAAAATAGTAAATAGTACTTACAAAATCCTCACTCCCGAATTAATGCGTCAAATACAGTGAAAAATTTGCCCCACGCATGCGAAATTCAGTTTTAGCGTATGGCTCCCTCACCGGCGCACAAGCATATTTTCACTCATTAAACGCAAAGTGAGAGAGGCCTGCGGAGAGCTCAACGAAACAGAAAACGTAGTCGTCTCAAACACACCTGGCCAACAGACCAAGGGAAACAGATCATCCGTCAAGATCGCAATGGCCCACACACCACTTACCTGGACAAACTAGAACCCACTTGATGAAACTATATCTGCACGTCTGCACTCCATACTTGGGTACATAAATTCATCTGAATAGTTCCGAAATATGGAATGCAGACTTGCAGCGTAGCTTCATCAAATTGGCCCCTGTTTTCGTACAATATTAGGGGCTGAATTTTTATTACTCTAGACAAGATACGTATTTGACTCAAACAAACCTGGCCAACAGATCTAGGGAAACAGATCATCCTTCAAGATCGCAATGGCCCACCCACCACTCACCTGGACAACCTAGAACCCATTTGATAAAACTATATCTGCAAGTCTGCACTCCATACTTCCAGAAAACATGTTAAAAAAACTTTCGATAACTTTTGTAACTATTCGACACTAAATTAAATTAAGGGAACATACCTTTGCCTATACCTATAATCTTCAAAGGTTTAGATAGAAGTGAACTGTCCAACCCCCACAGTATGACAATAACGGCATTATGTGGTAAGTCGCTACCATTACGCTACTATTATTCATATTTACGCCAAATACTGTCAAACTGTAATATTCGCCATTATTAAGTCAACTTATAATAGAGTAGGAAACTTGCAAAAGAGACACATTTAAGACGGTCCGGTGGGAGGCTGCCCACCGCGCTTGTTTATCACCGCAGCCCCAGATGCATGCCAATGAGGCGTGGGCGCAGCTCTGCATAAACATTACCAACTATGTCATAATCCGAGTCGCCAACACTGTAATGTTCGTTCAATCGACTTGTCTATGTATAGTCATACAGTTTGCTTTGTTACGATACTGTTTTTATCTTGAATTGCTGAGGGTTCGAGTTTCGCCGTCCCTCCATACAAAATTGTAACATTTTGGGATACATGAAAAGAGCCTCCACGAGTGACGATACTTAAGTACGTCCGGCGCACCCTGGGCAGTCAACCCCGCTATCAACCTTGCTGACTGGCTAATCTTTTCACATGAGCTATTTTCGTATAGGTCGTGCTGACACGAGAGAAGAAGAAGAACAAAATTGTATTTCTTGAATCTCAATTATACGTTTTCATTGGATAGGTAGAAATGGTACTAAAAGTTGTCACCGAAGCAGACCTACAGAAAGGAATGATCAAAACCTTTGCCCTGCAATGGAACGAAGGACCAAAAAAAACTCATGTATTTCCAGTGGTCCCGCTATAGTTGTCCTGGGACTACTGGGATTTTTACTACTGGGAATACACGGAGAAATCCTAGTAGTCCCGTCACGAACAACTATACTACTATGGAACTAATGGAATTGCACTAAAAAACTGAATGTAACCTTGATGTTTACAAACAATAACCGGTTAAACTTAACATTGATTATAAACAACTTAAAATAACGTATTACAAATTTTAATTTTATTATCTAATCAAAAAAAAAACATGAATAGTTAATAAATTAGCAAATTCTTTTTATGCCGTAGTCCTAAGATACTTTCCATGTAAATATAATATGTATATGTTACCGGCAATGTGTATAATGCAGGTATTCTATACAATGCCTAGACAATGTATAGAATGCCTGGGGCCTCCAGGCAATGTATGAAATATTATGAATATTATTGTCCATTACATACTTTGCCTAGGTAATGTACATTTCCTAGGGATTGTATAGAATACCTGCTGGTCAGTGAAGTAAATAGATTTGATCATTCATATGGGGCACCCCGACACGGCACTTTAAACCCTGCAGACAGAAATAGGAGCCCCGCCCAGCGGGGCTCCGTCGACTCTCCTTTGGAAACCCAAACAACCTTCCAAACATCCCCTTAAGTTTTTCATTTGTTTTTATTGTGCCTCGCGTGGAGTTTACTGCCTGGTCGCACGTCTTCCCCTTCGCCGCTCTCGTCTTTTTCACACATTACCGGCTGCGCATTCGGTATTGTATAGAATGCCTAGGCAAAGTATAAAATAAATAATATTTCATACATTACCTGAACGTTTTAGGCATTCTATACATTGCCTAGGCATTGTATAGAATACCGGATTACACAGATTGCCGGTAACATATATATTTTGTGTGCACATAATTAAATAAATGAATAAGTACTTAATATTGTACCGTTGTTTAAAGATTTGAATAATATTATTTTGTATGAAACGAGGCAAAACTCATCACCTTAAAAAGGTTGTTTAAAAGTATTCGGCTATGCGAAGAATGTAATGGAATTTATTGATGATATTGGTATAAAATCGTCGGGATTTCGAGGTTGGTGTTTGCTAAATTGGCGTCTAGCGTCCGCCCACATGGCACATAAAATTATAATAATATGAATACAATTTTATGTATTGAATTATATTTAGCGCTTATATTGTAAACGTTTTCCGGGGCCAGGTACTTCCTAGAAATACAGTCAACAAACGAATCAGGTATACAAGCAAAAATCATTCGTCAGTGAAGTTCTAACAGTGCGGAAATCAAAAATGGCTACTTTACAAGACAGAGAAAAAACTATTTAAAACGAGCGTAACCTACGCTGAACGCAATGTTGTTTTTAATTATCATTACAAATAAACTCTTTGATGATTTAATAAACCTTTGAAAATCCTAATAATCTTTTTCATTTCAAGTAATATTGTGGCTTTCGCAGTGTTGTCTGTTTTTGTCACAAAATGACTTACGCACTGTTAGAATTTCACTGACGCATTGTTAATGTGTATGTTATTACTGAATACTTATTTATCTCTTTTGTAGACTGTACAAATGCTGCTTTATTCAAGTAATCGACTCAATCTTTTACAGTTCACCACTAAAAACAATGTAGTTGTCTCCCAAGTTGCGACATTGCTGGTTCTGCGTCTGCATCAAGTCAATATTTCCAGATTAGCATGGAACTGTTATCAGGTATCAATACATTTGTATGTGTGTGTGTATGTTCTGGGCCTTCGATCCACCTGGTTCGACGATTCTCCCTTTTCGTGGGAAGGATGTCAAATCTCGCTCCTTCCTTCTCACACATTTATTTTATTTTCCATTCCGTTGTACAAAAGTTTTAAAATAATCTATAAAAACGGAAATATCAAAATTGCCAAGTCTGCATAAACGCTGGCCGTGACAAAATGACCTACCACAAAGATACATTATGGCTGAAGCAAAGAATCACTGAGTCAGTGCGATCATTTGTTTTGTCGTGGTCCTTTTACGAGCCCTACAAATGGACATCAGGCATATCTTGATGGACTGTAGCTAAGCGATAAGCTTGAGAAAACATTTCATTTGCAATTCCGAGACGCACATGTGTATTTTGTATTTTCCTTACAGATTATGGCAATCTGCCGACAAATGCTGACAACGCTGAATGTTTTCTAACTCTGTACGTGAATACTTATACATTTTAGCTTGTTTTATCTTGGTTATTTTTCTAAACTATTGGGTTATTGAATTTGGTGTCCAGTCTGACCAGATTCGACTGAATATTATAATAGGACTAGATTTTGCCCGCAATTTTAACCCTTAAGCCCCTTTTTAGGGCTAGTTTTAAAATCTAATAAGTCCGTTTTTCATTTTTTATTTTAAAGAGCTCTTGTGCCCTTCAATTAACCCAATGGAATAAGGATTTTTATACAAACGTTAACACGCACCCCATTACCGAAGGAATTTTGAAAAATCCTGCCTTAATGGATGCCTAAGTTATAAAAAGTACCTACCCTCAAAATGTCAAGTGTCTAACTTCAGCGGTTTAGACTGTGCGTTAATAGATCAATCAGTCAGTCAGTCAGGTTTTCCTTTTATACATACAGATATTTATAAGTATAGATTTTCATCCGACCTCATTTTACGTAGGCCTTATTCAAACTTAAGTACAATCGCCAGCTTATCAAGCTACCCGAAACTGTAAAATTTTTCCATTAAACCTTGAACCTAATGCTTTTGCGATAAAGATGAAAATCTATTAAAGAAATTTGACAGATTGTAGTATCTTTATGTGCTGGCGTCTGTACATAAAACGGTCCGGGGTGATGACAATAACCTGGGGGGCTAATAACGCCGCGTTTCATGAAACATATTTCGTTTCGTATTCGTGATCATAATTGCAAGTGAGCTGCACATTCAGATAGCAATTGTCATGCAGTTGCACTGACTACATCCTAATTGCTTTCAAGCTGCTGAATTTAGCAGTTGCATAGCTTACAGTTGCGAATGGATGTACAGAATACTTGCAGTTATGATTGCGAATATGAAACGAAACATGTTTGAACAAACGCGGCGTTATTAACCCCCTGTAATCGTCACATTTGAGCAACAAATCGGTGATGGTATTTCTACACAAGTCACCCTCACATAGGGTTACCATATCTATCTCAGGATTTTTAGACTCTTCCTTCTCAGGATTGCGGCCGGATTTTGGAAATCTCAGGATTTTTAGAATTTTCAATAAAATAGAGTAGGTACATTTTTCAGATCTTTTTCACCGCCCCGAGCCCTCGTCGCGCGGCGCCGTGCGGTGCATGGGAGGGGTGGATGGATGATCCAGTGCACAAAACCAACAATAATTTGACTTTTTTTCCCACAAAGTTGTAAATTAGTACGTTTGCGAGAAAATTCGCAAATTGCGACAAAATCTCAGGATTCTTCAATGGAAATCAGGCTTTTTCTCCGGACTTTAAAATTTTCCATCTGGTAACTCTACCCTCACACATCAACTTACTAACTGAAAGTAATGTGGTTGTTGTCATATGACAAACATGGATTATGTACAATAGGAACATTATAATAATCCTTTACGCGTCAATGCGCAATGAACGCGCCCCATCGCACAAATCGATTATGGAGTGCGCACACATTGTTTAATAATAAAGCGAGCTTAAATAAATAATACCCTGCTTTTAAGCCATTAGCTTCGAAGTACGTCTGCATGTTTTGAATTGAGAAACGAATCTTAATGTTTCCTGGTTTCAGTATTGTTCCTTTATGTTTGTTATGCCTAAGCTTTTCCTAACTGTATTGGGGTCAGCTCCCAGTCTAACCAGGTTCGGCTGAATGCCAGTATTTTACACGGAGCGGCTACCTTCAGACCTCCGCAACTCAGTTACTGGGCAATGTCGATAAAATAAAATGAGACCGGTTGTCAGACTTTCGGACATCTGACTACCCATAACGACGGTCTCGATGTGCAGTGAATGGTCACCCATCCACGGACTGGCCGGGGCAAGTGCAGCTCAACCTTACAAATTGTATGATCCGCGCGGTTATTAATTAGCCAAGAGCCTCCGCTGACGAGCACGGATCTTTTTATAGAGTCGATTCGAGAAATGTATCTATTCTAAACGTAAAATTTGACATAAGATATAGATAATTTGACGTTTAGAATAAATAAATTTGACATAAGTTATAGATAAAACGACAACTGCTGTCATTTTATCTATAACTAGCTTTTGCTCGCGGCTTCGCTCCCGTTAATTTACGAATCCCTAATTTTTTGATCCCAAAATATAGCCTATAGCACTCAGGGATAACGTAGCTTCCTATTGGTGAAAGAATTTTTGAAATCGGATGAGTAATTTCGGAGATTACCTCCTACATACAAACAAACAAACAAACAAATTCTACCTCTTTATAATATTAGTATAGACTTAAGTCAAATTTGACATTCAGAATAAATAAATTTCTCGAATTGACTCGATAAAAAGATCCGTGCTCGCACGGCTGTAATGATCCTGTGGTGTTCATAATAAAGGAACAACGGTAAAGAACAGAAAAGTTAAATATCTATTTGGAGAGTCTATGGCTAACACTAAGATGGGACACACAATGCAATACACTTCTAATGTGTCTTATAAATGACAATCGGATCCTCAATCGTGTATAAATCATTGGCAAGCTGCCGAACGCAGACTGACGATTTTATTACGTTATAACTACTAAAACATTAAATAACCTTGCGAAAATTACACCATTTACGCTTATTCCTATACTTATAAAATTAAGGTAATTAACCATCACATCAATGTTCTAGTCTGTGCATATTAATGTCAACATCCGTAAACTAACACGTTCAAAATACGGTACATGGTACAATAATATGTGACAGTTTTAATGACAGCTATAGTTTTAAAAGGACATAATGACTTCCTGCAGCTATTAATCTTAAAAAGGTATTCTGTTAATTGACACCAATAGCCGACGTTTCTCTTTTTGAAGCATCCATTATTTGGGTCTTCATTAGATCCAATGAATGGAGAACTGGCACTAGAGACGTACTACGTTCAATGTTGTTTGTCATACAGTGACCCAAGTACGAAATTTCAAATTAAGAAAACGGCAGTAGTTATCGTGAGCTCGCTAAACTGAATAAATAATATATTTGTCTCTTCTTTTTTTCGGGTTTGTTAGAGAGATAGATTTTAACGAGCTAACAAAAACTATTGCCGATCTCGTAATTTGAAATCTCGTACTCATGGTACAGGTGCGCAGTTTCTAAAAATAATAGACATAGTCTAAGCAGACGAAGACCGTTTGAACGTTGTCAATGGTAATAGTCTAATTAAAGTATTTTTTTGAAACAGGAAACTTGCACGAATCCTTCAGTTTTCTTTAATTGTACTGTTTTCGTTTACGAAAGTCAAAATGTTTGGTTTTGTTTTTGTTGTCAAATAATTTGACAGTTTTTGTGAATTAAAGAAAACTGCAGGCTGCCTGCACGTTTTCCGCTGTTAAAATATCTTAATTAGTGTACAGTCCAGAGATATATAACAATCATAATAATATACTAGTATAAAGGAAACGCAGAACTCGACAAACGTGAAATACTTTACGCGGTTCTTAATAATTAATAAAAATCAAATCAATAAACAAACAATACTTTTATATAACTACTACGACAAAATTTATATTACCTTCCGCTTAAATAATAAGATAGCACCAGGTGCATACCTAGGTAACTGCAACAGTTCTTACAAATCACACGCAAGTAAGTACATGCAGATTCTTCCTATTACTAATAATAGATACTCTCGACTGAGAATATCTATAAAATAACACTACCTTGTAAAATTATGTTAATAAATACCTTAAGACAATATCATTATATTACAGATGTTTTGCTCTAAGGAAAATCAGACAAGTTATTAAATGCGCGTAAAACTTTATACCATGTCTACCTTTATATCTGTTTATTCTATTAAACAGCGACTTACAAATCAAATAGAATACCTAAATGAAATCAACTACAGTCGATTGAAAATATATTTCGGAAGTTTTGTTACATTGGAGTAGAGTTAGCAAAACAGTAGCAGCTCCCACCATTTTGAACCCATTACTGTCATCGTCATCTAAACGTGCAGCGCGATGTTTTTTTTTTTGTGCACCTCTTCTATTCTACACTTCGCTACACCGTGCCCGCTGCAGCAACAAAAGAAGATCAACAGAAAAATTAGAGCAACGTGGCTACTAGCAACGCGGCTATCGACGTCGTCGGCGATCGTTAACAGCAAGCTTAGAGCTACGTGGCTACTAGCAACGCGGCTATCGACGTCGTCGGCGATCGTTAACAGCAAGCTTAGAGCTACGTGGCTACTAGCAACGCGGCTATCAACGTCGTCGGCGATCGTCAACGGCAAGCTTAGAGCAACTCCTCAAACGCAACTCAATTTTAAGTTGCCGTTAATTTCGTGTTGTCACTATCACTTCGCCTTAAAGTGACAGTGACGGCACGAGAATTAACGGCAACTTAAAATTTAGTAGCGTTTGAGTATTTGGCCATCAGACATCAAGTGTAGATAAGCGATTATTGTGCAGAATTGTGCTAATCACTGGCTTTTCGGAAATTATAAGCGTTGTAATAGCCGTTTCACATCTATTTTATTATTTAAATTTTGTTGCACACATATTTCTAATTCACATATTTACCTGGCAACCCATACTTCCTCAAGTACACAAACAAAATAAGTAAGCACGTAGCTACAGTTTTTTCTGGTATATGACCATTCTAAATGTAATTTGGGCTTGTAACGACGTCTGCCGACTAATTGGACGTGGGCTGCGTTTTTTATTAATGCTCACATAATGTTAGATTTGCTTTAAAGTATATTTTTTGTTACCTATGTAAGAATCTTTAGCGTTTTTAACCTAAAACAGCAAAAGTGCAGTTACAATCGTCATATTCGGAGTCCTAATCAATTTCAGTCTCGTCGATTACTACTGCAGGCGGAAAACCAAGTCGGCGCAAATTGTAACTGGCCGATTCAGTCAAATCATTCAGTGGACCGAGAGTTGATTAGTTAAAGTCTACTTTTGTTTTACTTTGATGGCCTTAGATATGGCCTGAGTGACGTGTGGAGGAACTTGAGAAACGAGGTATGGTATCACTACATAGTATAAAACAAAGTCGCTTCCCGCTGTCTGTGCTATGTACGCTTAGATCTTCAAAACTACGCAACGGATTTTGATGCGGTTTTTTTTAATAGATGGAGTGATTCCAGAGGAAGGTTTATATGTATAATACATTGCACCCGTGCGAAGCCGGGGCGGGTCGCTAGTTAAAAATAAATAAAGACCTGGCCTGGTTAAAGGATCCTCCCTTTCCGTTGGAGGAACGTCATACCGCGTTCCTCCACAGACTAATATATTTATTTTTTCAATTCGTGTGGGTTCTATAATCACAAGTTTATTTTTTTCTGTAGTCGGTAGATTTCGTTCATTAGTTTCATTGCCCAGTAACTGGGTTGCGGAGGTCTGATGGAAGTCACTCCGTGTAAAATACTAGTATTCAGCCGTATCTGGTTACACTGCAAGTTGACCCCAACATTGTTTTGGGTAAAGGCTAAGCAGAACGAACGGTAGACTTCGTTCGTGTTAAGTAGAATAGAATATACTTTATCGTACACCAAAATTGTAACATAGCTCTTATACAATATCATTTAGTGAAGGGTACAATGGCGGTCTTATCGCTGATAGCGATATCTACCAGACAACCTTTGGATGAACAGGAAAACAATGAATAAGATAGGGACGACAGTCGGTGGTGTACTGCTGGAAAATATATAAACTACACACAATACATAGACATAATACTTACGTATAAAAATAGTATCCCTAATCTATAAATAAACACATAGAACATAAAATTATGTAACATTATTAATGTCTCTATGCTTAATTTTGTCCACAATCTGCTACAGGCATCTAGTTAAATCGTTTGGCAATGCTCCTACTTAATAAGAAGCTATGTCTATAATTATGAGACATTCACAAAAATAATATATCTGTTTAATATATCTTTGTGTTAACTTCATCTACACCGCCCACTTATTGCCTCGGGCTATAGTCTAGTCGATTGAAAGCAATAACTTATAATTCTGGCTTTATTAAACTTTTCTATTAATCAAAGCCAAAGTTATAACAGTTATTCGAGTTTGATCAACGATAATGCTTTTCTAAACAATATAACTTTTCTGATTAAAATAATTCTAATTATGGTATTTGTTATTGCAAAACTTTGTCTTTGGTAATATGTAAGAATCTTGGTTTACAAAATTATAGTATTCATCATATCGTACATTAAATAATTGAAGGTTCCACACAGTCTCCCTGAGGGTCTTCCATTTATTCATCATCATCAATCCATCGCAAGTATGATTGCGGATCTTGAGACCTTGACTGCAATTAGGAGAGGGTAATTAAGTTTCCCGTCGCCAAACCAGTAACATCCTGTCGTCCAGCCAGTAACAGGCCGGAGAAGGCGGGGCGCCGTGTTCCGCGCGCGCCTCTCAGGAGGACGTGGGGCCAGGCCCCATAGAAGTTGAGGTCCGAGGCCACCAAAGTTGCTGTGCATGCAACTGCGAATCCCGCAAACCCGGCCACAGGTCACGAGAAAGAACCGTGGGTTTTTAGCCAGTAAGAGTCCAGCATAACCCTCCGTCTTCCCCGAGCCGAGGATATCCATGAGGATTTTTCCACCATAAAAAAGGGTAATTAGGTTCATTGTTATTATCTCAGTCTTTTCCCGTCCACTGCTAGACATAGGTATTTCTTATAAATTTCTACGTCGAACGGTTGTGAGCCGTGTGCATATCTGCTAAGAAATCTTCGCTCTACACCTAACTGACTAATTCAATTTATTCAATAATAAATAGAAACCCACACACACGGGATTGTAAAAATAATAGTCTCAAGTGATCGGGAATCACATGAGACTGATAATGTATCATCAGCGAACGACATCAGGCACCCTTATAACCGGTCACGATCTATCGAGCTCTCCCGTAGTAGAGCCGATCGTCTCTTAAGACTCCGCAGTCACACCGATAATTCAGCCCTGGCGAGTTGGAAATCCTCTTAGATGTCCTCCGCCCTGGGGTGGGCGGAGGGGTCTGTCAGACTCTTACTGACTAAAACCACCCCGGTGTTCCATCTCACACCTGCGCCGAGGATCGCGGGAACTTATGATACTTCCGCAAGCTCTCGTCTAGCTGCCCCAACCTCCCGCCAGCCACGCCCTCAGCCGAGGTCCGAGTGCCACTAGGGATCGCCCTTTGTGCTGTCGTTGCTAGTAGTCATGATGTTAGTGTAGCATAAGTTGCTAGCTTAGGTTAAATATTTTACTTTCCCAACATTGACTAAAGATCCTTCAGGTCGCGCCAACAACTGCCCCTTTAAATAAAAAAGTGAAAAAATAAAAAAACTCTCGTATATTTATTAAACGTGACAGGTGACAGCCCAAAACACTTTATGTCAATAGCCACTACACTGCCTGACCTACAATCAAGTTGCGACACATCTCACACCATCTATCACAATTTGTCTCATGGTCCGACTCCAGCTATAAACACATTCACCAGCGTCACTAACACGCCTATCGCCGTGTAATGTTCTAAAACGATTCATTATCACATCACTATCGCAACAGCTACTGTTAGTTACAAGTGATCAGATACCGTGCCTCGGGCTTCGGGCATACATTTGTAAGACACTCGAAAACAAATTGTTGACCAATTTACTCAGAAGGTTTACTCTGTCAAACCACAGATTGACAAACAAATCTTGCAAGTATGGACGTTTGAAGGAAAAAGATTGTTAAAGTACAAGGCAACTACAGTTATGTGAAACTGTTCTTATTTACCCTGTATTAATTACTACCATAGCGAATTTTGCTTGTTTATTTCATATACATAATATACCATTACGCCTACATTCCCCGATAGGTTGGGCAGAGGTGTATAGTACACCCATATTTCGCCGTTATGTTTCAAGTCCCATGTAATAGGGGGCGAGCCTATTGCCACCAACCGCGCACAAATCCTAACTCCGAGCTGCTACTAAGAAATTCCACAAGCCGACCTGGAGATTGATCCCAGAACCTCACGCTCAGTAGTCGCGCTGGCGACCACAAGACCAACGAGGCAGTCTCATAATTATTTCATATTATATTACTTATACAGGTTGAAATTGTAAACACTCGACAAACCGAAATGGGAGATTGTACTCATCACTATTAACAACTACGACTACAACAACAACTATGGGACTAAACCGGAAATCGCGAAAAAAAAACTGCTGTTCCCTACATTTTGACGAGTTATGCGAACATAAATGTAGGGAACATCTGTTTTTTTTCGCGATATCCGGTTTGGTCCCATAGTAAAAGTTGTTCATAGTGATGAGTGAGACTGTTTACAATTTCAATCTGTATAGACAGTTTACAGAAGTCCATGCTACTCATGGGCACAAAGAACATTTTAATTCATCTAACAAAGACGTCCTAATAGACCTGTATAATGAACAGCTGTAAGTGCTATATAGCCATCATTATCACGCTTGACAAACGAATTACAAATCAGCACCTAGGAGCACGGTAGTGCCCTTGCCAAGTCGAACTCGCCAGACCAGAAAGGCGCTATAATCATCACTACATAGTATAAAACAAAGTCGCTTCCCGCTGTCTGTCCCTATGTATGCCTAGATCTTTAAAACTACGCAAGGGATTTTGATGCGGTTTTTTTTAATACATAGAGTGATTCAAGAGGAAGGTTTTAAGCTATAAAACGTACACGTGCAAAGCCGGGGTGGGTCGCTAGTTTATTTATAAGGCGCGATTCATTCAACGTATTTTGGAACCTTCATAACTTCAGTCTGGATGATATTGTAGAGGAGGATTCCGCTGCTCTTTCTGTTTGGACTATTAGCAACTATTTATGTGTGAGTGAGTACTTATTGTTTTCTAGTGTGTGTATGTCTACTTCACCTTCTTATTTCGTAGCCTTTGTAAGTGTAAGTTACGATAGTTTATTGCTCATTGTACAAGTGTTTGATCAGCTGACGAAAGTGAGATGCGCAGGAGTGTGACAACACGATGGTAACAGACTAAAAGGTCAAGCACGGTAACGTTTTATGTTTGTTTGTATTTCGTATTATTTTGCAATCGTATTATTTATTCTACATTGGGTTTTACTGAATTAATAGGTTTTACTTTCCTTAAAGTTATTCATCTACCTAGCATTTTCCCGAATATAACCTTTTTTTTTACTTTTTCGCTTTTTACCCTAGGCGCATCTGATGATAAGCGCAGACAGGGTCTAAGATAAAGCACACGAATACATGTGACAGAGATAGAGGGATTCTTCTATACCTCTCTGGCTCTCACATTCACACGACAGAACACAGTAAACTGCTTGTAATTATTAAAGCCGATTTACACGAGGATAGTTTCTTGAAGCGAGACTCGTTCTGTCGTTGTCTTTTTCTACGATGAAAACAGAGATAGCATGAGATTCGCTTCGAGAAACTATCTCCGTGTAAATGAGCCTTAATTTTACGTGCAAAGGCCATGTTGGAGGAGGTCCAATGTTAAAAGAAGTAATCCATTGCTACGGAATAAACTATAGAAACTTATGTGTTAGAACGCAAGAAAATAATAAACTGCTTATGTAAACATCATCATTCAGCCGAAAGGCGTCCACTGCTGGACATATGCCTCCCCCAAGAATGGGGGGGTTTGCCATAATAGCCACGCTTGGCAGGCGGGTTGGCGATCGCAGTATGGTTGTTAAAGTACTCAGAGAACGCTGCTGCCCATCCTCTAGTGAATCCCTTAGTCGCCTTTTACGACACCCATGGGAAGAGATGGGGTAGTTTTTATGCCAATGAATATAGATGACAAAAGACTTAAAGCCATTTTAGTTAAACAACCTTTAATCATAGTTTATATAAGGGTGATAAAGCTTTATAAAGAACTAGATCCATCGATTAAATGATTATCTATCTACCAATCTCGTAATAAAACAAGACATCCGTTTCACATCCCTATTATTAATTCTTAGGTAATGAATTAACTTTAACGACTACACTACGTGATAATTTTATGTTTGATCATGTCCTTGCAATACCAAATATAGAGACGAGGTGTTAAATTTGGTTAAGACGGACCAAATAGCGCTCGCTACCTAAGGATCGAAATAATTGACACAGCTTTCGGTTTACATAATACATTAATTAATAATAATTGGAATGCCTAAGATTTAAAAATACAAGATATAGATTTGGTCTTTATAATTTATTGATATTGTAATGATACGAAAGTGTGTTTCGTGTATACATCTACCTCTCTAGTAAAACCACAGATTAAATAATAGTTACATAGGTACAACTAAAGATCATAATATATTTCCTCGTCGTAATATGAAGCCATAAAAGTGCACTGTTGTTATAATTGGTAGCTAAGGAATACTGACCTATTTTTTTTCCTTAACGGATTATGTGTGAGTCGGATAAAGCTGACATAGCGAATTTACAAGAATTGTTTAGGAAATCAGTATCCAGTTATAAAACTATTAATTTGTTGACAAATATAATGATTGAATCATAACTAAAACCAGTTTTATTACAACAGATAATCATTATTCCGAGTACATAACTACTGTATAAATCGACAGTTTTCAACGCTCATGATACAAAATTATACCTTAACCAAATCTCTAATAATATCCTACGAAGCTACTGAACAAACATTTTATTTTACTTCGACATAATTATTAGAGCAGGCTATTAGGTGCAATTATCCGGTACATAACCGTCACGGCTACACCCTCCGAAGGGGCAGGTATAGGTGAACTGTCGTCAAACCACGGTAAATGACGGTATTCTGACACATTTGGTGGAGGGTCGATTCATTTATAGACTACTAGAGGTCGCCCGTAGCTTCGCCTGCGTGGATGCCGTTTATCACGCAGATATTTCGCAGTTTTCGGGATAAAAATAGCCTATGTCCTTCTTCGGGTTTTAGACTATCTCTGTACCAAGTTTCATCAAAATCGGTTCAGCGGTTTAGGCGTGAAATCGTAACAGACAGACAGACAGAGTAACTTTCGCATTTATAATATTAGTAGGGATTTATATCTTCCAAGATACTTAAATACGTCCGGCGCACCCTGGGCAGTCAGCCTCTCTACCAACCTTGCTGACTGGCTAATCTTTTCACCACGGCATGAGCTATTCTCGTATAGCTCGTGCCGCCATGACAGAAGAAAAAGACATTCAGTATGCACAAATATAGAAAACGCACCGCCACTAATATTCCATATAAGAAAAATAATTTTGCTTGACCTGATAAAACACCCCAGGATCTTATGTTCGACAGCCGCACTTAATTACAGTCACTTTACCAACAGACTAAATTACATCTAAATCAAATCGCTAATAGGTACTCTCCTTCAAATCTGTTGAGTAAATATCGTGTGCTACTTTGACTTAATGATTAGAACGGCCTATTATATTCATCTGGTAATATATTCTAATAACGGTTGTAAACGTAGTTGTTAAATCTACGCTCAAAGGCACAATGACTGTAATCACTAATCAGAGTTTTCCTGTTTGTTATACAAAAAGTCTTCGTTAAAAGTCTATTAAAACTTGAAAAGAATGGTCCGTTAATTGATTAGGTACATCATAAACGGCTTCGTTTTTAAACGTTTATTTTGCGACGTTTTGTTATGATTCCGAGGATTTGGTGCAACACGGATAATTCATTCAATGGGTAATTACAGGTTGAAGAAGAGAATGATAAAACCGGGAGCCCGTTGATTTATTTGTATACCCAATGCGGAATAGTATCCCTAATATAGAATTATAATTAATTGTTGTTGTAATAACTGTGTAATAAATTTTTGTAATAATTTGTTGTAATGGCTGCCTCGTTGATCTAGCGGTCGCAAGCGCAACTGCTGAGTTTGAGGTCTTAGGTTCGATCCCCAGGTCAGGCAAAGTGTTATTAGATTTTTCCGTGTGGAATTTCTCATTAGCAGCCCGGAGTCTGGACCTATGCCCGGTCGATGGCAATAGGCTCGCCCCCTATTACATGGGACGTAAACACAACGGCGAAATATGGGTGTACTATACACCTCTGCCAACCCTTCGGGGAATACAGGCGTGAGTTTATTATAATGTTGTAATACTAGAGGTTTGTCGAAAACTCACTAGTAAGGTCTTGACTGTTATCTGCTATCATGAAAAGTAGCAACTTTTATTCTACGACTTTTTGAAATACTTAAAAAATACATCTTCATACACTTCCGAACCAAACTCGACAAGCTTGTCGTTAAATCCTCATGGGAAGATTTTAATTTTTTCTAGGTACTTCCAAAATTTATAGAACTTTTTTTTAACTTTTAATAGTTACCTAATTGTAAATAGCCAAGAGTGGCTAGTGTATTTTAAATCACGTTGTGTATGTAATAGAAATGATAATGATGACGATTCAATCGAAAGACGTCCACTGCTAGACATAGGCCTCCCCCAATAGGGGGGGGGTTGGCCATAATCGCCACGCTTGGCAAGCGGGTTGGCGATCGCAGTATGGTTGTTAAAGTACTCAGAGAACGCTGCTGCCCATCCTCTAGTGAATCCCTTAGTCGCCTTTTACGACACCCACGGGAAGAGATGCGGTAGTCCTATTCTTTAAGTCACCAGGCACCACACGGAACAGTAATAGAGAAATGACTTAAAAAGCAGTCTGTGCTAAGCATATAATAAATTAAAAATAAGTAGTTAATAATACTAGGTTTAATACAGTTTGCGGTTGGTTACAAGCTCAAGAAGTATAAAAAAAATCCAAAGTTGTTTCACCAGCCACGTAACTGGCAGAATTCTGTTTTTGTTGATTCCCATAGCGACGAAGTTAATACACATAAAGTTTAGACGTATGTAGCAGTTAATTAAAAACAAGCGATTTTAATCAAGAGAACTATAGTAGCCTAATCGTGAGACTTCAATCATAGTCGGAATTGATTTCACTTTAGTTGAGGCACAAAAACTTCATAAAGGAAATTGATACGATTAACATAAAAGCTATGTGAGTAATAATAATTAAGCTATCAATCAGTGCTGTTGCAAAAAGTATGCATAATACAAGAACCTACGGATATTAGTGAAATCATATTGTTTTTTCCGTCGTTTCAAGGTAAATAATTTAATACTTAAGGTGTTTTAACTGTAACAATGTACAACTGGCGAGGCGTTAGCTGAGCTTTGCATTTGTGTGAGTGCACATAGAATCGATTGCCAAAAAGCATTATAAACCAGTTTAAACCGAGCAAAGGATGCTTCTGCATTCATTCTCACACAAATGCAAAGCTTAGCATAGGCCTCGCCGACGCCGACGGTCAGCCGGGGGTTGCGGAAGTATCGTAAGTTCCCGCAACCCCCAGCGCAGGTGTGAGATGGAACTCCGGAGTGGTTTTAGTCAGTAAGAGTCTGACAGACCCTCTGCCCACCCCAGGGCGGAGGACATCCACGAGGACTTACACGGGGCAAAAAAAAAGGCCTCGCGCACGGTAAGTAACTTTGCATTGGGGTCCATTAAAGAGCCTTCACGAGTGTCGATACTTGCGCACCTTGAGCACCACCCCCGGTTCCAACCTTGCTGACTAGCTAATCTTTTTACCACGGCATGAGCTATTCTCCTACAGCTCGTTACAACACTAGACCAGCAGGCCAGTTCGCTTCACCAGTTCGTTTGGTGGTAGGATCTTTACGGTCCGCCTGGCTAGCTACCACCCTCACATTAAAGTCCGGCGCCAAGCAGTTTACTGTGTTCCGTCGTGTGTATGTGAGAGCCAGAGGGGTATTAGGGGGGATCCCTCTACATATCTCTGTTACTTGGATTCGTGTGCTCCATCTTAGACCCTGTCTGCGCTTACTATCAGGTGCGACGAGGGTCAAGCGCGACCAAGTCAAGTAATAAAAAAAGGGCAATTCTAGTAACAAAAACGTTGACAAACCGCACTTTTACTAAAACTGCCAATTTGTTTGGTTTTGTTTTCATTGTCACACTTGACAGTTTTTGTAAACAAAATGTCTGATTGAATGGTTCGGCTTCGGTTTGATTGAGATTGATCAACGTTTCTGTTAGTAGAATTGGTCCCAAGAAAATAATGTACAATTGGCTTGACAACGTTCAATATTATCGTATCCATCATCGTTAACATCCTCTGCTCAACGTGGGCCTCCCCAGACACTGCTTCCCAACCTCTTACATAATCAGCTCATTACTGTTCTACTAATGGGCACGGACCTCTTCTGAGAATAAGAAGGGTTTCGGCCTTACTCCACCACGCTGACCTGGTGCGGATTGGGGACTACAGACACCATCGAGAACTTCGTGGTTATTTCCTCATGATGTTTTCCTTCACTTGCGTTAAGTGATAATCAATTCTATTCAGCACATGAATTGGAAAATTCAGAGGTGCGGACCGGGTTCGAACTTGGACTCTCCTGCATGGAAGGCAACAGTTCAACCGCTAGGCTATCACTGCTGGACTGCTGCTGCCTCTCAATCGCTTAGTCTCCCTTTACGATACCCACAGGTGGAGAGGGGGTGAACTTTCTAACCCGTGAATCACACGGAACATTATTATCGTATTACTAGCGACCCGCCCCGACTTCGCACGTGTACGTTTTATAGCTTAAAACCTTCTTCTTGAATCACTCTATCTATTAAAAAAAACTGCATCAACGTCCGTTGCGTAGTTTTGAAGATCTAAGCATACATAGGGACAGACAGACAGCGAGAACCGACTTTGTTTTATACTATGTAGTGATTATTGGTATAACCTACTATCCATTTCATTTTATTATGCAATTTATTCATTTATTTATCATACAACAACAATAACAATAGTTCGCCAAATACAAACTGCGTATGATGACCAAATATAGATCAGTCTAAGGACGCCAATAAATAATTATAATAGAATACCAAATACAAATATCTATCAAAGGACGCCAATAAATAATTACATATTAATGGAAGGCTATGACTAATCGAGGTTTCGTTTTCCATAATTATTAAAATTGGATAAATAAGTCAGCATAAAATTGAAAGCGTGCTAGACCTATATTTGGAGCTACGTTATGTCTGTATAGACGTACAGTCGAAAATGCCAATCGGCCTACTTCTTGCCAAAACCTTGTGGCCCGCCCACGGGCATATTAGGGCTGCCACTTTAATAACAATCGACAATATCATGCACAAAGTATGAGACAGAGGGACTTTCACACGCATTACGTTTATTGTTATATGGGTCTTAAAATCGAGGTGGGCCAAAATATAATATTGATTCAGAATTTGTGTCAAGTAAACGGTAGTACTCATTGTGAAATTTTCAAATTTGATGTCGTCTTTGCTGTATTTTTTCTTAAAGCCAATGTAATACTTGCATCATCATTATCCTCCTGCCCTTATCAAAATTTATACAAGATTAGTCAGAAAGGGGGTGCCCCCTTTCTGACTAACCTTGTATATTTTGTTTTTTTATATTCAATGCTTGCGTTTTCTGTATAAAATTAATAAGCCATCTACCTTAAGTTTGTTTATTTTATGAGATTTGCGTACCAAACTCAACCGTTAAACTCTATTCAAATACAAAGTAACACAGCTATTCAAATTACGAAATTCATTGCCCTACTTTTATAGTCAATTTTAACCAATAGCATACGATATGCATGCATAATTTATAATCGCTTGATTGGCTCCCAACCTTAGGGCCGGTGCAACCTGTTAAGGCCTAATTGCTGGCTTGTAATCGTTCATAACCGTTCATTTGGCTACGAAGTTTGTATATGAAAAATTGAGTACCAGCGAGTACTGAAATAACTCACGTCATTCTCGCTTGTCGATTGCTAAGCAAAGTGGTAGTAACTAAGAAGTTACAGAGATGTACCTGTTCAAACAACCAATGGCAGTCGCTCATTTTCGCGCCAATCACACCAATTTCGTCAGAGTAAAGATCATTTTTTACTGCAGTACGTGGTCTTGAAGTCGAATTCAGTTCGGAAGTAATTGGTTTTACGTTTGCTGATGCAGCTTAGTGGTGTCGCATATTATATTACGGCAGACGTATCTTGGCGAGTCTGAAGTTAGCTGATTGGCTGCGCAGTAGACAATTTCGTTTCTTAAAGATTCATTGCGCAGCCAAACAACTAACATCAGACTCGCCAAGATACGTCGGCCGTATTGTAGCTTCTACCCTAGACAGCATCCGCGGATACAGTTATTAATTTTCCGTGATGACAAGTACATCCTATATCCATTACAAGGAACTGTGTAATCTCTCTGAAAAAAACTTCAAAAATAGGTTTCATCGTTTAGCTGGGACAACGCGGCAAACAACGCAGCAAACGTGCAGACTGACAAACTCACTTTCGCATTCATAATAGCAATGTGAATGGGAAAGTGACATTGGGATATAGTATCTACAATTTTTATACCATGTTATCCCCAGTGTTATACGAATATCTATGGCAGTCATTACAGGAAGTCTTCTTCTGACTTCCCGTAATGACTCCCATGCTCGAAAGTCTGACAACCGGTCTAACCTTAAGATATCGCATTGCCTAGTAACAGGGTTGTAGAGGTCTGCTGGCAGTTGCTCCTTGTAAAATACTGGTATTGGTCGCATCTGGTTAGACCAGAAGCTGACCCCAACACAGTGGGACAGCTAGGCAGGCAGTTATAAATCACTCTGCCTTCTTCTTGCACATGATTAACATCCCAAAATCTTCTTCAACGATTGTTCTATGTGTTGCTTAAACCGTAATCTACCCAGCAATGATAATCCCTAACAAAAATCCGAACGCGGTCAAGAATCTTATTTGATGACTAAATGAACAATGGACGATGGCACAAACATGAGAAGGCTTACATCCAGGTCGCATACCACGCACAGCCACGATAAGACATCCTTTCCTAGATTGTGTAGAATTTTGAATAAATGAATCGACAAATTCCGTGACACATGTCTTGTTGCCTGCAGCAGCGATGGTTACATGCTAAAAGATAAGAAAACGCGAACGATATGACTTGATAGACAGTTGTTTAAGGAGATGGCTCAAACTCCAAAATAAAAATGGATCGCTCTGGTCTTTAAAATTTCAAACATAAATGTTTTTAAAGGTCTTTAAAATTTCAAACATAAATGTTTTCAAAACTGCTTGGTTAAAATCGAGGTCAATACATAAATAGGTTTCTTTAGACACCGTCTTTTCGAAATAAAAATATGGAACACAATTAATATCAATATATAAAATGCACGAGTGGTCCACGCTGATTTTGGAGATCATCCCAGATACCTATCACTAAAGTAGAAGAATTTATTATTAAACAAAACAGTTGAATTGCTATTGCAAGAACCGTAGTTGCCAAAAGCTATGCATTAAAATTCAGTGAAACAACTTTACTTTATTAAGTTTGAAATGGCGTGGAACCGATACCAACATTTTACCCAAGCAATTAATTATTCCATTACCAAATCAAACGTCTGATTAAATTGAGAATAACTTAGAAGCATTTCAGTGAGGAATTAGTGACTTGTAGTAACATTACACCGTGTCCCGACAAGTCTGGATTTGCGTGGGCCGTCGTTCAAACTACTTTATGGACAAACGAAATTCAGGGCATTCAGACAAATTCCTATAAACTCTTATCGTCGATCGGCTTGTATAAATTATAATAAACATCGTTAAGCCAGTACTTAAGTTACGTAGGACGTGAATACTAATGAGGTTGGTACAAATATTGCAATATTTAAACTGTTTGTTAATATCCGTTTAGGGGCATTAAACGTAAGCTAGGTGCCTATATCTGATGCTCGTGTTAAGCGCCAAATCTACTAGCAATTTTTATTGAAAGAAAGAAACAATTATATGGACTCAGTACCTACAAAGAGACACAACATAATATACATTTCCGCAAATTACTTCTGCAACTGGCATTCAAAATGTGGACACACCCGCAGCAAGTCGATTTCTGCAAATTTTACGAACTAAGCGAGCACTTGCTGCAATAACTTGGACAATAAAACTTTGCTAGCGGATTTGGCGCTTAAGAGGGCTATCGCATTTTGTCTCCTGCCTCGCTCGCACAGGACCATATTTTTTAAGAATGTTAAATTAAAAGATGCATTTTTTAATAATGTATTCAATGGGCTCCCTTTAAAATAATATTAATTTGATAGGTAATTATTAAAAACACATTACTATCGTGTTCCCTAATAAACTCAGCTCAATAATTATTATGATCCGTTTTTGAGATAAGTTTAATAAATGTCACAATAAAAATGTTTTTAATAATTATACCTATTAAATTAATATTATTTTAAAGGGAGGCCATTGAATACATTATTAAAAAATGCATCTTTTAATTTAACATTCTTAAAAAATATGGTCCTGTGCGAGCGAGGCAGGAGACAAAATGCGATAGCCCTCTTAAGGTTACATCCATCTACTTAATAAAACTCTAACACTGACTGACTGACCGACAACGCACAGCATTCTGTCGTTAAAACAAGTTCACGTGTAAGTGCGTATACACGTAGAAAGCGGGTTGCCGGCGCCGATCTGCCAGCGCTTGTCCGCGCATTTAGTCGGCGCAGGTAGTCTCTATACTGTGTGGTGAACCAGCGCCGACAAGCTTCGAACGTCGCCGACAAGCTCCGACCTGCTCCGATCAGCGCTGGTAGACAGTCAATTATTGCTGTATTTGCAAGGGAATAACGCGTATTTTTGTTTGTACAGCTAGCCCCTGCTTCTACCCGCTTCCTTTATGTAGCGGTTACCTGCACGGTCAAGTACCGATAAGCGCTGGTAGGTCGGCGTTTGTTACCTGCTTCCTTAGTATACGCGCTTACGTACAATATTGTAGGCTGAAACTGTGAATTAAACCAGTGGGTCTAGAGGCATGAAATTCTGCACAGGAATTCCTTATATGACGTAAGTAAGCATTAAGAAAGGATTTTTGAAAAATTCATCCCCTATGCGGGTTAACTAGGGGATGAAAGTTTGTATGGAAGTTCGTCATTTTGAGAAAAGTCGGATAGTTCTTGAGATGTTGCCGATGGGAAATCCCATGGGGCACACGGCTAGTTGATAATAAATTATGTTTAAATTAATATTATGACTTGATTAATACTGCATTGCACATAACAACCACGCCCAATGCCCGAGGGTATAGACAGGAAGGAAAGTGAAACCGCTTTTGCACACTGAACGCTTACCAATGACAAAATTAGGTGTTAATATTCAAATAAAAGTACACAAGATTACGTGAGTTGAGAAACCCAAAGCGGGACTCATAAATCGTAAAGCGCCAAATCTGACGACACGTTTCGTACAGTGGTAGAGCAATTAGCTTCTGCACTACGGATCGTGAGTTCGTTTCCCTCACGGAAAAATATTTGTAGGGTCTCCATCTGGTGACTATCTAACTATCTAGTTATTCCGGGTCTAGGCGTTTGTGCATGTGTGAAGATTTGTTTCTGTAAACACACCCACGAAACAGGAGAAATACTAGAAAGGGGTAAGGAGAATAAAAAAAAAACCTACTGACAATTACTTTTACTGATGTTGACTTTTGCATCTCGCAAGCTGTGGATACACACGCAGCAAGACGACTTCTGCAAGTTTTACAAACTAAGCGAGTAATGGAGTTCAATTGGTTGCACAGTAAAACTTACTGTATTAACAGGTGCTTATGCACTAAGCTTATGCTTGTACTTAAGGTTTAAAGTACGTGCTCGTAGCCGACTGCAGACAGCAGCAGGAGACGACGAGTCGCTGCGACATTACTGGTTTCTGTATTTCTATGAAATACCTTCCGCAGCTAGCAACACGTCGCACGACCGCAGACGACGTGTCGCCCGACTCGGCCCGGCCGCAGATCAGTAGTGCCACCGACGCTGGAGCAACAACACGTTGAATCTTTCTCAAACAATGAGTTTTTCCAATACCGAGGAAGAAAAACTGATAAACTGCAGCCATCTGCAGTTGGGTTTGGAATCATGACTGCAGCGACATGACGCTGCGACATGTTGCAACGTCACCTCGTCAGCTGCTGCTGTCTGAAGTCGTCTACGAACTCGTACCTTTATTTAATAATTGCACAAACTCTAAAACATGCCACAATTATTTCTCGGCCGCAAACAATCGACAGTCGCCTAAATACAAACCTGAACACTTCATAAATGCATGACAATGATCTCATTACTCCCACACGCACAAAACACGTTATTACAGATTGCGATGGCCTACAACAGGAGTCCTTAGACTAAGCTCTGATTATGTAGTCATACCGAAACACGTCGCACTTCACGTGTTCCCTATATGGTGCAAACTGCACTAGGCCGGTGTAAGGTCAATACCACGCTACCAAAAATGGTGACGGCCATTAAGATGAATGACAGTAATGCTGCTAGTTTTGAAAACAAACAAGAACAAAGCGGAAGTACAGAGTAAATAATATTTTTTTTTAAGGCCGACCTTTTGGTTGACAGAATATCACACGTTTAAATATCAGTAAGGGTAAGGAGTGATAGGTTACCTTTCGGCCTAGCTCGGCAGCGCGTTGCATTGCATTTAGGGTTTCTGTTTTCTCGACATCTTTTTTTTCTCGGGTTTCGAGAATTCTCGAGCCCGATTTCTCGGGTTTCTCGGGTCTTTCGAGAAATTTTTAAAAACCTTAAAATAACAGCTTACGCCCTGTTTCTGGGGTACTCATGAACGTAGTTTATCTGTTCGATAGCGCTATTATTTCGATAAACTCATTGCGTTTCTGGACACCCCAGTCAGAAGATGATCTTAGTTCAAACTTCAGTTGACTGACCAATTTGGGACGTTAATCGGTTCCAGAACTTTATTTAAGTAGTTTAGTTTAACCTAAGCAGTTAAACGCTCACTTTTCATGCAAGAGGATCCGAGTTTGACCCTGCCTGCACCTTTGACTTTTCGAATTCACGTACGGATCAGAATTTGACTATCACTTGTGTTAATGATGAAGAGAAACATCGTGAGGAAACCTGCGCCACTTTAGTGCTCCATGAAGTTCTCAATGATGTGTGTAGTTCGTCAAACCGCACCAGGCCAGCGTGGTGGACTAAGGCCTTAACCCTTCTCATTCCGAGAAGAAGCCAGTTCCCAGCAGTGAGACAGTAATGGGCTGATTATAAGGAACCTAGTTCATTAGCTTTGAACGGTGACGGTACCTAGCATGGTCGAGGGTTCCTCTACTTTATTGCGAGTCATGCCGCCGACAAGGCTCTGACGATCAAAAGGATAGCTGCGTAGCTATCCAAAAAACCAGCTTTCATATCCAAAGTCTTTGAAGACCAGTAAGCCACTGCACAGGTCGGTGCTGCGGCCAGCAGTTATGCACTCTTACATGTTCCACTTTGACTACAAGTACCCCGACTATACGAGTATAACTTTCTGTTAAGAGAGAAGAAGTCAAGCAGTGGACCTCGTTATGCTATTAATGTACAGAAATCTATTATGTAGAGTCTAAAAAAAATCCTTAAAAATACTTTAAAGGCTACTTATAAACAGCTAATATTCTGTTTGATAGCTGTTTTATGACCCAGCGTTAACAATGCACGTCGCAGAAGATAAAACGTAGTCAGAGGCGCGTGGGTCGGCTTTGTGTGCAAATTCGGAACAACAAGTTGTGGCAGAAAAATATTATAAACATTAGTCACTCCAACCGGTAGTTCCAGTCAATTATTTATTGTGACATTTAGAAATAGTTTGTTATGATTTAGCAAACAACGCAATAGATATATTTGGAAAAAAATGCAATTCATTCTAACTCATTCTAGTTTTTGAAATTATTCTTAGTTTTTCAGATCAAATTGCGCTCCCTGATTCAAATCAAGATCGACATTTTTTTACAAAAAAAAAACTATATAGGTATTCGGTTCTGTGTTTATTCTAGTCTACAGGTGCAAGAAAATTACACAAAGCAACAAACACCAAACAAAAATGCTACCAACCAATCCACAAGACCAAATCGAAGACCACTCCCTTTCCATGGGTATCGAAAGGACTACAGAACTTATTTCAAAAGGATGCAGCATTCTTCAGTCTGCCAATAACAACATAATACAATCACCAATCCTTCACCAGTCGTGATAATTCGTCCACTGTAGCAATCATTGGGAGGACGTTCAGCACATGATTTTACAGGCTCATGTATTGATGATGACTTGATTCCTAATACGAACCTCCTAGGTAACAATGTACATATCAACACACCTACACATTCTCCCCCTACTTGCAGTTAATGAGACTGTTAATTATAATTCGCGCACTTACAACCGCGTAAGTAGTAACATAACAACATTACATAAACATCGTGAGACACAACACGGGTGCTATCTTCACAATTATGTGCATATTATTGTTCTACTCGTCACTCCCACATTGCCAAGTTTATGGCCGAAAGTTTATGATGCGAAAACCACAAAATAGATGGATGTAGAAGGTTCAAAACACTCACAAAGTGGCAATCTACAATTAATTTTTAACGCATAATTGTTCATAGAAAAGTTAATTTAATGTATGTGACTGTGTGTGTGTATGTGTGTAATCGTAAGAGAAACAGCTTAGTAACTCAAATATTACAACCCTCTTCATTTTATTGACTATATGCGTTACTAGAATACTTCGCTCAGTGACATCATGTTCTGCCGATGCCGAAGGAAATTAAATATCATTGCAATGCAGTCCACTGCTAGATAAATATAAAGGCTTTCCCCAAAAAATGACTGAATCTCGCAGTCACCACGTTGGGCAAGCAGGTAAGTGACAGCAGAATTAGTGCTCTGGTTCTGGTGACACTGCACCCGAGTGCTCCCTGTCGACGGCCTGATGTATGATTTGGCAGATGTTAAATTAAAAGCCATCCCGCTATATCTATTGTTCATCAGAGCCTCGCTAGGGTACTGCAAGCATATGAGGTTGACATTTGACAAAAAGAATATTGTTACCAGCCTGTAATTGTCTCATACAAAATCTCCTTTCTCATACAGACTAACAAAAAGCATTGCCCAGCCCAGCATGCTTGCTCACTGCGGTTGGCGATTCAGTCTACTAAGTTCTTCCTCACGATGTTTTCCTTCAACATAGCTGGATGTTTTTTTACGCTTCTCCCATCACCCGTGACTACCCTTAATACTAAAGATGGTCTAAGAAAAACCCAGGTTTTAAAATAACCCCGCCCCTTTTTTTGTTAAATTGAGACGTTAGAAAGTGGTATATTTGAAATCCGGGTTTACCTTAATTTTGGTTTAAACCATCTGATACATAAATATAAAGGGGGTTAATGTTAAGTGCCTTATCACGCAATGTTAGCCTTCTGTTCTATTTAATATATTGTGTTCTCACTAAGCAGAATTAACTAGTTAATTATTACAGATTTCGTTGAACACTTCTATGTACAAATTAATGAACCAGTGATTCTCAATTATGTAGTTATTTTACAAACAATTGCTTGTCTTCTATTGAATTTCTTTTAACAAAAGATTAGTTTAACTTAGCTGCATTTAAATATATATTTTTTCATCATTGTTACATAGCACTGTTATGTTAATATTATTATACTTAAAAATGAATTAATGGCACTAAGGCTGCTGATCATCAAAATTAATTCTCTGGTTAAATAACTGTTTACTTAAAACTTTCGTACATTTTTCGAGTAAACGCTTGTTCAACCAGAGAATTAATGTTGGTGCTGAACACCAGCCTTTGTAGGCACCGCCTGCTTCAGCTAATGAGAACCTTCAGAATCAGCCTATTACTGTCCCACAACTGAACAAGGGCCTTTTCTAAGAAGGAAAACAGTTTAGGCCTTGTCCACTAACGAACTAACATCATCATAAATTAAAAAATAAATACTTCGAGGCAAAAACGCGTAACAACGCAAATATAACTAAATAATCTCGTCGGAAATTGTTCAAAAGCTCGCAGCGGTCTTGACTCCATACTTGAACAATGTCAAATACCTCATGTTCGCTACTTGCGCGTAATCAGGGGCTTTTAATCGGCCCGTTTGGCCCATCATGCAGGCGACAGCTGTATCTGATCGTCTGCAAACAAAGCACTCGACCTCTCGTAAGGTCGTTATACTTGTGGACTATCCGTCTTGTCACTGTTTTGTCGTTTTTGCAAAAGGTAGAGTGTAATCAATTTGTTGTACAAATGACAAGGCCTTAAAAGACAAATTTTATTGTACGAGTTAAAGAAAAAATGCTGGTAAAAAAATTGATTAATTAAGATAAATGATGGAATCAGGCGTTACTTTGCGGAAATCCATGACCTACAAAAATGCAAATAGAATATCTAGCTTTAATTCCGCTGAACAAGAAAGTTTCGCGTCCTAGCGGTCGAGGAGTCAACATATCCCGAGGATGCCCCGTGCAGGGGCCAAAAACGTGTCGTGTATTGGTTTGGTTGCATGTTGCATTATTTTTTCACTCTTTCTGCATGTGCATATATTTGTGGGCGGGAGAGTGGTGCTGCATACTGCATCCAAACTAGCGATCTTGTTCAGCGGAATTAAAGCTATATATTCTATTTGCATTTTTGTTGATTAATTAATTTAGTTCTAACTTATCAAATCAATTAAAACACTTATGTAGTTGTGTCTGATTCTGATTTATAACAATGTAGGTGATCAGTTAACTACTAAAAGGTAAGCCGATTTCAGAAGACCGCAGGGAATGTAAAGTCTTAGGGCGATGGAAGTTACTTTTCTAGGTCACCATCTCAATTAATGATGTTACCTACTAAGCAGAGGAGGTTCACTTGCACCCGAACCATGGAAGTAAACAGATAGAATAAAAAAACTATTTTATTAAGTACCTACTAGATTTTGCTCGCGGCTTCGCTCGCATTAATTTAGAATTGCACACACTTCTAAAGTTTCCATAATAATATAATTCAATCATGATTCGATAGACACGTGGCGCCATCTATTGTCGTTATAGTTGTTTTCCTCGGGAACAGTACTTTTTTTCGGGATGAAAGGTACCCTATGTCCGTTGTTGCACCTGACAACGTAAATGCAAAATTTCAGGATGGTCGGTTCAGTGGTTTAGGCGTGAAAAGGTAACAAACAAAAAGACTTACTTTTGCATTTATAATATTAGTTAGGATAGGATTAACCCCCCCCCCCCCCCGCAATTTTGTTTTTTAATATTACTAGTCCCCTGACATACCATACCTATAGATTTATTAAATGTATAGATTTGAATTAGACATTTATTTACTTGACTTGACCTATGCCTAATTTAATATACCTACCTACTCGTATAATTATAAGGAAGCACTTATTAGTTAATAGTCAAATGTATGATGCAGATATCATCATCATCATCATCATTCAGCCGAAAGACGTCCACTGCTGGACATAGGCCTCCCCCAAGCATCGCCACATCGACCGTCCTGTGCTTCTCGCATCCAGTGGATACCTGCAACCTTCGACAGATCATCGAGATGCAGACATACCTACCTCCCTAAAATAATCCTGACCGAGCCCATGGTAGATGCTTTCTATAAAAAAGGTTTTTGCGAGAATTCGTTTACCTACATCACAAGATCGGTAAAAAGTTTAGAATCTTCGTTAATTAATCAAGTTTAATCTTCGAAGACGTCTACAATGTACCAACCGTCACCCAAACAAATCCTACACCTAATAGTTACCTCCTAATACTTAAGTAAGAGGTAGACAATCAAGCAAGCTATCAAAGAAAGTTGGCAGGACACTAAAAGGACTTCACTGTGATCGTTAAGGTCATTACGTCACCACAGTTTGTAAGTACTTAGGCACGCAGTAAACCTCGCCAAGGAAATGTCTGCCCCACACTAAAGGGATAATAGGGCTTCCTTTTAAGACTGCCGACATTATCTCTTAAGTTAACCGGACGTTATGGTTGACCAAGGCAGTATAAAACCGAGTCAATCTGAATAAATACTTTGTAAACTTTTTGTTAAGGTTGGTTAGTAACTATTAGTTATCTGGGGTTGAACTGAAGGACGCGTCTTTCAACCTTATTGTTTTACATGGTCACGATTTTATGAGACAAGAAGGTAAACCTTTACAATAGAGAAGCTCTGGAAACGGCGCTAATTTTATTATTTGTCAGCCAGTGTATTAAGAAGCGTTAAACGTTAGACGCACAAATTGAATTAAAATGATTAAGACTATCCAAAGTTCTACCAGAGAAGTTATTATTAGTTTCAATTTTATAATGTATGACTAGTGGCGCCCCCTTTTTTGTTTTTTTTTTTTTGCAGGGCTCTCTTTCCTATTGTTATAATAAACTCGTAGGTATTGTAAAAGTGACCAAAGGATAAATAAATAATATCACAAAGATAAGTAGCATCATTGCCCTGTAATCTAATAAAAATTATATTTGTATGTTACAATTATATTTGTATGTCTATAAGGCAAAACATAGAGCACTAAGTATGTATTACTAATTAAGATCAATATTGTATCACCTATGTTCCACAAATAAATAAATGATAGATTGAAAAAAAAAACATACTACGATGAACGATCATCGATTTCCAAGCGTGGTGGTAATGGCAATATCACGAGAGGTCTTTGTAGCGGTCTACAAGAAGGTTGATGTTCAGCAATCAAGGTTTACGGGCTGATATCCGACAAAATTAAATGCTGTAAGCAAAATTAGATGCTACATGACTAAAGATTATTTTTGAACTCTTTACATCCGCTAAGTGTTATAGGACGGTACGTTTATTTAAATCGAATCCATTCAACTGAATTAATGAAAATTCTAAGGTCCTTAATTTTTTCCAAATTATTTTCAATTTAATTTACAATCACAGCGAGTTGTAAATAAACCATATCTGAAAACAACGCCATCTATCGTATAGTTCAGTTGCCTCCTCTCTACAACAGATGGCAGTGAGGACAGTAAAAACATTGTTATTGACTATTCCTCAAGAGATGGCGGTACTAGTATATTATAGTTAAGTCTCAGTAAAGTGTTAACGCAGATAGCTACAAGTAATTCTGTGCCGAAAATCATGGCTACAGGTGACTTTTGGAACCGCATGTCAAGTTGGGGTGAGCTGTTGGTAAGTAAACGGTGAATATGTGTGTCGGCCTAGGACACCCAACACTCTAACATTTAGTTTGATTAGCCAGAGACTTCCCTTAGTTACCGAAAAGAGGTGGTTCGTCAGCTCTGAAAAATAAAATTACAGGACGATTTAAAGTTGATCAAAACTATTATTTATAATTGTTACATTTATGTAATAATACCTATTGTCCATAATCGCTGTTACAATCATACATAATTATGTAGTAAATTATCGTAATTATCCATTTACAAACGTCTTGTAAAAACTTCACACTTATTAAACTTGACAACACGACTAGAATTAATTATTTATTTCTCAATTGAAACCAACGAATGTATGAACGTAATTACTAATCAGCTGCTAATGATTGTGACCCGGAACTAGGACTAGGCCATTCGTAATTTATTATCAACTTATAGGTACGGCGTATACCTGTTGAACTTAGGTACTAATATTAAGTGAAAGTAAGACATGTCTTAAGCAGAGTAAAAGTAACATACCTAGATATCCAGCAGCGTGGTGGGATGTCTATAAAAATGATGGAGATGATCCAGCTGAGAATATTCAAATAAATGGTAGAGAAAAACGCTTTAGCCAATATCTTTAGTCCAAAGAAACTAATTCGAAAAATCTATGGGTTTTTTGGAGGCAGTTAAGACACCCCGTTTTCCGTAAGATAAAGTGAAGTCACGGAAAAATAAATAAAAATTAAAAAGCCTTTACCTACTCTGTAGTCTAAAAATAAATACCTACTTAAATAAAAAATATGACGCATGAGCTACCTGAGATTTCCGTTGTGTAATTTCAGACGGTCAAGTCTACTACTAAGAGAAGTCAGTTGCCTTTATTTACCAAGCATCGCTTCTATTTCGGCCACCAATAACTTAGAGTGACACCTACGGCCGAACAAGAGGCTTCGGTACTTTGGTTAAATGTGACCGCAGATTTGGCCGGAGTCAAGAGTTATGCGGACCACGAGCGCGCACAAATGCCGGGGAATTAAATGCAAACTCGACTAGGAAACCAAAAAGATTTTTGACAAGGTAAACACGGGATTATTAAATACTAAAAGGAATAGGTACCTTTATTAGTTATACATATTGAATGATGGATATAAAGTATTCGATTTTAGATTCTCATTACAACTTCTTAAAAAAAGAATAGTCTAATTTATAGATTAAGGGGCTATTTCACCAACTTATCAAATACCTAAGTAGTCAGTAACTATTGACCAGATGAGTTAAATGTGACATTTATGTCGACGGTTGAAAGGCTAATTGGTCTAAGCGACATTTTTTGCGATATTGAGTTATATACACATTCGGAATCAGCAAATTTTTCTCCGTCGTTTGACTCAGGTTTCAAATTTTTTTGACTACTTTTTTGGCGCTTAGTACCCACAGCAAAACAGGCCTCATTTCTAAGCTTATTGATCTATACGACACAAAATTAGACAAATTTGAGGACTCGATGACTTAAGCTATTTTGATTTTTCGAACTTTTATCACGTGTGTCGATTAAGGCATTTGGCTTTTTCGACATGGTTGGGGTTTTGTCGTTTGGCCTATTTTGCATTAAACCAAAACAATAAGCTATGTCGTTTGGCCCATTTTGCATTCAACTTCATTAAAAACCCGTGTCGCTTATATCATTTTGCATTAAGTTATATTAAATATCTAACTATAACTTCACTGTTGTCATGGGGGACTTTAACGCTAAACTGGACAAGCGAGACGATGATGAACTGCGAGTGGGGCAATTTGGACTTGGAAGTCGCAATCACCGGGGCCATCGACTGGCCAGCTTTATGGAGGGGCTATTTATGATGAACTTCTTCTTCAGAAAGCGTGAGCATAGGAAGTGGACCTGGCTGAGCCCTGATGGTGCAACTAAAAATAAGATTGACTTCATCACGTCGACGAGGAAGCAAATATTTAATGATGTCTCTGTGATCAACGCGGTGATAACCGGAAGTGATCACCGCATGGTAAGAGGCACATTGAATCTAACTAAATATCAAGTTGAAAGGTCTCGACTGATGAAGTCTACGCTCTGTCCTGCACCGATCCAGGTCATAATCCCCGAGAGCTTTCAGATTGAACTTCAGAATCATTTCGAATGCCTAGGGAGCTTCGTGGACGATTACAACGATGGGTTTGTGGAAACTGTCCATACTGTCGGGTCTAAGATCTTCAAGACCCGTAGTAAAAATAGAACTAAAAAACTCTCTGACCCTACTCTTAAGCTCATGGACGCAAGGCGCGAGATTGCGATGATGATTCCGTAGTCTCCAAATGACGCGCTTAAATACCGGCAGCTCAATAGACAGATCTCTAAGTCCTTGATGTGCGATCTTCGTCGATTTAATACTGAGCGTATTATGGAGGCGATTGAGCGGAACAAGAGCTCCAACGTTTTCGCAAGAGATTTGTCTATTGGGCAGAGTCAGCTTACGAAACTGAAGACCGATGATGGCAGAATCGTATCTGCCAAACCAGAGCTTTTAAGAGAGGTCGAGAAGTTCTATGGACAGTTGTACACTTCAACAAGTGAACCCGTTGCGAATCTGGCAAACGACCCAAGAGCTAGATTGATTCGACATTATACCGAATACATCCCGGACGTCAGCCTGTACGAGATTAGGATGGCTCTGAAGCACCTTAAAAGCAACAAGGCGCCGGGCGATGACGGAATTACGGCCAATCTTCTAAAGGCGGGTGGAAAACCGGTCTTTAAGGCCCTTCAGAAGCTGTTTAATTCCATCATACTCGAAGGAAAAACGCCACATGCATGGAACAGAGGTGTCGTGATACTTTTCTTCAAAAAGGGATACCCTATTGAAGAACTACAGGCCCATCTCACTTCTGAGTCATATCTACAAGCTGTTTTCAAGAGTCATCACGAATCGTTTCGCGCGCAGGTTTGACGACTTCCAGCCTCCCGAACAAGCCGGATTCCGAAAAGGCTTTAGCACCGTAGATCACATACATACGCTGCGACAGGTTATACAGAAGTTCGAAGAACCTGCCTCTTTGCTTAACGTTAGTGGACTACGAGAAAGCCTTCGATTCGATCGAGACCTGGGCTCTACTGCAGTCTCTTCAACGGTGCCAGATTGACTATCGGTACATCGAAGTGCTGAAGTGTATATATGAAAACGCCACTATGTCAGTCTGATTACAGGATCAGACTTCGAAACCTATCCTTCTGCAGCGAGGTGTGAGGCAGGGAGACGTCATCTCTCCGAAACTGTTCACCGCTGCATTGGAGGATGTCTTCAAGTTTCTGACTGGAAAGGGCAATGGAGAGGGCTATGCTAGGGGTTACCCTGCGTGATCATATCAGAAATGATGAGATCCGCAGAAGAACCAAGGTAACCGATATAGCTCGAAGAACTGCCAAACTTAAGTGGCAGTGGGCGGGGCACATTGCTAGCAAAACGGATGGCCGATGGGGCCGAAAGGTTCTGAAGTGGCGACCGCGTACCGGAAGACGCGGCGTGGGTAGGCCTCCCACAAGGTGGACCGATGAACTATTGAAGGTCGCGGGAATCCGCTGGATGCGAGAAGCACAGGACCGGTCGATGTGACGATGCTTGAGGGAGGCCTATGTCCAGCAGTGGACGTCTTTCGGCTGAATGATGATGATGATGAAATAGCTATAAAGTGGCATACCAACCTCAAAAATATCTAATGGACGTTGCTGAATAATGATGGCTTAAGCATTAATATCTACAATAATTTAATAAGGGTTTATTTTGTTTCTTCCTATAGGCCCTCTAATGGCTGCATCAAACTACTTCATTCTGGTGCAACACCATCATGTTGCTTAGGCTCATTGGGCATGTGTTTGTTGGCGCCAAGTGTCAGCTGACTTGGCGCTAAATTCATTTTTCTCGTATTATTTTATTCTAAGTCGATGCTTGAGGCAGTTTACTTTCAGCTATTTTATTTACGGTAGGCATTTGAACCATTTTGCCTTTCTCAAAAAATAACTAAATTTGATGCATTTTGGGCTAACCAACATAAATTTTCTAAAATAATACACAATTATCAACTGTAATAGCTTAAAAAACTTCCTTACTTAATTAGGAATATACTATATTGAATAAATAAAAGTCTATACAATAGTTGTTTTTTTATGATTTTTTTTCCAAAAAATGAAACTTTAATCCGTCCTCCTGCAAGTTTTACAAAATGTCGCTTAGATCAATTAGCCTTTCAACCGTCGATGTGTTCAATAATCTTGTCTTATCAGCATCACTATTGGTATGTTAGTGAAATACAAATGTTAGCTAAGTATTGAAAAGTTTAGTGAACGAATTAGCTTAATGAACAGTTGATGATAGGTTGGTGAAACACCCCCTAAAGCGTGAATTACATAGAAACGGCTTAAGGCGCAGGCGCGTAGCTTTCATACATTTTGTGCGAAAAAAATTTGAAGTGGCACGAAAAATGTATGAAAGTGACGCGCCTGCGCCGTGCCTGCGCCTTATGCCGTTTCTATGTAATTCAGGCCTAAGGATCACAGATTTAACTATACTTACCTACTTTTAACTGTAGTAAGGATCTATGACCGACTATCGTATCGTTCTCGGAAAAAAATAGATCTCTAGTTAATTATAAGGATTTTACGAGATGTGTTCTTATTAGATTCGTTCTATAGTTTTTGCCTACTCCCATGGGAAAAGGGCGTGAGTTTATGTATGTAGTATGTAGGTATTCTTATTCCTAGATGATCATACAAAACTAAGTGTAAGATGCGTATCATCAAAACTTATAATATTTCCCTCTCAGCGATAGTGGAGTCACGAACTAAAGTTGTAAAACAAACATAATATTATTCCGTACATCGGATATTCAACGCGCGCTTGAGTGCATTTTGTTACCTAAGTTGTATTTTACTTTCCCGCTGACGTATTCGAACACTTTGAACGTAGAAAGTCTGATAAGCGGTATAATAAACATTGAAATAAAATAGTTACAATAACAGTTGAATTATTTATTTAATTTTAACAGAAATAAATGCATGTACGGGAGTGTTACAATTAAAACTTAAATGATTGTTCATATACAGGGTGTTTGGCAGAACGTTGAACATACGAAAATGATGGATAGGTGGGGTCATCTGCTACTTACTCAGCCCTAATTTATGTGGCCCTGGACACCTTGATATTTAAAAAAATTTTTTTTTGCTTTCTTCTAGTTTGACCACTTTCTTAACTTTTTAATCTTTAATGTTGGCAGGATCTTATAAAATTATTGCTTTATTCAGATGTTAGCTAGAAAAAAGTTATGAGTCCTCAAACTTACAGAAAGATGTAAAAAATACTTAAATCTTAATTTCAACTTGCATTAAAAAAAAAGACCAGGGGGCCAGGGCCAAATAAATTAGGGCTGAGTAAGTAGCAGATGACCCCACCTATCCACCATTTTCGTATGTTCAACGTTCTGCCAAACACTCTGTATAACAACAGTGAGGTATTTAAATAATTATGGCAACAAAAATCAAACATCGTCATCTTTTGTTTACTTCTCTTTAGCAGCCAGCGCGTTCATTTTCTTGTAAATCAGGGCAGTAAGGAGGCCGTTCACGATGTAGGTGGAAACACAGACAATGCACAAGTCGTGGAGTACAAAAGCCAAAAGATAGGCCAGGTACACACACATAAGTAGCGAAGTTCCAACGAATACAAATAGCATACGGACCACCAGCAGTTGGTCGTATGTTGCTGAAACACACAAGAATGCATTAGTTATGTCTTGTTAGTGTACCGCTAACTTTTCTAGATGATGAGAAACGTGAGAAATATTTGTACGTAATAGCCAGTTGAATTTTGTACGCTGAGGCTTTCATTAGAAAACATACGGATTGAATTGAAAACATAAAGTAATTTGTGTTCAAAGTGTTACAAATAATAATCAGGATATCGCACGGAAAAACACTGCCGGCGCTATTGCCCATACCCCCTTTACTCAATCCCATAGTCATCTATTATGAAACCTACAGACATCGAGGGTTTACCTATGACGGAAACGACACGGTAAATATTAAATTCTAATGTTAAATAATATTGCACTAAACATAGTTCCTAAACTTAGAAAATCATAATTACAAGTTCCTAAACTCTAGCATTATTTTAATGGTTCATAAAATCAAATCAAGCATAGAGCAATTACAATGACAGGTTATGACCACTCGACACAACAAAAGACATCAAACAAAGCGACTGTGGCTTATTTCAATATCAGACTGAAATAACACAATGCCCACTACAATTCCGAGCATTTACGAGCGTGTTTCACGGAATTAACATTTTAGCGAAGCAATAAAAGCTCACGCAAACCCTCTAAATATTCAAATAGAGAAACATTTTATTGTTATAGACTGTAATGCTATTGGGAATATTAAATAATTCAAATTCGACTTTCTTATTCGCTCTGGTGAGAACGTGGATATTCAGAAATTCAAACAAATCCTGATTAAACGCAAAGGTTAATTAAGTTATGTATTACTTTCGGTTATCGCAACACTATTAACAATGATAACATGAAACTAACAGGCTCAAATTTGTGGGTGGTATATTTTCCCTAAACGTGTAAATCATATTGGCACGTAACATTTCGCACTTCCCAAGAGTACCTTAGTATGTACCAATGTTAGCCTATTACGATAACAGTTATTCACGGCTCGTGAGCTACCAAATAAGCTTAGAGTGAGCACAAGCGCGGAGTTTCGCAATATTTTTCTCGTGGTAAAGTCACGAAGTCGGCAAGGCAACCACGAACCGCATTGATGTGCGAATTGCACGCCGCAGAGCGACGCCGACGGTGCATCGTAATGCGATGTCGATTATTAGCATCGCAACTGTAATGACTGTAGCCTAGCTAGTAGCTACACCACGCGTTAATTACAATAACTCCCACTGTGGAAATAGTTTTTATGCAACCATTACTATAAACAGCTGATTTATGACTCGGCTCATTATTAAAACTTGCTTATTTATAAACAGCTTTATAGAGTTGACATCTTTATTTAATTAATTGATAACGATGGATATATTTTGTCTGAATAAACGACAGCTTTACTGGCGATTTCATCTTAACATCGTAAAGTTAATAGCGTTTAATTTTTTATTGGTTTCGGTTAGATCTAAAGGAAAACGGCTGCATTAATGTGCTTTAGATATCTCACGCAGATGTTTAAAAGAGTGGGTTAACGTCGTTAACTTTACTATACTTTTATTGTGAAATTCTGCGAAACAAAAATCGGGTCAGATAGCTCAATAAAAGTAATAATAAGTTTATAAACTTACTCAAAAATATGATGATACAGTAGAAGATTATTCCATAGATGCAGTTCGGAACAGTTAGTGTTGACTCTTCTGGTAACAATCCAAAACCTTTTGAGAACCTGAAATGAAATATGAATATGTCAATTTAGTTTATTGGATCTAGAATATCTAGATGATTTGTCACAAAAATTCTACAACACGATAACAGAATAAATTTTACATTTACGGTAAGAAATCGAAACTAGCTGCCAGTCACGCGCGTCATGTATTGTCTTTGCGTAGTAACTACCTAAACTTAAAAAGCTTTCAAAGTTGAGGATCAACCAAGACCATATTTTATACAATTTAATATTATTTTTATTGAATTGTACTCAAATTCTATGTTGCATACTCTATCAAAGTTGCAACAATTATATGAACAATGTTGTAAATTGTACCTACAACCTTCGCAAAATAGCGATTTTTTCCTTATTCCTAAATATTCCTGTATGTATCCCATATCTACTAGTTAATTTGTTAAATGACTAATAGGTACGGAAACGGAGGCCAACGTGACGAGATTGTACAATACACCAACTACTGGGGGCCACGCGGCCAGCAAACGAACCGCAACCGTCAGTCAGTTTTATTTACGGAAACTGTTAAAATGATTGGTTTTGCGTCAAATAATTTGACAGCTTTTGAAAATGAAAACTGTCTGAATGAACGGTTTGGTCTTGGTTCATTTACGATTTATCAAGATGTCTTTTAGGAGAATTGGGCCCTTGATATATCGACTCTATAACGTGTTACAAAATTACCCCTCAAGCCGAAAGGGGATTAAAAGGACCCTTGTAAAGGGTCTATTGGCAATATTTTAAAATAAAAGTAGGACCCAAAAAAAAATTGGACTAATCATAAAATAAAATCATCACTGAAAAGCAACCCTGAAAACATAAAAGTAAAGATTACCCAGAAAGTTATTTACATTCTTACCTAATTTCCTCTGAGAGGTAAATGACAACAACCATAAAAGACTACTTGATTAACATTTTCTTTTTTATGGGGAATTATGTACCTACTTAACACGTTTTATAAGAGAGGCATAAATTAATTAGGGCCGATTTTCCAATCATCAGATAACTTTTATCCGAGTTTTAAATATGACGTTTTGACCGATTCTCTATACAAAAGCTGTCAAAACGATTATATTTATCCCTCACTTAAAAGACTTGTGAAGATTGAAAAATCGGCCCTTTGTAGACTATGTTATGCCCAGTAACTGGGTTGCTGAGATCTGATGGCAGTCTCTCCGTGAAAAATACTGGTATTCAGCCGCATCAGGGAGTCTACTACCTAAGCACGAAGTCCGTGGTTTCGGCCTTAGTTACGAGCATTTCCTACTCCCTATCACCTACGGACATACGATTATTTCGGGGCCCGAACTAAGAATGAATGACAACACGGTTTGACAGTTGTCCCAACTACCGATGTGTTTTTGCCCATCCGAAAAGTTGAACTTGACACTTGTTTTGTTCACTCCTACGTTTCGGGCTACTTTCGGACGGGCAACTAACTTCGTTGACGGACTTAGGGAGTAGGCTCCCTGGTTAGACTGGAAACTGACCCCAACGTTCCCAACATAGTTGGATAAAAGCTAGGCAGAAGAAGAGGAGACTACGTTATGCTTCTTTTACACTGCGGAGTCGAAATGAGAAATTTCGAATAATTTCATGCCGTGGGGAAAAGATTAGCCAAATAGCAAGGTTGGTAGCAGTGTGGAGGAACGAGGTGTGGTGTTCCTCCAACAAAAGGGAGGATCCTCCAACTAGGAGGAGTCTTATGCCTGGCGGGCTACAGGATCGAATAGTTCGCATGTGGTGTGATAGCTGCCGCCACGGCAGGGCTGACTGCCCAGGGTGCACCGACCGTAGACTTGAGTATAGTCAATCGTGGAGGCGAAAACATAAGCCAAAAGTTAGATGTGTTAAGCTCATAGATATTTTTGGTTGGTATCCAGTAGCGCTGAGTATTATGCGCTGGCTCTAAAAGAAACTTGTATTGATTACCTTCTTTCCAAAGTAAAATAACGATAACAGGGATGTAGAGCTATGTAATAGTAAAACGTTGATCATTAACATGATAAACTATCAGTCAAAAGCTCGACATAGGTTTATTCCAGAAAGATAAGTATTGGTGCCGATTCTCTTGTTCATCATAATCATTTTTCTCTTTTTTCATCTATACTAATATTATAAAGAGGTAGAATTTGTTTGTTTGTATGTAGGAGGTAATCTCCGAAACTACTCATCCGATTTCAAAAATTCTTTCACCAGTAGGAAGCTACGTTATCCTTGAGTGCTATAGGCTATATTTTAGGATCAAAAAATTATAAATAAATGCGAGCGAAGCCGCGGGCAAAAGCTAGTCAATACTAAAATTAGAGAATTGCTATCTTTTATTAACAGGCAGCGCGAGAAATGCGCATGGTGATAGATAACAACTAAGTTAGAGATGTCAAACTAGTTTACGCCTTGAACTTCACCGTGTTCATTTCACCGTTTTGAGATGTCGTCTAAATTTGTATGGAAATTTTAGTTCAACTAAATTTGACAGCTCTTATTTACGTCTGTCGCTTTCTTATTCTATCAGAGTGAAAAAGATGGCAATAGCCTAAATTAAGTTTAGTTTGTACACAACAGAATCGGCACCATTGACTGCTAACGCTAGTAATTAACGCTGCTAACGTTGGCAAGTTTATTGAATATCCTACAACATCATCGGCAGGTGCAGTTGACGATCCCTTCGCAAAATATTATTAATAATATGAATAGATTGAACTTACTCAGAAGAAAGCACTTTTGAGCAGCTTGCGTACTCAGCGATATCGCAGAGAGGCTTGTACCCCGGATGTGCCTCGACTGCCATCTCTATGTACATTGCGTAAGTGGACAGGAAGATGCCAGCAATGCTGGTCAGCACGATGACACGGTCAAGGGATTTCGACTTCATCTTTACCTAGAAAACATAATAATATATGAGATAGGTAAGTAATTGCAGCGTGGCCTTGTATGGAACGCGTCGGATCTTGGGTCTATACAAATACAATGCCATGCTGCACGCAGTAGTCATGAAAATGTGGACTAAGTGATTTCTGGTTTCGGAAAGGTGGGTCCACACCCAGTGGCGTAGCTATGTACAACACGGCCGACATATCTTGGCGAGTCTGAAGTTAGCTGTTGGGCTGCGCAATGAATCTTTTAGGAACGAAATTGTCTACTGCGCAGCTAATCAGCTAACTTCAGACTCGCCAAGATACGTCGGCCGTATTGTACCAAGTGCCCCGGGGCAAAAATGAAATTAGGGCCCTATTTAAACTAAACTAAATACCTACTTTGAAGGTGCAAAACTATAGGTACTTCATCATCAGCTCTTTATCGCCCACTGCAGGGCATACCTAGAACGGGGTTACTTTGATCAATTTTTTGAGCTTCATGTGTTTGTATCTTATTTATTTTCGCTTTTAGCTGCTACATCAAAAATATTTTATGTAGACTCAATTAACTGAGATGTATAAAATCACATAGACTAGATAAAAAAAACTATAGAGCACAGTTTTCGATAGCAAAAAGGAGAAATGTTCCTTATCAAACTTGGACCGTAGAGCTTCTACTTTGATGATCTCTGTTCTATCATTGAATTTCAAAGTAGCCCCAATCGAAAAATCTAAAACTCGTTTTTTTTACATATTCAGGGGTGTCATTTAATATTTTTTATCATCGCCATCTAACATCGCAGACACCTCTATACTGAATGGTAAAATAGGAAAACTGTCAACGTTCCCTACAATATTAAATTAAAATGCACAAGTTCCATTTTCACACAGATATTTAACCAAATGCAAAATGTTTAGTAACTATCAATGTCGCCCCTGTATTTGAAAGTAACCCCGGTTTACCGGTAATAAAGCAAAGCTATTTACTAGTACCTAAGCATTATGTATAACGCAACAGATAATTATTTAATCGTAATTCCTAATAATATTATACATGTGAAAGTTTGTTTGTCACGCTTTCACATAAAAGTCGTTGGTTAGGGGCCAAAAAGTTAAAGTCAAAAATTCCTTATTCAACTAGGATATTATATAACTTTTTCGAACGTCGTTCATGGAGGCCGAGGGGCCCCTCGAGCTTGGGGGCCCCGCCTAGCCATACGGTAGCTACGTAATGTCGTCTTCCTAATCGTAAAATAAATAGTAAAATAAAAAGTAAATCGTAATTCCTAATGTTATACATGTGAAAGTTTGTTTGTTTGTTACGCTTTCACGTAAAAGTCGTTGGTTAGGGGTCAAAAAGTTAAAGTCAAAAATTCTTTATTCGTCTAGGATATTATATAACTAGGCCGAAGGGCCCTCGAGCTTGGGGGCCCCAGTGCACTGCCCCGCCTAGCCATAAGGTTGCTACGCCACTGTCCACACCGTATTCAGTCTACGAGTCCCCTTTGGGTCCCACCTAAATGGCGCTAAACATTGAAGCCGCTCGGCGAGCCTGTATTTTTTTTTTGCTTGATGTGATTCCGGTGACTTGATATACTTCAATTCTTTTCGGTTTTTAAACAAATACAAGCCCAAGCTCCATGTTAGGGGAACAGCTGTATGCACAGTTGGAATTAAATCTTCAATACCTTTGCCTGTTCGCCAACCCAGCGTGGTATTTATTGAAGTCTTCTTCAAAGAAGATGTAAAGGCCAGTCATGATGATGGCCGTATCTAGAAAAAGTTATTACATAGGTACATACTTACCTACCGTTTTTTGATATCGTTAAGGAATAAATATTTATTATGTCACATAAATATAGGTAACACATAGGCCTGAGGATATACCTTTGTCCCTAAAGAGAAATAGGAGAAACAATGACTTTGCAAAGTCACAGTCAATTCTACAATCGTTTCTAGTTTCCTTCAACAATATGCCAATCTCTTGATAACATGCAAACATAATGATTTTAATAGAAATGCAACACGAAATAAATCATAGGTATTTCATTTAAATATTGTTGATTTTACATTAATTCTTGAATCATTAATCAAAAATAAAATACACATCATGTATATTTAAACTGCCAATACAAACTGTGAGAGTAATTTATTCGTTATTGATAAAGTTCTCCTATTTTATTTTAACTTCATTCATATTCATGTTTACTGAATTTCAATATTTCCACGTCTCTGTAATATTATTTTATTAATTTAATCATGTGCACATGTCAAAATAATTGGGTGTTAATTTATTAATTATAATTACGTTACGAGATCGATATTAAGAGCTGTTTTGTAAAATATTAATTAAGTCATAAATTCAAACTTAAAATACGAATGATTATATTCTACCCAAATCAATTCACACGTTATTTTGCGCTGTAAATCAATTTTAGAAGGGGAGGCCGCACGTTGTATGCGGCGGTTCAAAAAAGAAATAAAAAAGCGCCGTTTAGTGCTAGCTTCGTTTCGCCACCCCTTCGTGTACACACAGCATTATAAGCTGTACGGTATAAAAATTTAAAAGAAAATAAACAATGCAGGCTCCGTCGGACGTCTAACGTTTTATTAACATAAACCACTAAAGAATTTTTAACACTAATCGTATTAGCACTCGAAGCTGTTCACAAAATGTTTATAAAATAATAACGAAAATTAACATACAAATTTTACTGAGATGGTAACTAAAAAACTCGTTTTTAATAACATGATATATAGTTTTCATGCGATATCATTATGTAATTATCAACATCTTTTTTATGCTGACATTCACGAACTGGCGGCTGGCCGGCAACTTGAAGGTTTAATAATTATTTAGACAAGATGTTTATTAATCAATAACAAATTACCTTAATTGCACAGATCGATAAGACTCACTAAACTTATGTCCAAATCACGCTACGAATAGATAATTCCGTTGATTAGCGCAACAATTAATGTTAATTTATGTTTTCGTAAGTACTGACGTATCGATAATAATCTACATCGCGTTGTTAATTGATAAGACACGAGTTCCCTTCATAATACCACAAGCTCAACTGAATCTATAATAACGTTCGTCTTATGATTAAGTAGAATATTATAGCTAGCATATAATATATTTATCACACACTTCAAATATATATTAATTATGAACTTTAAACCACGCAAACAGGTTTTAAAGAAGTAGTCGGTAATAATGAAGATTAATTTAGATATAACGTTAAAGTCCTCACCGCATTAAATTAGACAAGCAAAAAAATCGAATAGATTAAATCTTTATTCATTTATATACTAATGTTAATTTTATAAGCTCATTATCTGTACCTGGTACCTACATATCTTTACAGATTCGAAGAGTTTCCTCAAACTTGTTACAATAAGTGTTACTTGAAAAAAACAGGACTTCTTAGTTAAGTAGATAATACTTAGAGCAACACGGTCGACGATTCGGTCCATCGGAGGCCGTGTTCGTGGTAGAGAATAAACCGGGGTCTGCTCTACGCGCATATGTGTTAAAAGTCGACTCATCATTTTTCATAGTGGTCCGGAGGTTACAGACTCGCCTCTTGAGCATCAAGTTGCAGGTTCTAAACCTAGCTGTATATTATTATGTATATCAATCAATGTCATATGAAAACTACAGCACGCGTAAAACAACTTTGCCTCTCTGAAGTCGGGTACAGAACGCTCAAAGTCTGTTTTCAAAGCAGAAAAGTTATTTTACAAGTACCAAATAACTTTGCCCCTCTGAAGTAAGGAACAGAACGCGCAAATCCTGCTTTCAGAGAGGCAAAGTTATTTTACGCGCACTGTAAATAGTCTAAAATCGCCAATAGGTACACAGTGAGCAAGCGTTTAATGCTCGTTCCTTCCCTTTATGGCAAGAGGCCTCTGTCCAGCAGTGGAACAGGGGGTCTACTCCCTAAGCACGAAGTCCGTGGTTTCGACCTTAGTTACGGGCGTTTCCTACTCCCTATCACCCACGGACATACGATTATTTTGAGGCCCTAACTAAGAATGAATGACAACACGATTTGACAGTTGTCCCAACTACCGATGTGTTTTTGCCCATCCGAAAAGTTGAACTTGACACTTGTTTTGTTCACTCCTACGTTTCGAGCTACTTTCGGACGGGCGACTAACTTCGTTGACGGACTTAGGGAGTAAGCCCCCAGTTACGGGCTAGTCTTACTGGGAGGATGGATCGTATCCTACGTTAAACTTATGAATGATAACATACTGCAACTATCAATACTTTCGTCAATCGCCGTGATGAAGGTATTATTACCTCGCAGTTGTTCACGGACGTGGTGTGAGAGGAGGCTCCTATTTAAAAAATTACGGGCTCATATTATAGTATGAAGATGACGACAATAATTTTGCCCACGATCTTAATAAAATAACACTAGGTCTGCTCATAATGGAAAAATAGCGTGAAGAAACATATCTAGATTATTGCAGCAAATTACAGGATCAGTTTCATAGTGGTTCATTATATTTATGAGCACTTAAGTACATAGCTTTACAGTCAGTAGGTACCGTCACGCATCATAGGCAGATGCAAAATAAATACCGTACACCCACATTCCACCGATGACCGTCATCGGCATGCACGGCTACGGCTAGGCCGTAGGTCCCATGACTACCATGTGAAACGGTGCAGACCTATTGCCGTTACCATGCACAAATTCAGTCATTGGCAAAACTATAGGGTTTTTGAACATGAATTTCCTGAAACTCCAACTTAGGACATATATACGTACCTATTTGCGTCACAACCTTGCCGCTAGAATTAATTAATCAATTCAATCCATTAAAATAAATTACTTAAACTATTTTTGGTAAATAAGTATTCTAAATGTGGTATTGAATATTCTATTTCAAAAACATCAGCTTTACTCTGCCTACCTATCCAAAACGTCAAGCCGATAACTATCCGTGCCATTTATATTATTCGGTCCAGTGAACAGAACAAACAACAGCATAATCCCGTCGGATAAATTAAAGGAAATAACAATATTTAAATCCCGCTATAGGATCTTAGCCCGCTTACGGTTTAGCGCGTAATCTGTGTGAAACTGTGTTATTAGTATATGTACATACTTTTCATAATGAGTTAAGTAATTATGTACATTGTTAATGATTTTTTAAATTAAAGAACATAGTACGCTCAGATGTTTGTTAGATGGTATTGGTTGGTGCCGCAGCAGCTACAACCAGGACTCAAAGTTAACTTTGGCGTAGGTGACGTCCTTGACAATTGATATTTTGTGCAATGCGAACCATAGAAGTAAGTACTGCGAACATTCCCAACCCAAAAGAAAGACAGCTGTTTTGAAAGAAAACCTAAAGGCTCCTGCGGCCCGACAAATCGCGGCACAACCTTTGGGCTGTTAAGAACAAAAACAGAACAGTTCTGTTTTAATATTTCTATTTTTTTATTTTTAAGAAACATACATTACGGCTGTACTGATATTTTTCTAAATACGATTTTTACAAAATAAATTCAAAGACCAACCTATTTTAAATTGTGAACGCAACTTATTGTCGAAACGTCAAAATCAACACATGCACAAACTTCATTTTAATAGCTCGCTTCAAACTCCAGTTTTTGTGTTACATTTTAGTGCACAGTGTTTGTAAAAGTGGAGTTAACTGTGGAGAAATTAAAACACTGTGTACCACAGAGTAGTAGTTGGAAAACTTCTGTTCCAAACAAATGTCTTCTATTCGTTCACAAAATGCCAACATGAAAGATATAATAGACATATCCTTGGGAATATGGATTGAAGTATCTAGTAATAAAAATGTCGTATAAATGTCACAAAAACTGATTATTTCAATCGTATATTATTAGGAGATTAATTGATTCATGTGAACATTTGCAAAATATCAACTATTTAAAATTATTATTTGTGTCGAAAAAAGGGACAAACTTACCAGTTAGAAGAGTATGACCAAGCGCCACATTGCCAATGACGCCCAGTATCGCGGAATGTCTGTGTATTAGGTTGGCGGCACTGCTTTTAGTTCACCATCGCGACCGCAACGCAGCGTTGGCGTCGTGTAACACCTTTCATTGTATTGACTATTGACTGATTCTGAACACAGAGAATAATGTATAAAGTTAATTTATCGTATTATTGTCTTAGTTCTTGTTAAAATATATAGTAGTATGTTTTAGTTTAAGTGGAATAATGCCTCCGTTTACGTGAATGTGAAAGAAAGCAGCCCGTGGAGTGCTACGCGGCCATTTTACTTGCAATGCGGCAACGGTGTACGATCCGCCATTGGAAACGGCCAGTGTCTTTTTCTGAGTGCAAGATTTGTATTTTGTTGAATAACGCGGCGTAGAAACAACGGATAACCATGTGTGATAAAAGTGTAGTGCGGACTTTAGTGTAGTGAAGCACGGTGGTCGGGTGTTTCGAATAATGTGTGAACGATGGAAAACGAAGTGAAGCAGCGCAATCAGAGAAACAGGCGAAGGGAGCGGGCACAGCGCATGCAAGCACAGCGAGAGAGCAAAGTTAAGGATGGAGACAGCGGCGAGGACGAGTCTCCTACGAGAGAGAAGCCGCCTCGTCCTCCTGCCAGGAGGAAGAAGTCGCGGGAGCCGCTGGGAGAAGAGGATATCATCGATGGTTTCGCCATAATGGCATTTCGCACTTATGAAGATCTCGAGGTGAGTACATAATGATTCCAAACGCTTTGAATCCTATTTTGAAAACTGTAAATCTTTGTTATCAAAGTGACAACCGTAGACGTGCATATTTTTAGATATTGCCTTGTGTTTTACCTATATACCAATTAAATACTGCACAAGAGCCACTAAAGGTTGTTTACATTTGCATAATAACCTACAACCTTGCAATTATCATTTTTATGTCTATGTCAAAAATTGGATAATTATCTGGTAACGTGATGACGACATCTATTGTCGTCATATGCTGTTGCTACCACCAAACTTGGTAGATTATCTTGAAAATTTGAAAAATAGAACAAAGTCAGTCTACTGGGATGTCAAAACTCTTCTTTCTTGTATCCCATTATAAAAAACGGCGCTCTGTAATCGCTTTGGACGTCGCCTCGGAAGTGCATTGACCCAACGAATGAACCCTGCGTGTAAAAAGTAGATAGTGAAATTTAGTTGTTATTTACGTAAATGAAAGTAGATCTTTTAAAGTTCGATGAAAATAAAACCTGTATTCATCGAGTGTAGTGTTATCTGTACAAGTATTTAGCGGTTATGTATTATGTAGTGAGCAGCTGACTGTAGACGGGCGCGCCTGTCGGATCGCAGAGCGCCGTTCTCGGCAAGCGAGGTGCAGCCGCGGTCTCCCACAAAGTGTAAATTTGGTCTAAGTGGCTTTCGCTCGTTTGTGCTCATTTATCGCGCCGTCCTCGAATGGCAATATGTTGTGTACGTTGAAGTCTCGTATGTGCACAATAAAACTACATTCCCCGCTATCGTTTTAAATTATGGCGACAGGCTTGCCGTTTGTGGCTCGTTGGAGCGGCGCGCGCGTATATTATAGGCCCGAACAGGTTCCTTTGCTCCTATTTAATTCACCACATGTGGTGTGCAATGCTTATGCAATTTCTACTTACAATGGCTGCAAGTTAATTTTCTGCTGAAGAACATAGTTACTTTAGATAATCTACATACCATACGTATAGCTGACATGGCACGCACGACGCGAAAACAAAACATTTTTTCTCAGTCGGTATACCTAGGTTTTTATGACGTTAAATAGAATTTATTGGTCATTTATTGATATGACTTAATAAAAATGACGTAGAAACGTGCCTCTTTGATGATATTAAAGTTTTTTTGTGGAACTAGTACTTATGTAGATGGTTGATAACAAAAAAGTAAATATGTATAGAAGCTATTAGTTTAGTAAGTAATTGACAATTTAATCGGATATTAATTTATTACTCACGAAATAACATACCTACGACGCTATTTTAATAAAATACGGTTTTTTATCTACCTACTGCTGTAACAAGTTTGTTCTTTCAAGAAATAGGTAGGTACGTACTTTAGTATGCATATTTATGTTCGTACCTACATAAAAAACATAGGTAAAGAAACTTTACCAAATAGGTATTGTATCAACGGTTCGGCTATGCATGTTTGATTGTGATTATAAACTATGTTTAAACACTGTATCGCAAATCTAATTCGTCTACTTACGTATTGATACAACAGTTACAAGATAACGTTTTTCAAATTTAAAGTAGATATAAGTTAGAGTTGCCAACCGTCCTGTTTTCCCAGGACATGTCCTGGTTTTTGTAGTGTCCTGGGATATCCTGGATAGTTTTTAAACAGCGTCCTGGATTTTTAAAGCGCCCTGTTATGGTCATATATTTTAAAATTCGTGCGCCACTTTTGCAATCCACGTTACGGGCGGGCTTCACGGCTACTACTAAAATACTTTTATTAAAAAATATGATTATTATTATTACTTGAATTTCATTTAACCTATTTTCACTACATATTAATTTAACTACTGTTACGTCATGTTTTTAAACTGAATTGTCCTGGTTTTTCCAACTTCTAACCTAGTTTTTGAAATTTGGCGTTGGCAACCCTATAAGTACTAACATATAGGTACCTAATTTAAGTTTTCAAACTTGAATAAGTATAAATTGTAATACTGTAGGTATGTTAATCAAAGTTATAGGTACCTTGTTGTGGAACTGAATTTAATACAGAACGAGCGCCCGACTCGACGAAAAAACAAAGGTTATTGTTGAAACATTATCGCTTTACATGTTTTGTTAATTTTAGATGCTGTAGCGTAGCATTTTAATGTAAGGTGCATTACACGTTTAAAGGTTTTTGTTGTGATTCTTTACGGATCATGTTTTGTTTACTTAACTGCCATCATTTTTTATGTTCACACTCGGCGAAGTTTGGGAATTTAATTAGGTAGGCAGTAGGCACGTACTTATTATTAATCGAGCTTCGTGGCTAAATCGTGTGGATAGGTCTGGAGTAATATGTATGCATATAAGAATACCGTAAATAAAACCGTAATATTATGTATAAATGGATTATGAATTATCAATATCGCATCTGGTGGTTGTAACATGTGTAGCATTTACGTAAACGATACACAATGTCATTGAATGAAACATCTAAATAAATAAATAGTGCTCGTAAACAATGATACGTTGCACAGCCTATTTATATTTTTTATACCTAGTTTCTCATTTCTCAACTTAAAATCTTGTTATGGTAGATAAAATAAAAAATGCAGTTAGTCAGATAAAATGCAGTCGAGCGTGACGATGTCGTCTGACGCCTGTTGAGCAACGAGCAACGATCGACTCTTGAATATCAACAATTACCTTGGTGCTAACTTATTATTTTCCCACGGTATAGGTACATCATGTTGTCACTGATTATTGTATTCAAAATACCCATTGTTACAATGGATTTTGATATCGAATTTCTATGATCCACACTTAAAAACACTCGTGACTTACTTAAGTAAGTAGTGTGTCACAATTTTTATTTATGTATGTAATAATAACCACCTATATAGGATTTCTATGGGAATTAGAATGAAAGGCTCTTAGAGGACAAAGTAATTTAAGTTTCTCTTTATTCACTATTATAGAAGTAACATCGCAAAAGTAAATTCTAGATTTGACATGTAATTTATGCCTGGTCGTTTGTACAACCTTTAAAGAAAATGTCTAAATGAAATATGCATCTTATAGACTTAAAACAATTTTCACCTCGCGCCGTTCGGCACAAGATGACTAGGTACCTATCTGATTTAAATTAAAAAAAGGTAAATGTTTAAAACTAATTTGAAAAGTTTGACAAGGTCCATCTACCTGATAAGCGATCGAGAAAAATTGGATGGGGCATGAAGAAGTTAGCGAGCGTGAAATATTATAGACATCGGATGTTGCCGAGGGAAGCCTGCTTGGAATTAATTTTCTTCACAGTTTTTATATTGAAAAATGTACTAAACAGTTTTAAATATAACTTGTTTGGTTATTCCTATTACGTATAACATTATACAAACTTAATATATCTAGTTTACACATTTAGAACAGATAAACAAATCATACTATTTTCAAATATATTTAAAAATCTTATGGTTTATTTGTACGGCGTTTTCATAGGCTAATTTTCAAAACAAATTACATATTTTAAGCATATTTACAAAAATGAACAAGTCACGTTTAAGTCTGCAAAATGCTTTTACGTCGCAATCACGACGATATTACTGGAAACTCTTAGTAAACCACGGAGAAATAAACATTAATATTGCTAATCTGAGAGAATTTTGCCACAAAGCTGACAAAGGGATTTTACCTACGTAATTCTAATTTTAATAGAAATTAGTTTCCTTTATTGTTATCTCAAAACTCTCCAACTCTTATTAAGTTCTCTCAGTCAAAATTAGGTCATATTACGCATTTAATTAAATCTGTTTCGACCTTGAAGTTAGAATATGAGGATTACAACAGAAAACGTTTTACAATTTACTAAATCGATAGGTATTGCAAACACTCTTTATGGCATATAGTTTGCATTTCAAAGAATTTTTTAAGTTCCACGTGGGCGACGCGACGCAATAAATTGCGATAAAAGGATAATATTATGTTAAACACACAAATCGTGTTAAATGCACTCTGATAAGTCTACATATTTTTATACTAAATCAATATCGTGCGCCTTAGGAGACAAGCCACAACGGCCGGGAGTACCGATGTCTCGGGCACACCGACACCCCTTTGACCCAGCCCCTTGTAGTATTCCCCAGAGCACAATGTTAGCACGTTGTGACATAAATACTTACCTGAGTAAAGTTTAAACTACATCGTTTCGCTTTTATTGCCACTCAATGAAGCCAAGTTTTAGCTTTTATTTAGGCCAATTTGATTTCTGATTCTAGTACACGGTATGGTGATGTAAGATTATTAGTTACGTTTGTAGTTTGTAACTAGCCGAATAGCTATGTTGTGTAGGCAATGAATAAGCTGTTTGGTTTCGTAAACACGGCCTGCCCATTCATACTTTATAATACGCACAAGTAACTATCTGACGAAATACTCACTAAAAAGAAAGATTCCGTAACATTTTAAGTTAATAAATCTGTAGTAGAATAACATATCTTGTGAGTCTTGTGACTATTCAGAAACACAAAGATCTTATCGTAGGTACCCAGCTACTTAACGCGATAGTAGGTGGATAGTAAATTGTACAAATTGAACTAAACCACCGATGACCCGACGTTGCGGGAATTCTCGACCTTGACCGTAGTTGAACAGATATTACGTTTGATTGTTAACAGATACTTGACCTGTTAATTGAGAAGGCAAATAATAACATTCCTACCTATATAATGTCAGTTATGATTTATTGTAAAGTAAGTGACATTCTGACATATTATATTTGTTTGAATTAGTAATCGTTCCATAAATGCCGTCAATAGATTTAATTTAAGACTTAAACTCTGATAAGTTGAAAAGATTATTGAAAAAGCAATTGTAAGTCTTAACTTTATAGAATTGACTTCATTTACAATACTATAATCAGTCAATAGCATTATCTAAAAACTTGAAGATCGTAATTAGACATTTTTGAAGCTAATTACTTAGGTAGTCAAAAATCTTATTAATTTATTAAAGAGTAGAGTCATTAGTTTTATTTAAAACTGGCAAACAATTTGCAACATTATTAATTAAGTAAGTAGGTACTTACGTATAAAGTACTTCATAATAATTTGAATTTCTTAAAAACGTTTTGAAATATTTTCTTACACAGTTGTCTATTAGGTACTTATTATTTACATGAAATAATTACTGCTCGACAAATTATATGCTATGCCTCGTTACTATCTAGGTAAGCCCTTTAATCGTCTGGAGGTGAAACAACAGAATACTTAAGTAAACCACACAAACAGCATGCATGAACCTTTAAACATCAGTTTCATTTACAGTTTTAATATCAATCTTTTAAATTAACGATTATTGTCTTGCCTCCCATATTCTACCTCCTTCACTTCCCACTCTACGAAAAGTTTCAGTGCATCTGTCGGCAATATTTACTTACAGAAGATCTGTACTGCTGCGGCAAATCTACGTTCCTTTGATAAGGCCACGATAAGTTGTTTGGCTTGTGTAGAGTTTCACTCTATGTAATTGAATAAAAATATAGGTTTTGCATGAATTTTATTTCGCAAGATCTATGAAAACCTATGCGATAAAATTATGGAAAGATTTTAATGGTTATGTTATAGTTCATAGTTAAAGAAAGTTCAAAACAATATCGATATTTAGGGAGTAAAATGTTTTATTATGGCTAACCATCCATATATTACACAGGATGTTATTGTAAAAAAATTGTGATCATTACTTGTCGCTATGAACATAACTATTCGCACTATGTGCAGACCTTGATTGACAAACGACACGACACTCGATTGATACTCCGCCAGAAAGGGGTAAACAAAGTGGGATACAATTACAAAATAAAACAGGATAAAAGCAATGGAGTCTTTTTGTAAAGTAATAAAACACAATTATATGCATACAGCATTGGATTGTAATTATTACCTCTTACATTTTATGGTATGAATATTTTGAAAGTAAAATAAGTAATTAAATAGGCAGACATTTTGGTTAATTTCATCAATAAAGATATTATTTGCAAACCAGCAAACTAGATTATTAAATGCTTATATTTTCACTTTTCATCGTCCAACAACAAACGCAGACTAAAATAACCAATGGAATTCAAAAATGCATTCACAATTCACGGAATAATTCTGTATTCCGAGCTATGACAATGTAATGTAAAATGAAAACACAGTTGTTTCATTGTTTTCACTTTATGAAACATAAACTTTACAAACAAATTAACATTCAAATATCATTTGGTATTTTCCAAGAAAACTGAAGGCAATAAAACGAAAAAGGTTTTCAAGTGTAACAGATCAAAGAAAATAAAACGTCGTTCAATCCAGATTTTAATGGTAAATGTATTACCCACTCGAGAGACTCGTTATAAGATGTGCCAAGTGCCCCAAGTGGCAAGAATCGCGATGTCAATGGAGAGTGGCGCCGACGTCAGGGGATATTCGGCGGCGGGCGGCTGTGGGACGGTCGCGACGTATCTCGGCGATCTGCCCGCGATCGACCGTGCAGCCTCTCGGCCATCGCGATCTAATAGTCTGAAGAGAGTCGCAAGAGCCAATGTGAATATGTCGCTCTGGCTGCCGCTACTTCTGGCACTACTTGGCTAAGTCGAGTATCGCTCTCAGGGCTTATCAGATTGAGAGTTTTATCCGCGTAACTAACATGCAATTTATAATTTCTAAACTCTTTACAGCCTATGCTAGCTTAACTATAAAGAGGGGCTCGTGGCAAAATAACAAAGGCACCGATCATACGATCTGCAAGGTTAAGCTGCGCTTTCTGTAGTCAGTCCTTAGATAGGTGACAATTCGTTACACAAAAACCCCTCCGTGCCTCGGAGACAACGTTAAACAGTCTCCGTACCGGTTGTTCTACGAATATCTACGACAGTAGTTAAGGGTAGTCAGAAGACCGTAAGACGTATTCCACATTGGGCACCCGCTTTTACGGCACCCAAGTTAATGGCACCTGAGGTATTCCATATTCGGCACCTATATGTATTTTTCGCAGGTGCCATTAGTGGAACAGAACCCTGGTACTTTTCAAAACAACAATTGATTCAATTTCAAAACTTATAATTTTAGCATTATTAAGCTAAGTAGTAAAGTCGCTTAAGCACTTAGTTCCAGATCATTTCTGCTTTCCTGGTAGTTTTAATAAATAAAGACAGTTGAATTTTAATTACAAAGTTAATCAAGAAGAGAAATAATTGTATATAAAAAAAAATGTGATTAAGGAAACCGATTGTGATATTAAAATACATAAAGAAGTTATATTTTTATCATGTTATTAAACTCTACTAATTTTAATCGAATTTTTAATGTTAACGTCCTATAAAAAGTAAACGTCCCATCACTAGTACCTACTGGTTCGTAGGTGCCGAAAGTGGAATAAAATTTTAAATAATAAACTGTTCCACTAATGGCACCTGCGAAAAATACCTATAGGTGCCGAATTTGGAATACCTCAGGTGCCATTAAATTGGGTGCCGTAAAAGCGGGTGCCCAATGTGGAATACGTCGACCGTAAGTCTGACAACTGGTCTGGCCTTAGGATGTCGGTATTGCCCATTATCTGGATGAAGCGTTCTGATGGCAGTCGCGCCGTGTAAAATACTGATATTCAGACTGAAACCTGACCTTAACATAGGAAATAGCTAGGAGGAAGAAGTAGGGCTAAGTTCGGCACGAAACACGGAATTGTGGGATTGTCGGTTTTGCTGATATAGAAGTTCCTTAAAATCATAGCTACAGGAATCTACAACGTTCTTCAATTGCTTTTTAAAATGTTCTTTGCTCTTAATATGTACTTAACTTGGCAAATGTTATTGTCAATATAATACAAGCATTTAACTTTGCAACTTGTCATATTTATATTACAAATAATTGACTTGTGCGTATTGCAAGTGTGTAAGTCAAATATACTTTGAGTTATGGAGGGGTCGAAAGTTGCTCGAAACGGTTCGTGTAATATACACATGGCCAGTGCATCGCCCTTTTCTTTTTCGAACTCGGTTTGACACACTGCCGTGTCTAGTTAAAAAACAATTATAGCTTAGCAGTTGAACGGTTGCCTTTCATGGGTCTGAGCTCGCTCCCGCTCCCGCACTTTTGTCGTTTCGAAATCATGTTTGAATCAAAATTTGATTATCACTTGCGTTTACGGTGAAGGAAAGTGTCGTGAGGAAACCTGCACACCTGATAGGGCTCCGAAAAGATCTTGATGAGTGTAGTCCTCACCAGGCCAGCGTGACCTAAGCCCATCATATTCTGAGCAAAGGCCCAGCAGTGGGACAGCAATGGTCTGATTATGCTATGTTTATACTAATAAGTAATTGTATTTACACGTTTCTATACTCACTTGATATTTCTCTACGCTTATAATATGTAGTTACGTAAAGACTTTCCTATATCATTGAAACAATAGAATGGTAAAGTGCTTTGTGTTCAAAGCCTTGCCTGGCCTTTGAAACCTCATTAATATGTTCATTGGTTCGCTCTCTCATAACATTCAATATCTATAATTATTAATGTATACACATTTATATTAAACAAACTGTTATTAAATATGAGTTTCTCTTCGCGGAGTACAATTTTTCATTCTGATAATTGTTGATTATCTACCGTGAACCGTGTATTAGCGTTGAGTGCGCGACATAATATAAACATTAGTAACATATTACTCCATTATCGCTAAATACACGTCAGCTAGAGCAAATGTTTACTGAGAAGTTGTTAGCTTTAGCTATGCGACCGACGGTGTCGGTCGAGAGCGGTCGTGTCTCGCTCCGTCTGATTCCGACTGATAAACAGTGGGGACGTATTGTGAATTGATTTACTTCTGACATAATACGTTTCGTCGATAGTTGGTGTAAATTGTAATGTAACTTATCTACCTATACATAAGCATAATTGTAGATTGTACCAACATACATTCCCTTTAGAAACACTCTTGTTACAACTCTAATTAACGTATGTATATTAAGTGATTTTTGACGAGTTATTAAATCTAATACTTAGACCTTTTAACAAGAAGTATAATTTATTCATATTATTCCACAATTTTATTACCTAATAAAGTAAAAATACTATTACGGGTGTAATTACTAAACGCAGTGGGATTCCTATGTAGGACAGGAAGCACCAAAGCAAACACTTTAATTATGCCCTATCGAGTCATAAACCACGAATCTTATTAGATGGAATGCCACACAGTATTACTTTACATGAAAACTATTCTTTATTCCCTAGATATTTGAGCGTGTGGCAGTTGACAAGCCAGGTAATCGGTTCGTGGCACGCGACATACATTTACAAACATTTCGATTAACATCCCTCCATATTTGTTTTCACGCGCTACTATTTTTCCCCATTCAATTATACAGCTATTGGGGCATTCTGTTTCAGTCCCGGCTGTTTTTATTAAATATTCATAGGTAAATTTATTTTATGATATAAACCGTATCATTAAGTTCATGGTAATTTTAGTAGTGTCCGACCGGAGGTAAATTTTTGGCCGAAGCCGAAAATATGTTCAACTCACAGCTTAGTTCAAAACAAAATTAGGTAAACTATAAAAATACAATGAAAATCCTATTTCACTGTTTTAAATGTTAACTAAAGAGTGTTTGTTTATGATAATTTGATATTAGTAAATACTTAATATCCAACATGTAAAATAGCTTGCAACTTTGTGAAAATGATTACTCAGTTTCATTCTTTTATACATATTTATTCGAAAGTCATTTAACAATCACATGTCATTAGTAATCTGTTTGTTACAATAGCCCGTTTGTTTTTGGTACTTTAGTTACATAACTTTGGCTGGCGCTAAATCTTCAGCTTTTTGTAGCCGAATAGGGCCGAAGCCAACGCTTCGGTCGGACCCTATTCTGAGAACGATATTTCAACCGAGATTGTTTTCTAATAATTAAAGACATAATGTATCTTGTTTTTACCTGAGTCATACTCATTGCCATATTATATTTCATACATTCATTTATATTACACAATCAATACTTGACTGTTTTACAATATAATAATATTAATAATGATTATTTAACCGTCATCTTTAAGTACTCATGATTCGTTTTACCTGCACAATAGTCGACTACCCAATAGGAATAGTTCTTTTGTCAAAAGTTTTTGCTGGATTTTTTGTACCACTCCCTGTTAAACAAGTCTTTTTTCTTTTGGTTTCAGTGTAATTCTTACAACAATAATTGTTTTTTAAACATCTTTTGTATCCGGTGCGATGTGGTTTCTTTTGTGAATCCACTTGTTCCAATTATGGCACGTTTATTTTTTTGCTTTAGTTAATTTAATCCTAAGTCCTAACTAATCTTCAAAGTAACTTGCGAGCGGTAGGCCATAATTATGCTCATAGAACCTAAAAGAAGGCTAAATAATTACACCTTGCCCCCAAATTACTGTATTATACACATATACACAATGAGGTTAAATAATACTAGAGGAGCAGCGTCCTTCTAAAAAAATCAGAAAAACGTAACCACTTACGAGTTTAAAGTGGTAGCTTTGAAACGGATACATAAATTATGTCAATCTGGCAAAATACTATATTTGTCTCATTTCTTCTTCCGTCAAACTAATTATGTTGGAATGAGACAAGACATTGTTATCGGAAAAACGGCCAGAGTTGCCAATGATCTACATAATTTCCCCAGAATAAATGAAGGTGTTAATGAAATCAATTACTATGAAAGGTCGAATTATGTACATTAAGGAAGAAAAAAAAAATGCTATAAAAATATTGAATCGGGTCTTCTCGCGTAACAAACTTTAAAACGTCGGGATAAAAGGTATTTTGTGCCTCTTAAAGTTTGTTACGCGAGAAGACCCGATTCAATATTTTTATTATGTGTACAAATCGCGACAGTTTAAAAACATTTTAAAAAAAATGCATCAACGTAAATGTTATGTTTATTTTTTATTAACTATATTTCAATAATTTAGACTTATAGGAACATACATTAGTCATTCACTAAACTCCCAACAGTCTGGCAAAATCAAAATCGTTTTTACTGGTAACACTGATGGCAAAAACAATGTTTGATAAATTTATTTGGTCTCGTAATGTTTTTTTGGATAATCTTACGAAAATTTAGCACCACTTGCTTTATTAATCTTTTCAGATCGTGACATACAAATTTTAACTGCACATTTTACCATTTTGATAATTTTTATCGCGGAGCAATCTCCCACTTGACGTCAAGCTGACAACTGAAGTCAGATATGCCTGCGGACATATACGACGTAGCAACGCGCCGATGCCGTACACTGCTGATCTAGTCCTATATAACATCATTGCATATACACATCAAAATAAAGGAAGAGTATAATTGAATGTCAGTAATTACGGTTTAAATAATTATTCGCAGTTAATTACGCGCGGTCTACGCTGCTTCTGAATGATTTAAATTATTACTACAGATTAATTTGCTGATGAAAATATTGTTACCTGGGGCGAGTTAATTATTTCACTATCTATAACCGTGTTGGCTCAGCGGAGGCGGTACTACCCACTGACCTTTTATGACATTTAAACAGTTTCAGTAGTTTATCAGACTCTATTTTTATAGCTCTTAATAAATACCTTGGTTTTATTTGAGTTTACGTTCTTTATTGCCATCTTTAAGTCGTGTCATTAATTAAACATGCTAGCGCTGATTACTTCGACAAAATGTGACTTGAAAGTTGGTAATGGGCAAACCGGGTATAATTACGAATTCATACTTAGTTCATTAATATCTATTGTATCAATCCTACTAATATTATAAATGTGAAAGTTTGTGTGTGTAGATGGATGGATGTTTGTTTGTTACTCAATCACTTATAAACGGCTGAACGGATTTTGATGAAATTTGGCATATAGATATAGAACATGTCCTAGATTAACACAAAGGACTCGGGTACATGAAGTAGTACTCCTAGGATGCGAGTGAAACCGCGGACAAGAGCTATTTATTATTATAAATCAACAATTTCTAAGAAAACTAAGGCATAAAAGTAACTTCACTGAAACTTCCTAAATACTTAAAGAATTTAACTTAAACCAATACTTCTTAAGGATCGAATATTCAATGGGAAAGTTTCAGAAGCCTTTCCCTGCCAAAGTAGAAACAAGTTCATGTAATCCATAAAATTACATCATGTTCTACCTATTAGAAAAGTAGTATAATCGTTCATTATCACGCAGCTCAGTATCTAATCCGCGCCTTACTACCACGCCTCCGGCTTGTCTGATGACTTAATTAATGACCCGCCGTGTCGCTGTTAATTAAACAGCTCAGGCAAATTGAAGCTCATGCCTGAGCCCGCGGCTGCTGCCAGATTAAAAACAAAATGCAATTTGGTGCGCACCACGCGACCCAGACTAAGTGTGATTAACGCACAAGGCCGCAAATATCGTCAGTGACGTGTAATGTGACGTTTTTGGACAAAAAGTTGAAAGTTTACCCCTTTCTATTCTCAGTCATAAATTTTGCATGACGTGAACGTTAAAATTTTATCCCTATAATGAAACAGTTATAATGCATACGTCAGACTTGTCATTTAATACTTAAATACATAACTTACGTAAATAATTTACGATATCATCATCTGCCTAGCCTTTTCCCAACTATGTTGGGGTCGGCTTCCAGTCGAACCGGATGCAGCTGAATATCAGTATTTTACATGGAGCCACTGCCTATCAGACCTCCACAACCCAGTAACTGGGTAATACGATACTCTTGGTAAGACTGGTTGTCAGATTTTCTGGCTTCTGACCAACAGTAACGACTGTCAAAGATCTACAAATGACAGCCGGGAGGACCAACGGCTTTACGTGCTTTCCGAGGCACGGAGGAAACTCGCTATGGTAAATGGTCACCCATCCACAGACCAACCTCGGCAAGCGTGGCTTAACCCGGAAGATCGGTCTATGCGGCTGTAATTATTTAGTAATATAATTTACGATATACGTACGTATAATTATGTATAATCCAACCATCCTTATGACATTTCTCTGTCTGGTTTATTGAATTAAACGGTATAAAACCGTTGCCACTGATTTATTAACCTGGTTTGTTCTTATCTACTAAATGTTTGCTTATATTGTAATTACTTATGTATAACAAAACTCTTGTAGCGGTAAAGCCCGTTAAACAGTAAACAGCATTGGCGACCGCTCATGCTGCCTGTTTAGCGAGGTAATTGAGCATGTAGTGAACATTCCCAGTCTCATCTCCGAATATAATTTTGAATTTATTCAACGGAAAATAATTCCGAACTGTAATTTCTACTGTGCGGATGACAGGTTATTTGTGAACACAAACAGGCGTAATTTAATTGCTATATTAATATACAAACTACAACATAAAAAAAACAATTTGCTTCCAATCTTATGATATAAACAAGCATTTAAAACAGAAAAGCGATTATGCATTTCTTCCATCTTAATTAATTGTCGCGTTCTCGTACTTTTTATTATGGCTGTATTTTTAACTTAATGTCGAAAAGACATTTAATACGAAAGTTGACTCATTGCAAAATAAATCAAAAGCTGTAAGTATCATAATATTTGAAATCTGCAGTTATTCAACTGCCGGTTCGACGCTGTCTCATTAATTATTGTAAGTTTATCAACTGATTAAATTCGAACGACTAGTTTTTGTTGAGCTTAATTAATACAATAATATATTCATGAGCTGAACGTAACAAATTATTATAACTGCTCATTATGATGTTATTATTCTTTATAATAGTGGTATCAGTACTGTCACATTAGTGATTAATATGTTGTTGGTGAGGCAATTACAGAAAATGACCGTTGTCGACGAGCCGCTCGCCGAGGTGTGACCGCGTAGTGGCGTAGGTAGGCGATTACCTTGCGGCCTACTGAGTTATTGACCGATGCTAATTATTTGACAGCGTCTTGTAAACACAGAACGTGACGTTTATACAATGTTAACTTGTTAATTATTGAATCACGAGACCACTGGTGCTACATTGTTATTATAATGTCTTCTAAATACACTCACCGGCATAATTAGCGGAACGCAACAAAAAACCGTGTTTTTTCCATAATTTTGTATTGTACACTAACGTTTTTGTTTAAATTATTTTATAATTAGGGTTAAATACATTAAAAAGACAAATAATCAGTAATCATTTAATTGAATTTGGCAATTTAATTCTTTAATTTGCTAAAATATCCATTTTGTAACTTTCGGCGCAAATTTTTTGGATTAATTAATTTGCTATTTATTTTACTTTTTTGTTTGTTTTATCACCGTTTCTATACTGCTAGAGTCCTTATCAGTATTATGACATGTTTTTCCACTCAATTTTTTAATCCATTGTCTTTGCTTAAGGCAAATTGTCCTCGTACTCCCATGACACACTTTTTAATCCTCTAATGTTTCTGGGTGGCTGGATTTTTTCTCTAACCCTATTTCTCGTCAAGACCAAGTCATATTCTATTGGACTCATGTCCGGGGTCCACGTTGACCCACCCTGGTGGGTTATTACAACATCTTATATGAAATTGCGGGCCACGAATACACATTCCGGCCACACATAATCGTGCATATTTTGTTTTTCTTGACTGATCATTTGTCAAGTGGCATCGCATGAGGTTCTGGGATGTCTATCCTGCAAAAATAAGCAGCCAGTAAGCCTCCTTCAATAATACCTAATTCCGTGTGCGCTTCAAAACAAATAACACCCCAAACCATTACTGGAGCCTCCAGTATAAGGCACATTCCTGTAAAATTTGACAGTTCAAAGCGATTTCCTTGACGTATCCATATTCTATGCCTCCCATCCAAAAAACGTATATCACAAAACAGCTTGCCCCTGAGAAAAAATCTCTTTCTAACTCCTTAGTCCGATCTCGGTGTTATTGAGCAAAACTTAATTTCACTACGCGATGACCTACAGCACATTTTGGACATTCAGCAGTCGCGTTAGACATCAGATTACCTTCAATAAGACGTCATCTTTCTTTCCGCATACTCACAAGCAAGATACGGACCACCTTCAGGATGCTACAGGTCCGAATAGCAGCATTGCGCCAATTTTTCAGAGCCTTTGCCGGTTTGAACTGTCATAAACCAATCATCAGCGGCGCTTTTTCCTTGATTTCTGCATTATCCTCATCTTCTAACGAAACATCCTGTCTGCTGGTACCGATGGACATTGCGAGGAATGACTAATATCGATACACCCAGTGCTTAACTTACTGCACGATAGGTTTGACTTTCATCGATCACTGTAACATCCCTCGTAGCTTTTGTCGCAGGTAAATTACTTCTTTCAGCCTCTACGCAATGTTTATTCTCCTAATGAAATGAATATACGAAGGCCAAACCACCAGTACTTAAATAAAACAAAGTTCCGATCAAAAACACAAAAGGGCAAAATCTTTGTAAAATCAAAACTGGGCCTAATTTACCTCTAATCGCTTAGGAAAACCAAATTTTTCTTCAAAATGCAAGTCCTAATTGAAGGTTCTTTTGAATAAAAAAATCGTCATAGCAATAGCAGTACCATATAATACAAAAATGGAAAAAATAAAAACGTTCCGCTAATTATGCCGGTGAGTGTAGTTGTACAATAAACGAATTGTTGGTTATCAGTAAAAACAGTAACTAAATTATGTTACGCTTGCTGGCATCTAGAGTAGAGCTGCCTTTCCCACGGGGAGCAACGCCGTCGGCAGAAAAATAGCTCGCCCGATTTCTGTGAATTCGTGATAACTTTTTTTATGAGGCTGAAATGAATTGTATAAAATCTTTTGTGGGAGTCACAAAGTTCTCGAGAGAATTTTGCTTTCGTCGCAGTTCTGAAGAGATTTATTCCTTGTAAAATGAAGTTTAGTCCCCGTTTTTTCCTTTATTATCTTGGGCAATTGAGTTTCATTCTTCATGTATTATTTTTCTCAAATGTTGTCCTTTATTCATTGCTCAATTTAATACATGAATACATATACATATAGAAGTATAAAACAGGTTATTTCTATGAATATTCATAATGAAGTATCCAATTGCCGGTTCTGTTGTCGGAAGACAAAATTATCCTTTTTATTTCTCTTTAGGTATTGGTATTTTAACGAAGCAACTGCTACCGTACTATTATGTTAAATACGTCGTTAATGTTTACAAATGGTGTGAGTTATCAGCTGTGGGTGTGGACCGTGTTTATTGTTATTATTTATTCAAGTTGGGCGGTCACGGCAACACGTGACGTTCGGTGGCACGGGCCAGCACACTACATCTGATGATTACTAGATTGTATCGCAAGTCTTGTTCCCGTCCCGAAAGCTGGCTAAACACTCTCACACCAATTTACCACACACCCTCGAGCTATTTAATCGAGGGTGAAGGGGTTACGCGTGTACTATTGTTAATTCGCTCTCAGAGCTTTGCCTTTGTGTTGTTTGGATAACTAAGGTTTTTATGTCATGAAGACCTTTTCTTGATGAGTTTTGCTGGTCGGCGGACTAAAATCTTTTGTTTCGTTACTGTAAGACGTCTGTAATTGTCGTGACGACTGTTTTGATTTTGAAATCTACTATAAAATAGTTACATGACTGACTGACGTACAGACAACAGACAACGCACAGCGAAGAATCATGAAAACAGAATGCCGTCTAATGTATGGTACTAGAATTGAACAGTTTTCAGACTAGATAGTCATCAGGCGAGACTTCGTCATCTGATGGCTAGATTCGTATTTCCTACGTGCCTTTTTGAAACTTGATTTAAATACTTCCACACAAATAATAAAATGCGTATTTAAGGTTTTTTAAAACAACCCCCCCACCTTAAACTGGTGCAACAGAGTATTGCAAGCTTAAACGAGAAAATTAGATTCCGTGTTTATCGACTTAAATCTTGGTATAACTATAAATACTTACTCTTCAACTCAAATGATAAAGTATGTGCTTAAGGATTTATTTAAACTACCCTTAAAACGAAGGTTTCGTCCCGGGGTGTTGATAGACTTACTTCACCTTAAGTTTATCTTTGAAATCTACGCGGACGCACTCATAGGCCAATGTAGTAATTTGTATATTTATATAAACTTACACATAAAATAATATAGAAACAACCTGTGTAACTTATTTCACCTGTTAAACTTGTTTTCTTGCAAACAATAACAAAAGTGTTGATATTAAAACGGCACAACAGTTAACGATAAATGATCTCTTCGATTTTTTTCTCATCAAATCAGCGCCCCACGCGTTGCGTGTCACCCTCGTCGGACTGGACGATCGAATATTTCGTGTTCATTCAAAAATATGTCAGTAGGGACTAGGGACCCTTATTGTGTCACCGCTGCCAAACATATCTCCCCTACAAATTGTTTAAACACGGTAGCACGTGTTACTCGCACGAATTTCACTTTGTGATTTTTTATGAATAAAAATAAGATTTCAGTTCTGTATTTATATAAGAAATCATGAACGAATTTACGTCATGTATTTCATTTGCTTGTTACGCATGAAGTTTATTTTCGCTTTATCTATCGGTGTGATGTCATTAGATAACATTGTATTTATAGATAGCTAAATTAGGTGTTATGTTATGAATTCTTAACAAGTATCGCAATCGCAATAAGTCATGTTCCAAAAATATTATTAAGTATGTAGTTAGGTGTTGAAATTGACAATAATGCTATCGGGTATTTACTAAATACCCGATAGCATTATTGATACTAAATACTATTTAGTAATGTTATTTATTCTAATATGTTGAAATACAATTCTTATTCTTATTCTTTATTGTACACAAGAAAATTACAGTAAAACATTACAATTCAGTGAAGTCATGTACAAAGGCGAGCTTAACTCAAAAATGAGTTTTCTACCAGCAAACCTTTGAGTGATAGAGAGAGATTGATAGTGTGGCTGAGGGCAAACTCGAGTGTACAACTGTCCTATTTACATTGCTTATTAAAATTTATGCTACAACATAAAATATAATATACCTAAATAAATATACAATATGAAAATATATATGAATAAATATATAATATAAAATATATACTATAATAAACCTACATAAATAATATAATATTATCAATCATTCAGAGAGGAAATGCTTCCTAATTCTACTCTTGAAGACGTTAAGAGAAGGGCTGTCGCGTAATGAATGTGGGAGTGAGTTCCAAAGACGCACTGCACGAATAGTGAAAGAACCATCGTAACGGCTGGAAGTGTGTCGCGGAGTACGGAGCAGAAGAGAAGAAGCCGTGCGACAAGGTTTACCCCTGGGGACAAGGTACTCAAAGCGTTCTCGAAGATATAGAGGAGAGTTAGAATTGTGAAGAATAGAGAAAAGAAGAGTTAGAACATGAGTATCCCGACGCTGTCGAATTGGTAGCCACTTTAATCTGGTTCGAAATTCGGACACATGGTCATACTTTCGAAGACCAAAAATAAAACGGATACACAAGTTCTGCAGTCGTTCAAGTTTATTAAGAAGTTCCTCCGTTGCATCAAGAAAACAGACATCTGCATAGTCTAATAGTGGCAGAAGAAGAGACTGCGCAAGAGTAACCTTAGTTCGAAATGGTAAGAATTTCTGGAGACGTTTGAGAGACTGGAACGAGTAGTACACCCTCCTACTTACCTCCGCAATGTGAACATCCCAGGAGAGGTTACAATCTAAAAAGACACCTAAATTTTTTGCACTTTTGGAATATGCTATAGGCGCAGAGTTGTACACAACTGGAGGGAGAGACTGGTTATCTAAAAGGTTAAACATGTATCTGCCACCAACAATGAGAGCTTGAGATTTAGCTGGGTTAACCAAAAGTCCAAAGGACTTAGCCCACTTGTTAATATTTTCAAGGTCATTATTAATGGCATCAACAGCTTCAGCGATGTCCTCTACCTTAAAGTGACGATATAGCTGCAAGTCGTCTGCATAGAGATGATAGCTAGAAGTCAGGACTTTAGTGATGGCGTTTATAAAAACGGAGAAGAGTAGAGGAGAGAGAACGCCACCCTGAGGGACACCCGCAGCCAGATCACACCACTCAGAGGAGACCTCATCTGAGCGAACGGACTGCGAGCGACCGTGAAGATATGAGTTGAACCACTCAATTACCTGTGCAGAGACATTAAGAGAGGATAGGATTCCTAAGAGGATGTCAAAATCAACTGAGTTAAAAGCACTGCTAAAGTCCAATAAAACCAGTACCGTTAGAAACTTATTTTCCATAGCCAGTCGTATGTCATCGGTTACTTTGACGAGAGTGGTTACAGTACTATGACCAGCGCGGAAACCAGATTGGTAAGGACTTAGCAGGCTATTAGAGGAGAGGTAAGAAGACAGTTGATTCTGAACAACACTCTCAAGAACTTTGGATAGGATTGGGAGGATGGATATTGGACGAAACTGGGATAGCAAGGAGGGATTTGTGACTTTGGGTAGCGGCAAGACATGAGCCTTCTTCCAGGCAGAGGGAAAGGAGCTTGTGTATAATGAGTAATTTACCAAATGTGTAATGACAGGAACTATTTCAGTAAGGATAGGTAGGAGCATTTGAAGTTGAAGGCCATCATCGCCTACCGCTTTCGTGGTGATGGATTGCATGCATTTCTTAATGTCTAGTTCAGTAATTGGGGTGAAAGAGAATGAAGTATTTGCTGGCAAAGGAAGACTAGAAAGATAGTTTAGAGTAGAGGACTTAACATGATTATCAAGAATAATTGGTGCTTTAGAGAAATGCACATTAAGTGCATTAAGGTCGACATCAAGAGTGCTCTGGCTTGAAGCTTTGCCAATACCAAGAGACTTAAGAAATTGCCATACTTGTGCTGGGTTGAAGTTCTGAATTGAGTTGTGAATGTGGCGTCTTTTAGCGTTCCTACACAAACGACTGCAGCGATTTCGAATCCTTTTATATAGATCCCAGTTCTCCTCAGTAGGCTGCTTCCTGTACAAACGTTTTGCCTTATCCCTTTTAGCCATCAGGTTTTTAATTTCAGGAGATAGCCATGGCGCAGGAAGGTGTTTAACTCTCACCTTTTTGAGAGGAGCATGGATGTCATATAGATCCAACACAATCCTGTTGAAACCAGACACCATAGCATCCACGTCCTCACAGTTATAAATGGAAGACCAGTCAATACCACCCGCATCAGCTCTCAAACGCTCCAAATCAATGTTTTTAAAACTACGAAGTATAAGAAATTTGGTTTTGCGTTTAGGTGGACGAATTTTGTACGAGATAAATATGAGATCATGATAGGAAAAAGAGGCAGAGAGCTGTCCATGTGTGGCTACTTTGTTAGGGTCAGAAACAAGAATGAGATCTAATAGCGAAGGAGAACAGTGAGGAGCCCTGTGAGTAGCATTCAGCGGAAGTATATGCATATTGACAGAAGAGACAAGTGATTGGAGTTTACGGCTGCGTGAATCACCCTTAAGCAGACAAGTGTTGAAGTCTCCGAGGATAATTGTATGTTCGTAAAGTGAGGAAAAATTTTCTAATTTACATTCAAGTGAGGAAAAATAATCGATGTGGCAAGAAGGGCTATAGTATACACCTAAAAGTAATTTAGTGTGTTGAACGTCTATTTCTATAAAAAGGTGCTCTGCAAATTTGGAGTAATCACTCGGAGACTGATCAACTATTTTGTATGTAATATCCCCACGGAGATAAATAGCAACCCCTCCATATCCCTTGCCTGTTCTGTCATTGCGCACAATTTTATAACCGGGTAAAGAATATTGCGTAGAAGGAAGTGCAGGCTTAAGAAAAGTTTCAGACACAAGGACAGCGTGAACAAGATCAGAGTCAAAGGATGACAGCAGATCGGAATAATGAGCGGGAATGCTTTGAGCATTAATATGAACAGCGTTGAAGAATTTGCGGCAACAGGAAAATGTTGAGAAAAGCTGGTCGCGAAGGTGCAAAGAACTGTCATCGCTAAAAGCACTAGCAAAACTCTCATCCGACGTACAAGAAGAAGAACAGGAAGCAAAACTATCATCAAGATCATCAAACATAAAATAATATAATAAATTTAAATAAATATAGATAAAATAAAGTTATAAATTAATATTTAAGCTAAATAAGCCTAAGGCTAAATCAATACAATTTAACTACATTAATCCTCGATGCACTCGCCGGTTGCATGAACAAGTTGATAAAAAGGCTTTATGCCAAACAATAAAATAAAAATAAATTACATGTTTCCGAACGAGACTTAAACGTCAAACGTCAAGTCAAGTAAAAATAAAAACACAAGTGACCGCCAACAAAAATAATCTCGGAAAAAGAGTGTAAAATAATAGTAGTAGGTACCATAATACCATTACTTCGCTGGCCTGCGAGATCTCTTATCCGGCACAGGCTTGATAATATGCTGCGATGTTGCATCAGCCCTCACTCCACCAGCAATATCATCAGGCGTCGACTGGACCACAGGGAATTGAGCTACGAGTTCACGAAATTCCGCTGCAGACTCAATTTTCCGTCGCGTCTTATCCGAAACCTGGATGATGATCCTGCCCTCCGACGTCCAACACTGCTTCATCCCGTAGTATTTCCGCGCGTTCATAAAAACCTCATGCCTAGGTTTAGTGAGGAATTCGGAAAGTGTCAGACCGGAACCTTTCAGCTTGGACTTATTCTGCCACACCTCACTCCGCAGGATACGGCTTTCAAAGCGAACTAAGAGGGGACGAGGCTTGCCTGTGTTGTTACCCAGTCGATGGCATGTTGTTATGGCACCTGGAGATACGTTTTTCATGTCCATTTTGTCCGACAAGAACTTGATGAGTACGGACACTTGATCATCAACTTTTTCTTCAACAAGACCATGCACAAGAAGCACCTTTGTACGGGATGCCATCTCATGCCTGTCTAAGCCCACAACAAGCAACTCCATCTGAGTCTTTATTGCACTCATCGTTTTCCAGATGAGGCTCTTGAACTCGGTGAATGCCTTAGAGAGACTCGCTATGGTCTTGTGAGTTGTTTCACCGCTGGCATTCTTCAGATCCTCTTCGTATTGTGTCATCCTTGAATCAAAGGTCGATGACAGGTCCTCCATACAGCTGGACAGTTTGGAATATAGGTCCATAGTGAAGTGTAGTGTTGTTTGTGCAATTGAAGCGAAAAAGAAGAGAAGTTATTAACTGACTGAGTGCACCGAAGGTTAATATAAACTTTTACTATAGAATTGTCATTAAAAAATTGTATTTAGTATTTATTAAATTTAAATTAAAAAGAGCTCAAATTTTTTACTGCAGTATTTTAAAGTACCCTCAGGCCAAAAAAACATATACAACGTTATAACAAGTATATTCTACAAAAGAAATTACTTAAATGTTATTCAAAACTAATAATCTCTCGAGGCTTTGGTCTCACCTACTTAAATATTCATCATCCTTCTAACCTTATCACAATTTATTTGGGATCTGTGCAGCAGGTCTTTTCTCCAAGACATCTCTATTAGCTATCATCTCAGTGTTTACTTCCTTCCTAGCCAATAATTAAATAAGTGCTATAAGCATGTAGAAAACATACAATTCAGTTATTATAATTCTACATAAGTAATTTAAATCTTTATAATGCCTACTAATATTATAAATGCGAAAGTAACTCTGCCTGCTGCTATGTTAGGCTTTCACGCCTAAACTGCTGAACCGATTTTGACGAAACATGGTACAGAGATAGTCTCGAACCTCAAGAAGGACATAGACTATTTTTATTCCAAAAACTGCGAAATATCTACGCGATAAACGACATTCACGCGGGCGAAGCTGCGGGCGACCTCTAGTAAAATATAGACAGAAAATAAATATCTTTTCAAAGCACGGATGAACTTATTGTGACAAGTTAGCCCCAAAATGTATCATTAGCTTTATTGTCATGTTGTATTAGAAGGAGAGGGCGCTGTTGACCTCGCAATAATAGGATTAAAAATTGCTTATAAAAAAATAAGTAAGACTTATTAAAATACGTAATGTTTTATAACCTTAAATGTGATATAAGATACGTTAAATAATCGTATCTTGCTACAAAAAATATAATGTTACGGATTACGGTTACTTATACGACATAACAAAAGATCTTACTCATAAACTTGCAGAAAACTCATAGTTTTCTCGAGTCGTAACTAAGAAGTGGAATACTTAGTCAGCACATTCTTGCTCTCGGGCGTATTCAGCTAAACGGGCGTACGAGACTATGATAAAGTGGAACCATATAACTTAGACGAGAAAATCTGTACGCTGCTAAGTACGGCCTCACCCTAACAATGCGGCGTAAAGTTCCACGTTTGAGCACAAACGAATCGCCGAGTTGTTACAGTTATTTGATTAAGTTAATATTTATAGCACACGTTGATAATTAACATAAGATAGCATGTAACAAGATTGTTACTAATTCATATTACGGAATATCTTAGCATCTCCAGATAATTATAATGTTTGTGTTTGTTAACAGGCTGCTGTAAAATGCGCTTCCTCTCCTCGCACAAATGCCTTGTCGACCAAGCCACGCTTGCCTTTGGCAGCGTTGGCGGCCGACCCTGGGCGAAATCATCCGCCCAACAACGTCAACTCTCATGTAAGTAACACCCATTATCTTGTCTTAGACCTGATGAGTATGTCAAACAAATGTTGTAGATTGCTGTCATCCTACAGTATTAATGGTGTGCAAACGCGATTTATTAGAGCTATTGTAGAACTATTTTACGCATGTGTTGTTCGTGTTTGTTTTCAATAGTATCGTAGACATAACACAGTACACTGTATTTGTGCAATAACAGTTCATTCTTTCGAATTTTAACATCATTCGTGCGAATAACGGCAGAAGTATTGTTCCTAGCACTCATTTCAGTCCTAAACCGAAATATAAACGTGCTTTGTTAACAGTGATCGTCCATGTTCTTACATCCGCAGCTAAGTTAAATGTGTCGGGTGATCTCACACGTCTAAATGCAGCGAATCTAAATCTGTAAGCCATCGAGCGTGCCTCTTCCGGGATCCGCTTTCTCGCCAAACTCATAAAACATATGCAAACTGCCAATCGACTTGTCAACGGGGCTCGTCTCATCTTCAAGTTGGCTGTTAAACCAACATCTGCGAAATGCATACTTTGTTTACTTGTTTTAAATCGTTTGCCGAACCATTAAGCATTGAATTACTACAAAAGTAAACTTCGTTCATTAGCAGTAATTGAAGCTACCTCTATAACTTCTAACTTTATTGCACTTGCTGCTTTTTCAAATACTCGGCATGTATTTTTAATGTGATAGTTCTCAGTATTAGCATTGTGTGGGTTTATAAATGCCAATAGGTTGTACAGTTTCATTATGTTTGACGGCGTTTTAATAGTCAGTATTCAGTACCGTTGTCTATTTACGATGTCTTGATTCCGGAGAAAGCAGTAAGACTGAATCACATCACAATGCGCTTGAATTTCGAAGAGAATGAAAGCCAGATAAATTCCCGTGCTAACTGTCGAAGCGTGATGTCAGCGCGAATATTAAAAAAATCTGAAGTATTCCTTGCTGCTGAGCTAACCAACATGTTTATATTGACAATATTCAATTTAAAACGCCTTTTAAATGTGAATATCATATGTATTAAATTGGTAACAGCAAACGATAAAACTCACTGAAAAACTAAAATTATACCGAAAATAGAATGGCAAAAATCATTGCGAAATCCATGTCGAATGCGAAATTATTTATTCATCGGGCCAGTCTGCAATGGCAGGCGCTGTCCAGCGACGGCACAAGCTCGAGTATTTAATTGGCTGTTATGAAATCTTTATTAGATTCACTATACATTCTGGTGGGCCTATCATTTAATATTTAACTTTAATGATTTCATCATGCCTTTATGTTATAAATATCTTCAACAAATACAAGATATCTGATCTGTTTGATATTCGTTTCCGTTTTGCGAAAATCGAATATTTATTTCTACACTCGGCGACGCGTGTGCTTGAGTTCTAAATAGGTTCACATTTCTGATTCGAAAGGAGCACTCTGAGCGGAATGCGAGCAGTTTACCCTGTGTGCTCCCCCGTGAATTTCGACAGTTCGCCGACGCCAGCCAAGATATGTCGCAATCCCATCCAATTTGCCTCCCGCCGCTCGTGCTGTTGCTCGAATAAAGCGGAAAATCTTACTCCGCAGCGCGCCGCCGACGGAATAAATTATGTCAGCTTCAATATGAAACTGTTGGAAACGAAGGGTGCATATAAAACGTTAAGCTCAAAGTTAATCGTTAATAAAACATGCTTATCTGAAATAAAATGCAGATTTATTGAACGTAACATTATTGAAAAGAAAGTTCAGAACCATATTTACAAATCTCTCAACACCACACAAAATGCTGCAGTGCAGCAATGTGGTTGTTTTATTAGGAGTCTTCTTGCTTGCAGTTAACCGACTATATCACAGTTTAAACAATATCTAGAGTTGAGCGGGGAATGAGCACGATCGTTTGGCACGAGCTGGGAACGCGCCGCTGCGGTGTCGGCTAATAGCTCTTCGCAGATTCAATTTGCCGTCGAATAGAATATAGCCTCCCGGTGCGCACTACGCGATCATTAAGTTACGCTCTCGTCTCCGACGACGAGCCAGTAAAATTTTCTTCAAACACCTACCACTCAAGCCAACTAGCTTCTAACTTTAATTTAATTCGCTTCCTAATTAGTTGAGTAATTGACTTAATGTGACCTCACTTAAACTAAAAACTTCATTAAGCTCTAAGATTTTCATTCTGTACTGCCCATCGTCTCCGACTTTTACGTTTAAATAGTACGTAAAAAGAGGAGTACTGTAAAAAGCTTTCATAATTATTGAGGAATAAATACACTTTGCACTTGAATAAAAGACAGTGGTATTCCTACTAGAAAAACGACTGAAATTCTAGTGAAAGCCGTAAGTTCAATATTTTCGTGGGTAGAGTAGCGCTTTACGATACGGATTTTTCCAAATAATTTCCTATTGCTCGCTTTCTGGCTCTACATTATATTGCTTCAAGTTAATCCTTCTCAAGTTTAATTTAATACGCAAAGATGTATTTCTATTTTACTTGAACAACTATACGATTCACATTACTCTCACACAATATACCTACCTGTGTTTGTAAGTTAACATGAAATTGGTTGCGGCGGACATGGATTGCTTTCGACAGAAGAGCGTCCTTATTGTGTTGTCTCCGGGAAAGCTGGCGTATCGCCACGGACGCGACACGCTGCCAATGCCAAATGTTTTTTTATTCCTCCTTTCTGGACGATATTGGCGTTTGCTTACGTCGCCCTCACTTGCCTTATCTTAAACGACAAACGGGTCGCATCGTCCATAGTTCGATAGAACTACGTTGAAATATTTCTGTATTTATGCATACCCTAACTGTACTGCAATATTTATTGATAAATAGCTTCTCAGGCCTTTTGTAAATGGAAAGAACTCAACTCAATTTGACAGAAACTCACGATGTTTTCATTGTAACGCAATCCATTCATTATATTTTAATAACGTATAAATGTATCGAGGCTAATATAATATTGTAATGTAAATTTCAATTCGAATAAACCACGTCTCATATTCATTAAAACACAACAATTGAAATGATACGTTTATTTGCGAAGCGCTTTGCAAATTTATTGGGTTTATTGGTAAATGATGTCTTCATTGAACTTTAATTGAAATTGGACAATGGTTCACAATTTAACAATTCGTAATATTCTGTGAACCGTGCAGAATTCAATAATAATGTCATATGAATGTGAGGCACGTTAATGTTTGTCCACCCTGCTGATTTTATTAATTAATACAACAATCAATCGCTTTAGCTGTTTATTGTTTGTTACATAAATCACGGCACATACGAGAGATACATTAAGCTTCCGAGAATAACTGAACTAAACTTGTAACTTTCTGTTGATGATATTCGCCGTGAATTATAACATTCTCATGTTATGATGGCATAACATTACAACGTAGTTAATTACTTATTATAAGAACAAACATTTAAACTGCTTCTATAAATGTATTTCTTCGTGTATTTTACTTTGTTCTCGTATAAAGTCACAAAATACGAGTATTCTGGTTGTTTGCCGAGAAGTCCGTGTGATTTGTTCTGAGAACTTGAGCCCCAGACGAAATAAAATGTCAAACAAGTTTATTTAATGCATAACGACACGACTACAGCTGGAAATTATGTTAGCAACCAGACATTGCATATTAATGCTACACGGCTACACCACGGAAAATGTTTCGTAAACTAAAACTGTCTTTGACATTAAATACACTTTTATTATGTTCACTGTTTATTTAATGTAATACGCTGAAATTATTAGTACGTACCTCTCTGCACTTCATTACATTTTATGTGCAATTAAATAGTTTGTTTCGCCCAGTTTAACGAGTCATTTTGTATGTAATTATACGCTGCTATTTTTTGTGTTGCTAACAGTAAGAAAAAAGGGCTTTGTGATCTTTAACCCAACACTTGAAAAGTGCAAAAACAGTGTTGACGTCGCTTGTGGTTCAACAACAATGACAAAAATAATAATATTGTTTACGGATACAAATACGCACTGAGCTTAACATTTCAGTTAAATTATAATAAATAATGGTATTACCTATTAAATTTGATACTAAATCCAACTATTCAAAATGCCGATATAAATGTCTGATGAAACGCCCACGGCACCCTAGAAATATTAATTCAATCACATATCCATTCGTCCGGCTTGCCGCACTATATTAATTCTAGAACGGTCTGTCGCAAAATTCCATTTGGAAATACCACGGGCTAACGCCACTTGATGTCCGTGTCGGATCTGATTGGTTCGTTGTGATAGGATGCGCTTAATCCAACGTGTTTTTGCTGAAATCTGACTACATTTGAAACTTAAATATCAGTGTTATGGTATATGAATGAATATTTTACGCTCATTCGTTATCACCGTAACTTTAAAGCGCCTCGTACACGATAAATTATAATCACATAAAGTGACTCTCGTAGAGCAATCTACGACGTGTAGTACCGAGACTAGTCTAGCATCACTACAGTCTATGTACTCTACAACAGACACGTCACACGGTCGGAGGTCGACATGGACACAATCTCTACGTGTACGTAGGAAATACGAGAGAATATATTAGACTAATCTCCAAGCCCCCTAGCTCTATTGCTCTATCGTGGACGACGCGTTTAAGCTTATAATGCAAATCCCATAAAGTGTTGACTTATTTGTTAATAAACTTAACGCATGTAAAACGTGACTATCTAACGGCCCGTGGCCCTAGATAATGTTACTTTCTGCAATGCGCGAAGCTAAAAGATCAGCTAAAAATTTGAATAGCTGCGTATGAATCTCTTCAAATGTTCACGGTGTGTGTATTCACTACAATATTATCTATACATATAATAAAATCGTGGTTTGGAAGTAACTATGAAATTTTTGTCTAGAACTTATAAATCGCGCGGTAACGAAACCATAGCGCGATCTAATTCGACGCCAACGCCATCTAGGGAAGTAAAGATTAAACATATGTTTGCATGTTTATGCAAGCATCACGTAAAAAGAGCTGACCCAATGCTGTTGACTTGTATAAACATACAGGGTGTTAACGAATTCGTGTAATTCCTTCAAACCACATGATCGATTAATGGTATAGATTAACCCCGCACGGGATTTAGATTGATTAAAAATAAATACAAAAAAAAAATTTTCCAAAAAAAAATTTTTCTATACTGAAAATTTCGATGCCATGCATAAATTAATGAAGGCACGGCGACACAGCTGACCGGCACAACTAGCGCGATATCGCTCCACGCAGTCAGTTAACTTGGAACGCTAAAATTACTCAGATACAGAAAGAGATGAAATACTTTTTTAAAAAAAAAAAATTTTTTTTCTGAAAAAAACTTGTGCAGGGTCAAACAGTGTCACCAGTAGACCACGCGGTTTGAAGGAATTACACGAATTCGTTAACACCCTGTATATTGTGCTTATCTCCAAGTAACATATTTTTTTGTTTCATCGCAATCGGTTCACGCATTCAAAAGATATGCAAATAATTAATATCTTCTATACATTTACAAATCTGTAGACTTTTGCGTATCTGTACATAGCAAATATTTTGAAAAAACCTGGTTGGGGTGTTAAACTATAACCAATAGAACCCATTTTTAACATTTTAGGATTTTTTGTCTGTTTGTCTGTTTATCTGTTTGTCTGTTTATCTGTTTGTTTGTTCAAGCATCACATAAAAACAACTGATCCAATGTTGCTGACCTTTATAAATAAATATTGTGCTTATCTCCAAGTAACATATGTTTTTTGTTTCATCGCAATCGGTTCACGCAATCAAAAGTTATGCGAATTTTAAGTTTTCTAGAAGAACTTAGCATGTATTAGTTTATTTTCAATAGATGGCGTTACGTGTATCAAATCATGTTGTGAGGAAATATATTACTACGAATAAATCCACAAATTACCTAATATTCATTGTTGAATTGGTACCTATTCTCAGTCTACGAAAGGTCTAATGATCTCTATCCTTATGAAAAAGGAACTAAGCTTTTACAAAAAAAAACGAAGATATTGTTATTTAGAATTTATTAGGTCAATTTCTTATTGTTGTTCACAATAAAATGAATTCATGACTTCATGTGGACTAAGATTTTTGTTCATTGAATGTTCATACTTTTTGGGAATGCTGATGCCGAAAATAAGGTCCAAATTCAAATTGAAATCGGTGGCCATGATTATTTGCAAGGAAAGCGCTCACCCAGTGCTTTCGTTGAAATTTAGTATTTCGTAATCATTCTATCTACTCAATGCACTTTTTGGATTTTTTTTCTATATTTAATTTTATTTTGTTTATTATTGTCAGATTTATTCAAAGCCTGTCGCCGTCGTTTTAATAAGTTTATTTAATTGAGTTTTTTTAAGCTTTAGGTAATGTTCCAAAGACATGGCCATGGAGGGAAAGTACTTTAAATATTAAAAATAGCAAATTTCACTCAAAGGAAACTTCATTTCACTTTTTTTTAAAGTAAGAAATATTGCGTTTTACTGATTTTTTTGCCTGAACCGGGAATCGAACTGACAAAGCTTTATGTACCATCCGGTATTATATTATGGCACCTGTTGATAGATATTTATAAGGTCAATAATAAGGATCAAATCTCTCCAACAAACACACTGTCTTAAATTGAAGGAAGTGCAAGAAATAAGAAGTAACAACAAATAAGTGTTTGAATTGAAATGTACCTAAGTTAGGTAGGTACTTAATGTTAGTTTTTATTGTCTTCCATCAATTTCAGGCACTATGTTTATTGGAGCGATCATATCGATTGGTGAAATAAAAATATAGAAGATGTTTTTTCGCGTTTGTGTTGGTTCGATTTCCAGATCAGACTTTTTGAAAGCAGTACCAACCTATTTATAACTTATTAAAATTAAATGAAGTCTTCTATAAGTTTTTTTTTTCAATATAAAGTTCTTTTCTATACCTACCACACCTTGAATGAAATCATAATTTAGTTCGCATATTGTAACAAGACGGCGTTGTAGCTATTTTTGTATCGCGGTATGGTTTTGTTACATCTTCAATAATAGTATCAATATTCAATTATAATCCATTTTAGCAAGGAAATGTATAGAAATAAGCAGCACGTTTTTAGTATTACGGTTTTATGAATCTTTACGGTCAATCAAGAGGAGCTGAAACTCTACATAAAGAAATGGTTCAAAAGATATAAGTGTCTTAGTGGGACACCTTTGTCTATTATTATAATAAATGGATTATTTAGTTGCTGCGACACAATGTTGTTTTCCGACTTCCACGCGGACGGAGTCGCGGGCACAGCTAGTATCCAAATAAAATCACAACTTGGTGCATCGTAATCAGAGCGCAGCACTAGTGCTGCTGTCAACGCGCAACAAGAGGAGTAACGTGCTGCGACATAAATAAATTATGCAATACGTTACTTAACGACACGACACCACTCTTGCACCTCAGCGACTACGGCTCGCTTAGTAGTACAGCTACCGGCTTTAGGGCGCTTAAAACAATATTTTATGACAAAAACTAAACATTTTCCTACCAAGACGTTTCTATAAAATAAATTATACGAAGTACATGAAACAAACTGTGGACACCGGTAGCAATATGATACTTCCACCCAGAGATATTTCATTACATTATACGAATTATCATATGACATTCAGCATTAAGCTGAACTCGAGAGTGCATAACCGCTGGAGTGTCTGTTCATGAAAAATGTAATTGAATGATTTATCTCGTTGGTCACGTTTCGCCGCCATATGGACTTCTCATGAATAAGTAATGTTCGGCTGCGGTCGTTGTTTCAATTAGCGGTTGTGTCGACGGTCGGGCACGACTGCTTCCCGCCAGCCACCCGCTACCGCCACAGCGCGCTTACACAGAAATCAAAACGATTGTTATAAAGATGCGGTATGCAATTCCTTAGAATGGCCAATATCATTGATAGAAATTGAATATAAAGTGCAAACGCCTGGTTTATATTCATTGTATTCTGATAAGAAGCTTTCCCATTGTGGAATTTAGAAATGAATATTTATTGCTCTATCGCCGCCCACACACAGCGATATGTCATCATGTTAAAATCAGATTAAAGTTCGTCCAGTGTTATTATCCGGTTTAAAGTGTTGCCTATTAAATAAAGATGAATAAAAAGCTATTAAGTGACTGTCATCCAATCAAAGTTTAAGTAAACAGTAACAAAACTCAACATTAGCACTTAAACAAATCTCATTTGTAGGAGTGAAAGTCCCGTGTTATTCCTATAATTGGGGCGTACGATAATGAGCGAAAGTAATTATGTGGCAACATCCCCCGTTACATCTCCGAAAGACACGACCCATTCAGGGATTAGAGGGATCTCACTCGCCTACGACGGATTAAATTGATATGTGCGACGCTGCTTAACTCGTTTCATATATGTAAAGGGTCGGAAAGCAATCCCTTTTATTAGAAGTGGAGACATAATCTTGCGCGTATGTCTTTTTGTTGTCTATTATGTGAGCTGAACGTCTCAACTTTATTGTTTTTGTCATTTTCATAACCTACATGGGACGCTGTTTAGGAGGGGTTGGTTATGATAAATCTGCTTAGTATAATGGCAATAATGCTTTTGTTATGTGTCTTGTGATAGGTACAACGTTATTGTTTGACATAAAAGTATTTATTATAAAGCTGAGTAGGTACGCGAATTCCGCCAATATTAAAGATTTTGTTCCGGTCGACGACCGCTCCCGGAAATGGTGTCGTTTACATAAACCTAAACCGGCCGCGAGTAATGGCCTCTACACTTGTACGGTTCAGGGATAGGACTTGAATTGCAAAGCACTATGTATGTCATACTGATTTCTGCTTACAAATTATTAATATGATGAAATAGAATATTCAAAAATACCAAATCGAATAATGAAAAATCCTCGTTGTTTATACGAAGCTCTTTTACTATTTATTTAATTACCCTTTATAAATTATGCGATCAACCAACCAGTAAAATATGTAACCTTTATTTTGTTTCCAAAGTTTAAGACGGAAATAGCACTTACAATAGAAGAAAAAACTTTTACATATTTTATGAATAAAAATCAAATTGAAAGTTAACTATCCGTAAAGTTATATAATAATTTGGAAGTTCATTGCGAAAGGGTCGTCGGAGTTATCCATTTACGGAGTTATCCTCGTTTTATTTTCTTTTAGCAGTCCTGTACAGCGTTCGTCGCTGAGCATCACAGTCTCTTCCCCCGCTTGAACGAGCGCCTTTCGAACCCTACCGTAAAATAGACGCGAAATGTGATAAATGGAAAACTCTTTTTATTGTCGGGGCCCGGGGCACGTTACGTTATGGGTCGGCTCCACTCATCCCGCCCGCACCCTCTCTTTCCCGGCCCGTCTTATCAAGTTTTCTTATATCCTAGTTACCGCTCAATTTTGTGAGCCTTATATAAAAAGCTTTTCCTCTGCACCCCTCTTTGCAAAAGAATTGCTCTTAAGGTATCTGTACACGAGTCTCTATCACTTAAGTGCGTAAGAAAGCTTATGATTTTCTTGCCCTGTTGAGTAGGGGCCTGATGTTTAAATTGACCCTGCATTTCTTTTATCCAGGGTATTACGCTGCTTCAAGACGCTGGTACGTCGGATGACAGTGGACGGGCATCAGAAAGACTAACGGGTAGTTCGGTGGCGCCTCGCGATCCCGATTCTTCCCGTGATCGTCTTAGTGACGTAAGTATTTTAATCTTACATCACTTTACGCCCTAGTACCCATTACCGAAAGCTAGCCGTGTCTTAGTGCATAGTACCTTCAGCAATGAACTCTCTGCAAAGCCCTTTCAAATTATTTTCCTATTTACGATATTCACGAATGAAAAAATCTTACCGATATCATTTACATCCTGTTCGTTCTGATTAGCACAAATATGGTGTATTTGTGTCGTGCTTTATAACAAGAAACATTAACTTTCAATGAGGTGCATGTACGAATTCACTTAGTGTTTTGATTGTAATGAGTGTTAGATCGTAAAATAAAAGTATAAATGTCTTCTATTTTGTTGCATATCTTCTCGTCTCTCCTATTTTTATAATTGGCATAAAAAGATACGAATCGATCTTTAACGGACCGCTTTTTTCTCTGTTTGCTATGTTACTTTGAAAGCATTGTGGCATTGTGGCAAGTCGAGTGTTAGGAGAGACGGGACAAACTTCACCACCCCTAGTCACTCCAATCCACTCATATGTTCGCTTTCTCTCTCCTGCCTACAGGCCAGTAGCCGCTGTAGTTCCGGAAAAGGCTATATCGTGAGTATTATCAATGTTGTCCGTTTGCTGTGTAGAACATTTTTATTATTTTTCTTCTATTTCACCTCGCACGACTCTTATAATTTCAGTAGAACCCTTGCTGCATGATTGATTTAGGTTAAAATAAGTCTGTAGGTGTGTTCTTTTCAGAATAAAATAGATGTCATAATTTTATTATCATTATGAATATCTAATATGACTCTTAACAAATAAATCAATACGGTCTATGAATAAATTGAATGAATTAAAATCGAAATAACCCTTGTCTGTCGGAAAAGACATGTAATAGCTATAATTCTCTATTACTGTGTGCAAATTTACCCAGATCACGCAACACACATAGACCCTGTTCGATATTCGGCGCGTATCGCAGCTAAATCACGAGATTTGTCGAGGCGGTGCCGTTCCGTACTACATAACATTACCTGCGCCCGTCCTGAATACTTCATGTTCTGTATTTATTTGAAATTGTAATATCTCAGCCTGATCCCTTGTTTTTTCCCCCGGCGTGAACTTACCTCATAAATAACGCGTAACGTATTCGTCGATTTATGTTACGATAATAGTCTTCTTCTCCCATATGAATTGGACTTCTCCGAGATTGTTTGATGGTAATGTGTAGAATACGTTCATCTACTGCCAAACACTTCAGTACGATCATATGTTCTGTTAACAGCAATAAACAACCTACATTTCAAAGAAATCACCTCATTATTTTAAGCAAACTATTTGCATACTTAAAATTCTAAGCAATTTGTTTTAACATACTGTTTAGAATAAATTGCACGCTTGGTTTAGGTGTGAGTTTCATTCTTAGATAATAAATAATTCAATTTATGTGGTAAGAATTATGCTGGCAGCTTTCAGATAATTGCGGCTTTTATGCTCAGCTGCGGATTGTAGTAACGATTGTATCTTAACGATCAACATGCATGATTTAGCTAAGCCAATCCACTTCCTTTCAACGCCACACCTTTTACTCAAATACATTTTTCTCCTTTTACAGTGTGATAGCGAAGGCGACGATGACAAGGCAAGTACTTTGATATTAATATTTCTTCTTCAAACTTCGCAGTTAATGTTTCTAAACGATATTTACGAATCGCGTAAATTAATTAAACCAGTCTCCAACTCCTCGACTCTTTGAGAGTTGGAAAAGTTGAAACAGAGCGTTGGAAATAAATGTCCGTGTAATGTAAGTGGCGAAGTTGCTCGTTCCCGGTTTATTACCCGGTCGGACTTGCCAGTACACAGTGATTAATCTCGCGGGGCGGAACGCCGTGCTCTAAGCACCTGTTTACAAAATTGTTTAGTTGGATTGTGGGTTTAATGAATTGAACTTGATTTCTTAACGTTTGTACTCTTAAAACAAACTCGACAGTTGTAAAGAATCAAGATATCAAGTTATAAAATAAGCTTATCGAATCTAAGTAGTGCAAGATATGAAGGGGTAATATGAAGTCCGCTTTGTAGTCGGACTGTGCACGCTCTAGGGGCTTAACTAACTCGTCAACAGGTTGTGAAATGCGAGTCAAAAGCGGCCAGAGTTTGAGCGTTGAGCGCTCTCCGACGCGTGTCGACGTGGCAAAGGGCGCTGATTACGCGCCGTCGCTCTGTTCAGTAATTACTAGATTGGCGCAGTCTGGAAGTGCCCGTAATTAAATACATTACACCGCCATTACAACTACTGCCAGTTGCGGTTTAACATCTCATGTTATTTATACTAAACTTGTTGACAAACTATTACCGAGAGTGGATAATTTGTATTGATTTAAGTATTTCTTAAATAATGAATGTAGGTTTTTTGTATTTATTTTATTGTACTGTTTAGATAGGGGTTTTGATTAATTACATTAATTAAATAAGATTGATTTTAATTCGAATTAAAATATATCCAAGCATAAAATAACACTAACTCACTGTAATGTTAATTAAATGTTCTTGATGATAACGAGTAAGCTAAAAAAAAAACCCAAGAAACGTATTTAATTTTATTTCTACAACAAACAATGATTGAACATTTACTTTACCTCCGCTCAAAAACACATCGCAGTCTTTAACAAAAAACAAACTATAAGAACAATCTGTGACAGCAGTCGTGCAAATCCGAAAGCTTTAAAAGACTGATACCATTGTTCGGGCGGCCGCAACCCCGACTCGTCCGTTCCCCTTAATCTAATTATCTGGCCGCTTCGCTGCCTGCCCCGGACGAAACACCCCACCCTCAATTTCTCTCAATTTTCTCCGGAGAACTAAGTATAAGTGTTTTATTAGGCAATCCATCCCTTGATGTGTAATGGAATCTCAGATTTTGAATTTAAGCTTCTTGTTGAAACAATTTATACTCTCTATCTCTATTCGTAAAGTCGTAACACAAATTAATAATGTCATGGATATATTAATACTTCAACGATGTCTAAACGCTTGTCTTGTAATATACTAGAGGTCGCTCGCGGCCTCCCCCGCGTGGATGTCATTTATCGCGTATTCCGTATTTTTCGGGATAAAAGTAGCCTATGTCCTTCTCCAGGTTCCAGACTATCTTTGTACCAAATTACATCAAAATCGGCTCAGCGGTTTAGGCGTGAAAGCGTCATAGACAGGCAGAGTTACTTTCGCATTTATAATTTTGTTAGTAGGGATTACAACTGAAATATTAAGTAAATTATTTATGAAAATATCTTACCCCAGATTTACGAATATAATAAATATTTTTAGACAGTGGCGAACGGTTAACCTGCTAGGCAAAAAACAGACACTCCAGAACACCTCAGCATCCTAAAATTACATTAGCATAGAACCTGTTGTTGTCTTGTTATTCGACAATCTAACTTTAAACATAATCTCCCCAAGTTGTCAAACATAATCGAATATGTAGTTGAACGGCACAATAATGACAGTAAATGGATATCTGAGGAGGAAATCAGTCTTGGGGTCTGTGTTGTGCCGTAGTCGATTAATTAAATTATCCCGTGAAGTTGACAGCGCTGAGCACATCGCTCGAAGCATCGGAAACTGGGAGCGATATGTAGGTGAGAGCGGGTGCCTTGGTATCGCGCGACTGCCATTGCTCGCTACACTTAGCTAGAGAGCGCTACTAACTCGATCCGATTCCACTTGGGCTATTTGCACTCCGAGTTCAATTATGCCTCCACTTTGATATGCAAATCCGGTCGCGTTTGGCTAATTACGTAGACGCTTCCGTAACATCATTTCAAACGTCAACTTACTGTATATACGACACGTAGCCGTAGTACGTAATACAAGTAATGAAATATGATAATCGTTGTCCCATTATGTTTATCCTTAAATCCTTGTTTACAAAGTTTCATAGATGTCTGGGTAACATTAAAGGTAGTTATATACTCCAGTGTCTGTTGTAGTTACGCAAATTGAACTTCCTTCTTAAAGTTTCCTGAAAACAATGGAGAGGTTATGAATATAGCTGGAGCATGAATCTAGGCAAACTCCCCGGGCTCGGTAAACTCAGTTATTAGCTTAGTAGTAACAGGAGTCGGCAAATGGCGATGCAGACGGTGGACCGACCGGCCCGCCCCTGCATAACCACAATCCGTCGCGTTGCATACTCGTAACTTGCCGTTTACGGCTAATGCAACTAACATACCAATGTAGATTATCATAATATTGATCAGCCGTTTTAATGTTCGGTATATTTTTTTCAATATCATGATTCAAACTACTTTATCAAACGAAAATATTCAATAGGTACAGTCCGTAGATTTTGACTCGAGCGACAACAGGCTAAATCTGTGTAATGTATGCTAAAGCTCATCATCATTCATCAGGTTGGCGTATCACTTCTGGTCGATTTAAACGGGCGGTGGTCTCCGTGTGGTGGGTAATCTGTGCGTACAGCAGTGAGGGGAGGCTGCCTGGCACTGGCACATTAATAAACTCATGAATACTGATCGGGTGCCACCAGCCTTAAGTGCTATTAACACTAATCTCGCTTATATTTATGTTTATTAGATAAAAATAATACGTTTCAAAAACGAATTTCACATAAAATAGAGAAGAATTTTTGTCATTTGTATTCTGTAAAAGCATTCATTTCTTTTATGCTGCATTGGGTGCCACTTGGCAAAATTTACCTTACGCAAAGCTGCCTCGGTTAATTGAAAGAGCTTCTTTCGTTTGGTGTAATATTTTACGGCGCAGTCTGTGCCTCGTTGCGGTAACAGCAAAACGGTCTCGCTCCGACACACCAGTTTTCTTTAGTGCTCTCTCCCTGGGCGGCCGCTTACGACTCCTTTTAGAACTCGTTTTAGAAGCAACAAGAAAATAATTTAATCTACTCCACGGAATCGAAACATAAATTTGTTTTCAACATTATCTTAATCGCTACTTCTCTTTTATCATCTTTCAGCGTTGGCTTATTTCTTAAAATTCTTTTTACTTTCATTTCCTCAGCGAAGAATGTTTTTAGAATTTTTCAAATCATCAATTACGGTGAAAATTTGATTTGAATTGCGGCGAAATTGTGTTGTCTTCTCTAGATTAGAATTTTATTTCGGGAACTTTTCCTTTTTATGAACTTTTATTAATATTTTAAATTTCTTACATTATGCGCCTAAACAAGAAAAACATGGAGATATTAATGTTGAGCGTACTAGTGGGTCGAGTGTGGCGTACCCACATGTACCGCAATAAATCGGCCGCACCCACGACGACGGCGCTGCGGCACGCGAGATAAGGGTCACCGCAACACCATTAAGTACTACAATGTCACAGTTCCGCCGATCAACTACATAAACCCCTCACCGCCCACTACACGTTTTATGACTTACTCGCACCTACTAACATTTCATCCATCAACAAGCCACCTACCCTTGCCTGGGCCGGCACATACCAGCGTTATTTAATACTACTGTAATTATAATAAACTACATAACTGCGTGATTAACATAATGTTTCTAGAATGTTCTACTTTTGTCTTGTAAACGAGCATAAAGTGAAAGAACAAATTGCGAGTTTCCCCAGTATTTTCCTCGCTCGGAAAAATATATGTTTTATTAAAGCTCGGCATTTCCGAGAGCGCGGCAACCCTCGGGGCGAGGGTGGGGCTGGCTCAGGGGGATGAGTTCGGCGGCGCGCCAGTGTATAACAGACAGTAGAGGGATATAAAACATATTTACGCGCCTATAAAGTACTCTCGTACGTTCGCTCTCCACCATTTTCTTTTGTTCCTTGCTCGCAGCCAATGATAATGCTTTCTCCCGTTCGGTTAAACTTATTTCTCTGCCGTCTTATCTGGCTTTTCTTCGGCACTTTTATTTATAACCGAAGTGGTGAAATGTAACAACGTGAAGTAAACGGTTTTAGTTTCAGTTTGATTTTTGACATCTTGTTTTTTGTTTAAGATTTACATGTCATTGCTTTGTTATTTTTGTATAGGCATATTGTTTACATCGCGGTCTAGTTTTTTAACATTTACCACTCATTGTTGTGTTACAACAATAAACACGTAGCATTTTATTGTAAATGAAACCAAATGTAAAAGTTCAATAAATCTGTTAACTATTTGGCAGTAGATATCTACACGTATCTATTAATCGTGTAGTTCTATGTGTTGTTCATTTATACGCTAACAGTAATAAAGTATATTAAAGTCGGTTAACAGAAAGTGTAGGGCATACTTAATGGTATTCAGAACAAGCAGAACGGAAGCCAGAGTGTTAACAGCAAAGCGAGGAGCGTCTTAATCTTGCGCTACAGTACGGCTCAGAACAGAAACCCCTTGCGTAGGTGAGAGGGTGTAATAACAAGAGTCGCCCGTTCCCCGCTACGCCACCCTTCAGTCGCCCGCAGGCTCACCCGCTCGCAAAGTTCTACGGAGATTCCTATTACTCCGTCGTGCTCCAGTCTAACCGGCTTGACTTAGATAAGACCTAACTTGCAACGATGTAAACTGAACCTTAAACACTCAGGCTTACATCTCTCACATTTCAAGCCTTTGTTGAATGCCAAACGTAGACTTATTCCTATCGGTTGGTCATGTAAACAAGTAATATAGGGCCAACGCATTCCCATTTATTAGAAATCGGACAATAGAATTTACTTCTTAAATAAATACCTAGCAGCTGTGTATGTTTAGAAATAATTCTTGCAAGTGAAAGCGAAAAACATTGTTGCTACTTTCGAAATGTGTAGGACAAAGAGGCGTCGTCAAAGGGCCGTAATCATCCGTAGGCAGGCGAGTGTTAGCACTCGACGCCGAGGTCGGGATATCTCTCGACGGATCAGCAGCTCACTCGGGATGCACTCTGCGATTCCGTTTGTCACTGCACCCGACTGCGGTCTGAGCTCCCGCTCTGATAAACGCATGTCAACGTGCTTTGAATGCGGAGCGCATTTAACCACTGAAGCCGGATAGAAGCTTACCGCTAACGGTTTAATATACAGCTATTAATGATATCGCTATGTAATGTAATTTGATATTGAACATGATCAGGTTGTCAAAAGCTTCTAATAATAAATGAGCTGCCGCTGCTATTGACTTAGGCAGGTACTTGTGATCAAATAAGTACTCCACACTTAAATTTAAAGTAATAACTAACCTTAAGAAATAGGGTTTTTCGTCCACACCACAGTATACAACGTGTTACAAAAATACCCCTACAGGGGATTAAAAGGTCCCTTGTAAAGACTCTATTGGCAATATTAGAAAACCGTAGTAAACCCAAAAAAAATAACTGGATAAAACAAAATAATCATCACTGAAAACATAAAACTAAAAAGTAGACTACCCAGAAAGTTATTTAAATTCTTACCTAATTTGCTCTGAGAGGCAAATGACCACAACCATAAAATACTACATGATTAATATTTTCTTTTTCACTGGGAATTATGTAACACGTTGTTTAAAGATTAACAAAAACCACACTTAATCTAGCGATGGGTTTCGTTCTATATTTGATTTTATTTATTGGACACATAAACACATGAATTAATCGTGTCTTAAATATGTGATATATCAAAGTAGCAGTATAAAAGGCAACATTAAAATAAAAAGTTGTTTGTTGAATTGTTGAATTAATTTTAATGTATCTCGAGGCACAATATATCAAGCGGAGCAGGGTACGGCGCGGCGCACACGACATGTTACGCAGATAAGCCGCTCGGCTATTTGCACGTCGTCGTAGTCGTGTGTGCGACCCGGCCCGGCCGTAATTAGCCGGCCGCAAAGTTCGCCGGAATGTTACACGAACACCCCACGACTAACACACAATACACACTACCGTACGTAAATTATACAAGTCCCTTGGAGCCGATGAGGTTTATTCGTTTGTTACGTTACTTTGTTTATTTGGAGTGGAGACATTATTCGCGTGCTTCCGTTAAACAAAAAGTTGCCTTTAGTTTATCAAGCGCTGCTGAAAGTAATTTAACTCTTTACATCGCTAAAAGACCAAAGAAAAACAAAACGCGCATCAAAAAGAAAATTAATAGTTCCTAACCAATCTTGTACAGTTTTGTATTTCACATTTTCTTTACAATCGTGTAATATAATACAAATAAAAGTAAAGCAAGCGTTCAAACGCTCAACAAAGATAACACTTAACGGTTCAAGCCTCGGCAGTCGTTATTTTTGTCGTAAATAGCTCTAGGTCGTTAGTGGCCCGAGGAACCGGGAAAACAAACATGTTACGCGACGACAATGTGATAAACCAGTGGAATACACCGTCCCGTCTGACTTTAACCGTTCTACGACCATTAATAATGCGCTAACTTTGCGACAACACCCAATTTATATATTCCGTCTGGAGTGAAATTTCAGAGAATTATTATAAAGTAATCTAAGTTAGGCGACCCATAGAGAGACGAGGGGGATGACAGGTGTTTAAATATACCGCAACGCTTCCCCACACCGCTTTACAGATTGTATTACGTCCAAGACGGACTCATTCAAGCGAGCTGTCGCCCCAGCTTACTGAACTCGCCATGTCAATTACTAATTGTTATGACTCGGAATGCATTTCATATCTTGAGTGGCTAGGTGCATTGTCTATTGTCTGCCTTAAGGATTTGCCAAATCAAGCGTGGTTTGTTAATGTTTATAGATGCATGTTCATTTCGTATGATTAATCTGTTTATACGATAAATAAACGGTGTGATGAAGTTCAGCACTTAACTATTTTATATTATCGAACCTCAACATATTAATGAGGATAAACGTGAATAATTTTTCGTGTAATGTCATTTAAATTAAATATAATTTAATGCAATTAATTTTCATGAAGTGATTACTTTGAACGGTAACAGTAAGCACAACCAGGGAAAAACTCATAAATATCAATTTACGGTAAAGCAACTTTGTTTTATTGACTTACTCGTGTGTGTATTTTTTTACTTCCATTTTATAACCAAACCCTGCCTGGGTTTGGTTATCGCTTACATACCCAGTAACAGTATCGAATTTTCATAGCATTGCTAAAACGGCGCTCACTTTACGTCCACATTGAAACAGCCCAATAAAAGCTCGATAAAAGCTTGCCAATAATTACAATATACATTTTTATGTTTCCTATACACAGCTCATAATACTTAACTTAAACAAAATCAAATATTTCTCAAATCAAAGTAACACTAAATATCATAATTTATAAAGCTATGTATTATGAAAATTAACGAGAAGTGAAAATTTACAAAATGCTAAGTTTACAATTTACAGCACGTTAAAGTAAATATTTCATTCTTCTAAACCCATAAAAATGCTAAACAGCGTGATTATCTTGTTACAAAGTGCCAAATAGTGTTTATACTGTATTTTACCCCACGTCGGATCATAAATTATTTTCCTTATCGATGCCGACACGCCGTTATCGTCCCCATCTTACTTTTACTCGACTCCCACGCCTACGATCACGACCACCGTTTATAGTAATTTGTCGTCAGAAGCATTAATCCAACACTTAATTCTCTTCATTCAGGCGGTTTTTGTTGAATGTGAATGTTTATTAATAGGTCTATAATATAAATTTCTATGGTCTTGTTTTATAACAAATCATAAACTGTACGTGTAAGACATATCATTATTATATTATGAACTCTAAAGTACCATTTGCGACGCTTTAGTGTTCGTCGTGTCGGATTATTTCCCTCTTTATGCCGGCGAGCGAGATGCGTCGACCACTTTGTTGTTTTATACTTCGTCTCGAAGCGACTTTATGCATCGCCTCATTGCTCTTCGCCGTTTCGCTTAGTTTCCCCTCTCTATTTTCAACTCACGTTACTACGTAAATTTATTTTGAAACAAGTGATCCGCCGACATCCTTACGTCGCTGCTTTTTATGTTTATTTTCTCATTGTGTTGATTTTAGTTAAATGAACGCTTTATGTTTTTACGACGACTTGCTAAACAATAAATGAAAATGCAATGTATTGTATTATGTATGTTACTGCCAAACCCGGAAACTCAGTTAGGAATTAGCATTACCGATGTCATGTAATCATTTATGACCGATTTCAATGAAATGCGGTTATTATAAATATTTACCGTTGCCTAGTTCATGCTAACAAGCTATGCCAAATCATAAATAAAGTTTTACATAAAATGCCAGTTACATTTGCATGGCATGCCACAAAAATAACGATATTCGCAACAATAACAAAGCTGAAAAATCAATGGATACAAAATCTGTTTAATGATTTGCACAAAAACAAAATACGATTGCGAAAAACTTAATAACACAAGCCACCCGCAATTGTCGGCGCGCCGTTTACAAACGCTCAGAAACAAACTACATTTTTATACTGGGAGCAAACAAAATGAGTTAGTGGTGCCGTAGAGTCGCTTTTCCCTGTATTTCCAGCGAGCGAGCTTGAAAATTCGCTTTAATACCTTTGTTCTACAGGGCTTTACAGCTCTCATGTTTCGCAGAAATATTTTCCGAGCGCAGGTTTACTTTAGCTATGTGTGAATATTCTCCACTCCATTTCGTCTCTTTTAAATATTCTTGTTTCAAAATTTTCAAATCTCTACCTTTCTGAAGTTTTTTTTAGTTCTATTTCCTTTTATTGCTTTTCTGAATTATTGGAGGATTTACACACATAATTCAGTGCTGAATTTCTAGTTGCAATATGCAACTAAAAATTCTTTGTGTAATCCTTTGTGTGTCGTCAACAATTATACTATACACACATTCAAGCGTGCTTCGCATTAAAGCAATCAATATAAATATCAATAAGTTTAAGTAGGCTTATGTAAACAAAACGGGATAAAATAATAAAAAGCACAACAAATGACAAATCAGTTTGTTAAGTGTTTAAGGTATGATCGCTCCCATTGCGGAATTAAATAAAATGATAGAACCTCCCGGTTGAGTTTATTCATTACAACCCACGGCGGGTCGACGGGTGGGGGCGGCCACCCTCACTCCACTCGCTTTATGGATATAACCTCGACAAAATACCCCTAAAATTGCACTGTTTTTATTATGTTCTCTCTTTATCTCTTTTGGTTTGTTGCTCCTTTTTACGACGTTATTATTTTATTAGCGAAAACAGCAAATAATAGAGTCAACCGTGATTAACTACTGGCTATATCGAAATGGGTTTAATTCGATAATACTTTTGGGATCATAGCGTGTCTGTTTGCTATTTAAATTAAGTAAAACATATAAGTTAAGTACGCCTACTGCCGAAGTATTTCTTAATAACACTGAACTATTAAATTTATTAATCGCAGAAATTATTTCTAGGTATAAACTAAATCATCGTAAAAGTGAACTAATTCACATGTTAACTATGGTTCATCTTTCCACTACTAGACTTGATATGAGGCATACAGATTCAGTATCGAATTAAAATTAAATTATTAAGGACTTGGTTTTCTGCAAATAATCTATAAAACCTTTATTTTTTCTTAAGTGGTGTTATTCACCAAATAAAATCAACATTTTATTGTTTTAGGTGATGAGATTGAAAACATGACACTGAAAATGTTGTTTATTATATTATTGCAACAATCTCACGTAAAAGCAAAGTATTTTGACCTCTTGACAAATAGATAACATCATATCTTTCAGAGTCGTAAAACGACTAGACTAGAATTAAATAATCATTGTTAAAACTGTCAGTGATGACACATTGAAATATCTGCTGTGATTTTTCTGTATCATTAAATAGAAACATTGTTTAGATGCCAAATAGTTCGCGAGAGCGATAAAACAAAGCGGCTGGCAAACGACCAAGTCGCGCAAAGCGACACGAGTGGATGGGCGCGCGATTTGCAACGCGAACACTGGTTACTGTTACTAGCGTCGTGAAGCTATGTCGCCTCATGCCTCGCACGCCGTGCTAAGCTCAGATTTGCACTGATACATTTTAAATGGAGCCGCCAGATCGCAATTACACTCCCTTTGAGCTTGCGGAATGCGTTATGTATGACATTCAATTCAATTTGGCGCACAAAGCCCGCGTCGAAATTCTCTTTCTCTTTGACCGTATCCTCTTATGCAACAACGCTTTGTTGGCAAAATAGCTCCAAGTTAACCGCCTATGTTTTGATGATATTTGGAAACATGTCTGTATGTTGTGCTGCTGTATTTGTTGCATCAAGTCTACGAGTTACGAATATGGGACGGGACATATGTGAATTGGTGAATGTTATAAGCCGGATTGAAGAGTTTAGGCGCTACTCTAAACTTTGTTGGCAGTGTGCTATGTCTGCGGAATGTCGGACGTGTCCACCTGGTCCGTGGGCGTGCACGTATCACCGCCTCCCTTTGAAGTATAAGAACACACACATGCTTCGTGTCAGACTTCTGATAAATAAACAAAACAAATACCTTACAATGCAATCAACCTACATAACAAAGTAATACCGCTAATTGTTGTCTCGTACATACATGACATACTTACTCTTGTCTTCACACTAGGTTCTTTGAGGATAAGATATATCTACGTAGATATCTGTGATAAATTCCTATATAGAATAAAACAAATGTGTTCTGAAAACAGACCGTGCTCAGATTTTTAATAGCCGTACCAATTTTAATTAAACTAAACGTGTTTGTGCCGAATTAACGTTTCATGTTACAAAGAAGTAAAAATATTAATACATAATCGTATGTAAATTTAATATGGTAGGGTTAAGTCGTTGTTAATTAATTTAAGCCGAGCGAGGTGAGGCTCGATTAGCGGAATAAATTGGGCTTGCGGCGGGCACAATCCCCGGCGCAGTAAACAGCGCCGACAACAAAGGCAACTCGGCAGCGGCCCCTGCTCGGGAAAAGCGAGCTTAATGCTTACTCATTATTTATTCACATCTATAACGAGATTGTCAGTGCTCCCTGTCCCCGCCCGCTTCTCTACAGCTGCCTCGCTTATTTTATCTCTACTTGTACCGAGTCGTCTGCCATATTATTTACTCTCACTCATACTTAAACAATTTTCTTTTCCCTTGAGTTATAAAGTTATTACAATTCTTGTTTCTTAAAAAAGTTCCTTCTTTCTTTAAAATTACGATCGAGCACCGAGCGCTTGAATTGTAAGTACGTTTCTCTTGAATACGGTACGGTTTTATTGAAATATATTTTTCCGACGCTGGAAAGACTGTTTTATTTACATGCATACGTTGATATTTTCTGAATACTCGATATGAGGACGCGCTTGAACAGTGTTCCTTACTATATGCTTCGTCGCATAGCATATTTACCAATATTACTGTCAAAAGAATTGTGTAAACGTAACTTCATGGAGTTATATTGCCAATAAGTGATAGATTTTTAAAATGCATCGTAACATTTTTGTAGAGTCTACAGGACAGTTTGATAGAGAACCAATCTGTTAACTATAAAAACCCAGATATTACAAATTGTGTATGATAGTTGTCCCACACTGGAGAAACATGTAATAAAAAACCTAAACTAAATGTTATTGTTAACGAAATGTTATAAAATTGTATGTTTCATGTTATACCTCACTCAATTGCCACAGTGTAAGAGTACCAATACCCATGTTTAGCCGTAAACAAATGCGAATTGCATTTTTGTGATGAAAAATTATTTGCAAAATATGTCCACCCATTCGCCAATAAGGGTCGTACTACAACAGTTTCGAAACTTGTTAAATCAAGCGCCTAGAGTCAAACTCCATATATAAACAGGCGATTAAGCCCTGTTTACTCCAAACAACGTAGATAAAGAAAATTTTTAAGGAGTCAATAATTCTATAGCTGTTCTTTATAAGATCAACCTGTCCTAGTTTAAAAATGAAATAAACATAAATAAACCTTGTTCTTGAGCATACGTCTTAAAATTTGATATAAATTACGTTCGCAAACTCTGAAAAGTAATATTACACTAAGTTTTATTCAAAAGATATGAAAAGCGGCGGAGCACTTGCAAACAGCTAGATAATGCCGTCAGATACTCAACGTGGTCGTTGAAAATTTTATGTCGCCTCGCGCTGCATCCTCCACTGCAGCCCCCACCCCGCATTTGTAATTCTACACCCTCTTCAGCGCTCTTACTATCGGTATACGTTACGTAGATTTTGTTAATTCTACATTTTAATTACATTCTTGCTCTATCGGGTTGGCACTGAAACAGAATTTTATTTTAAAATATCTTGTATTTGCGTTTTTACATATTTCCAATCAGCTATCGTTAATGGACCTGCTGAAATATTCTTTTTTTCTCTCTATCTTTTAGAGAAAATAGCCCGGTAACTTAAGGGAAATTCCAAATATTTCTTCCGTTGCTGACATCAGATAATTTTTCCGCCTTGTAATTTTTATCTTCTCTGAAACTTTGGTAGTACTTCTATCTAAATACATGTACGTGCATCTGCATACTTTCGTTTTTTAAATATTTTTCAATTGTATTTTAATTAGTTGTATATTAGTTGCCGAGCCCTAATAGTAACGTTGTGGTAACGTTTAGTTTCAGTGGCATGTCGTTCATCCTCATCACTATTCCGATTGAGCAGATACCACATTTGTATGTCTTGTGCGTTACGTTGCATTCGCTTTGTTGTCCTCGTCTGGTCTGTAGAAACACTTTCAAATTTTTGCCGACGCTTTCTCTTTAACGATACTTAACAGCTTCATCAACAACTAGTTTCTAAATGAGCGATAGATACTCAAACTAAAGACCTGAAGACAACAATACTATACTTTGCAAATATAGTAAGTACATCTTTATCAAAATAAATAAATTCGTTTTTAACAAATAACATTTATACAGTGAAAGACGATACAAAAACGCAATCCAACAATACGTTTACCGCAAATTGAATGAGGCTCGAAATAAATCCTGCGGTCGTTGTCTGACTCTCAATACCAAAACCTCCCGTTCGTATCTCTCACCCCTGTTTGTCGTTGTTGGGGTTTCATTCGACGAATAAAAATATCCATATGCTCGTGTTGTTCTACGGATATTGTTTATTTTTTATACAAAAACAGGTCTTTTCAGGAAATGTTATGAGCTCTCTGTTATGTTAAAAAAATTAAGGGTCGAGAATCTCAACTTGATTGTTATCGAAGCCCCATTTTCCCTCCCTCGTTAAAGTTCCGACCAAATAGAGGTCCCTAAGTTTCAAGCGTCGTAAACCAAGCACTCTAGTGTATCGTAAGTGTTAATTACTTTTGTCACTCCGCAAGTGGGCGGTTAACAAATCTCGTCATTATATAATTCCACCGCTGAGAACTGTAATTTACATCGACTGACGCAACATTGTTTGGATAATAAATTATTATGCCTTGAAGCGTTCTTAACGGGCGGCTAAATCGATAAGCGTCGTTTTTATTGCACCATTAACAAGCTGTGCGAGGGGCGAAGTGATTTCAATCTGCGTAATCAATGCTGTATCGCACTGAACGAAACCCAATTGGTGCTAGTATTAGTAAATGCGCGCTCCTCCATGGCCATCTCACGTATGGTTCATTAACGACAATATTGATTACACATGGGCAGGTTTTAAAACATAAAATTATTTTTAGTAGCTATTTAAAGCGGGGTGACTTTTTCGCTACCGCTTTTCTTTGTTTCTTTTCCTAGAGGGTGATCAAAAATCACCGTCGCATGGCAATCGCATACGACCCTTGTTTTCGCCTATTAAACATGCATACACTCGCCATACTTTCGTTTAATAACCATGACAGATTGCCAGCAACTCAATCCCTGTGGGGATCATAACATCCCTTGTTGTTTAATTCCCTGATTCAAAGTACGTTCCCTGTACGTTCATACCATCACCACTATCATATCAAAAACATTTAGATATTTCTACGAATCGCTTTTATTACCAAATAAAAAAGCCAGTTATTCTATATGTCAATTAGTGAAAATCGGTTTTGGTTTAAAAATAATATTGGATTCAGCAACTCAAATGTATATTTTGTTAGGTTTTAAAAAAATCTTTACTCGTTTTTATTGCTACCGAAAGTGGGAAAACGAGAGGAAAAAATAAACAGCACGGCTGTCGCTCGCGAGCGAATTTCCGGCTCACTGCCGTTCGGGACGTTTCAATTTTACAAAATATAAACTTTTGCCCTCTGGCTCGTAACAATCGGTTCACTCCAATTTATCATGTGAAATTGAATGTAATCTAAGTTTTGTTATGATCGTATGGATTGCAGTTTTGCTGTTTAACAATGCACAAAATCGTTAGTGTATGTCAGCATTATTGGTTTAGGTATTATTTAATAATATGCAGTATAATGGAGTAGTTTGTCTTGCGTTTTACAATCCCGGATATCAACTTTCAATAATAATAGCACAGATTAACTAATAGTTCTTTACGATAATAGTCCTATAGATAAGCTGTAAGAAAAATCTTTCTTTATTACCTTTTTTCTCTTTATAGGAGGCAAAAATTAATGTTGAATTCAAATTCGTTAATCGATATTTATTTGCTCAAAAAATTTACTTCGTTAATCGTTAAAGCGTTAGTTTGGTAAAATGTAACGGCAGATAAAGTTAACCGTTACGGTAACGGTCGAATATTCTTTTCAGTGTTAAATCAGTGATTCAACTTTGCAATCGTTTATTATTATAACAGGTCACAGCATTATCAATTATCAGATCTGGTATTATAGTAATCGCGAATAGGAGAATAAAATCTCAAAGATTTATACTTTACATAGAATATTAAAACGTCGAAAAACATTTAATTTCTTGGACTGACCGAAGGAATTCTTTTCACATCCTTTAGAAACTACAATAAATTTGATATTACTGACAATTAAAACTTGTATACTCTATACTTATCTTCCTAGCTATGCTATAATACCAGAGTAGATTGTTACACTTATACATAAATGACATGACGCGCATCGCTGTACCTAAGTAAATCTTCACGTCTAATTTAAAACCTTGAGGTTTTCGAGTATTACTTGAAAGTTAATTCGTTAAAAAACATTAGCTTCGTTGATAAAAAAAATAGCAGTTTTCTGCTCAGCTTTGCTTTACAATATTTTTGCTAATTCTTGAATTTTTGCTTAACCCGCGAGACAAAATGAGATATTGAAAATGCAAATATAAAGTAATCAGAGAATTATTAATATCTTGGAACCCAGGAGTTAGTTATTGAACTTTCGAAAATTCTATCACGGCATTGTCTTTTTTTTTCGGCTTGGTCCATCTTCAACTTCTCATCCGAAGTTTTATTAACTTCATGATGACCTGATCTCTGAAAGACCGATTATCGCAAAAAATTACTAATCAGCTGTCAAATCTGATGTCAAGTTCTGTGATTGGTTGTTAGTATTTTGATCGACAAATCACATTTGTTTACATAAGAGTTGGCAACAGATTAAATGGATCAGCCTTTCAGAAACCGGCTGTAAAACATTATATTCATCACAATACTAACTCACATCAAAGATTACAGAAACTTTTAGGACTACCAGTAACACATATTATTTAGGTCTTGTTTCACATTCGTCAGATAACGCTTATTTGGGAAATGAATATGGCGGTTTGACAGATTTCCTTTAGAGGAACTGTCAAACCGCCATATTTATTTCTTAGTTAATAGTTAACAGACAGTTGCGAAACAGGTCCATAAATAATTATTTTACCAAGCACATTAAAAATAATAATATCCCATACGACCTTCCCCGTAAAATGCCCTAAATGTTGATAAAAACATAATGAAATTCCACTAATAGTTTTAAAGATAAACCCATTCACGAACTTTGTTATAACGAAAGTTCCTGATCGTATCTGTCATAATCTTAATATTAATTATCTTTTAACATAATCTACGCGTTTATACGAAAAACGTCTTCTGTTTATCTCTCTTTGATTCCAGCATTTTTGTGACTATTTATACAAAGAGATTCGTTCATATCATTTTAATTTCCCCTCGGTATTATACCTTAATATTTTACGTGAGATCACAATTCCCCGCAATAATAATCTGTTCCTCTCGTTGGGAAGTCTTACAAATGTTTTTTTATATTTATAGATTATTCTACGGAGACGGTTGCCGTAGACAAGTCAAGATTTATCTCGCTTATCCCTGCCGCTTTACTGTTTCGCAGTTTCCTTCTAAATTAAGAGGTCTTTTATACGTTTCTTTTCTTGCGGAATAAATGATTTCAAATTAATATCACGAGGGGAACGCTTTGAATTCGTTTTTTTTTTTCAAATATATGAAGATAATAGGCGTTCCCGAAAGATGTTGACCTATTGTTGGTTTAACAAAATATGAATGAAAATGTGGATCTTTTCTGAGACCCGGGTAGTACTTTATTTATATTTCAGATGCACCATCACTTCATGTAAATTATCTGTAGTAAAAACGGAATTCATTGAGCGACAAGGAGCATATCCACTATGGACCACTAATTCAAAACCTGTAATATAAATTTATCAATATACAGTCAGTTGAGTTGATTATGGCTACCCTACAACGACTGCATTAATCGCAGTCGTAAAGCAATAAGTTATAAAACGAATATAAATAAATCGGTTTATGGCTGTTTTACTGCTTTTCGCGAATGTGTTATTACTACGGACGGACGCAATGCGTTTTACAGTATACGTATTACGTACCTATGTAATATAACTTCACCTATTTTGCTTATTGCAAACAATGGTAAATTCTAATATTTTCATTATCCTACGCAAGTTATTGCACTTCATTGCTCGCTTAGTTCGTATAACTTGCAAAAATCGACTTGCTGCGGGTTTATCCACAGTTTCAAAGTTTGTTGCACAAGTCAACTTGCTTGTGGATTTGGCGCTTAACAGTTTAACCTAGGCTAGGTCAGAATTGTGACCAAGCGCAAGCCGAGCAAGCAAAACGAGTGTCATTTCAGCTGTTGCCGTTTGCAGCAGCTGACGAACGCTAAATGAAAGACTGCTAGTGTGAGATTACCCCACACTAGCAGTCTTTCACTTCTCGATATCGATATCCCGTGTAGCTTAAACAAAACTCAAATAGATAATCCTCGAAAATCTATATTTAATTGTATTCTTTATAACATTTACCGACTCCTGTCATCTTAGGATTTAAGTACTAAAATATCTTAAGATACACTAATATTATATTATTATGAAACTAATTGGAACCGTGCACCTAAATTCGACTTTTCATAAGCGCCTGTAATGGTTTATGTGAAATAAAAACTTTTGATTTTGAAAGTTTGTGGAAATGGATGGAGGGTTACTGAATCACGCATAAACTGCTAAACAGATTTGTTTAAAATTTAGCACATTGATAGACTATGTCCAGGAATAACACAGGATATTTTATCCGGGTACATGAAGTAGTTCCCCAGGATTCGAATAAAACCGCGAACAAACAACTAGTAGAGAATATTTTTTAATCGTTCAATTTCAGTTCCGACGTGGGTTTTTCAATTATTTATTATTTATGAGCAAATACGTTATTTTTTTTTTAAATAAGTACTTTCTTTATACAAGAAGCAAGTTTTAAAACATGCGAGAATAAATCAATTGAAAAAGTTTTTAGTAAGTAAGTACTTATTAGTAAAACTAGCACTAACATTATTTTCAAACGTTAAATTACTAAAATTAAATTAAAATCTAAAATTAAATTAGCTATTTTTCTTTTGTTATATGTATTTTCTCCCACGTATATTGGTACCTATCTGTTGGCATTTTACATGTGTAGCAAGAAATATTCAACGAGACGGTATGTTGGGCGGGCGGCGGGCGGCGCGTGCGCGAGGCGCGGGGCGCGGGTTACAGCGGCCGACGACCGGCTGCGGGCCGCGCCGCACTCTCGCCCCGCACGTCGGGCGAACTGTTCGTTGTCTATCGATGATTTCCTTCTTTGTCTTGTATACGATCGCGATACATCGTTATTTTTGTTCTGTCGAACTGACATCTAGATCTATCTTGGATACCTACCGTTCTCTGGATTTCAGTGCTAACGGATTGCAGTGACACTAGTGGAAATGCATTTTAGTTAATAATTCTGTTTGTATGTCAAGTGCACTGACAAAATTTACTGTCACGGATAAACAAGGTGTTTACAAAATACAAAAGTGATTGTGACAACATTTGAATACGGTGAAAAGTGATTAGTGACTAGGCATGAATGTTTACGTTAAATACTTTACGTTTTTATAAGTCAAAAGTTTCGGATTTCACCAAAAGTCAACTACAGTCACCATAGTGAGGATCAAAGATTCGCCTAAGAACAATGCAGAAGGCAGCAGCAAAAAGGAAAGCAAGAAAAAAAACAATAAACAAAAGACGGAAGGTAACGGATCGGTGACAGGGAATAAGAACGAAAAGACAACTTCTGCTACTGTTAAGGCGGGCAAGGAAGGCAAAAGGCCGTCGCCGACCAAGGATGTAACAGAACGACAGGTAAAATCTAATGACATGACGTCGAATAGATTGAGGAAAAACTTCCTGCTATGAAGAATAAAATATGTAAACAACTCAATTTTTAACCAAGAAACAATTTACATATTTTTATTGTAGAGACAGACGCTGTCATATAAATCAAATAGCCATTTCGGATGGATTACAAATAAAGATAATTTTTAATTCCTAGTCTACAACTTGTATATTTTATCGTAACGCCTTACGTGACCAACATCGTTAACATTTACCCCACTTTGGTGAGATTAACTTGAACAATGGAAACAACCTGCTATAGAATTCATATTTAATTTACACATATTCGCATTGAAAAACGAAGGGAATGGTTATTGCGCTTGGTCACGAACTACCGAAACGCAAACTTTACATGACTTGCTTTTACTACTGTTAGAGACTACAAGTACGTACAATTCCGGTCGAATGTTTATGGCACTATGAACGACGTAATTATAGCTGCCACTTGCCAATCAGCTGACTACTATTACTGTTATTTTTTATAAGGCCACCTAACTAGGTTATTTACAGCTTTTATAACTACAATGGCACTTACAATAGACTGTAGATACCTATTAATTTTTATTGCCATAATAAATAAAGACATTGCATTTGTAGACAGCACAAAAAAAAACATAAATACTTTATAATTAACCAGTTCTGAAGTTAAAAAACTATAGATGATTACTGGCCATTTAAAATTTATTTATATTTCAAACAACACTTCTTGGAATATTACGCAAATACTTGAAATTAACTTGACTATATAATTTATTCATTATTCTTTTAATAGAAATAATTTAACAATGATCGCGTCGTTAATTCACAAAATTACAGGCACTAAAATTAATTACGTAGGTAGCAGACTGTGAATACAATACCGATTATACTTACAAATAATCTTTGTTTACAACTAGACTTCCTTAATTTTGTATCATGAAAAGATTATTTTAATAGTGTAGTTTCTTTACTATGATATGATAGCTGATCCGTCTTAATATGGGGCTTACTCGAAAGAGTGAAAACAACAGATTAGCGACGACTTTGACGACAAGGCCCGAGTGTGGGGGGGGGGGGGGCAGGCGAGGCGCAGGCCTAAATTGTACGATTTGTTAAAATGATTATATTAATAAATATAAAACTAGACGTGTTACAAAAACAAAATCTTAGAAAATGTTTTATTTAATTGTGCATAAAATTTTAATTTCAAAAAGATCGTGGGTATTAGCGGTTCACAAGAGAAAATGCAATATTTGTTTAATATAATTATTATAAATTAGGCTGGCTTCAAAAAAACTAACTTAAAAGAACTGTTTAGTACGAAATGGTTATTATACCATTAAATATAACGTAAACATATAATTTTTAAAGAGATACACATTAAGTATATGTATAGCTTGCTCAAAAAAATCAGAAAATGGAAATTTGAAAATTGAGGCGAATACACCCTGTATTCGCCTCAATTTTCAAACCATTTTCAGATTTTGTAAAGCTGTATTATAACATCACCAGAGCCATTCAAATAAATCCAAGTTAATCCAACAAATAACTTTTTTCTCATAACTGAACATTTTGTAAGCTGTATCTGCAATCTTTATAATAAATGTAGGAATCTATCTCTATACATTAAATGTCACTGAGAACAAAAATTGGTATGCAGCATTAAATTCAGGTCATGAACAAACAACTCTTTAAATATGCCCAGTGAATACTTAGCGACTCTACGCTTTCGACTTTTTATGTGTAAGATTATAATTTATTATATGTAAATTCAACCAACTTCTGTGTTGACACATTAATTTTATTAGTTAACACGAGCGCGAAATAAAATGTGATTAAACAAACTTTTGGCAAAGATTAAAACTGTGAAAACTAGATAAAGTTACTAATTACACGCTCACTTAATTGATTTTCAATTATTACTGGAATAATCAATTACATCTTGACTTGCGAACGTGACTTTTAAAATTCAAATGATAAAATCGGATCATCAACTAAATTGTACAACGTGTAACAAATTATTATAATATAGTGAATCATTCATAACTTGATACCTGTCACAAAATTAGCGTCAATATTGTAATGATGATAATCTTTTTCGTGATTTATCGTAGGTATAGGATCGTATTTTGAATACGTCAAAGCAATCATCGCAATGCTTTCGAATATTCAGCTGTATTTCACAAATCTAACTACATTGCCCCTAAAAACACCGCGGGGGGTCACGGATCGGTATGCCTGAACTTTGCTTAGAGAGATGAAATTCTCCTTGAATTTTAAGTCCCATCCTATTAAAAGTTTGTGAAAGTATTAGAATTTGGAATGAGGGGCGAAAAGCTATCACGCCATTTTTTCCGACTCTCCCCTTTCCAACATTGGGTGAAGAGGAGGCGGGCAAAACGGCCCTGAGGCTGGGATCGCCAGATTATGCTTCGCTGTTTTGAATTCGGAATACGAATTAATTAATTCGGAATCGTAAAGTTCATTCATATTAAAAGTTATTAACTTTTTATAAACGCTTGTGTGGGTGTGCAACGTTCCAAACGTTAGCTTATTTTATTTTTATTACCTTGAGTTAATTGCTTTAACGACTCTACTAATGGAATTTGATAAGGAAAAAAAAACTAATTTCAAAACATAATTCAGCAACGCAAAGAAATAACTTCAAATTTTAGTTTGTGTAAATATTCTTAGTTTTATTTTGACAGCGTTGACTAATGCGGTCGTTTATTTTTATGGCTGATTTATTTAGAGTCGCGTGTATTTCTCTTCGGAGGTGGGCTCAACGGAACTATTATTACTTGCCGACACGACATCAGTCATCGCGCTAATCGTGCTGAATTATTATTATCTTTTATGTAACATAGTTTTGACAGCCAGCCAACGTGTGTCGTCGTTGATGGACAGCCCCTATTTTCCAAATATGCGAGGTCAATTAATATGAGCGGACTAATGTTTAAAATATAATAAGTTGAATGTGTGATTCATAAAATATCCAATAATATTATTTGCATCAAAAACGTTTCATGTTTTATTTAGTCCAGTCAAGGTGACAGAAAAATAGTTTAAATGTTTTAATAGGCTGGCGGCGCCTTTGAATGTCCTTATTGTACTGAAAGGCCGGACGCAAAGCCGCCGCCGGGCCGGGTGCCGGCTGGCGGCACGACACTCGCTGCCCGCCTGGCACGCGCGGCCCATACTTGATTTATCACTCCATTGTTGCGGAGCGACGACCCACCCCCACCGGATAAGGCTAAACATTCAATTGCCGGAACGCACCCGAAACGATTTGTTCCCCCATACTATCGATTGACTATTTCTTCCGGCTGCACCGGTATAAACGATGTTCGAAGAAAGTAAAGTGTTAAGTAGTATGAATATATTGGCTGCCATGTCAACATACATACTATTTTTTTTACTTTAATAATATTTATTTATTTCATTCTCTTTTCGGACTTTTTGTTCTAGCTTATCATTTTTCAAGGCAGCACGCATTTGTCCAGTTTTTGCTAAAAGCGTCTATAGTGCAATGTTCTGTTGTTTATTTATTCATATTATAATTAATGGTATTTAAATATGTACATCCCAAATACTGCCAAACAGAAAAATATTTTCTCACCAACATTAAATAAAATAAAACCAATGCTCATAATGTAAAATGAAATCAACTGAGGCACATCAGATTTAAGAGACAATGGCTACTTAAATTGTGTCCATCGTAAAAGGCGCGGTTAGCCAGCTAGTTTTATTGAGTCGTTCTCGGCGCTAGCTCGTAAATATCACTGGGTAATTACTTTCCATTCCCTTTAAATACTTGAAACCCGCGCCATAAAATAAATAAACTTTTATTGTTCTAGAAATTGTTAGCATTTATCACGTTTTGTTAAAACTATTATTTTTATAATTGAGTGAACATTAGGTGTGTCACAGTGGTTGTGTTTACATGTTTTAATGCTCAATTATGGGATTGGAACATTATTTATGTGAATTTCAATACTGTGTAATTTTATTTTAGTGTAGTTTTTTCAGCGGAATAAATTATTAGTATTTACATGCCATCAATTGGGATTTAAAACGGGAGAATAAATAAAATACTGATTTTCCGATTCGCGACGACAGTTCGATTGTTCAATCCGATTACTAAGGCTTAAAAGGTACCTGGTGAAACGAATATTTTTTATCGATTTTTGAGTTGTACGACAAAAAAGAGAAAATAGCAAAACCATTATTATTTTGTTTCATAATAGCACAAAAAGGAGAGCCCTTCGGATAACAATCTTTTCCTTCTTTTATACTTGCCAGAGTCATTCTGTCCGAGCAGCTTGTTTATCTGTATCTTTTCCCCTTTATTAATCTTGTCATGAACGTTTTGTGTAACTTCAATAGTTAGTTTGTCGGTTCTCAATAGGAGCGATTTCAATAGGTACTAAATTTATGTCGCCTTTTGAAATTGACATAATAACTATCTTCTCATCTTTTTACTACTCTGTTACTGAACCGAAGTTAAAAAGTAATTAAATAAATTCACATGTCCACTTGCGTTGTCTACAATCAAGTGACACGTACTTAAGAATGTATAATTGTATATTGATGCGATCGTTTTACTTATAATTCTCATTAGCATGTCTTTGTGTCAGACGTGATTTCATCTTCATCTAATGAATACAAAAAACCCGAAGGCGGTTATTGTGTTAGGTTTGAACAATAGGCATAACGTAGTGTGAATACTAATCATGTCGGTACATACAGACAGACGCGACAGCCCAACGGGGTCGCCTCGTTCCTCTGTCCTGTACTATACGCTGCGCACTTGCAACTTGACGTCTTCCTATCTTTGGAATTTATGGAAAAATCCGACGCTTATTTATTATACATTACTAATGACCTACGATCATTATTGAGCTACGTTCTGGCTATTGTTGATCGGATAAGCCCTTACGTGATTCTCTTTCAAACTCACGAGTTTTTTTTCGTGTTTCTTTAAACTAATAATAGTTTTATAGTAAACCATCATCAGATCATCATTATTAAAAGTTAGAAGTAAAGAAAAAATATATTATTTGAATAAATTAAACGTTAAGACACGTAGGTACATATTTAGTGACTCTTATTATTCGTAATAAGAGTCACTAAAATATGTACCTACGGGTTTTTCTTAGACCATCAATGATGGTCTAAGAAAAACCCAAGTTTTAAAGTCCCGTTTCATTTTGTTAATTGAGCTTAGAAAGTAATGGGTCTCTTTTAAAATCTGGGTTTACACGATTTAAATCATCTCTCGCAGTAAGAGGGCTAGTCTTAATGGAAATAATATAACGAAGTTAGACAAGGTAACTTGTATAATTTGTCTCAGGATCAACTAATCCACGCCAATATTTCGCTTTCGTATGTAGCACTCAAAAGCGTCGTCGTCATCCTGTCGCGAGTTGACAGCTTAGCGTTAACAGTGTAACGGTCCGCTGTCGTCAGTGCCCACTTCTTATAATGTATTAATGACGTGAATACACGCGTGTCCACCGCGACATGCAATCCCCTTTGACGAGACGCGGTTAATAAGTTAGCGTATTTGCCCATTTTTATGTTACCGTAACCGCTGTAATAACTTGCTATTTGCGTAATTGAAGTCAATTACAAGTTCCGTTTCTTTTCCCCACGACGTAATAAGAGCTTACCGATGTTAATCGTTTTGTAGTTTTTGTACACTGTTAGATTTACTTTTAGTATATTTTTTTGGTCTAAAATTGCTCGTAAGTAAAAAGTCAGGTTTTAAATTATCGGCTAAACGCATTTTTTTCTCAGTTGACTCATATTATTGATTCAAATGACAAGACTGGATTTCAAAGATTGAAACAATGTTGAAACTCGCTCTACACAACAATTAAATGGAGGTTTACTTAGGATCCTTCTATCTTATTGAAGCATCTAGATTCTAGTCGCTGGAAACAAAACACTTAAACTATGTCCAGCAGTGGACATAGGCTGATGACGATCAACCTACCACCTTGTTGTGATGTTTAATAAATAAGCCATCATCATACCCTTCTTTTCTATTTAACATAAAATGAAAACATAAGTACTAAACGTGAACAATTGACTTGTGTATTGACATTAATTTCAATAAAATAAAAAGTGCTACATACAACGTTAATTAAATTCTTGTAGAACGCTGGTTAAATATAATTACAAATCTGTGTTGTAAAATCAAAAAGCTTATCATGTAGGTAATTCGGTTTCTATTTAAAGGCTGATAATAAAGAACTTTGTTTTAAACGTAATTTTTTTTTGTTGCAGGCGAGTCCCGAAAATAGCAGGAATGCTTCTCCAAGGTACCACGATGCATCAATGGAAGATGTAAGTCCTGTTCTTAGTTGGGTGATTCATTCATGTGATAATTTAAATAAAAATGCAGAGACACTATAATTTTTATGAATGGTTTCAGGTATCGGACGCAAGCTCTCTGTTCCGGGTGACGGGCGCGGCAGCTACAGGCGGGGGCGCTAAGAACGAATTGGTGGCGCGGGGCGGCAGCGGTGGCGCGCTCGCCTTGTCTCGTGCGCCGGTGGGCGGCAGCGCCAGTCCCGCGCCGGCACCGCTGCCGCAGCCCGCGCCTTCGCCCGCCCCCGCTGCTCTGCCGCCGCCCGCACTACCACCACCGCCCTTCCGTGCCGACACACCACACCGGCCCAATGGCGCGCACATTCCTGCTCTCGACGGTCACGCTGCAACACAAATCCCGGCAAGGCCCGTCGGCGCCGCTGGACCGGACACGCCCGAACGGCCCGCCAGCAATAGCAAGTTGCAGCCGGGAGCAAGGGCCTCTGCAGACAGTCCGACCCCCGCCCCGCCCGCTCCACCTGCTCCCTCTCCGCTCTTCCCTTCGCATACCGCCTACCAATCTCAGTCTCAATCGCATGCTGCCGCCGCGTTGCCAGACTATCGGCACACCAACCATGAAACGCGAACCGAACCACCGGAACAGCCTCCGGCTCCCCTGGACCTCCACACACATCACACAGCGCACCACACGCCCCGGCCCCCGCACCTCGCGCCCAGCCCCGCGCAGCCGCCACATCCTAGTCTACAGAGCCGCGTCCCGCACTCGCAGGCGCATCCCGTAATGCCGGGCCATGACGTTCGAAATCCACCGGTTGCAGCTCAGACTCATCCCTCCGTTCCTACCTCGTTTTCGAACCGCGTTAACGGCGTGTCGCAAAGCGTAACGCCACATTCGACGCCGTCTTCAATTCCGAGCTGTCTTCCGAGTCAAACTCTCACGGGACGGTCGCTCTCTCCGGCCGCGCCGACCTCTCGCCCCTTCCCTACCCCGTCGATCGGGTCTAGTCATGTAAACTCCAGTATAAATTCCAGTATTCATGGTCACTCAATAGCTTACCAGAGTCAGTCGAGTTTACAGAAACATTCCGTTCAACCTGTATATGCGAACCGACCATCACATCTCGCACCCTTCAGCATATCCAACCACATTTCCTCGAGTCATAGTCAGTCTTCTGCAGCAAATCAACCTCCAGTCCCTCATATGAGCCACTCAATAAACAGTCATTCCGTTACAAGTCTCTCCAGTCACCTTCCTGTTAATACCCCCAGTTCCTTACCGACGTCGACACCAAATCACATTGGTCCTGCGTCTACTTTAGCTTCTATTACAAGTACCACGATGTCTTCTTTCACCCCAAGCCTTAAACCACACCCGGGTGTCAATATACCACAACAGCCGACTTCTATTGCTACGCCCATGTCTTCTCATTTGTCGAGCAATCATGTGGATTCATTACCCACGTCAAGTTGTACACCCACAAACGTGACACCGGTGTCGACGAGTAGCAGTGGCAACATCAGCCACCCCCTTGCACCACCCGTCGTAGACTCGAGGCAAGCTCCAATATCATCTTGCGAGTTGCCTGCGCGTACTGAGAGTCCAATCGTGTCCTCAACCCTAGCTTCCAATGGATATCCTCCACCAGCTGTGTACTCAGGGTCTTCGTACCCTCCATTGTACGCGCCCTACGCCACCACATTGCAACATAGTCCTTACCTACCGCCTGCAGCGGCTTCACCAAGGAACTCTGCCGACACGGTATGTAATAAATACTGCGCATTCAAAATATTATGATAATTGTATCTTGTTTTGTTCGCAATTTCTTTTTTATAAATACATAAAAAACTCACAAGATGAATAAAAGTTTTCATTGCATTTTCACAGAGAACGAGTTTGTCTGCATCGCCTCTAGTTGCACCGAAGACACCAAAAGGTGTTCGGCCTCACACGCCGGGCTCGACGGGCGCGGCAGGCGCTGCGATCTCGTACTCCCCGCGCGGACACAGTCCAAACAGGGAACGCGAAAGTTTCAGGTGCGAACGCGAATTTATTTATAATTGTACACAGTATAATAATATTATAAGACAAAACGACCACTTCCTGAAAATATAAACTAAATGCCTTTGTGTATTTTCGCGGATTTGGATCGATTTCCCCAAACGGAAATACGCCGTATGTCGCGAAGCCGGCGATCGTCAAATGACAGATATTTGTTTCTTCCCGCGCACCTCCGAAATTCGGTAAGTTCATCCTGTAAAGAAATACTAACCTATGCGTATTAATTAGCACTCACTGCATTGTGGGTGTCGTGCACTACCAGACTATTGATTAAAACGGACATTTATCTCACATAACGATATTATTATTTTCAGCAGCAACATCAGCAGTTTGTCGCGTAGCACGCCAGCCTCAGTGGCCGTGTCTGCGCCGTCTCTTGCGCCATCGCTCGTGGCACCGCTCGCCGCTCCGCTGGCCACACCGCTAGCTGCACCGTTGCCGGTGAGAATTTGAATTGTTTGCCTAAAAGTGTATAGGACAAAAGTTGTAATTTTGATGAATTCTCAATGTTCCCCCATACGTGCTGCAAGACCGAGAATAGCTATTTATTTTCTTAGTCTACTTGAGACTATCTTACCACTAAACGAGCGTAGAAATGCTGCGCGCTTCTGTTCATACTTGTGTTGCGGTTCAAAGTTCCGTAAACGCGCTCTATAAGTCGTGTTATTTATACTTTAAGGTTCGGACAGAAAGACATGAACTCTATAAACCCCAGGGTCCGGTGGCGGTCCCGCTGGGCGGGCTGGGCGCTCCGCTGGCGCCGCCGCTGGGCGCGGGCCTGGCCCCGCCGCTGTCGGCGCCCCTGGCGGCGCCCACGCCCACGCCGGCCGCGCCCACTGCGCCGCACCTCACCCACTCCCTGGCGCCTGTGCCCACGGTGCCCAGCATCAGCTCCAGTGCCAAACCGCCTGCGCACTGGGGGGTGACGTGAGTACACATACGTTTGTTTTGCTTGTGACCTCATAGCTACTCACCCTATCGCAATCCAATGCCTTTCCCGGTTAGGGAGGTTAGTCCGAGTTCTCTCGCCTGGGCAACCCCGTCTTTAGCCTAGAATATTGGCCTGGCTAACTAATTAATAGCTTATTTTTGATCTATCGATTATCATCAGAGCCTCGACCGAAGCAGGCCCACACGTGCGAAGCGGATGAGTGACGCGTTTGAGAGAACAAAAAAACCTTTAATTTTTTACCCAACCACTCAGATAAAGATATTGTATAGAATATCAAAGTTTCTGCACCCATGGAAAAAAGAGTGTTGTTATTAAGTGTGTCTAATAACGATTGTCGCTTATTTTTCAGCAGGCCGACCGGTGCGGAGCGTCCTTCAGGTTTCGCTCCCGCACCTCCGTTGTTTGGTGCGCCTCTCGCGCCACCTAACCCAAATCCATTCTCCGCCGAATCGCTCTTTCAAAGCAGTAAGTTATTAGTTTGCAACTCTTAAAATCATTTAAATAATAAAAAGTAATGTAAGTTGATATTTTTATGTGGGATTGCAACTGAAATCGTAAATGCTCAGTTTTGCTGAATTTAAAGGTACATAAAACGTAATTGTTGCCAAACAGCGTTTTTCTAGTGACTAAAGTAAGTACCAAATAGCTATGCATGTGTTTAAAATAACGGCAAGCTAACAACAAGCCTACCATATGAAGAATGTGACTTATTTTACTGTCGTATCTGATAGCACTAATATTTGTCAAGTAGTTACAAATGTTAAAAATTGTTGTTGGATATGTAGAGGGGTGCTTTTCAGGCCCGGGCGCGGATCTACTGCGACGGGAGCTGGATAACCGGTTCCTCGCGGCAGCGGGCGCCGTGACGGCCGTGCGGACAGAGATGCATCACCACCAGCATCAGCATCAACACACGCACGTGCACCAGCACCCGCCGCAACACGCGCCGCAACCGCCGCAGCCGCATCCGCCGCACCCGCACCAGCTGCTGGTGCCGCACGCCCCACTCGTACGTACTCCATACTTACATAGCATCAGCATCAACACACGCACGTGCACCAGCACCCGCCGCAACACGCGCCGCAACCGCCGCAGCCGCATCCGCCGCACCCGCACCAGCTGCTGGTGCCGCACGCCCCACTCGTACGTACTCCATACTTACATAGCATCAGCATCAACACACGCACGTGCACCAGCACCCGCCGCAACACGCGCCGCAACCGCCGCAGCCGCATCCGCCGCACCCGCACCAGCTGCTGGTGCCGCACGCCCCACTCGTACGTACTCCATACTTACATAGCATCAGCATCAACACACGCACGTGCACCAGCACCCGCCGCAACACGCGCCGCAACCGCCGCAGCCGCATCCGCCGCACCCGCACCAGCTGCTGGTGCCGCACGCCCCACTCGTACGTACTCCATACTTACATAGCATCAGCATCAACACACGCACGTGCACCAGCACCCGCCGCAACACGCGCCGCAACCGCCGCAGCCGCATCCGCCGCACCCGCACCAGCTGCTGGTGCCGCACGCCCCACTCGTACGTACTCCATACTTACATAGCATCAGCATCAACACACGCACGTGCACCAGCACCCGCCGCAACACGCGCCGCAACCGCCGCAGCCGCATCCGCCGCACCCGCACCAGCTGCTGGTGCCGCACGCCCCACTCGTACGTACTCCATACTTACATAGCATCAGCATCAACACACGCACGTGCACCAGCACCCGCCGCAACACGCGCCGCAACCGCCGCAGCCGCATCCGCCGCACCCGCACCAGCTGCTGGTGCCGCACGCCCCACTCGTACGTACTCCATACTTACATAGCATCAGCATCAACACACGCACGTGCACCAGCACCCGCCGCAACACGCGCCGCAACCGCCGCAGCCGCATCCGCCGCACCCGCACCAGCTGCTGGTGCCGCACGCCCCACTCGTACGTACTCCATACTTACATAGCATCAGCATCAACACACGCACGTGCACCAGCACCCGCCGCAACACGCGCCGCAACCGCCGCAGCCGCATCCGCCGCACCCGCACCAGCTGCTGGTGCCGCACGCCCCACTCGTACGTACTCCATACTTACATAGCATCAGCATCAACACACGCACGTGCACCAGCACCCGCCGCAACACGCGCCGCAACCGCCGCAGCCGCATCCGCCGCACCCGCACCAGCTGCTGGTGCCGCACGCCCCACTCGTACGTACTCCATACTTACATAGCATCAGCATCAACACACGCACGTGCACCAGCACCCGCCGCAACACGCGCCGCAACCGCCGCAGCCGCATCCGCCGCACCCGCACCAGCTGCTGGTGCCGCACGCCCCACTCGTACGTACTCCATACTTACATAGCATCAGCATCAACACACGCACGTGCACCAGCACCCGCCGCAACACGCGCCGCAACCGCCGCAGCCGCATCCGCCGCACCCGCACCAGCTGCTGGTGCCGCACGCCCCACTCGTACGTACTCCATACTTACATAGCATCAGCATCAACACACGCACGTGCACCAGCACCCGCCGCAACACGCGCCGCAACCGCCGCAGCCGCATCCGCCGCACCCGCACCAGCTGCTGGTGCCGCACGCCCCACTCGTACGTACTCCATACTTACACAACACCAGCGTCAACTCACGCAAATACCTGCCGCTGTACGCGCTGCAGGTGCCGCACACAATACCTACACGCACGTGCTCCAGCACCTGCCGCCACACGCGCCGCAGCTGTATCAGATGCACGTGCAGCACGCACCACTCGTACGCACACAACATTTTCACCACACCAGCATCAACACACGCACGTGTACCAGCACTAACACATACAAGTGAACAGCAAACGCCGTACTAAAATATAAAAAATTGGAATCTACTCTTCAACTTCTGTATCGATCATACACATAAATAGATTGATTTTTTCATGTACCATAGCTATTCCATTAATTTTTCTAGAGTTTTCACTAGCTTATGTTACCCGGAGAAATGCAAGGTTTCTAACGACACCGTTCGATACATCTAAATCGATTCAGGAGTTTAGTAGTTATGGTGGAATAAGGAAACACACACACATTATGTACATACAAAAACCTTGAAACTCCTGTTTTTCGACAGTCGTGCTTACACGCTCTTCTTAAAGAGCAAATGAAATGCCTCTTAGATTATCCGTCTATCCCAATGTAATCGGCATTGCGCAAGCACGTAAATGACTGCAAGTCTTCACCAGTTTCACAAATTGAAGCTAGTAAGGAAGACTGTTATCCCGCAGTCTGCCGGTAGTCATGACATTGTTTTGTTCAGTACCAGTGTAACATGTTCAGGTGAAAAAATGGGGGCGAACCTTAGCCGATTAAAATGCACGTGTCAAACACAATTCACAATTTTGGATAATTAATATTATGGAACGTGAAATGTGCTCATGAATCGGTAATCACCAAAAATATTAAGACTATGTGCAATTGCTTTCAGTTCAAGGATGTGGGCAAAATGTCATCGTTGTACCGGAGCGGACTCGGCCTTGGCTACCCATACTCGTCCAGTCTGCTGCACCCCACCGGCCCCTACGTGCCCCCCGCGCCGCTTACCACATATGCTCCTAAGGTGAATTGTGTTTCTCATAATTATGATGCTTTTGTAAAAATCAGTAAAATTAAAAAAAAAACATTTGTTAACATTAAATATTTGAACAATGCAGATTTGACAAAATAATGTTACATCACAAACAATTATTCATGTGTTTTTGTTATATTTTATATAACTTATAGTGTAACGTATGCATAATTTGAAAATTAATGATGTTGTTTCTGTTTTTTTTTAATAATACACTAGCTTACTACATAATGTCGGTATTATAATAAGTTATACAGTTAAAACTAACTTATAGTCTTCAATTTCTTTCTCATACCATAATAATTCATTTCTTTACTGACAATTTCTCCTGATTACTTGCTTATGCTTATTTTATGTTTTAATTTGCTCCAATCATTAACCCTGCATCGCATAATGTTAACAGCCCGTAGTGTCAGCCGCAAGCGACTCCGCCTCTAAACCACCACCACGTCCCGCTGTCGCGGTAGGTTTCCTTTCTTAGCACTACGTTACTTCATGCATGCTCTTGTTTTTTCTAAGTATTTGTCGCACTCGACCTGCACACATGCCGGGAGAGTGTACTCTACGACGATATTTACAATGAAATTATTTTTTACGAACAGAAAACGGGAAAATGGAACGCGATGCACGTTAGGATCGCCTGGGAGATATACAACCACCAGCAGAAAGAGAAGACCGGCGGCGGCGTCGTGACGGGCGGCAGCGACAAGGACAAGCTGCGAGCCTTCCCCGCGCCCGCGCCCCCTCCGCCCGCGTACCGCTCGCCCTACGAGCTGCCGCCCTCGCCCTACCTGCCGCACCATCCGCATCTAGGTACGCTTCGCCGCTACGAGCCCGGGCCCCCCGCGCCCGCGCCCGCCGCGTCTCACCGAGCTGTGCGCGTTTCAGGCGTGTCTCCCTTCGGGCGGTACGGGCCCGCAGCCTACCCCGGCGCGCCGCCCTTCGGCCTCACGGCGTACGGCCGCGACCTGGCGCTGTCCGGCTCCCTGCACGCCGTGCACCACGCGCCGCCACTCGGCGCGCTGCACGACGCCTGGCGCGCCGTGCGCCCGCCGCCCCCGCAGGCCGCCGCCGAGGCGCGCCGCGACCACGACGAGCGCGAGCGCGCCCGCCGAGAGCGCGACGAGCGGGAGCGCCGGGAGCGCGACGAGCGCGAGCGCCGGAAGGCGCGCGAGCAGCGCGACCAGAGGGACCGCGAGCTGGAGAGGGCCCGCGTGCGCTCGCCGCTACGCAACGGGGCGCCCGACGTCGTCAAGGACGAGCGCAAGGAGCCGCCGCGTCACGCGCCGCCCTCTCTGCCCGCCTACCCGCCGCCGCCGCCGTGGGACCCGTACCGCACGTTCGACCCGCTGCAGCACATGCGGTTCGCGCCGCTCGTGGAGGCGGCCATCCGCGCCGAGGAGGACCGCGCCAAGATGCTGAGCGCGTACGCGCACCACCAGCAGCTCAAGTCGAGCCCGCTGCTGCACCGCGCGCTGCCCCCGCACGGGCCGCTGCCGCCGCTGGGCTCGCACGCTCCGATGGCCCCGCTGGCGCCGCTGGCCCCGCCGCTGGCGCCGCTCGCGCCGCTCGACCTGCTCAAGAAGGAGGAGCCGCGATGATAGCGATGCGGCGCAACCGCCGTGTCGCCGAGTGTGTACATAGAGTAGCGTAAACGACGTCGCAAGTGAGAGTACGACTAATTTAATGTATATCGTTTCGCATTATCGGTTTAGAGAATTATTTATTGTAACGTCGCTTACAGAACGACGGCTGTCGGTCCCGTCGGCCGCCCGTCTCGCCGGTTCGGTTGCGTTGGGACAGTGAGGTAGTCTAGTGAAGGTTCGCAGGGCGAGGCGGACATAGCGAATCGGAGAGGGTGGTGCGAGCGTGCACGCTTTCTCGACATGTGCAATATTGGACGAGAACACTGGGCGCTCGTCGCCGCCGGCCTGTACACTACTGCTTGTTTATTTACATGAAAATATCTATCGAGTTGTTATTGTGACCATTATTAGTTAATTATACATGAAAATTGCTGATTATTGTGAAGGATAGGATTATCGGAATCGCTATCGATATAATTATACATATTTATATATACTTATAAATAAACTGTAAATATTAGTATGTAAATTAGCGTTAAAATATAGAATTGGTTTATTTAACGTCATACAAAAGAAAATCCCATAAATTATTATTGCATCGGGAGTTTAATTTACACTTCCGTTAAAAATCTCAATGGTTTTTCAATTGTACCAGTGGAGTTTTATTTATTTATTTATACTCCTACTAGTGAACACAATTTCAGTTATAGCAGTTATTTCATTTTAATGCATTTAAAATATGTGATATTATTGTATTGTGAAATACATTTTGTCTGACTTCAAAGTAGTGTCTATTCTCAGGTATCTAGATGTAACAGTAATTCAATAATGGTCGAATTTTTATTTATATAAATCACGTTTTTTTTTTTAAATAGTATTGTGAACAAGCGTGTCGATCCGGTATATTTGTTTATTGACCTTATCATGACATATGCTAGTAAACTCTTATGTGCCATTGAATCAATATTAAAAAGGCATTGAGTCAGACAAAATTGGATTTAAAATCTGTCTTAACAGATACATCTGACGGTTTGTGTTCTTAAAATCTCAAGAATGACTCAGAATTATATTATAGTTTATTCAAAATCATTCTGTATACTAAAAAGTAAATGAAAGCTTGGTGCGATTCAGAAAATACCATTAAAACTTTTGATTTTTATACCAATAAGATTTTTTTATGATCCTTTCCTCCATCCTCAAAATAATTATTGTAAGAGTCGTACATGGCACGCACGCATTGCACAGATTACCACTTTTCCGTCGCCTTAAGCCGTGTACGCACGAACGAACACGAACATCGCGAGCACGAACATCGAACACGAATCACTATGAAGGTGTTCGCCGAACACACTGTTCGGTAGTGGTATGCACGTGTAAACAATGTGTACGATACTCGTGTTCGCGATGTTCGTGTTCGCTCGTGCGTGCACGGCTTTACGCGAATTATTGGTAACGCGACAGTACACAATCAGCGTTCATAGTCAGCTGTACTCATTAGTGGTCGTTCACATTCATATAACATTAGTTACCTACTTGATAGTTAAGACTATTAATAAATCAGATCTTCTTTGGCTATCAGTGACTTATCATTTCAAGCAATTTAATACACAAGGTGCGTGCGACCCATTCAGAAGAGCCTACATATTTTTGGTCCTTTGAGCCGAATAATTATAAGTATTCAGCTTTCATTTGTACGGCGGCGGCGAATTTGTAACAAGCAGCATCTGACCACATGTTCTTATGTACTATCCGGTTACTGTAGTACTTCCGTCTCAAAGGACCAAAAAGATGTATGCGCTGCTGAATGGGTCGCTTGCACCTTGTGTATTAAATTGCTTGAAATTTGTTACCGATAGCCAAAGAAGATCTGATTTATTGATTCAGTCTTAACTACCAAGTAACTAATGTTTTATGAATGTGAATGACCGTTAATGAGTACAGCTGACTATGAACGCTGATTGTGTACTGTCGCGTTACCATATAATTCGTGTAAGGCGAAGGAAAAGTGCTGATCTGTGCAATGCGTGCGTGCCATGTACGATACATGACTCGTACAATTATATTTACAAACTATGTACGACAAAATATTCCCTGAAAGAAATGGAACCAACTTCGAATGGAACATAGTCATACTTTTTTCAAAGGAACATTTTACCATACGGTAAAAGGTGAGAACCACGGGCCTAATTGGAGTTCAGTGAAGGAAATTGGTTCTTAAACCGTTATGATCACAGGTGCTAAGTACTTACGATTTCAATGTTATTGTGTATTTCAATACTTGAAATTGTAGACAGTTGTTCAGCCCTATTGATGCCATTGGCACTCAAATACCCTCATTTTATGGTACACATGGTTTACACTAAAATCTTCCCAAAACTATAAAGATAAAACGTTGGTCATTGCTTTTGGTACAAAAACCTATCAGTTCAAAATACAGAATATAAATCAGACTACCTTCCCTTACCGCTTTTCTCAATATTCAAACCATAAAGTGTTTCAACGAAAAAGTGATACCCAAGTAAGTAGGTATATTATAGAGTTGTCTTGTTGCTTGGTCTAAAGGTCGTAACGCAGAGCTGCCGAGCGTGAGGTCCTGGGTTCGATTCCCAGATCTCACCTCTATGAAAGGCAAGCGTTCAACTGTTAGGCTATCATTGCGTTTTATTATTTCTGCCTCCTAGCCATTTCCTATTTTGGGGTCTGCTTTCAGTCTAACCAGATGCGGCTGGATATGAGACTCGGACTTCTGACTACTAGCGATCGTCATAGATACTCGTACGGCTACAGGATTTTTTTTTTATTTTTTTTATTCTAATTCACAAAACTGATGTACAATCTCACACACAATAAAAATAATCGGTAAAACATAGTACGTCTGATTGACATCTACTAGATGTGAATCCAGCATGCATATTTTAAGAGCAGACACTTATTTACTTATACTAATTAAAAAAAAAAAAAAAATAATTAAATTAAGTTTGCCATAAACAAACAACAAATAATATGGTAAAAAAATAGAGATGAAACGGATAGTAGTTTGGCCGGATACCGGATATTCGGCAAGCTACTAGGCCGGAGCGCCGGATATCCGGATGCCGGATATTCGGCCCTTTATTACGTTGACGCGATCAGTTTGATTTGAATATTTTATGTTGTGGAGAAACTTGGCGTGGTGTTCCTCCAACCAAAGGGAGGATCCTCCAACCAGGCGGAGTCTTATGCCTGATGGGCTACTGCCCAACGGTTGATGTTGGGAGGTTGTATATATACTATCTGCGTGTTAAATCTTGATTGCGCGATGTAGGATAGTTCGCTAGTTCGCATGTGGCGAGATAGATGCCGCCACAATGTTTTAAATCCTTAGGAGATAATCCAAACTACCTAATTGCTACCTTTTTAGACCCAAGGTTCAAGTCAGATTATTTAGGAGTTCTTGAAACTGAAAAAGCCCGACAGAAAATCATGATAGAGTATATAAAAAACTCTTGCGAGGAATCTTCTTCTGACAGTGAAAGATCATCGCCGTCTTCAACACCTGCTAAACGAATGAAAGAAGATGAAACTGGATCCAAGTTCACACGTGAAGCTCATGACACTTTTTGGAACTGTTTCAATGAAGTGGCAAAGGATAATAGTAGTGATTGTCGCGATCAAGAAAAACAAAATCCAATTGCTAACGAGATTGACTTTTTTTTAAAGACATCTCGAATCGATCGCAATCACGACCCATACATTTGGTGGTCAGTTAATCTAAATCAGTACCCGCAGTTGTCAAGGTTTGCTAGAATTTATCTTTCAGCACCTGGCAGTAGCGTTTACAGCGAAAGGCTATTTTCAGAAGCTGGTCTGGTATACGAAGCCAAGCGAAGTCGCCTCTTACCAACAAACGCGGAAAATTTGGTATTTATTCATCACAATTTGCCACTTGTTAATTTTGAGTATTAAACTAATAATTAATAAAACAAACATTTTTGATGTGCGATTATAAAAATAAACGGTGTCCATAACCTATTGGAGTATGATTTGCCTTGTGTAAAATAATGAGATTTTTTAAAATTTTACTATCCGGTATCCGGCCGGATACTGTATTACTATCCGGTATCCGGCCGGATAGTTAAAACAAGGCCGGATAGGCCGGATACCGGATAGTTACCGGATATCCGTTTCATCTCTATAAAAAAACATTTTTGAAATGAAAAAATTAAAAAAAAAGTTTAAAACAATCCTAGTCAAATGTATCTCTGAGTTTAGATTTGACTGAAGCCACGGAACCAACGAAGATATCTATTTCACTACGAATGGAGTTGGCAAGAGAAAGCATGCGGGATATCGGTGAAAACTGACCCATGTTAGTTCGATTATAAGGCAGTACGAAAGTTTTTCGATTTATTAAGCGGCTGCTAATACGCGGAACACAAATATGCACTTTTTCTAATAGCTCAGGAGAATCTATTAAACCATGAATTAATTTAAACAAAAACATAATATCTAGAGTTTTCCTACGTGCACTCAATGATTTCATTTTATAGTGAATCAACCTAGATTTATAAGAGTTCAAAATACGGCATTTGTTATCTGAGTAACATAAATGATACAAAAACCTCTTTTGAACGCGCTCTATCCTATCGGAGTGCACTTGATAAAACGGGCTCCAAACTACACTACAATATTCCAGTATACTCCGAATAACGCAGTTGTAGACAGAAATAGTGAGATTTGGTTCTTTAAAAATTTTCGTTTCTCTTACGATGAAACCTGACAATTTTGATGCCCTATTAATTATGAGGTCGAAGTGGCTTCTAAAATTCAAACTGCTGTCCATCACAACACCCAGGTCCCTAATACTATCAACCTCTTGGAGCTTACTGTTATCGATTGAGTACCTAACAAGCATCACATGAATTCTTTTTCCGGCTGAATTTAATGAAGTAACATTTGTTTTGATTCAATGCCATGCTATTTTGTACACACCAACTATGCACTTTATTTACATCAGACTGAAGTTGAGTAATATCAGATTCACTGTATATGGTTCGGTATATTTTTAAATCATCAGCATAAAGTTTAAATTTCGAAACAATTTTACTACCTAAATCATTAATAAACACCAAAAAAAATAATGGTCCCAGGTGCGACCCCTGAGGCACTCCTGATGGTATGAAACACTGTTTAGATTTAAACCCCTTAAGATATACTAGTTGTGATCGGAGATCACGTTACGATCGGCAGAGATCGTAGACATCACTAATCTGTGGGGAGAGACGTGGTGTAAGCTTCGTGACGTCACATCTGTTACAAACGCCGTAGGTCGTGTCCGGCATGACGCTGTACGCGCCGACGAATGCATGCAATATAATGGTACCTCTCTCAGGCAGTGGTCTGTTACAAAAACGCCGTTGGCCGCGTCCGCGTTTTCGACATCCCAGTACCTTTTTTTATCGTGGGAAGATCCTCATGTCACCCTTCGCCCGGGTAAAGTGAAGCGTTATGCCGGACTCTGAGACCGGCTAAAAACCCACGGTGTTCCTTGTCCCGACCTTTGGCCGGGGTCGCGGAATTCGCAGCTGCACGCACCGCAACCCCGGCAGGTCTCTCTTTCTGTTCTGTGGGGCTTGGCCCCACGTGCTCCTGAGAGGCGCGCCGCCTTGTCGGACCTGTTTCTGATCGGGCGTCCGGTCCCCTAACCCGCCGCCCGCAGTCCACACACTAGAGTGGCCGGAGGCCGTCGCGCGCCATCCAGCACCCGGTGCGTCTGGCGCGAGAAAGGAGAGTGGCAGTCGCATCACTCTCCTTCCCCTCCGCTCCTTCCTTGATCGCCATCACCTCGCAAAAGGAAACGACCGCTTTCCACGCACTCTCACCCCCGACCATGGACGACCACGACCGGAAGCGAGAGGTCACCACCGACTGCCGCAACTAGTTCTCGGCGCCGCGTCGCACATGCAGGGCACGCTTGCAGCGTGTGCAGAGCCGTGTCCCCAGGGCAGTCGACGCAGTGGCTCCCGGCAAACACGACACAGATACTTCCCGAAACAAACATGTCCCGAGAGCACCTACGTCAGCCGGATGCTGAAGGCGCAATACCGCCTCTCTAGCCACTCCTCCATGGCGGGTCTTACCGCCGCGATTGCAACGTGGCCTGTGCTGGGTTGCGCAAGTCGTCTCTTCCACTTGGCCGCTAGGATCCAGCGGAGCTCGCTCCGCTCACGCGCCTCGCGAGCCCGGCACTCACCTCCAGATTCCAGGGCATCGATCCGGCGACATTTTAGTACCTACTGTTACCTTAGTGGGTCCGTAAGAGTATTTTGATCCTTATGGGAATATAGGTTAATAGGATCGAATGGCATCATAATCTTTTTTTTCTATTTCTTTAATTGCAAACCAAAATATTTTCAAAAAATATGGACAGTCTTCTAAGGTTTTCCTGTAGCTACAACGGTTATGGTAGCTGCCCTATCTCAAATTACCTACTAGAAGTAGGTATTATTTTTCTCAAAACTGACGGGCCAGGTTTTGATACCCCTTTGCACAAGATTTGTGGTATCCCTACACAAATACCAAAACCGTATCGCTATTTGGTTATTAGACCACTTTCCATACAAATTTGCAGTCTCATTTGTTTAGTTAAGGACAAAATATTGGTTTCCGACTTCCACGCGGACGGAGTAGCGGGCACAGCTAGTAAAAGATTTTAGTTTTTTCACAGATATGAGTGGTGGTACTGACTAAGGCCCGGACTCCAAAACGGAGATGAGACGAGCGGAGCGGAGATGTTTTTTAAAAAAACCAATAGAATTTCGTTATTCACACATCTCGTCTCCACTCAGCTTAAGTGGATACCACTGAGCGGAGATGTATCATATTTGTATGGCGCGATGGAAGCGGAGATGTGAGCTGTTCCTCGCTGAGATTGAGCTGGGCCGCGGTACAAAGCGGAGATGTGAGCTTTGCCTCGCAAGCTGACGACGGCGCGCAGCGGAGACGAGATGTGTGCGGTGCTTTTCGTGTCACATCGCATTAAACTGTGCGTTTCACATCCAACGCTCGCCGCACGCAGCTTATTTCCGCTCTAATCAGCGCACATCTCCACCCTAGCCAGCACACATCTCCGCTGCAGTCTAGCCGATACGCATCCCCGCACAGTTTCGGTGGATACACCCTAGCTGAAAAACATCTCTTCTCGTCTCCGCTTCGGACATCTCCGCTTTGTTGGAGTCCGGGCCTAACGGAGTTCTTAGTGCGTGAGTGCGACTTGCACTGGGCCAGTTTTATTTAATTCTGTGCGAGGAGGTCGCAACGTCAAAATCAAAAGAAATATTTGAAGACGCTCGCGTCGTCTTCGCCCCGTCTCTCTTTTTGTTATTACTTGAAGAAGTGATGGATATATGGTAAACCCTAGTTTTGGTTTATTTACGGCCGATATTAATAACCGATCTCAATCCAAAATCTCTGGATTGATCTAGGTTTTTGACATTAATTGCATAGAATTTCTGTCAAAAACCTAGATCAATCCAGAGATTTTGGATTGAGATTGGTTATTAATATCGGCCGAACCATCTTTTGTAATCAGGGGGAATGGGTTTTGATGAGTTAACACATGACGTGATAATGTCCCTTTCCCTGGTATGCCATGCTGCGATATAATTCAGCTTGGAAAGGCAAAGTACTCCTGTGACCCCTAAGTGAAATAGCTGTGTAGGTTAGATTAGAGATACCACACAAGCTCTCAATGTGGTTTTCACTTTTATGATTCCCAATACAAATATACAGTACAAGCTGCAAACATCTGTATGTAGAATTCTACATCATTAAAACAATAGATTTTATATATGCTCACTACCCAAAAAACAAGTAGCTAATTACTTTTAATATTAAAAAGACCTCTTCAAAATTTGTCATCTTGTATCACACAAGTTGTTTTACAAGGTATCGAAATTCATATATCTATGAATAAAACAATGGTGTATGCTTAAACTATAGCATTTATTACTGAAACTGAAGGATTACTTTACATATTTATAAAATCATCTATAATGATCAAAGTCATTTATTTCCTGTACCATACTTGAACTGTTTTCATTCGTTTTACTTTCTTCTGTAATTGAAGGACTCCATAGAGCAAAGCTTCAGCTGTTGGTGGACATCCAGGTACATAGATATCAACAGGAACTATACGGTCACAGCCTCTGCCAATCAAATATATAAAAAATAATGAACTGCAAAGTAGGAATTCACAATGCAGTGGGACTAATGAAGGTGGCACAAGCCAACAAGTTTGTTTTATCATAAAATCTTATGTTTTGCTTCAAAATTATAATTAGTAGCCTGATGGCACAATCTGGTGTGGCATGGCACTGTTGTGCTAGGCGGATCTGCTTCGCAAAATGTATCATATGGAGCATTGTTTAAGTTCATTTTTTTATGCTCCAGTTTGAGGCAGAGTGGGGGGCAGCCTTGGATTGCAGGTTATGCTAATTAAGCCTGCAATTTTTTTATATTTATTTGGGTCTAAATTCTGTATCCCAGCTATTGATTTGATAACTTACCTTACAACAGAGTAAGAGTAGTGGTAGTAACCGCCACCATTAGCACAGCTGCCCATAGAAATAACCCATCTTGGGTCTGGCATTTGATCATAGACTTTCCTCAAAGCTGGTGCCATTTTGTTGGTCAATGTGCCAGCTACAATCATCACGTCAGACTGCCGGGGAGAAGCACGGAACACCACACCATATCTACAAAACAGAAATGGTTAAGCAGATTAATTAAATTTGCAGTTCTCAGTATAAATCTGTTAACTCCACTATTAATTGGTAGTAATAAGCGGTTGGAATATAGTCATAATCATATCACAATAATTATGATCATGCGTTGGTCGCTCAAGGAGTTTGCACACTGATCACATGCTTGGGAAATGGATTAGTAACATTAATATTGCTACATTATTTGTTATAAGTACACAGGAGGTTCCTACTATCTCTTGATGTAACCCTTTCGTTGTTTGTAAAAGAAAAAAAATGTAAATGGAGTTTTTTATGGTAATAGGTTCCTATTTTCGATATGTATAGTAAAACCGTTCCATGTTTTAGCCAATGAATTAGTCTGCCAAAACATTCTAATACTTAATATATACTTACTGAGATTTATTTTAAGTATTATTTTGGTATAACTGCTTTAAATTGATTTTTCCTTAGGTATTAACAGGATATTCGATTTATTTTGTTCTATGAAGAAATGCTTTTTAGTACATACCTGTCCATGTCATAGCGAGGTGCAGCAATGTGCATCATCTCCACGGCACAACAGGCCAAACCAAATGTCATGGGCCATATTGAGCCCTTCCTTCCCCAATTCAATAAGTCGTCAAGCCTAGCCACAGCCATCTCAGCCATGTTACTAGCATCTTGGAACGGTGAGTATGGTCGTAGTTCATTTGGCTTAGGAGCAGGTAAATGGGTTTGCCTTATCTGATCTACGATGGGTGCAAAAGCTCCTTTCTTGACTACAGACAAAAGCGTTGTAGGAGCTGTAGCTCCCAAAGCTTTAATTGCCTGCATCTTGCCTGAAAAATAAGTAAACACCACACTTTATTGTTATCGAAACATCAACATTGAAATTCTCTGTAACAAAATTTATAGGTAATGCACTTACAATATTAACGTATTAATCAATACTAATATGAGTAATATTTAAATACGTAGTTTCACTTAAAACTAAAAGATTGAAAAATCTATAAAAGTAAGGTGCCAATTTTACGTAATTTACATTCATTCACAAGGGTGGGTTTAAAATAGATAACTTCGTGGAAATTATTTTTTTATTTAAAAGTATTTCATTAAATTGATTACCCCCAGTAATTTCAAAAGCTTTAAATAATACTTTATAATTCAATAAGAATTATGTGAACATGCAATGTCGTACAAATTCTAATCTGTATTTGTTAGTTTTCGGCATTATATTCTAATCTACTATCATGCTTCGTAAACATATCCTGTTACGTCTGGCGGGTCTAAAGACCAAAAGTAATATTTTATTTGTAAGGCAACTTTTATATATAGTCGATCAATCAATCCCATAGATATGTTTTTTTTTAATTGTATGATCAACCCTATCAACCTTGTACAATACGGCCACAGACTAGATAGGGATACAATAATACGGCCGACGTATCTAATCTATCTTGGAGAGTCTTCTTAAGTAGTTGTTTGGCTGCGCTGCGCTATGAATCTTTTTGAAACGAAATTGTCTACTGCGCAGCTAATTAGCTGTCTCGCCAAGATAGGTGTCAGCCGTATTGTAATCAACCCTTTAACATCCACTGCTGGAAATTCTCATCAAATAGATTTTTATTAACACAGAATTGTTACGTAATAAAATGTCAGGTATTATTTTCATTGAGAAAACGCTTCAATAAATATTATCAAGTCGACATTCGACATCCCAGGCTGAAAACTACAGTAGTCAGAGCTGGAAAAATTGTAAAAATATCATAACAGCTGATATTTGAATTTTTGACAATTTTGAAGTGACCGATAAACAAACTTAAAGTTTTGTTGAAAATGACTAATATTTTGAAGAAAGTACGTTTTGTATGCAATATAATTTAAAATCTATCTATATCTCAGTATTAGATAGCATTCTCATGAATCACATATTTCATTACAGGAGAGAAAATGGTTCAAGCCAATGTTTGAATTTGATGAAGAGAAACCACCAAAAAAACTAAAAAAAGAACCACGGAAGGACCCGGAAAACATTCAGCCGGTAGTCAGTGAAGTATGTTTTTGAATACTTTCCTAATGTAAGACTTTTATAGGTATTTATTATATTACATTTTTGTTACAGGTATTGAATACAAATTCATTTAAGCAAGCGGTAATTATAACAGACCACAAACATTGGATGAAAACTTTTGAACCCGTTAATGTAGAAGATTTAGCTGTACACAATAAGAAGGTTCAAGAAGTAGAGGAATGGGTAAAGAATGTGAGCAACAACAATAACAGTGATATGCTCCTTATAACTGGACCAGTTGGTTGTGGCAAAACTATAACATTGCGTGTGCTGGCCGCGAAGTACCATGTTAGAATAACTGAATGGATCACTCCTGTGGATATAGACATCCCATCTGAAAACGGTAATCTCAAAAATATTTTATATGTAGATATGCCAGTGGATACTAGGTGGTTAGAGCAGACTGGGTGCAGAAGATGGAGAACTGGTAGTTGTGGTTAATTGGTAAGGCCTTCATCCAGGAGTGCAATGTGATAGGTTGAATAAATTTGATTGAAAGGATGATAGTAAATGTGGTCATATTGCATGGGCAGTCCTCATGCTGTGACAAAAGAAAATTACCTACTTATAAATAACTATTTTAAGTTGTGATATTTAACATTTCTTGTTTTTTTTTATTCAGGAGAATATGAATACAAACAAAGACAATCTTTAAAATTCCTAGACTTTATCTTAAATGCTGCAAATTTTACATCACTGTTAGATGATAATAGCAGGAAATTGGTGCTGGTAGAAGATTTTCCTAATACCTTTTTAAGGACACCTTCAGAGTTTACAGAAATATTGCAGTAAGTTTAACGGTCTTAGTTCTAAAGTAATATGGATAATAGAAATAATTAGCAAACCCAATGCAAAGCAACAAAATTTTGGTTTCAGACAGTATAAGCAGAGGGCAAAGTCGCCTATAGTATTTATTTGTTCAGAATCACATACAGACAGCAAAAATTCAGCAGCTAATATCTTCACCCCAAGTTTGAAAGACCAATTCAATATGCATCATATCACGTAAGTGTGAATAATCCTTAACATATTTGAGTCCAACACACTTTTCATACAGCTCATACTCCATGCCACCATAAATATTGCTAGAGGACCTAACAGGAGTGTCCCTCAGCATTACGTTTGCACTAAGAATGAACCCTCGAGGAGGGTACTTGGTATTCGGTAAAAACCGTGTCTAAAAACATGCTATTACCAAGTAAAATATGTGTTTTCAAGAGGTCTAGTTGCTTGTTTTAAGATAGTGTAATTTCTAAAAAAAAAAACCTATATTTAAAATGAGCACCTGGCAATGAACGACTTAACATGTGAACAACAAAAAAACTAGGTACCTAGCTGGCTTAAATATCCAAGACTACTGAAATTTTTTATGAAAAAAAATTATACATATCAATAAAAGGCCACTAGAGTAATGTCTCAAGTACTAGACCGTTTAATGATTTGACTGCCATCTCTCATAAAATAATAGATTTTAATTGTTTTATGCAGAGTTGGGCATTAACTTGCTTTCTACAAAGTGAAGACCAAGAAGTTGAAGTAAGGCATTATTTAAAACAATTATGTATCTTTGAAGGTTCAACAGTGTTGCACCAACGAATTTAAAATTAGCACTGAAGCGAGTAGCAACTATAATAAGTAAGAAGCACACTGCAGTGTATAACTGTCCAACAGCTGACGTAATAGAATGTGTGGTCAATTCTTCAGCAGGAGATGTGAGGTCTGCAGTTTTAAATTTACATTTTGCTTGCTTGAAAGGTAAGTTCAATTAATGAAATTGTTAATATATCCTAAGTTATGGTCACGCCTGTTCGCCCATAAAAGTAGCCGAACGCCGAATGATTCTAACATAGGTACAGTCCGCGAAGCCTAAGCTGAGCTTTGGATTTGTGTGTTATCACAAAAAAATGTGCCAAAAAGCAGTATATACCGGTTTAAACCAAGCAAAGGACGCGTCGCGCTCTAGGCCGACGTCACACCTACACTATCTATGTGCACTCACACAAATGCAAAGCTCAGCTTATGCGTCGCGGACTATAGTAGATGGTACTCCATGTGATCTCCAACTGTGATTATCACAAACTTATTCCCCCTTATTACAAAAGATGGTCTAAGAAAAACCTAGGTTTTAAGATAGTGCCGTCTCTTTTTGTCATATAACATAAGAAAGTGATGGGTATATTTTAAACCATGGTTTACCTTAGTCTTGGTTTAAACCATCTTTTGTAATAAGGCCCATTTAATTTAATGGATTTTGTTTTATAGGAGGGTCAAGACAAAACATGGACACCAGCATAGTACATGGAAAAGAATCAAAAAGCAAAAATACTAAAAAGAAAAAACAGTCTTCTAGTAAATTCATGTCACTAGGAAAGGACCAAACAGTGAGCATTTTACATGGAGTTGGCAGAGTATTGAATCCCAAAGGTATTTTCGATTTTGATTGGACCATGAATACTTGTCTTGATAATTATTTGATGAAAAGATTGTTTATTTTGCATGCATATGGTATAAAAATATTGTTTTTCTGAATTTCAGTTATAGAAACAGAAACAGGAACTAAAAAATTCACACATAGTCCTGAAGATATAATCGAGCAGTTCATATGTCAACCTATTTCATTTGTAAACTTTTTAGAAGAAAATTACTTGCCTCACTTCTCAAGTATTGATCACGTCGACAAAGCTGCTTCGGCCATCAGCGACGCAGATTTCATGCTCGCAGAGTGGAGGGTGACTGCTCTCTCTTATTTATTTATTAATTATTACTTTAATTGCATGTAATATTGCGTAATGCTTAAACTGGATTGCAACCAGTCCTATGACTTTCATAGAAGATACTTGTTAACTACAATTTGTATTTCACAGCAGTGATTTATACAAAGTGTAACATAAATAAGTGTACAACCTCTTATGGGGTCAGGTCACTGTAGTCACGAGCACCAATATGTATACATTTAGCGAAATTCAAGTAATTTTCTCCCTAAATACCGATTGAAATTACGAAATATTTTAAATGCCATATATTCGTATGCATTCGTAGATACTATGTAAGCAATATTTCAAGCTCTCCATTACAACTCCTTCGTTAATGCATTTTATAATTTCACTACGTGTGTACATGTAGGTGCTCGTGACTGTACTCATCATTATGAACAACTTTTCCTATGGGACCATAAAATGAAAGCGCGAAAAAAAAACCGGTGTTCCCTACATTTTGACGAGCTATGCGAAAATAAATGTAGGGAACAGCTGTTTTTTTTTTTCGCGATTTCTGTTTTGGTCCCATTGTAAAAGTTGTTCATAATGATGAGTACAGTGAACCTTTAAGAGGTTGTACACTTATTTATGTTACATCTTATAAATTCCAATATTTTGATTCAGGAAAAAATGTGCCAAGAGTATGGTTTGTTTACTGCAGTAGCTAGTTTGATGCTTGCAAATAAAGCACCTATTTCGGCATGGAATCCAGTGAGAGGACCAAAAAATATGAAGGTACAATATCCGTAAGTAGAAATTTTAATGTGATGTTGTTCCTGTTTCAAAAACAAATTCCTTTGTGAATTTTTGTTGATAACATTTGTTATTTGGTTAGAATGAAGATACTGGTGCCGATTCTGTTAGGGACAAACTAAACTTAATTTAGGCTATTGCCATCTTTTTCACTATGATACAATAAGAAAGAGACATACGACAATAAGAACTGTCAAATTTAGTTGAACTAAAATATCCATACAAATTTAGACAACATTTAAAACGTGTCGACTAAAAACGTGGTGAAGTTCAAGGCGTAAACTAATTTGACATCTCTAATTTAGTTGTTGTCTATCACCGTCCTTTTCTCGCGCTAACTGTTAGTAAAAGATAGCAATTCTCCAATTTTAGTTTAGTTGGTGAACAAGAGAATCGGCACCACTACCTATATTTATTTTTTAGGTCTGTACGAGAGATGCCAATGTTAGAAGAAAATCACTTATATAAAGGAAAAATTTTAGTGACTGATTACCAAACATATTGTAAGATAATTGGAAATAAAACTGGTACATGATTCAAGCTCTTAACCTTACTTTGGAAACTACGATTGTTACTAATTATGAGCTGCAAAGTAATAAATGAAATTCTTACAATATTATTAACATTCTTATTATTAGACTTAAAGACTCTTACAATATTATTATTAGAACATAGTGGAACACAATTTCAATTGTAGAACAAGTTTTCTACTTGACATTGGAAACAGGATCTTTGGATCTGGGAATAAAAAATTAAAGTCTGATTACTAATTCAATTTATTAGCAAAAAAAAGTCAGCATCCCTCGGATATTACAAATACATATTTATTACATTACACTTCACACTGTTTAAGTCATATTTTGTTTGATACAGTTCATCTGCATTGCTCACTCACTCAGTTGTTTCCATTTTGCAAGCTTTTATAACAAGAAACAACTCGTTAAAATATTTATTCAATTAATATTGCATAATCAAGACACTAATACTTACCTGTTAATTATATCGCCATTATATAACAAGTCTACAATACATACTGGCTTCGACCTTAAAGATTGGAAGCATACTCATACTTACCTCTGGTGTCAGTTCTGGAACATCTTGTGTACCAAAATTTGGACAAAGTTTGAGAATCTCCAAAAACAAGATGAGAGGTCAAATCATAAGTTGTGTTGGTGTATTGCATGCATAGCGACGAGGGTGTGTTTGTGTGTCTGTGTGCGTGGAGGAGTTATCGGGAGGAGGAGGAGGAGGACCTGGAGCGTCGGCGACGCGGCGCCGCACGGGGCGAGCGGGACCGCGAACGGCGCCGCCGCGGCGGGGAGCGCCGGCGGGGCAGCGGGCTGCGGCGCCGGTACCTGCGTACGTCAACAATCATATTAGTATAACATAACTGATCTAACTTTATTTCATTTTTAATTGAATGAGGTGGCGTGTGGGTAGGACAAACTCGTGACAAAGGGTCGTGAAACGATCACACATTTTCTGTCTTTGCGGATCATTAAATTCCTGGGTTTAATTAAGCAAATGTAGTGCAATATTTATGTGAAACATGACAATGCATTTATAAGAATTACTACAAACCGTGGAGGCGAGTGTCGTCGAGGCGGGGCGTGTCTGGGCGGCGGCGGGCGTGGCGAAGGCCGACGTGGACGCGAGGGTATCAGCACCGGCGCCGCTGTTATTTCTTGACCGTCGATTTGCCCTATAATCATAAATGTAGAGTGAACATTTTGACATACATACATAATCAGCACATTACACACTGCTGGGCATGGGCCTCTTCTCAGAATGAGAATATTATAATTAGTTAGTTCTTAGGCACTATTATATTTGATTATATTTAAAGATGGCTGTTGTTGCACTAAGAATGGGCCAACATAAATTTGTCAAGTAGGTGTCAATCTCAATAGTTCAAGATATATAAATTTGAGCCATGGAAGAAATATTTTAGCATATTATTTACCTCCATCCATGTGCTTCATGGCATTTTCGGCTTCATCAGCATTACTGAATTCAACATATGCATATCCCCGTCCATTATGTGGATGTAATCTATCCATTGGGAACTCAACAGCTTTCACAGTACCATATGTCGAGAATATCTCATGAATGTGATCTCTAGACACATTCAAAGTCAAACGTCCAATATGGATCCTTGTGGGGCGTGGCGGCGGGGAGCGCTCACGCTTTTTGCGGCCAGGTGATCTGAACAAAAAGTATTGATAAAATTAAGAAGTGCTTGCTAAAAAGATATTATCTATGTTTTACTACAAGCTGCAAGGGTGCTACTGAATTAGGTGTGCCCAATAATAAATAAGGCCTGCAAGTGTGACTTCACCAAACATCTTTGCATTTACAATTCTTCAATGTGCATATACCAGTTACAATACTGTAGCATAATAAATGCAGAGTTGCTTAACACATTCACTGCAGGAAAACACAGTATGTTTGCACAATGTTATGCTTAGTGGGTGGGCACACACACTGTGTTTTCTTACTTTTTGTATGAAAATGCTCATACATAAACAATGAATGTGTAAAGCCGCACACTGGCTAGTAAAAATGTATGTGCAGCAGTCAAAATGTTAAAGTCAATACAAAACACACTTTTTATTAATAATTTATAGATTTGAACTGTAAAATATGGTGTTATTAATATGACTACTTCTTACCTGTCATGCTTTTCCTTGCTTTTTCCTTTATCATTAGATGAAGGTGCAGCTATTTTCTTCTTATCACCGAGTGGAGATCTATCTCTTACTTTATCCCTATCAGGTTCACGGCGATCCTTCACAGGACTCTTATTTGGTGAAGTTCTAAAAAAGTGACGACAAAGTAAAGCATGATTGTATTTTCAAAATACTTTCAGCAAGGTGTTTATGAACCAATCTGGTACAGTTCTAACTTTATGGAATCATAAATATCCACAAAAAAACACTATCATAACTATCAGCTTTTGTAAAAGCAATATAATGTACTTACTTCTTCTTTGGTCTGGAGCGGTCATTATTGCTGCTACTGCTGCTCGAGGAGCTAGATGACGACGACGAGCGAGAGGAGCTGCCTGAACTGCTCGACGACGAGCGGGACGAAGATCGAGATGAGCTGCTCTCAGATGAACTGCAAAAAAGTGATATTACATTAAGATACTATGTAATAAAGTATACTGACGTTTGTTATGAAATTTGTATCGTAAGAGATGTTGAATTTTTCTAATTAAGTGATTAATGAATAACATTTGTAGCTATGTATGAATCGTTACGGTAAAAGATGAAAAGTTATATTAAGTTAAAGAGAATTACGGTCTTAATACATAACCTATAACTTATTATGAACATGTAAGAAATTTGCGGGTACAGAATATACTAGTGCAGGAAACATACCTGCCACTACTTTCACTGCTGCTAGATCCTGAATCACCTTTCTTTTTCTTGTTTTCCCGTGGTTTCTTTTTTTCTTTATCAGATGCCGCCGATGGCGACTTCGTTCGCGCCCTGAAACCAATTTAATCGTAAGAAAATTGCTCATTTGATTTTATCGAATCAGATTGTTGAAAATACACACATTTCAAAACGTTCCCGTGACCAGATTGGTATTTATTTTATTTATTTGGCAAACAATTATTTCTAAGCGTCGCCGTGAGTGATGAGAAATGAACGAAAGATGGACTGACTGAACGAATGTTGGTGAATGAATGGTATAGTCAAGTAAAGTCAAACAGATACAAAATATTTTCAATAATGTATGTGAAAAGAATTCTCGATTGTCTTAATGATGAACTATGTATGTTTGACTCTGTTTGACTAATTTTGCCACATTTCACCGGTTTTTCCACTACTACACTATGAACCATGATGATTTTGTCATCATCATCGAAATGGTGTTGTCTATTTTTTTTTTATCGAGTTGTTTAGATAAAAAAAGTCAAAAAAGTGTGTACTTAGAGACAATAATTGTACCTGTATTTGTATACAGGTACAATTTGTCTCTAAGTACATACTTTTTCTACATTTTCATTATGCAGAGGGGCGGGCAGCTGATGCTCGATCACTACTTGTTGTATGAGCTGAATGTTCTCTATTGAAAATTTAGCTAGCCATAGGATTCAGATCTAGGTTTTATAAATGCGTGTACGGACAGCGCGTACATTGGTACGCGTAGTCGGTTACGCGTACGCAGGAACGCTTAGTTCCTACAAGGCTTAAGACTGGCACCTCTGTATTATTACTAAGCGTTCCTGTGTACGCGTAACCGACTACGCGTACATCGGAACGCTTAGTCCGTACACACCTTGACTGTAGTAATGTTCGTTAGCGAGCTAGTGATAGCTATGACTTTTTTTATGATTAATTACGGTTTACTCACGTGCATTTTTCTCGATTTTTCGGGGCTCCGTTTAGGTCCGAAACTAGTCGGGCAATACCGAAAAATGCACATGAGTAAACCGTAATTAATCATAAGTATGAATTTGTCACACGAAAGTTATAATACAAAAAAAGCTATGACTTTATATAGATTCTAGCGGGTACACGTACTGGCAAATCACCTTTTATCCTCCTAGCATCTGAATTGTACGGCTCGTTGTTATTATTATAAAACGTCTATGCCACTTAGGCCCTGAGTCATTAATTTGATCAATGTGGGCATTAGTATCTATAATAGGTACTTTTGTGCACAATAAGCCACGTTGCACACGCTTTATTCCTGCTTAGAGTCCAGCTCCCCGATTCAGAACCTTTTCGATAAACAGTTTTCGACCAATTTGGTTTGTTATCTCGTTCCGTATACAACTTTCGTAACGAGGGAAAAAGAGACAGCTTATCGAATTGCTCGACAACTAGCTAATCGAATAGATCTGAATCACGGGTAAGCCCTCAACACAAAATACCTTTTCTTAAACGTTAGCACCTACGGAAAGATCGATTATATTGTATGGAAATAACATTTACTTACGCTCAAGCAAATGTCATTTCCACACAATTTAATCTTTCCGCAGGCGTTAAAGTTTAAGGAACAGGGATTTTGTCTCGGGGGGCCAAGGCCGTAGCTAGAGTACTCGGGCTGACCCCTTGATAGCTAGGTACGGCCCTGTTTATGACGCAAAAAAAAACAAAATATAAAGATATCACGTTTTATCCGTGCTCCCGTTAAGCGACTGAAAAGGGCGTAGGGTGGTATGACGGAGTGGCGCTATGCTGTCTCCGTAGGAGTTTATTGGCATCTATAAAATATACTATATTTTATATACGCTGTACAATATCTAAGTATAATAGGTACCGACAAAAGTTTATGATCCAAACCATGACAAAGAATAATCATTGTCCTTTCTTTCCGTAGATGTAGTAAAAGGCGATTGAGGAATTATTTTAATTCGTAAGGCAGGCTTAGCATAGCATAGGTGTCTACTTATTTCAGATTAATGGAGACAAGTCCGTTTGAAAGGCGATAATAGTAATACAGGCTGTAAGGGTAAACACCGTTATCCTTGAAACCAGTGGTTTGGTTTCATATAAAGAACGTAAAATCAATGAAAAATAACAATTTTTTTTTTTTTTTAATTTTCATTTTTCCTCGAAAGCATTTCACCCTATGCGCGGGGGCAACAAGCTACGGGAGGGGGCGCGAGGAACTCGCCGCGTGGCCTGATGCACGGCCCCGCACATTTTGCTACCCCAGTCAGTCAGCTGTCTCGTTAGCGAGTCTGTGTACGCCGCGTCGTAGCGCCGCCGCGCCGCTCATTTCTCGCGCGTATATTTTTTTTTACTCGGTCCTATATTTTTATGTTGAAGTCAACTACCCATGGTTTCAAGGATAACGGTGTTTACCCTTACAGCCTGTTTATGGTCCATATATTCATACACCAAATATTTTAAGGGATACATCTATAGGTGGTAAAGAAGCTAAAGAAAAACGAAAAAAAAATTTTTCTTATTACTTTTTTTTACATAATTATTATAATTGTAAAAATGCTTGAGAAATTTTGCAAAAATTTAAAAAAAAAATTGCCCGCTTAATGACAATAAATACTGCGTAGAAACTAGCGTAAAAAATGTTGAAAATAGTAAGGGGGCCAGTATTTGTTATGTGCATCAAGAAAATTTAAATTATTTAATTAAAAAAAAAAATATACTTATTTTTTATTTTTTTTAGTTTATATTGCTTCTTTACCACTTAAAGATGTATCCTTTAAAATATTTCGTGTATGAATAGATAGACCTTATATATTAAATATCCCCTCACAACCTTCTTCGTAGCCTTTTCTCAACTATGTTAGGGTCAGCTTCCAGTCTAACCAGATGCGGCTGAATACCAGTATCTAACACGGAGCGACTGCCATCAGGCCTCTGCAACCCTGTGACTGGGCAATGCCGATATCTTTTGGTTAAACGGGTTGTCAGACTTTCGGGCTTCTGCCTACTATCCGTAACGACCGACTGTCATAGGTCTTCGAAGCACGGAGGGGTCTCGATCTGTCTGTCACCCATCCAATGCTTGACCGCGGCAAGCGCAGCTTAACCTTGCAAATCATATGCACCACGCGGTTGATAATTAGCTAGGAGCCTCTCCTTAATACCCCCCACAACCGCTCATTATTAAGCCTAGTTTTCACAGGCCCAGTAGCTGGCGGACAGTGAAGGACAGTTACTGTCTGGCAGCTACTGGGTCCGTGAAAACAAAGTTGAGCTAGTACTGACCGGTCAGTTGCTGTCAGTCAGCTATTTTTTTTTTTTTGTTTCTACTGTCCACTGACCTTCTCCCACTCCCACAAGGACAGCTACTGGGTCGTCACTCGCTCCATACGAACGCAACTAGATGGGTCAGAAACACCAGACCAGAACTAGTAACACAGTAGCTGTGTACTGCTGTCTCCTATGCAGACCCAGTAGAGAACACGTCGGGAAAGTGACAGTACTGTATAGACAGCAGAATGTACAGTTGCTGACTATTGGGTGGTCAGAAATTGGGCTTGTGAAAACCAGACCTTAAACTTTGCCAACTCGCACCAGGGGGCCTACTCCCTAAGCACGAAGTCCGTGGTTTCGACCTTAATTACGAGCGTTTCCTACTCCCTATCACCTACGGACATACGATTATTTCGGGGCCCGAACTAAGAATTAATGACAACACGATTTGACAGTTGTCCCTACTACCTTAAGCCTTAAATTCTTCTCATTCTGCTTCAGCTGGCAGAACTGAGGTAGGCAAACTTTAACCGGCTGATATAATCATGATAACTTCATTACATGGTAGCCTGTGCCGTTTCCTTAGCATCATCACTACATAGTATAAAACAAAGTCGCTTCCCGCTGTCTGTCCCTATGTATGCTTAGATCTTTAAAACTACGCAACAGATTTTGATGCGTGTTTTTTTTAATAGATAGAATGATTCAAGAGGAAGGTTTATATGTATAATAAATGCATATTATAGTAGAGAAAAACGCGAAATACGCGATAAACGACATCCACGCGGGCGAAGCAGCTGGCGACCTCTAGTAACGTAATAACTACCTAACTTTCTATGTTGTTCCCGGCAGTGAGTTAAACACGCCTTCCCTATCCGTGGATACCGTAAAAGTCGACTAAATAATAATTATTAAGTCAAGAGGATTTCCAGCAGTCTTTCTGACTATCAATTCTAACAAGCTGTAAACACCATACCATCTGACAAAAGTGCTGATTAAGCTTTACACTTTAACCCTATATTGTAGTGGTCGTTGTGAAGCTAGCTTCAGCAGTAAATATTAATGGGATGATACATTGACGAAAAACACATGAACCAAAGGTTTAGTACAAAATTCACGAAAAGTTTCCTGAGCCATAAAAACTTAGAAATACCAACAAACTAATTTAAATCCTATATTTTCATCTTAATGCCTAATAATTTAGCTTTACGAAGATTTGACTGCACCCATTGACGTAAGTGAGTCTTCTTGTTCCCCTTTATGGTGAAGATTATATAACTTGTTGCAAAAATACCCCTAAAGCCGAAAGCGGATTAAAAGGTCCCTTGTAAAGAGTCTATTGGCAATATTTTAAAATAAAAGTAAGACCCAAAATTTTTTTTTACAAATCTTAAAATAAAATCATCACTGAAACGCAACCCTGAAAACATAAAAGTAAAGAGTACCTAGACTACCCAAAAAGTTAGGTAAGAATGTAAACATTCTTACTTAATTTCCTTTGAGAGGTAAATGACAACAACCATAAAACACTACTTGATTAATATTTTCTTTTTTAAGGGGAATTGTGTAACACGTTGTATAGGTAAGTATAAAAGTAATTAGCGGGTACAGCACTGCTGATTTCAAAGATCAACGAATTTAGTCTACGAACAAAAACATTCCCTGTATAGGGTCTGAAGACTTTAAACGTAAATAAACAGTCGATTGATTGCGTACTTCGGTAGTCACTCTCAAAGGCTGGTAGCCGTTAAGTGACCGAAATGATTAGCTATAGGCCTCCCGCTGGCCGACATGGACCGCACATTAGCGCAATGGGAAGCCCGTGTTGCATTTACGAGAGTTCGCCCACCCTCACCATTGTGACCTCTTCAGCCCTTCCTTATTTAACATAAGTTTGAGGGACGATAAATAAACTGAAGCAGAACTGCTGTCTGAGGCTGGTATTCCACTTATCAGATATCGATGTCCAATATTTGATCAATTTCTTTTCTTTGAAATTCTTAATTAAAATCATTCAATTTCTTTGATCAAATGCACAATTTCTTTGATCAAACGAACATTGTACAAGTAAATATATTTTGATAAGTGGAATTCCAGATTAACACATAATGCACAGGCATTACTTTGAAAATGTTAAGTGTACCTTCCTTTTTGAGGGTTCCATATCCAAAAATGAAACTTTTTTTTTCATATATAATCTTTTGTTGTCTATCAAGACTTTTTCACAGGAACGGCTAGAGGTATCAAGTGAGTCGTATAGAATCAAAATGGCAATCTCACTTATTGGCACTTTTGAGCTAACGATGCAGAAAATTATTCAAAATAAACTGCTTGTTTGACATACCTAACAAACATGGCCATATATTTTGCTAAATCGACACACCTCGATTTGGTTCCGAAGACGGCAATCTTCCATTACGCAAAGTACCGTATTTTTTTTTTTCATTTACTCATTATTTGCTAAAATTGAGATTGCCGCACCTTTAATTTTAGAAGACTCAATTTTTTTTTAGAATAGAATAGAATAAATTTATTTACCAAAAAAGATTTCTACAGAAAATCCTTAAATCTAACATGTGTTGATGTTCTATACGATTGCTTATTAAGGACAATATTAATTTGAAATTAATAACAAACCCGAAATTTTACAGCCTGATAAAAATCAATATCTCACCTCAATACGTTAAAGTATACGATAAGGCGTTTCAAAGTATAAAGTATTTTCATACTCATCTCACTGACCATCAAATCCTATAGGGTAGTTCCTGTTGACCTAGAATTTTGGAACTTGGCACGAAGGAAGGTCTAAATGAAAATGAAGGTTTTCTGTGTGAAAAATGAAGGTTTATTCGACAAACTTAATTTCGAGATTTCTTGCATATACCGAGCCGCACGTTGTGCGTCGTCGCCCGACTTGTCCCTTTTCGGCGTGTCGCTTTGAGGGATAAAAGTAGTGTAGACGTGTGTTGCGTTGCGCAACAATGTGGCCGAACAATGTAGTGCTGCAAGTAATAGGTCTTTTATTTAACGAAAAAGATCACGAGACAAGATGTCTGGCGACGTTGGTCGACATTGCCCGACGTTGGTCGACTTCACCCAACGTCTCTAGCGTCACGTGTCGCGGGACATTTTTCCCCTAGTGAATACGAAGCTTTACACTTATTTTTTATTGTTTATGGAATTCAAGTTCTTTATTTATAACCAGCCTAGTCTTTCCCCATGTAATCTGCTCTCTCATTTTGTCGATGGGGTAATGTAAAGGTGTGTACGGACAGCGCGTATATTGGTACGCGTACGCAGGAACGCTTAGTTCGTACAAGGCTTAAGACAGGCACCTCCATACTATTACCACAGTGTACCTGCTTACTACATACAGTGGGTCAACGCCCAAATATTTGACAGGTTCTAAGAAATGTCAAAATTATGTAGGGGCGGAGGTTATGTCTCAGGTATGCAGTATGGCTACTCGGGACATAACCTCCGCTCCTTCACCCCGCAACCCCCCGCACGATTGTTCTGCGACAATATTCTACGTTGACCGACTGTAAGGAGTAAGATATAGGTAGACTGTGCTAATACCCTGTTGTATAATTATAATGCTGCAAATAAGTACATAATATAAATATAATATAGGCAACGTTGTAAGAGATTATATATTTCTCACGATAAACTCACTATAACGGATATTCTTATCGGTTATCTGATGGCGGCACTTTATGGGTTTTAGCTTTGAATATCAATAGACCACGGGAGTACTCGTGAAGCTCATGAAAGCCTCGATATTCAAACTATATCATCACCTTCCTACACACAGATAAATAGTTGTCGTTAATCCCCGGATTTGATAACAATGCGTTTTTATTACTAATTGATTCCTAGAATGCTTTTATGATTGGTAGCGTATCTATTAGTAATATACATACTTGGTACATAGTGTGGCAAAAAGAGAGTTTGTTTAATACAACGAAATGAGCATTTTATGTTATCACTACTATAAAACAAAGTCGCTTCCCGCTATCTGTCCCTATGTATGCTTAGATCTTTAAAACTAAGCAACGGATTTTGATGCATTTTTTTTTACTAGATAGAGTGATTCAAAAGGAAGGTTTATATGTATCATTTAAGCATATTATAGTGGAGAAAAACGCGAAATACGCGATAAACGACAACCAAGCGGGCGAAGCCGCTGGCGACCTCTAGTAAATTAATATCATTGAGTGCTGAATTTATAAAAGGACCCTTTTAGAAGGCGTTACTTTTATTTTATTTCAGTTTAGTTACCAAAAAGCTTCAAAATCAATAAAACAACCTCTATGATATCTTACTTTAGCGGGCTGTCTCAACGCAAAATCGTGAGAGCGCTCTATCATATTAAACTTTTACGAGATACAGTAGATAAAATCCTACATTTAATTTTCTTTTAAGGTGTAAATTATGCTTAGCTATGAACGTATTTATAACCTTCGTAACTATTTCAGTTTAAACCTAATCCTATAACTTTACTGCGCTTCCCACGTTTATAATAATTTTATTAATATGATTAATTCGTTCCTGGGTTAAAGTATAAAATATCTACTCACTTTGTTCCTTGCAATAGCTATACATAAGAATAAAATGTTATAAGGTTGTTAATAACTTACGTACCTATTCTCAATTTCCCCTCTGACTCGAGCAATTCGCACCATCAATTACATTCATATCGAGAGAGTCGAAATTGATATATTTACATGTCACTGGGGTGAATTCGCAAAAGTGTTATTGTTTACACTGCGTTACAAACAATAATCTCGAGATTGTATTTGATGCTTTAATTTTGTGTGTGTGACTTGGCTATTACATTAGGTTACAGACCTGGGGCCCAATTCTCCTAAAATAAATCTTGAAAAATCACAACCGAACCAAGGCCGAACCGTTCATTCAGACAGTTCTGAATTTCAAAAGCTATCTTAAGTATTGTTTGACACAAAAAACAAAATCAATCATTTTGAAAGTTTTCGAAAACAAAAACTGACTGATGGTTGTGGTTCGATTGCGTTTGGCAACTATTTATTTTAGGAGAATTAGGCCGCTGTAATGATAGTTAAAGGCATATAAATAAATAAATTTAACGGTCTTCAAGGTCTTATAGGATTGACAGGTTAAACCCATAATGATCAATTCAATTCAGTTCAATTCAAATTATTTATTGCAATCGATCATGCTTTGCTGGCTTCGTTCTCATGATGTGCTTGTAGTACACGTGTATCCTTGAGAGTATTCTACGGAACAACGGAAGTGAAAAGATTTTTCGGAGCTGGGGGCCTACTCCCTAAGTCCGTAAACTAAGTTAGTCGCCCGTCCGAAAGTAGCCCGAACCGTAGGAGTGAACAATTTGAACAAAACAAGTGTCAAGTTCAAGTTTTCGGACGGGCAAAAACACATCGGTAGTAGGGATAACTGTCATATCGTGTTGTCATTCATTCTTAGTTCGGGCCCCGAAATAATCGTATGTCCGTAGGTGATAGGGAGTAGGAAACTCTCGTAACTAAGGCCGAAACCACGGAATTCGTGCTTAGAGAGTAGACCCCCTTAGCTCACACGTATTTCTTGCAATTTTTAAACAACTTTTGTTGTCATCTTTCCACGAACCTATACGATAATAGCTCTTGCCATAGTGAAATAGCCAGCCAGTAAGGTTGGTAGCGGGGCTGATTACATCTTCACTTATGTAGACACTTTTAATATTTATATTAGTATAAGAATGAACGAAATATCGCAACTAATCCAGTTCGCAGAAAACATGTTTACAGTCGTAGGCGTAAAATATACAGAAGAGGCTTAAGAGTTTTGATTGAATAGAGGAGTTTCGCTTCGTCATTTCACCTTTATAATCGGTTAGATTTAAAGTTTTAAGACGTGAATATAACTTTGGAGGTCTGTACCTAGTTGTACTAGGTACTAACATGTCATTTCCTTGATTACGATGATTACAATAGAAAATCGTCAGATGGGGAAGTCCTATACAGGGTGTAAACGAATTCGTGTAATTCCTTAAAACCACATGATCTACTACTGGTGTAGATTGGCCCCGCACGGAAATTAGAATGATTAAAATAAAAAATAAATTTTTCATGCGGTTTTAGTAAGTGGTCGTTTCTAAACCACCTCATAAGGATTCAGTAAAAAATTACAAAATATTTTCTTGCAAAAAAAAAAGTGAGTAAACATTTTGATGCCACGCATAAATGAATGAAAGCACGGGGACGCGGCTGGCGGGCACGACTAACTTAGTTAACTCGGGGCTCTAAAATGACTCAGAAATAGAAAACCTAGATTTCATTTTGAAATTTTTTTACTTGATTTTCAAATACACCCATTTAGGGTTAATCAGTGTCACCAGTAGATCACGCGATTTGAAGGAATTGCACGAATTCCTTTACAACCTGTATACCGGATGACTTTTTTACCGTCTGGAAAAAAATAGGTATAATAGGTGAACGGAGTAGAACCCTAGTGCATAGTTTTTTTTTTTTGCCTTTTATGAAATTTATCTATCAATAAATACTACCAATTTGAAGTAACTTTTCATACTAAATCAACAAAAACAGAAATTTTGAAGCTAATATTTCGATTAAACAATATCTAAATTCAAATCATATACACCTGCGTATGATTGTCAGATTAATTTTATTGCGGCAGGTACCTCATCTTTAGCATTTACAGACACTATGGAAAATATCGTGGATTATTAAAATAAGATCTTATTTATATATAGGTGTAAAATCAATTTCTTTCAAAAAAACTCAAGACTGCAAAGATTCTAAGTTCTCCATTGTAAATAAGGATCGACTACTAAACACTGAAAACAGAATTCCAACCGGCTTCGTGCGAAAAAGTAAAAATATAAAAACCGTTGTATATATTTGCTGCAAATACAGTACAACATCAAAAAAAACTCTCGTAAGCTCATTATTGTATCTATGAAAGGTAGAAGTTTGTCTGCTACTTTAATACTGCTATAAATAATGGACACCCACTGTAAAAAGAGACATGGAATGGATAGCACATGACACACACACACGTCTAGGTACCTATGTATTATGTATCCCACGGGATTTCATTGATAGAAAACTATTTGTATGGATAAAAAATGGTTTTCTAATGATCAGTCACATTTGTCGTGGAGTTGAAGTTATTTCAACAGGGGTCGGCCGAACCGAAGGTGTGTTTGAAAAAAACTAATTAAGTAGGTCTGGAGTTTTTCGTAGAACATTCAATGAGATATGAATGAAAAGAAAATATTACATGTACGCATTTAGTTCTAGGAAACTTTCAGTATCTTTGTCATGGAACTGGGTTCGAATATGACCTAATTTCGCATTTCGATTTTAAGAATTTCCCACCTGGTGTTATAAGAGCCGTCACATCGTTCCCACCCTGAGACCGGAGGTCGATCGTCTTGATGAGTCAGCGGTTGTTGCGTCTTGAGAGTTTTGCCAAGGCCAGTGAGGGGTTCCAGTGCGTCGGAACCGGATGCTGCGTAGTTCTCAGTGAGTCGGAACTGTGAGCGGTGAGTAGTGGCTGTGGATTGCGTCGACCAGGACAGAATTGCCTCTTCTAGTTACCCACCGAAGTGCAGTATGATGCGCGATGTTGCTGAAGGGGGCTGAGGGTCGTGACCATGTTTGCGCTTTCGCTGCAGGCTAGTGGTCAGATCACCCTGTGAGCCTCGCTGCTCGATTGGATGCTGAGTTGAGGGAGTGATGAGGGAGTGATGAGGGAATGATGATGTAGCTGCCGATCTTCAAAGGCTGCGATGGTTGCAGATGATGTTCATGATGGTGTCACCAGTGTGGAAACACTGTCTGTGACGATCACGTCGGGGTCATCAATGTGGAGGAATGAGGTATGGTGTTCCTCCAACGAAAAGGGAGGATCCTCCAACCAGGCGGAGTCTTATGCCTGGCGTGCTACTGCCCAACGATCAATGTTGGGCGGTTGTATACAAAGTGGGGATAATGTGACGACATTAAATGATACCTCGTATTCTATAATGAGTTTTGCGACCGAACACAACTAATCAATCAAGTACATTCAATAGTTTAGTCACAGAAATTTTCGTATGATTTAATAATTTTACGAATATCAAGATCTTTACGCGAAGCTATGTAAGTAAATCTATGACCCGTTTAAACCAAAATTATCTTTATTTACACGTGTAGAACACATAGGTATATTACGTGTAGAATAATCATGTTGTATATAAGGTCCAATCAAAATACCTGGACAAACTTTTGTAGATCACAGTACTCATGAATATGAACAACTTTTACTATGGGACCAAATCTGAAATATAAAAAAAAAACTGTTGTTCCATACAAAAGTGCAATACTTGCACGATCAAAATATATGGAAAAGCTGTTTTTTTTAATTTCAGAGTTGTTCCCATAGTAAAAGTTGTTCATATTTATGAGTACTGTGATCTGTAAAAGTTTTGTCCAGGGGCTGCAGTCTCGACATGAGATAGCGATCGGTAAGCTTCCGAAAAACGGTATTCATAGTGCAGTATTCTTAAAGGGAAATGATGCCTGTTGTAAAATCTCCCAAAATTTTAAGGAAGATTGGTAAAGATGATTTTATCCTAATAAATATTTAAAAATATAAAAATATAAATAAATTACATAAAACTATAATTGCAACACCTATTTTACATTGAAATTATATTCCTTTATCGTTTGAAGTACAAAATACCTTATAAATGGACATACAAGTTTCTTTCCTTGCAACACTAGCAAATGTCACAGTATTTGTCAATTGTCACTTTGTTGTTATTTGTTAAGTGTCATGTGCTCTTTTTTGTGAATTTTAATTATTGAAAATTGTTATAGTTTAGACAGTTATTAGACAAAATAGACAACGGGTGATAGTCACTCCGACTCACGGCAGCACACGGGTGCGTTGTCGTAGAATGTAATAAAGTAAGTGGGTACCTGCAATGCAACACCTATTGTAGAGTCTAAGGGCGCTTTAAATTTAAACTGTTGGTGTCGGACTGCAGTCGGGCGGCTTGTGTTGTCTGTACCGTGCACGCACGGCGACAGTACGGACTACGCACTGCTCTCTCGTCTCGTCAACTGTATAAAAAAACACAACCACCCCCGTCCGCAGCACGACATCCGCACCGCAGCGGCAAATGATATTATAAACAAAAAAAATATCATAGGCTGCGGCACGGTTGCAGTCCGACACCAACCGTCTTTTAATTAAAGCGCCCTATAATTTCATTTGTTGTACACTTTGTACCTTAATAATGTTTACGTTTGTATTCATGTTTTAGACGTAGACGTACAACACGTCCTTCAAGTAACCATATAGAAGCATTGCTGGCTAAATAAGATGCTCGGCCGTTTTTAGCCAGAAGATGATTTACTGTTCATCAAGGAAAGGTGAATTTTGAGTTGGCGTGGAAGGAAGTTGCTGCAGAGCTGAACAATATTTGAAACGGCTCAATAAAATAAAATAAACAGAGGCACTGGCTTGTGATTTCGTGGAAAATTGTTGAAGAGATGGTCGTAGTTCATTTTGGTTGCTAATAAACGTTATTTCTTTATTTTATTTTTATTTACGAGCTTGTTAAACATCTCCTTTGATACCCGATAAAGCCTGAGACTACTTCTACAACTACAACACCTTATAAGCAGATAAACGTTTATTTTCAAATCAAAAATCTCTTGCACAACTTATCGATCGTAATGAATACTTTGCGGGCTTTCCAATTTGCTCGCAAAGTTATTCGCTAAAATGACGTTAAATCGTAAACTTGACAGTTGAATTCGCTAGGTTTCCGACAAAAATCAATAAAACAATTGTCATTATGACATAAATAGTGATGTGCCGAGTTGGCCATATATGGTATTTGAATAAATTAGTACTCGTTAAAAAGAGAATCGATTCAAAACTCGAGTTACTGACTCGAATCTAGTAGCGATTACTGCGTCAGGTACTCAAGTACTTCATAGGATTCGACTACTCTAATGTTTCTCACTTCCAAAAATACAAGCAAAAATACAAAATATGGGTCATAAAATACAAATCAGTTTTATTGATAAGTCAATAAAAAGAAAAGTAAACATTTTAAATAATTAGAAATCATATTCTTACCGTCTGATATACTGTATAATCATAAACAAATTCTCTTTTTGATTTCTAGGGGCCAAAATTAAATCAATTCAATTAACTATTTAAAAAAGCAAATTTACGATACTTATTACCACTGTCCAACACTTAACAGATCAATAGCTTCGAAACGAATGTCACTTTAATGTTAATATACAAGGTTAGTTGGAAAGGGGGTACTAATCCGCAAGCCACATAAAGTATCACTAATGACGGTTTTAAAGCAAGTGTCAAAATTTCTAAATTCGATCATTTTGCATGGAAATGAATTTTTATTTTGGTTTTTTCAAAAATTCAACATTCCTGCTTTAGTTACGAAATCAGATAAAGGAGCTTCTATTTGGTGACCCCAAATATGACTTACAATGTTTGAATGTTATAACTGAGGATAGATAGATTTTAGCGTATTTTTGCGAAATTTTTGAACAGCTATTTCTCTTAAAGTATTTACTTTTAGGGAAATTGGTAGAACAAAAGTTATTCATTATTATGTGTACTTTAACACCCTTTCGGATTAGTAAGCACCAATAATTCTTAAAACGCAACTTGACAATCAACAAAATCTCGTGATCACAAGAAAAACAAACAGGTACACAACAACAACCTGCATTTTTCGGAAGAGAGCGGTCCCGGCAACAACATAAGGTCGCGATTTAAGTACTCGGTTCAGTATTCGCGTACCAACTATGAATAATCGAAATCTTTACTCGAGTTGCGATCATTCGAATACTTCAATTCTATAACTCGATGACACAATCACCTATCTATAGTTAAACTGACTCGATACATCACTATCACTTAACTACCGATTTCGGTCGATAAGTGATAGCGATACATGTCGAGACTGCTGCCCCAGGTATTTTGTTTGGACCTTATACAGGGTGTAAAAAGACCCATCACATAGCCGAAATCTACGCACTCTGTACATCAAACTAAATTACATTGACCAAAAATAATTGCTGGGAAACGACTTTTATTATTAGGCATAAAAAAACGCTGTTTTTTGTAGCGCGCAATGCACGTAACCGACTGTGCCTGTGTGTGTCGTGCAGCGGCTGCACAGCTGAGCCAAGGCGGTCGTGTGCGTTTGATATTCATTGCGTTTTTGTAACTTCAAATGCGTAATTTGTTAGGAAAAATTTAAAATTTTGATAATGTTTGTTTGGAAGAAAGTAAGAAGTATGATCACTTAGAATTCTTATTTGGAAAAAAAAAATATACTTTGACCTTCAATTTTCTCTCTCTTCTAAAATCATAATTAAAAATAAAATAAAATTTTCTAAATCTTGTCTCTAGCGAATTGATGATTCTATTCTATTCAATATCTCCAGAATCAATGATTTCCCAGGTATGGTCTGGTAGAAAAAAATGATCCCAATGAAGGGTAGAATATATGATTTTCGTTATCGTTAAGGGTCTTTTTACACCCGATATACTATCTGCGTGTTAAATCTTGATATCGCGATGTAGGATAGTTCGCATGTGATGTGATAGATGTCAATATGCTGCGTATTTCCCATAGGTGCCGCCACAATACTATATGTCTGCCGCCCTATGTCTAAAAGACCGTAAAGTGACATTTTGTCAAATTTGAGTTTTATAAACTACGTAAAAGCGCAACATTTTCTCTATCGACCAGTCTGGTCCGTATTTTTCTCATCATCATCTTTTGTCAATTACGAGATCCAGAGACTTTTACAGAGACATTATCATATCATACCATACCATACCATATTGTAGATGGTCACATTTCAGTACAAAAAAAGGGTGACTAAAAAACAAACACTTTAATTTTAAAATCAATATTAGTCCTGTAACTCATTAACAGTTATACAATGAGCTTAATGTAGCCCAAAAATTTGGTAAAGCAAAAAATATCTGTACGTCTTCAGAATTTCTAAAGTGTTGTACTTTCTACGTTTTTGCTCATAACTCAAAATTAGGTTAAGTCACTTAACGTCCTTTTAGAAATAGGACGGCAGATGTGTGAATTTAGAAGCAGCTCTCCAGAATAAAAAAAAGGACAAGAAAAGGACTACTGCAATTATTAATAGAGTTATTAGAAAATATTGTATGCCCGATTCTAGATTTCATAGTATTTTTCTTAAAAGTCTGAACTGAGAAGCATAAAGAAAGTATGCAACGCATTAAGATTTAGTAAGATAGGGTGTAGAGTCCATTAAGAGCTTCCACGAGTGAGGATGCTTAAGTACGTCCTGCGCATCCTGGGCAGTCAGCCTCGCTACCAACCTTGCTGACTGGCTAATCTTTTCGAGTTTTTTTCGTATAGCTCGTGCTGACACAAGAGAAGAAAAAGAAGATTTGCTGGGAAAGTTGTGCCGTTTCATCTTCCCAGCTAAAACACCAGGGGCAGCAGTCTCGACATGTATCGCTATCACTTACCAACCGAAATCGGTAGTTAAGTGATAGTGATGTATCGAGTCAGTTAAACTATAGATAGGTGATTGTGTCCTCGAGTTATAGAATTGAAGTATTCGAATGCTCGCAACTCGAGTAAAGATTTCGAGTATTCATAGTAGGTACGCGAATATTGAACCGAGTACTTAAATCGCGACCTTATGTTGTTGCCGGGACCCCTCTCTTCCGAAAAATGCAGGTTGTTGTTGTGTACCTGTTTGTTTTTCTTGTGATCGCGAGAGTTTGATTGTCAAGTTGCGTTTTAAGAATTATTGGTGCCGACTAATCCGAAAGGATGTTAAAGTACACATAATAATGAATAACTTTTGTTCTACCAATTTCCCTAAAAGTAAATACTTTAAGAGAAATAGCTGTTCCAAAAAGTTCACAAAAATACGCTAAAATCTATCTATCCTCAGTTATAACATTGAAACATTTTAAGTCATATTTGGGGTCACCAAATAGAAGCTCCTTTTTCTGATTTCGTAACTGAAGCAGGAATGTTGAATTTTTGAAAAAACTAAAATAAAAATTCATTTCCATGCAAAATGATCGAATTTTGAAATTTTGACACTTGCTTTAAAACCGTCATTAATGATACTTTAAGTGGCTTGCGGATTAGTACCCCCTTTCCAACTAACCTTGTATATTAACATTAAAGTGACATTCGTTTCGAAGCGATTGATCTGTTAACTGTTGGACAGTGGTAATAAGTATCGTAAATTTGCTTTTTAAATAGTTAATTGAATTGATTTAATTTTGGCCCCTAGAAATCAAAAAGAGAATTTGTTTATGATTATACAGTATATCAGACAGTAAGAATATGATTTCTAATTATTTAAAATGTTTACTTTTCTTTTTATAGACTTATCAATAAAACTGATTTGTATTTTATGACCCACATTTTGTATTTTTGCTTGTATTTTTGGAAGTGAGAAACATTAGAGTAGTCGAATCCTATGAAGTACTTGAGTACCTGACGCAGTAATCGCTACTAGATTCGAGTCAGTGACTCGAGTTTTGAATCGATTCTCTTTTTAACGAGTACTAATTTATTCCAATACCCTATATGGCCAACTCGGCACATCACTATTTATGTCATAATGACAATTTTTTTATTGATTTTTGTCGGAAACCTAGCGAATTCAACTGTCAAGCGTACGATTTAACGTCATTTTAGCGAATAACTTTGCGAGCAAATTGGAAAGCCCGCAAAGTATTCATTACGATCGATAAGTTGTGCAAGAGATTTTTTATTTGAAAATAAACGTTTATCTGCTAATAAGGTGTTGTAGTTGTAGCAATAGTCTCAGGCTTTATCGGGTATCAAAGGAGATGTTTAACAAGCTCGTAAATAAAAAATAAAATAAAGAAATAACGTTTATTAGCAACCAAAATGAAGTACGACCATCTCTTCAACGATTTTCCACGAAATCACAAGCCAGTGCCTCTGTTTATTTTATTTTATTGAGCCGTTTCAAATATTGTTCAGCTCTGCAGCAACTTCCTTCCACGCCAACTCAAAATTCACCTTTCCTTGATGAACAGTAAATCATCTTCTGGCTAAAAACGGCCGAGCATCTTATTTAGCCAGCAACGCTTCTATGTATATGGTTACTTGAAGGACGTGTTGTACGTCTACGTCTAAAACATGAATACAAACGTAAACATTATTAAGGTACAAAGTGTACAACAAACGAAATTATAGGGCGCTTTAATTAAAAGACGGTTGGTGTCGGACTGCAACCGTGCCGCAACCAATGATATTTTTTTTGTATATAACATCATTTGCCGCTGCGGTGCGGATGTCGTGCTGCGGAAGGGTGGTTGTGTTTTTTTATACAGTTGACGAGACGAGAGAGCAGTGCGTAGTCCGTACTGCCGCCGTGCGTGCACGGTACAGACAACACAAGCCGCCCGACCGCACCACTGCACCGCACGACTGCAGTCCGACACCAACAGTTTAAATTTAAAGCGCCCTTAGACTCTACATTAGGTGTTGCATTGCAGGTACCTACTTACTTTCTTACATTCTACGACAACGCACCCGTGTGCTGCCGTGAGTCGGAGTGACTATCACCCATTGTCTGTTTTGTCTAATAACTCACTAAACTATAACAATTTTCAATAATCAAAATTCACAAAAAAGAGCACAAAATAACAACAAAGTGACAATTGACAAATACTGTGACATTTGCTAGTGTTGCAAGGAAAGAAACTTTTATGTCCATTTATAAGGTATTTTGTACTTCAAACGATAAAGGAATATAATTTCAATGTAAAATAGATGTTGCAATTATAGTTTTATGTAATTTATTTATATTTTTATATTTTTAAATATTTATTAGGATAAAATCATCTTTACCAATCTTCCTTAAAATTTTGGGAGATTTTTCAACAGGCATCATTTCCCTATAAGAATACTGCACTATGAATACCGTTTTTCGGAAGCTTACCGATCGCTATTTCATGTCGAGACTGCAGCCCCAGGAAGCGGTAAAGAGCGAGCGTTTTTGGGGGTTGTCTTTTATTGTTTGACGTTCAAAAAGCACTAAATTGATTTCTAGTCTTATTTGATAAACGATATTCTAATTCTGATTTAGTAGTAATTGTGTATGGCTCCTACAATAAACTGATCATTCAATTCTGTAAAAATTGAAATCACTAATACTCATACAAAAGTATTTATGCTACAGGGGAAAAAGTTATCCTCAACTACTTATGTTAATATAGACGGTGTTAGGAGGAAATGTTTACAGCTTAATTATAATAATAAATAGGAGCTTTATGCAAACTACCCAGATCACAAACTTGCTGTAAAAAATATCGAATTGAAAAAAGGCAGTGTTCTAAAACTATTAAGTTTATTTTATTCCTCTTTATTAGTCACCCCGATAGCTTTTGTTTCATTAATAAACAGCCTGTAGTGTTGTGTGCGTACAACAATATTTTTCAAAACAAACAACGTTGTGTGTGCACACGTTGGGCGGTCTTATAAAGGCTTGGGCGGCGCGTTTATCGCTCTATATAATCACAAGAGCTTTCGCGCTTCACTACTGCCTCCGGTTACCGGCCAAATGTTATAAGACGATACATACAATAAATAAGTCCAAATAAGTGAAAATAACAATACAGTTCGTAAACAAAGTTTTAAATAAATACGCGCGCGTTTTCGTATATTTTGTGAGTATTTTTGCAAATATATTTTTATTGTATAAGTTTTTTTAAATTGAAGTTTTAGTCATTCTTTTAAAATTAATAATAAAGTGTTGCTTTTGTTGAAAAATGTCGTCAAGTAAAATAATATTTACAATTTTCAATGGTGGTTATTTTTCTATAGTACATAATCAGTGGAATATAATTCTATTCTAAATATTTTAATTAGTTTATGAGTTGCGATTTAGGGTTATATCAAAAGTTGAAAGCCATTTTTAAACTTTTCCAAAGAACCTTACAATTTCCAAATTTCTTCAACGTATTTAAAAAGTTATTGTCTTGATTTTAAATTTCCTGTTTTCTCTACAATATAATATGTAATTTAATTTTATCAAACAATTTCTTATGATGGAATTATCTCAGTACAAAGAATAACACAAGGTTGTATTTATTTCGTGAATGTTTCCACGAAATAGCTGTAATGATTATTAGATGCCAGTAATAGGCAAGGCTATGGCCTCGCTAGGCAAGGCTGTATCGGGGATAACGAAGGTGAAGGATTACTAAGAAATTGTAAAAGGAAGTAAGGTATGTTGTGAAAGTAATAGTAGGGCTAGTTGTGAAAGAGGTCGTACGTGAAAGTGTATAGACCATACCTGTTTCTTCCGTCAACCAGTATTGTTGTGTTCCTATTGAAACATGGGTACCAGTGAAATTACCACGAGACTTCCCAACTTAGTCTTTAAGATTGGCAACGCACCAACAATTCTCTGGGTAGGTTGTAGGTGTTATAGGAGGCTGTCGCCGCTTTCTATCAGGTCGTCGACCTGTTTTTTTTTTTACTTTAAAAACACTTTTTACAAAATCATTTTTTACTTTAAAAACAGTTTTTTTTTTATTTAAAAAATGGGTAGGTTGAGCGGGTCACGGTCGGCATTTTACTGTTGTCTATGAATTTACTAAACTGTGGATAGTTCTATGTTTAGATTTCTGTCTTTCACAATAATTTAATTAACATTAATCAATATTAATGTTTCTTAAAATTTCGAGTATCTACGATTCGATAACGTAACCTATGTTTAACTATGTAATCATTTTAAATATATTTTTAGTTGAATAAGGTATGCAACAAGTCAGTCAATTATTAGCGGATATGAGGAGACTTTGGAAGATATTAAACGAGTAAAAACAAAAAAAAAGTAAGGAAAACGTTAATAGGAGTACTGGAAAAACACCATAAACATCCCAGATGAGGAAGTCGTTCTCATAATATACCTGATTTTTATTTTACTGTTGGTGGTAAATAAATTAAATAATATCTGAGGGTACGTATAATTAAAAACATATCTGCGGATGTCAGAGAGATAAACAATGTTCGAAACGACGCGATTATTATCCCTGTTCAAAAAGAAATAAGTAACATGTCATCCGCTGATCAAACAGGCTTAAACTCGAGACAAGGAGGATCAACTCGCTCTAGCGCCCTATCAAATTGGTATCGATACTTCTATTATTTTCATCTGTAAAGCTTACAACGATTTCAACACAAAAATTAAAAAGATTAAAGTGTAATTTTCAGATTGTACCTTAAGACCCAATTTTACCATACAATGTTAGTTGTTATTGTTCTGTTAAGCAGTCAATGTCAATTTCAATGTACTGTTAAACAGTCTGTTAAAATGTTTAACAGGACATTAATAACTAACAGAGTATGGTGAAATTGGGTCTTAGTCCATAAAATATTTACCTTTGGATTCTAACGAAATTGATAAACAACGAAAGTGACATCCGTTATAACAGAATAGATCTAGAATCTAGACTAAAAGCAACTTTTATTTAATATTTTGTTTTATATAGGCTGTTAAAAATTATTTGGGTTATGTGGTATAGGAAACATACAAAAAAAAAGATTTGTTTAGAAGGTAATAAAAAAATAGGTGAATTTCGAAAAATTGTACTACGAAAGTTGAATTTCTGATACCGTGTAACCTCACAAAATTCTTAGGGTACATTTTTTAACACTTTGTGTAGTGTGAAACAATTAATAACACAGAAACTATTTACATAATTATAAAAACAACTTGTAAAGTTAAATTATCTATACCTATCTGCAGAACTACTTTTTGTCATAAAAACCAGTAGCATGATGACTATAAACGTTTAAACCAGTCCGGGGCAGTGGTCCAATTGCTCTGTACAACTAGTTGGACTGTTTGATTTTACTGCAAAGAGGTTCAATATAACCGTAAACCAGTAGGTACCTTTTTTTTTTATCGTGGGAAAATCCTCATGGATACCCATCGCCTGGGGAAGGCGAAGGGTTATGCCGGACTCTTACCGGCTAAAAACCCACGGTGTTCCTTCTCCTGACCCTTGGCCGGGGTCACGGGATTCGCAGCTGCATGCACCGCAACCCCGGCAGAAACCAGTAGGTACCTACCATACACACGTTTTTAGAGTTGGCAAGTTATTTTTAAATGAATTGGAACACGGAACTCTTAAAAGGTGCTGTGGTCCAACTATTTTTAAATTTGGACAACTGCCCCTAGTAAAGACCCATGGTCCAACTAGTTGTACAGAGCAGTTGGACCACTGCCCCGGACTGGTTTAAACAACCCCAAAAGAAATAAGAGAATTATCAACAAAATATTTTCAAAAGGAACTTAAAGTGTGATATTGATTCACTGAAAACTGTTTTTAGGGTTCCACACCCAAAGGGTAAAACAGGACCCTATTACTAAGACTCCGCTGTCCGGGCGTCTGTCACCAGGCTGTATCTCATGAAGCGTGATAGTTAGACAGTTGAAATTTTCACAGATGATGTATTTTTAGTGCCGCTATAACAACAAATACTAAAAAACAGAATAGAATAAATATTTAAGGGGGCTCCGATACAACGAACGTGATTTTTTTGCCGTTTTATAGATAATGGTACGGAACCCTTCGTTCGCGAGTCCGACTCGCACTTGGCCAGTTTTTTATAACTTAAACGAATTTGTAAATTATGAAATAAATATGTAATTAGCATTGCACTGACGTGAGTATTCTCACGGGTACAACATACAAAACACATTTAATTAGTTCCTGAATATTATTTGATATTTGACATTCTATTTTTTTAATCCACACTAATTAGGTTCTTTGTCAATTATATGACATTTCATTTTGTAATTCCTAGTAATTGAACAATTTCTCATAACAGTAATATGTCTGCTACTATAGTCTGTTCAACGATAGATGAGTCTTAGGACTCATCTATCCTAAGCTGTCATTTCGTAAATTATAGCTGTAACGGGACTGCTATCGAAAAAACGTAAACACCATCTTCAAAAACCATGAAATGGTAATTTCATCCATGTTTTTATTTATATGTGGTGTTCTTTGACATTCTATAGAAAAACTTCAGCACTCACTTTACGTTGAAAAGGGATAAGTTTTAACGACAATATTTAATTTTCATGCCGAACTAAGTAGGCGAAATATGTGTATTACATTATTATGTGTATATGTATTGTTGTCGACACGTTTGGTGCAGTGGCTAAGCGATTGGCTTCTGCGCTACGAGTCGTGGGTTCGATTCCCACACGGAACAAAAATTTGTATGGCCTACAGATAGTTGTTGCGGGTCTGAGCGTTTGTGTATGTGAGATTTGTGTCTGTACCCACGATACAAGAGAAATTTTAGAGCGGGGAAACGAACAAAAAAAAAAGAAGTAAAAATACCATATTTCGGGCAAATAGAGAACTCTATCTAAATATCAACTATACAACCACGGCTACGATCTCCCTAAAAGCGTTAGGCTCAGTTCCTAACAACAGTTAAGTGATGACAGTGCTCGGTTTTAAGTGGAGCGAGCCTTTTGTCTGCACAATCTCAACTACATCATGTAGTCTACATGCCGTAAGGCCTGATTCACATCAGCGATTCTTTACCGTTAAGACAGAGTCACTGAGTTTGTTTGTCAACAGGTTCGTCTCGTGTGTGATGATCATCCAGCGATGATGTGCAGTCCCGTGGCGCTATTGCTACTGGCTCTCACGGGTGCGCTCGCGGCTCCTGCTTTATACGACGACTACTCGGTGAGTTAAATCTAAGCGAGGGAGACACTCACGAGTTAGGCCCTGGTTTCTCTCATACGCTGGACGCCTGACGCCGCGTCAAGCGTTTGAGAGAGACTACCATAGTGCATTTCCGCGTATAGCGGCTAACGAATGCTTATTTAAAACAGACTACGGCCTTACAACATCCAGTGTATATCGTCAACGTCAACCTCACCTGCTTGCACTATTGTCCTTTGCAAACTGCTCCAAGGAGGGCTTAAAAACTCACCTACTTGTCAAGTTTTTGAATTTACAGACCGCTTGCCCTGCTCGGTGACTACTGTCAATACTTTTGTTTAAGCGAGGCATATAACCATCAGTTTTCTGCCATAGGCTGAGGAGAGGTCCTCGGCCGATCTTGTGCACTCCCTTGCTGCCATTGCGTAAATTACTTCTAATAAAAAGTGTTAATAGTGCACTACTTTCCAGTTCATTGCAGGAGTACTTTAAAGTAACCGACTATCGTTAAGTTCAGCTCGCTTATGACCGGTTCCTACTGTTAACAGTGAATCACTTTGCTTACCAATCGTAGCATATTCGATTACCAAACTAGGCATTTAAATAGACTCGTAAGCTACCTGTGATAGCTACTAACGCATTCCGGGTCTACTACGCAAAACCAGGGATTTTTGCTGAAGCACTGGTGAAAATAGTAAGAGTCTCAATTTTAACCAGTAATGCTCAGTAATCATAGGAATCGGCCATTAGACAACATCATCATCTTCCTGCCTTTATCCCATGTTACTTGGGGTCGGCGCAACACGTTTTCTTGTTCATCCGTCCTGTCAACCGTCATGATGCCACTGACTCCCTTCTCTTTCATATCATTCTTCACACAATCCATCCATCTTTTCTTTGGCCATTAGACAACAAAAGACACAGATTGCATCCCGATATCTCTCGAGATTCTGGCCTTCCGGGAAGCCGAGGCTCTCTAATTAATTCGGTCACCACGCTCACACATCTGTGTGGGTGCAAGTTTGTATATGCTAACAAGCGCTTGACGTATACGTTCCACTTTCAACTGTTTCACATATTGCATACAAGAAGCTTGCATCTGACAAGTGCTTGTTGATCAAAGTAAGGAAAGGCACCTAAGAGAATAGATGAAAAATCAGTTTATAAGCTAAATTAGGACAAGCATATCGTCGCATCCACGACAATCTTACGAATCCCACTTACTTAAAAACCCCTGCAAAAGATGCATTATGCAGGGAAGAGTTTGAAGTAATTATTCTAATAAAAAAAAAAATGAAATTTGGATACCGGTATTGTGGTAAATTTTAATCTTTTTAGTATACAATCAACAGATGGACAATATTTTACAAGGATCAGAAATAAAGGCACATTCGCAACTTTAACTTATCATAAGGATTCGTAAGTTTGCCGTGGATGTGACGATATTAATACCTTTTAAAAAATATTTTCCATTTTCGTGCCAACGCAATTGAATAAGTCCGTTAAATGACATTTAAATAGTCACTGTTCCAAATTAAGGTTCGCGAAACATTCATTCATTTGGTAAAATGAGTCTCACATGATTGTTGGGTTCATTATATTAGGTACGAGTACTTTGTACGTATTATCTTTGTGTACAAGTTCTAGCTACCGTATGTTATATAATTACTAAAAATACGCGCGCGGATCTGGTCCACGTGCAGGCTGCCCTCATCCTATCATTTCATTCATGTTTTTCCTATCATGTGGGCAGCACGCGCGCGGAACGCGGATTGGCTGCGGGCGTGCAACCCGCGTGCGTGCTAACCGGATGCGGGCGGCGTTCTTCTGCCTTCAGTGTTGTTTTTACTGTGACGCGGGTCGCACGCATGATTACTTTTTTAACGTTCATCTTTGTGCACGAGTTTAGTCACTAGCGATACGCACGACACTGCAGCGGTAATCGAAATCTTTGTCGGGCCTTTTCACTGTCATGCGGGTTCGTGCTCGCGTGCGTGCGTCACCCGCATGCGTGGCGCTCGCAGTTCACCTTTTCGTGCGTGTTTCACGCATCACAATAAATACATGTATGAAAAGGTGAAATTCAGGCGCCAAGGGTGTGCGTGACACACGGGTGCGGGTGACACACGCATGCGGGCACGAGCCCGCGTCACAGTAAAAAGGCCCTAAGAACTATATGGGTAACACGTGTCTAAGTCAAGAAGCCAGCAAATTGACCCAAATTTGACAGCCCACGACTATTGATGACTGCTACTGCCGGTCTATATAGCTCATAACCTCTTTATAGACCGTAAGTTAAATGACCCAAATTAATAGGACAAAATTGCAGCGACATATTAAGTTGAAACGGTTTATTGGTCGCACGAAGAAACATCACAGGATTCTTTTTTTAAAAGACTAGCTTTTGCCCGCAGCTCGCAGCTTCCATTGCGTGAAATTTTTAACCCGTTAAGTGACGATTTTCCATACAAACTTTCATCCCCTATTTAACTCCCTTAGGGGTTGAATTTCGAAAAATCCTTCCTTATTCCTTGTCTAAATTATAAAGGAAACCTCTGTGCAAAATTTCAGCTTTCTAGGTCCAAGGGTTTGGGCTGGGCGTTGATGAGTCTGTTGAGTTGTTCTTTTTATTGATATAGATTATAATTTTTTTAACTCTAAACATTTGTGTAACCATTGATGGTAATGATTATTTTTAACCGACTTCAAAAAGGAGGAGGTTCTCAATTCGTCTGAATGTTTTTTTTTTTTTTTGTTTTTTTTTTTTTTTTGTATGTTTGTTACGCGATATCTCCTCCAATTATGAATGGATTTTGATGATTCTTTTTTTGTTTGGTAGATCATACTTCAGAGGTGGTCCCATATAAATTTTATCGAAATAGATTCAGCGCTTTTTGAAATAATCAACAAAAACAAAAAAAAAATATACTTAGATGACGTTTTCGTTTGTGGTTCCCTTATGCAAAAGTTTTGATGAGGACTTTCAATCTCTGTTTTAACTGTGATCACAGAAACATTAGCCAAGAACAAAGAAGTTTGTATGTGTTTGTAAGGAGCCGTCATGATAATTATATATTAATTCTTAAAGAAAACTACTTAATTGTAGGAAAGATTACGCAATCGTGTCATTTAAATTTGTAGTCATAAACCGTGTAATTTATGGCACTAAAACGTATATAATAAATAACTTTAAATAAAAGTAAAAACCGACTTCAAAACAAAAACTAAAAAGAGTAAAATAATTACCAAGATATAAAATTAACAGTTTCAGAAGTCGGTGCAATTCTACACTGAAACAAATAAAAGCCACCGACTTCTGAAACTGTTAATTTTATATCTTGGTAATTATTTTACTCTTTTTAGTTTTTGTTTTGAAGTCGGTTTTTACTTTTATTTAATCTAGTAGTGATATTGCAGCACCTAGTATAATCATAATTATCTGTATCGTAATGCCACATCATTCCTTTAAAATATCCTAGCTTTTTTGTCATAGAAGGTGTTCCCCCAGGAGTAAGCAGCACTTAGTACTGGATCGGCTTCTGAAGGCGTTGCAGAAAGAACTGCTATTTCTAAATACCAACTTTCTACGACAGATTTTTTCCTTCGCCCTTTAAAAACTTCTTATTTCTGTGTCGTAGGAGGTGGTTCCTCAGAAGCGAGCAGCACTAGTGCTAGACAGGCTCCTGGTGGCGTTGCAGAAGGCGCTACATGAAGACAATGGGCCCCAGCGCGGGTACGAACGACTGGACCCTAACGGACCGCGAACCGAGCCGCTGCGGCTCGCCGAGGAAGATTTGATGAACGATGTGGTTAGTTAACATACAGGCTGTAAGGGTAAACACCGTTATCCTTGAAACCAGTGGTTTGGTTTCATTTAGGTATAGAACGTAAAATCAATGAAAAATAACAAACTTTTTTTTTATAAAATTTTCATTTTTTCAAAAGCATTTCACCCTATGCGCGGGGGCAACAAGCTACGGGAGGGGGCGCCGGGAACACGCCGCGTGGCCCGACGGACGGCCCCGCACAATTTTGCTACCCCAGTCAGTCAGCTGTCTCGTTAGCGAGTGTATATTTTTTTTTTTTGCTCGTTCCTATATTTTTATGTTTAAGTCAACTACCCATGGTTTTAGTGATAACGGTGTTTACCCTTACATGCTGTATAATACGTAAAGAAGACTCGGCGAAAGTGGTCTATGGACCAATAGCGATACGGTTTTGATATTTGTGTACCTCAACTGCTGACGTTTCTAGTACTCTAACCTCAGTTGGTCCGGAAGAGTCTTCTGATCCTTATGGGAAATAGGATCGAATGACATCATAAAAATGTTTTGTGAAAACTGGCCTTTTTCCGCTGACTGGATTTTTTTCCAAACCGTTAACATTTCAAAGGTTTCGACAAAAATTAAAAATTTAAATGCAGAGCAAAACATTAAAAAAAATATGGACAGTCTCCTTAGAACGTCTCCTGTATTTCCAACGGTTAAGGTAGCCCTTACTCATCTCAAATTACCACCTCTAAAAGTATTAATTTTCTCAAAACTCAGAAGTCAGATTTTGTGCAAAGGGCCTTTGCACAAGGGTATAGTTGAGGTATTCAGGACACAAATACCAAAACCGTATTGCTATTGTTTTATAGACCACTTTCCATACTTTGCCCAGTCTCCTTTATTATACTTTTTGCTTTTACCATCAGCTAAAATTGTACCCAATCCGCAAATGAACCACCACCGTATCTAAATTTTTGTTTTTGTTGTCAAACATTTTGACAGTTTTTGTAAACGAAAACTGAATAAACGATTCGGCTACGATTGCGTGGCGATAGATAAACCTTTCTGCTAGACCAGGGGTGGGCAAACGTTTTTTTTGAGGGGCCCAGAAAAACGCAAGAAATTTTGCAGGGAGCCGGAATTACAAAAAAAAGCATTTTGTTCTGCCGAAACTAACATTTTTGGCTCACATAATTTCGGCTATTTGATATTGTTGATGAAGCTGCAAAAATATATTTCCGAAGGCCATACACTCTTGTTCTAAAAGGGAGGGTTGGCGGGCCGGATTAAAACCCTTCACGGGCCGAAGTTGGTCCGCGGGCCGTGTTTGCCCACCCCTGTGCTAGACTGTAAACCTCCCATAGACCGCTACAATGAACGGTCAAAGGGGATATGGTCATAATCACCAAGCTTGATAGACGGATTGGTGATCGCACTTTGTTGTTATTAGCAGACAGGAAGACGCTGTTACCTATGGACGTATACGTAAAGGAAGCAGGTAACCCGCGCCGACCTACCAGCGCTTATCGGTACTGGTCCGTGCAGGTAACCGCTTCATAAAGGAAGCGGGTAGAAGCAGGGACTGGCATTTTTTAACAAAAATACGCCTTGTTCCAAATACAAATTCGCACAAAAACATCAACAAATTGATGGCTTACCAGTGCTGATTGGAGCAGGTTGGAACTTGTCGGCTAATTTCGGAGCTTTTCAGCGCTGCGGTGCGAGCACGGATCTTTTATCGAGTCGATTCGAGAAATGTATCTATTCTAAACGTCAAATTTGACGTTAAGAATAGATAAAACGACAGCAGTTGTCATTTTACCTATATCTTATGTCAAATTTGACGTTAAGAATAGATAAATTTCTCGAATCGACTCGATAAAAAGATTCGTGCTCGCACGGCTGGTTTGCCACTCAGTATAGAGACTACCTGCGCAGACTAACTGCGCGGACCAGTAGTGTCATTCTATAAGAAACCCACCTCAATATCGACGGTTAGCTCGATATCTATAATGTCACAGTATGGATAATAGAAGTAAATAACACACAGATAATTGACAGTATAATCAATAACGCGTAGTTTTGTTATCCACGCTGTGTCACGATAAGTGTCTAATTGACAGTCGCGATCGAGGTGAGATTCTTACAGAATTGCACTGCAGCACCGACAAGCGCTGGCAGATCGGCGCCGGCAACATGCTTTCTACGTGTATACGCACTATCCTGTTGACGTTGTCCCTTAATCGGCTTAATGACACCCACGTGATTATAACAAAACCTATCCTTATTTTTGTATTAGCACTGGTGATGGTAGGAGGATTTGTGATAGTAGTAAAATATTCTGTTTAGAGATGAGACATAATAATATCGAAATAACTAAAAAGAGAAATAACTGAATATACGAGAAGACTGATCTTTATTATTGGGACACATTTTAGTACCAATATGACTTTATAACTAATATAAACATCGGTCAAAGGTCTTCCGAATAGGTCGTAAACGTAAATTTTCATTGAACATTTCGACATTAATAAATATCCTTAAAAAGCGAAAGGGTAATAAATAACCACTTAACTTAATAAAACGTTTCGATATGAATGGACAGTAACGCGTAGACAATTTTATTTGTGTGTACGCACTGCGTAGCATGCGTAGATCTTTTCGTAGTATCCGCGTAGGCCTGCTACGTTTTCGTAGATACTACGAATTACACTATGAAATTTTAAGCAACTTATTTCTTTGATTAACAGAACAGATTAACAGAACTCGTAGCCAATTTTAGTTGTTTCGTTTTCGTAGTATCCGCGTAGGCCAGCTATGGATTCGTATAGTTCAAGTACTTAACGATTCCCACGAAATATTTATTAGTTCCTTGTTTACTTACTTATTTGTAGTGTTACCAAAAATACAACAATAAAATATCAAAATGTCGTTAGTAATTGCGTAGGCTATTTCAGTGGGTAGGTCGTGGGAGATTCGCGTAGTAGCGTAGCCTTCATTTTGTCATCATATTACGGCACTCAGGTTACTGCTACGTAAACAAAGGGTCTTAGTGTTGGCCTAAAACTACTATTTACATGTTGTTTCGAGCAATGTTGATGCCTACAATTAATATAACTTTAATTTTCACCCATTAGAGGATCACGTACGAGGGGAGGTTTATGGTTAATGAGCCTATGAACCGATCCTACATGATTAAGCAAAATTGTTGCAAACAAAACAAGTTTCCATGAATGGGTCATCATTCTTGACGCCTGTCTAGGCTGTCGTGCTATATTAGGTAGGCATTCAGTTCTTTAATGAGCCAGAAACACTTTGAAAACGGGTTTGGTCACCGAGGTCGGGTGGCTGTCGTCGTCCCGTGTGAAATGCTATGTACTTGAGAATTCGACTAGTTAAAGGTTAAGTCATCATTCTTTTTTAAAATGTATTCGGGTCAGTTTCCCCTTTTTCCAAATGCAGCTGAATATTAAATATTTTACGCGTGTCGTTTGGGTCTGACCTCAGCAACTTTATTATTACTGTTTGACAATGCTTAAGTGAAGTTTTATAATATTGTGTATTAGTTTATAATTATGTATTGTTTTTATTATTTATATATTAGTTTTTCTATGGGCCAAGTTGCCTGAAATAAAGAATATTGTTATATTATTATTAGGGGGTATCCAACATACAGGTTAAGCAAGGGTATACTTCCAGCCCTCTGATTCAGAACGTTTAATGTCAGTTGTCGAACGATTCAGTTTGGTATCTCGATTACTTTCGTTACGAGAGTCGCAGATAACCTGACTTACCGCCATTTATCAATATCCTATCTATCGGCGGTTTACCTTACTACAGATAGAAATTTGACATTACTTCTATGGAGCTTATGTCAAATTTCTATCTCTAGTAGGCGAAACCGCCGATAGATACGTTATTGAAAACGGCCGTTAACAAACCGAATTAGATAGATAGATAACAGATGGCTAAAAACCTTTATTTAGTGCAATAAAGTACTCAAAACTACAAAACAAACTACTACCCTTACTACGACTACTTACTACTAAAAAACTAATAGCACTACAAAAAAAATTAAAGAAAAGACAAAAAACATTAAACCGATAAAAAAGGAAAAAGAAATATAATTAAAAAAAAAACATTAGAAAAGGAAGAAGGTGACATTGAATTTAAACAAGGAACGTGCTGTGTGTATCTCAAGGAATTGATCGACAACCGACTTATCGAAATTTTCCGGATCTGGGTTCTGGCCTCTTATTGTCCGTATCGAAGGTTCGGTAAAATAATATTCCCGCTTGCTTTCAGAGCGCGCTGCAGCGGCGCGGCAGCGGCAACGGACGCGGCAGGGTGCTCCGATGTTACTTCAACGCGATCACCTGCTTCTAACCACATCGCTTTACTACCTTACGTGCTAACTATTTAATAATAACGAGAATATAGTGTAATTATTCATAAGTATAAATTATTAATATGTACTGCAGACTACGAGGAATATTGTATAAGTACCTTAATATAACTCTATTCTTGATTAAAATGAAGCCTGTTTTTGTTGGGAATTCAGAGTGTAAAAGTGCTTTAATAGATTCCCAGTACCGTAATTCGTTTGTGCCAAGTCTTGATAATTGTATGCAGGGATGCAACACAGAAGTTAACAGTAACATGTATTATATCATTTAAAAAAAAACTTGTGGTAATTGAGATCACTGTTTCTCTATTGTATCATATCTATAATTAATTGTTCTCGCCCTACGAATTTATTCCCTGTAAATATCCAATAAAATTTTGTTGCAATAACTTGTTACTTTATTTGAAATTGCTGCAGACGCTTCACTCCGGACGCGAATGAAATGAGTGTGAAATACAGTTTGAAAAGTATATTGAAGATCCTACAAGGATATGGAATGACGTAAAGTAGATAGGTATATTCCTTTCGGTTCGGTATTGAATAAGAAAGATTATAAAAAAGGAAGGCGTAAAACTCTAATAAGAGGATAGTAGTGGTTTATATTAAGTTAGTACGTTATAAAATAAATCATAATACCGGCTCGTACACCAATTTGGATAGTTAAATTAAGTTATAGGTTTAATTAGTCAAAGTCAAAGTTTTTTATTTAAAATAAATCAGATTTCAGGCACTTTTAAAACGTCAAAACTAGGTGCACGGTTCCAAAAAGTACGTTCTATGAAGAAGAGCCGGCAAGAAACTCCGTAGTGTATCTAGTTCTCAATCATGTCTGTCGATCCACAAACAAATAAGTCGACTGACGATGTGTGCTAAGACCACACATCTCTACGTGTCCTTCACACCACGTGAATAACTCATAAGCAGATCATATTCTGACTAAAACAAATATATTCAAAACGCCGCAAGTTTAACTTAATAATTAGACAAGCCTAGAAAATTACGGTTTTGTTTGAATTTATTATTCGCAGACCTCGTTGTTAATACTGAAAAACATTATATTATGCAGGTAGTTATTTTTGTTATAATAAACTTTCTAATATTATACAAGGTTAGTCGGTCGCAGGCCACTCAAAGTATCACTAATTACGGTTTTAAAGCAAATGTTAAAATTCGATGTAGGTAATTTTTATTTCCATGTAGAATAACTTTAATTTTAGTTTTTTCATAATTTCTTCACCCCTACTTTAGTTACGAATTCAGAAAATGGAGCTTCTAATTCGTGAACCCAAATATGACCTAACATATAAACACAGCTGATCGTAGCTGAGGATTTTTGCATATTTTTTATGTAATTTTTGAACAGCTAGTTTTGGGGAAAGTGGTAGAACAAAAGTTAATCATTATTATGGGTACATTAACACCCTTTCGGATTAGTAGGGGAAAGGTGTACAAAACGATCCCTCTAAGGGAAGATATAAGCTATAGCCAGAACATTGAAATTATATGTGATATAAAAGTAGTTTTGGGTCATTTATTCATGTGATCTCATACTGGCGTACCCATTTTTTTAGGTTTATGTGTCTTTTTTAAGTTATTTAATGTTTCTCAGAAGTTTACTAAAGGGTCCAGAAGTGTACTGAAATATCCCAGGGATATTTTACACTTTTATACGAAAAAACTTAGGTTCTAATAAAACACATTTTAATTTTATAATATTTATTTCCAAAAATAACAAAAACAGTCTTCTTACCAACAATTAAATCCTAAATCAGTCGGAGAATTTATCTTCTTCTTTTTAATGTCATTACTGGAACTGAAAACTGTTTACTAGCCGTTTTAAAGGGCTTTCCTTCTTTCACAGCGTCTAGTGCCTTCAGCATGGCATCCTCACTCCAGTTTTGGCAAGTTGTTTTTCGAATGTAAGCACGTGGCAAATGATCACTGGGATCATTTTATACACAATGAAAGGGATCGTTTGACCCCAAGTGCAATGTTTGCACACATCGCTCAAAAACTAACCATAAACATTTCTTTACGAGTAACAAAACATACTTAAAACGTTATCAAACGTATAAAGAAACCATGAGTAAGACAGTCATTTAAAAATAATTAGTAAAAAGGAAATAATCATACACTGAAAAGTTACTTACCGTAGATAAAAAGCACCGATTTTATTTTTTTGATCATGGAACAACGTACAGTACTCACACCGCCATGACACTTCACTGGACGACTGATCGGGTGGCGGGAGAGACGTTTACCGGTAAATCCGATACATAGATATAGATCCGATAGTAGTTCATTGAGAACTGCGGGGGATCATTTTACCTAGAGGGATCATTATGTACACCTTTCCCCTACTCCCTTTCTGACTAACCTTGTATGTATAATGTTTTGTTCGTTTACCTGTTTCATGTAAGGAAACTGATGTAAGTTAGACGCCGTATGTCAATAGTCACGTATTTGCAAATGTTAGGTGAAAAAAAGTATACGCCTAATAATTTCATTTATTACACTCATTTACTTCCCTACATGTTCTTTTTTCTAACATATACGTGAACAATATGATATCATCTAATATGATACTTGTACATAAATCGTACCTCATCCTGACAGGTAAATGAGGATTTTTACTAAAAGGTTTATCAGACTTTTCATGAGTGCCTACTGGGGCCCAATTCTCCTAAAATAAATTGTTGCCAAACGCAATCGAACCACAACCGTCAGTCAGTTTTTGTTTTCGAAAACTTTCAAAATGATTGATTTTGTTTTTTGTATCAAACAATTTGATAGCTTTTGAAATTGAGAACTGTCTGAATGAACGGTTCGGCCTTGGTTCGGTTGTGATTTATCAAGATTTATTTTAGGAGAATTAGGCCCCAGATATATTTTTTGAAACTATAAGATGAGCTGTTAACAGTTGCTTCAAAGGCATATTTTAAATCATGTTGACGGTCGTTAAACATTATTTCCCGCAAAAAATCAAGATCTCATAAAGAAATTATTACAACAGCTACCTTAATCTTATTAAAACATAAATGCCAGCAATAATTTTCCGTAAAGGTGACGTAATGAGAGCCTCGAATTTATTTATTTGTGATATCACATGACAGTTAAGTACAAGGGTTTAACAAAATGTACCGGAGGACCAACAAGTGCGGGGGAAGGATTCCATCACGATCCTTTTGTACCGGGTAGGTACGGGTACCTGAGTGCGGACTCTAGGACCCGATAAAGAGCTTGTGGTGTTCGCAAAGTGGATAACATTGAAATTGAGATATATAAACGTGTGGGAGTTAATGTGAGGAATTTTGAGTGGTGTTGAGAATTACATAGAACATTTTCTTTGAAGAACTTTGGTTTCAAGTCTAATGGCATTCTGAAACTATACATCGCACGTTTATGCCGTGAAGGAGTAGACAGCACTTGTGGGCCCCCATATTTTGCTAATGATGTTAGGGACTAATCTTATACATATTTTTATATATTAAGTGCCTAATAAGCCAGCGTATAAGGTGTCGATACGAGCTTCTTAAAAAATAAAAAATACTATCATAAAAATATTAATTACACAAGTACTGTAATTATAGACACAATAGATAAACAATGGCACTGACGATCCGGATCGCCGGTCGGGACGTTAACGGTTAATTTAATATTCAACCACTTAGGTCGCGCTATAAAAACCACCCATAAAATATTAGAACCAAGAATCATATAGAGTGCTTATTATAGACTTAAACTATAGCTATATCGTTGTTGCCATAATTTTTATTCGCGTAAAAGGTCAAAGCTTGTTTTTTTTTCATAAAAATACACTCATTTTTCGTACTAATGGTGGTATTGCTATCAACCTATACCTGCTAACGTTACTAACGGATCAGAGGAACAGGTTCAATACAAAAAGGAGATAACGCTTCATTGATAACAGATGCATGAGTCCTAGTTTTAACCAAGTTAAGTTAAAATTTATTGAAAACCCGATATAATTTCCCTATGTGAAATTTGAATTTAGACCCGAGAAATCGGTATCAAAGAAAACAGCGCTTGCCACCACTGGACCCGGGTGGTGATAAAGAAATAGGACATCTATCGTCGAAACGCGACACTTGAGAGTCAAGTACGAGAGCTAAGAGAACTATAGTAAGAACTTTAGAATGTTGAACAACAGCCTCGCTCCCTGAAATAAATGATCGCAACTAGATGGTGCTACTTGTACCTAGAATTGTGTAGTATTAATAAAACATAGCAGGTATACGCTGTCTTTATAACATTTCTTGGTATCTTTTTAGGATTCCGTACCCAAAGGGTAAAACGGGACCCTATTACTAAGACTCCGCTGTCCGTCTGTCACCAAGCTGTATCTCATGAACCGTGATAGTTAGACAGTTGAAATTTTCACAGATGATGTATTTCTGTTGCCGCTATAATAACAAATACTGAAAATAGAATAGATAATGGTACGGAACCCTTCGTGCGCGAGTCCGACTCGCACTTGGCCGGTTTTGTACATTGATCACCCATCCGTTTACCAAGAGTTGTATTAATGGCAATATTGCCTTATGATCGCTTAAGTCAAGGTCTTGTTTAGTGGTGGCCATATACTGGTTGATATTACGATTCTATTCTATTTTTCTTTATAGCAATTAGTGCCGGTGTTGACAATTCTGCCAATGTTGAAAGGGACATGGAAAAGAAAGAGTGAAAAGAAAAAAACTTCGTTTGATATACACTTGGGGGCAAATAAATCGAGTCACTCCTTTTTTCACGTGTCCTATGGTTATTAGTTTTGGTTTAATGCTAAGTTGACAAAAAACTACCCTCATTGTAAAGGTTATCAAATAACCCTTAAGGCGATATATTGTGAACAATAAATAAATAAATATGTTTCGGATTGATCTGTTCCGCAATAATAAGGACCAAAATAATAACAATTATCCGTGAAAAATAGAAGTGGCTCGATTTATTTGCTCCCAAGTATAGTTGAACTCAACGTAGATTTGTTGGGTTAGTATGGATTAGACGAATAAAGAATATGACAGGTGTCAATAATATTTACTGAGTGATTCCCTAAACTAATTTTAGTAGTATAACCTTTTTATCGTAAGTTGATTTCTGACGTTTCTCTACAAAACGTTATCATACTTAGAATATCAAATATTTTTAAAAAACAAAACATGGATAATATAGCTATTTGACGGTTTTTGATGATGTCGTTTACGTTTTTTCGATAGCAATCTCCTTACGGCTACAATTTACGAAATAACCGAGCTGTCAGGATTCATCTTTGGGTGAACAGAATATAGTATAGTATATTAACCTATATAATTGTGTACAATATAGTCGAACCTATTCTTGCATGCTTGTTTGCAGCCTATTTTTATTCTAAATCACACTCCGATGTGTGATTTGTGTCACACAGCGGACCCCACGACCCGAGTGTTTCGACCCCAGACGGCTCGAAAATATAATTACTAATTAAGTTATTATATTTTCGCCGCTTGAGGGTCTAGGAAGGTGGGGTGGGTAAGGGTCTCGACGCACGTTGCGTCCCACACCAGAGGTCTACCCAGTTGTATAATTCCTAAAACAAAAGTTTCCAATTTCCAGTGCGCATTTACCCTGCCTCTGCCTGCTTGACAGTCAAAAATCGACCTTGTTAATAAGAATCACTTCACTAATAGTTTTTTCATCGTTGACCCTATGGCAAATTTCAGCCAAGTTTTTAATGTATTATCAGAATTTTAGAATAGCCTTTTTTTTGCAGTTCACCTGATATAATCCCATAGTTGCCACTTAAGTAACTCACGCCTCTTAGCTCCCGGAATGGGTAGGGGTGCCTATTTTAAAACTAAGTTTCACGACTACACACGACTGTTAATAATAAAACGTACAGATTTATTTATACTCTCCCATATCGTAATAAAGTGAAGTTCTAAAGAAACGACATGCAATGTTATCGCACGATAGATTTTTTATCGCGTAGGTGTCTGATGGAATAAAAGCAGTCATCCTTGAAGAGCACATCTCTATAGACTCATCGACGGTGAACGTTGACAGCGCTCTTTTATTTATGGTACGAGTACGAACAACAGTGGCTGAATAGTGGACGAGCCTTAGACAAAGTATGTGAACTCTTAGACAAAGTATGTGAACTAGACAGAACCTTTTTAAAATGAATGTCATTCTACTTTTTGTCTCTTTTGTTCAAATGACAATTATGAATTAAGAAAAAAGAGATAACCATATTTTGACTCCGTCTTAAACGTCAAAATTTACAATTGCGAGTCAGCTTGGTATAATGCACTATACCAAGCTCTTACATAGTTTTCATCGAATTATTCTTCTTTTGGTGCCATTGTGACCTGAGTGAGTGTGTTCATTGCTTGCCCCATTAAATATGGCTTGTGTTGCAGTCGGCTGTAAGAGCCGTATGAGTGTTTTAAGTGAAAATAATAGCAAGTTATCTTTCCATAGGTAAGTTATCGACACTCATTTTTACGAAAAGACTATTCCCAAATGCCGTTTTAAGCCAATTAGGTTTAGTATTAGTAATCACTAAAAGTTTTATCAAGTTTCAGTAAGCATATACAACGTAGTTTATTCAAGAAATAACATTGTTGTATTTTACAAAGAGTTTTTGGCAGATCATCTACCTTTACTCGCACAAGTAGGGAAGCTCCACAATATCGATATTTTTCTCAGTCGCTTTATTGTTCACTTTAAATATTTCTATTTATAAGTGAATGCTTAAGATAATAGTAGAAATATAGTTAGGTATAAGTGCGCACATCATTATACAACATTTATATAATTTATAATGTAATTATATAATGTTTTTTTTTAGATTTCCCTCGGAACCAAAAATCAGATATAAGTGGGTACGTAATCTTGGAAGACAAAATTGGACTCCTTCACAGTACTCAAAATTATGTTCACTCCATTTTAGAGTGGATTGCTACCGTGAAGGTTACAAAAAAAGAACTCTACGTAGTGATGCCGTACCCACTATATTTCCAGAACAATCAATATCAAAGGTACATAATTATAGTGATCATACGTTTATTTTACATGGAATTCAATTAATATTTAAATGTATAAGTATGTATGTACATTTTGTTTTGTAAGCTATGTTATTATTTATTAGGTTTAAGGTTGTAGAATGATTCAATTATATCAATATCTTAAGTTTTAACTTCAATTTAACAAAATAGTTATAAGGCTGCAGATACACTGAACGTATCTGGCGCAGCTCATGATTCGTCGCATAACGCGTATACATATAAATTCTTTCACGCGTTGTACGTTGATAAGCCGAGCCTAATGGGGCCTAGAACGAGTAAAGTTTCGAGCGATGTAAAGTTAACCAGGTTCGGCGTATTTTCAGCGGCTACAGCCACACTTACGCGTGCGTCGCGTATCTTGCGCCGCGTACTGCGCAAGATACGCTGAGTATGTTTTGGCCCTAAGATTTCTAAGTTGGTAGAATGATTTGTATAATTTAGTTAATTAATCAGTTAGGATCAGCTAGTTATTGGAGGCCAAAATCAAAAATCAAATAGTTTTTTAAAAACAGTGTAAAAGCCGTAAATTGTAAATACGTAATAAAAGTTTTGAAATTATTTCTAACAAAACAAAGGTATAAGACTACAATATTAATGTTATTAAGTACCAACATTAACAAAATCATGGATTTTTGTTTTGTATTGTTTTGTAAATGGTGATCTTTAGATTTTGCGTGATGAATTTACAAACAGGAGACAGACGTACTTATTGATGATGACAGATGAAAGCGGTGGTCTATGGTGCCATATCTTTTTCCCAACCCGACCTGCTTCGGTGGTTGAAATTCATCGAATCTTTGCGCGAAACGATTTATAACAATTCTCGAAAACAACTTTTAGACATGGCTCAGAAGCGAAATTTATAATTCTTCAATAAAGTCTTCGCTCTTCTTGAAGAAGAGAACGACGACGCTTCTGCCCCATGCTTTAGCTCTCCCAGTAAAAAGGGCATAGTTAAACTCGCGCGCGTTTGTGTGACGCGTTTGTTTTAACCTAATCTAACCGATTCGGTCGGGGTGCCTTACATAAGTAATCTACGACCAGGTCGAAACTACCGCTCGCCAGCCACCGCCGACAGCCGAGTCGTCATAATTCTAACTTTACCTAACCGATCTGTCGGAGTAGGTTGCAGTCCGTTAAAATGAGGATAAATTAGTTTAGTTAGCATCCCCCGCCGAGTGATTGGATACGCGTAGGCGCGTGTCTTAAAGCGTTCTTGCGTTCGAATATTACATGGCAAACCATTACTTAAAAAAATCGAATACCTTAGCTCTTACTATTAGAACAGTAAAATGAGGCGAATACTCGAATATTTGAATTGCATGGACAACCACTACATAATGATAGGGTTATTCAAGTATTTGACCACTGTGACTACAATATTATTCCTTGAATTTGACGTTCAATTCTGCCTTTCCCAACTATGTTGGGAGCAGATTTAGCGGCTAACGCTAAGCGTATTTTGCGTCGCGTATCTCGCGCAGTACATGGCGCAAGATACGCTAAGTGTGTTTTGGCCCTTACATGCTCTCCTAGGCACGGGTTCCTTGAAGTTGAAGATTTTTCATTGTAATCTAATTTTTATATTTTAAAATGTTTCTTATTATTTTGGAATAAACGTGTTTGATCAAATGCTATCTGTTTTAATTTGTACTCACCTTTGTTATACCCCAGTCCTCTAGATATAGAAGAGTGATTGAGTAAGTAGATACCTACCTATGCATATAGCAAATTCCAGTGGTATGTAACCCGCACATAAGCAACATCAAAATGTGAGCTTAAGTGTTACGTCACACGTCTTCTAAGCATAAGCACAACACTGCGGGGACACAGGCCTCCTCTCTAGAAAGAGGGGATTGGGCTGTAATACACTGCGCAGCCCCAATGTGGATTGATGGATGACACATGTATTCGATTTTTTGGATCTTGGACATGCCGTTTTCCTTTACAGTTTTAAGAGCAGTGACAAAATAAATTACACAGTGCGTGCCTGCCTGGGTTCGAACCCGCGACCTACAACTCGGTAAATTCAAATTCAACGTTTTTTTTTCTTCTAATAAGCAGAGTACATGCATTTAGGAAATGTCTCGACAATTTAGTTGCACGGTTCCAAAAAGTAAGTCCTATGGAGATGAGCCGACAAGAAACTCCATGGTAACCGTGGCGCTGGCGCCGTTACTTCTGGACCACCACTGCTCCAGTCTGCTAAGCGTTAAAACGATAGTCAACTACGATACGCCGTTGGTCAATTATCATCATTCACGTCGTGTGCATTCTTAGTTCTATTGTAAACTGTATTTAGTTTGAGTGGTTCTTTAGTTAACTTAATTACGTATTTTATGAAAGGAATTTTTACATTTTGAAAGGCGTTTTTGAATAGTCACGTCGCTACAAAAACGTTTCAAATTCGAAAGTCATTAATTATTCAATTTTAAGGAAATAAATATTTAATGTATCGATACCGTCCCTAGATTATTCTGCCTCATCTCTAATCATATATATAAATGCATTCAGGATCTTCAACTCATATAAGCTTCATTTCGTTTGACGTGTACACTCATGACAGCAAGTTCGTCTCTTTTTCCCTCGGATCAATTCTCATTAGAGTGAAGAGATGAACTAGAGCAAATTTTTCATTTTAAAAATGTTCCATCTAGTTACATACTTGATCTTAGTGTGAACTAGACAGAACCTTTTTAAAATGAATGTCATTCTACTTTTTGTCTCTTTTGTTCAAATGACAATTATGAATTAAGAAAAAAGAGATAACCATAAAATTTTGACTCCGTCTTAAACGTCAAAATTTACAATTGCGAGTCAGCTTGGTATAATGCACTATACCAAGCTCTTACATAGTTTTCATCGAATTATTCTTCTTTTGGTGCCATTGTGACCTGAGTGAGTGTGTTCATTGCTTGCCCCATTAAATATGGCTTGTGTTGCAGTCGGCTGTAAGAGCCGTATGAGTGTTTTAAGTGAAAATAATAGCAAGTTATCTTTCCATAGGTAAGTTATCGACACTCATTTTTACGAAAAGACTATTCCCAAATGCCGTTTTAAGCCAATTAGGTTTAGTATTAATAATCACTAAAAGTTTTATCAAGTTTCAGTAAGCATATACAACGTAGTTTATTCAAGAAATAACATTGTTGTATTTTACAAAGAGTTTTTGGCAGATCATCTACCTTTACTCGCACAAGTAGGGAAGCTCCACAATATCGATATTTTTCTCAGTCGCTTTATATGTTCACTTTAAATATTTCTATTTATAAGTGAATGCTTAAGATAATAGTAGAAATATAGTTAGGTATAAGTGCGAACATCATTATACAACATTTATATAATTTATAATGTAATTATATAATGGTTTTTTTTAGATTTCCTTTGGAACCAAAAATCAGATATAAGTGGGTACGTAATCTTGGAAGACAAAATTGGACTCCTTCACAGTACTCAAAATTATGTTCACTCCATTTTAGAGTGGATTGCTACCGTGAAGGTTACAAAAAAAGAACTCTACGTAGTGATGCCGTACCCACTATATTTCCAGAACAATCAATATCAAAGGTACATAATTATAGTGATCATACGTTTATTTTACATGGAATTCAATTAATATTTAAATGTATAAGTATGTATGTACATTTTGTTTTGTAAGCTATGTTATTATTTATTAGGTTTAAGGTTGTAGAATGATTCAATTATATCAATATCTTAAGTTTTAACTTCAATTTAACAAAATAGTTATAAGGCTGCAGACACACTGAACGTATCTGGCGCAGCTCATGATTCGTCGCATAACGCGTATACATATAAATTCTTTCACGCGTTGTACGTTGTTGTACGCGTTGTGTGTTGTTGTAGAACGAGTAAAGTTTCGAGCGATGTAAAGTTAACCAGGTTCGGCGTATTTTCAGCGGCTACAGCCACACAATACGCGTGCGTCGCGTATCTTGCGCCGCGTACTGCGCAAGATACGCTGAGTATGTTTTGGCCCTAAGATTTCTAAGTTGGTAGAATGATTTGTATAATTTAGTTAATTAATCAGTTAGGATCAGCTAGTTATTGGAGGCCAAAATCAAAAATCAAATAGTTTTTTAAAAACAGTGTAAAAGCCGTAAATTGTAAATACGTAATAAAAGTTTTGAAATTATTTCTAACAAAACAAAGGTATAAGACTACAATATTAATGTTATTAAGTACCAACATTAACAAAATCATGGATTTTTGTTTTGTATTGTTTTGTAAATGGTGATCTTTAGATTTTGCGTGATGAATTTACAAACAGGAGACAGACGTACTTATTGATGATGACAGATGAAAGCGGTGGTCTATGGTGCCATATCTTTTTCCCAACCCGACCTGCTTCGGTGGTTGAAATTCATCGAATCTTTGCGCGAAACGATTTATAACAATTCTCGAAAACAACTTTTAGACATGGCTCAGAAGCGAAATTTATAATTCTTCAATAAAGTCTTCGCTCTTCTTGAAGAAGAGAACGACGACGCTTCTGCCCCATGCTTTAGCTCTCCCAGTAAAAAGGGCATAGTTAAACTCGCGCGCGTTTGTGTGACGCGTTCTTTTAACCTAATCTAACCGATTCGGTCGGGGTGCCTTACATAAGTAATCTACGACCAGGTCGAAACTACCGCTCGCCAGCCACCGCCGACAGCCGAGTCGTCATAATTCTAACTTTACCTAACCGATCTGTCGGAGTAGGTTGCAGTCCGTTAAAATGAGGATAAATTAGTTTAGTTAGCATCCCCCGCCGAGTGATTGGATACGCGTAGGCGCGTGTCTTAAAGCGTTCTTGCGTTCGAACATTACACGGCAAACCATTACTTAAAAAATTCGAATACCTTAGCTCTTACTATTAGAACAGTAAAATGAGGCGAATACTCGAATATTTGAATTGCATGGACAACCACTACATAATGATAGGGTTATTCAAGTATTTGACCACTGTGACTACAATATTATTCCTTGAATTTGACGTTCAATTCTGCCTTTCCCAACTATGTTGGGAGCAGATTTAGCGGCTAACGCTAAGCGTATTTTGCGTCGCGTATCTCGCGCAGTACATGGCGCAAGATACGCTAAGTGTGTTTTGGCCCTTACATGCTCTCCTAGGCACGGGTTCCTTGAAGTTGAAGATTTTTCATTGTAATCTAATTTTTATATTTTAAAATGTTTCTTATTATTTTGGAATAAACGTGTTTGATCAAATGCTATCTGTTTTAATTTGTACTCACCTTTGTTATACCCCAGTCCTCTAAATATAGAAGAGTGATTGAGTAAGTAGATACCTACCTATGCATATAGCAAATTCCAGTGGTATGTAACCCGCACATAAGCAACATCAAAATGTGAGCTTAAGTGTTACGTCACACGTCTTCTAAGCATAAGCACAACACTGCGGGGACACAGGCCTCCTCTCTAGAAAGAGGGGATTGGGCTGTAATACACTGCGCAGCCCCAATGTGGATTGATGGATGACACATGTATTCGATTTTTTGGATCTTGGACATGCCGTTTTCCTTTACAGTTTTAAGAGCAGTGACAAAACAAATTACACAGTGCGTGCCTGCCTGGGTTCGAACCCGCGACCTACAACTCGGTAAATTCAAATTCAACGTTTTTTTTTCTTCTAATAAGCAGAGTACATGCATTTAGGAAATGTCTCGACAATTTAGTTGCACGGTTCCAAAAAGTAAGTCCTATGGAGATGAGCCGACAAGAAACTCCATGGTAACCGTGGCGCTGGCGCCGTTACTTCTGGACCACCACTGCTCCAGTCTGCTAAGCGTTAAAACGATAGTCAACTACGATACGCCGTTGGTCAATTATCATCATTCACGTCGTGTGCATTCTTAGTTCTATTGTAAACTGTATTTAGTTGGAGTGGTTCTTTGGTTCAATTAATTACGTATTTTATGAAAGGATTTTTTACATTTTGAAAGGCGTTTTTGAATAGTCACGTCGCTGCAAAAACGTTTCAAATTCGAAAGTCATTAATTATTCAATTTTAAGGAAATAAATATTTAATGTATCGATACCGTCCCTAGATTATTCTGCCTCATCTCTAATCATATATATAAAAATGCATTCAGGATCTTCAACTCATATAAGCTTCATTTCGTTTGACGTGTACACTCATGACAGCAAGTTCGTCTCTTTTTCCCTCGGATCAATTCTCATTAGAGTGAAGAGATGAACTAGAGCAAATTTTTCATTTTAAAAATGTTCCATCTAGTTACATACTTGATCTTAGGGACGAGCTACGTCCACCGTTACCTCGATGCCGTAAATTTCAATAGCCAATATACTACATGGTTTAACACAAAGGAATTTTAGGATTCACTAAATAAGATTAGAAATGTCATTTGACACTTCGTAGTAAAAACTTTTCGAGAATGGCGAAAATTGGTCTGTAATTACAAAGAGATTTACACTGGAAATAAGCTGTTATAGCTGTTATTAATTTATTATACATAGTTTAAATGTATTTTGGACAATCGTACTGACGATAACGGAGAACCATGACATAAATAATACGTTAATTTTGATAGTCGTCTCTTTTGCTATTTGAAACGCTGCGTTGTGCAAAAATTTTTTTTTTGTTTTAATCAACAGTAAAGCCTTGGCTTATTTGTCAGTATTCTTAGACAAGCTAGTAAGATATTCATAAACTAAGATTCTTCAATCTTATTAGTTTACGAATATCAAACTAGTTTTAAGCAATATTCACATTAACATCAGTTGAATACTAAAGACGGAAAACAAGTTCCATAATTAAATCAAACGAAGCTAAATTAGTTAATTACAGTTCCCTTTATAGAACTGCAATGTAGCGCGGCGACGAAATTAAAGACGCCTTGCTACGATTTGTATGAAATTAACGTGTTCAAACTGTTGATTTTGAACATAATTTGCATGAAAATATGCCCAAGCTGAGACGTGACGAAATTATAAAACAAATTAAGTGACTGGTCCTCACCGGGCACACATTTGTCGCGGCACACCGTATCGCAACAGTAAACGTACCCGGGCAAATATATCGTTTACAAACTTAAACGACAAATGTGTCCGGGCACGTGTCGCGCGTCATGTATCGTAACTTGTGACTGAGTAAAAAGTTGCAGTACATGTATCGTGTTATGTGCCCTGATAATAGTTGCGGTAGGTATGGTCGCGGACTCGAAATGTTTATCAGATTTCAAATTCGATTCCTTATCACACTGTGCGCAATAAGGTTTAAGATGTCTTAACTTATGTCATATCGACCTTATGAAAAAGTAATGTGCAAGCAATTATAGACCTTAGGGTGGTAAACATTTCAAGTCCCCGATTGTACATGTACGACTTGTGCCCTGTGTGGGCAAGGTATAAGCACGCATTCAATTTGGGCAAACGCGCTACAGCAACAATATAGAAATAATATCAAAATAATATTTTGATGCGTCATCGTGTAGCGTGGGTGTCGTAGTAGAGGGATTACGTACAGATGGCCTATCTACTAATAATAAAACAATTAATTGCGGTCACCAATCCGTCTAACAAACGTGGTGATTATGACAATTTCCCCTTTGACCGTTTATAGTAGCGGTCATTACAAGGATTCTGTAGGCTAATTCAAGTAATTTGGCGCCGACCAAGTTGCAGTGACGCTGCAGTTAAGTTCATGCGAGCATATCTAACAGTGATCGCCGATTAACAGAATACGAAAAGCGTTGTTTTGATCCAAACTTAACTGCAACTGAACCTCCTTAGTTAGGTGAATTAGCCTACAGTACTGGATGTTGTTGCCGACAAACTTCTCTGCAGTTTGGCAGATGTAATATTAAGAAAACACCGTAATTACCTATATAAATAAAACAAAATAAAAAAATGTTATTGTGGGGCTAATGATGATCGTGCAGCTGCCACTACATAGTCGCGTGCAATAGAACACTCTTAACTGTTATTCAATTGTTACAGTTTGTGCAAAGTTACTCCAAATATAATAATTACTTGATAAGGAACTGGCAACTACAGCGTTACGGCATTCAGTTTTCCTAACCTATAAAATAGAACCTTTATAAATCATTTCTTACATAACAGTAGTTACACGGAAACTAGAAGCCATTTGAAACGTGTAAGTGAAAATTAATCGATGCAGACAGAATCGCGGCCGAATAATATAATCAAAACGCAATTTCTTTAACAAACTAACTTGAACTAGCGAGTTGATTGGGCAAAGTTTTGAGATGTCTCGATAAGTTAGACATCAATGAAGGAGAAGTTTCTCTAGTCACGATTATGCCTTTTAGGTGTTTTTGCTGGTACTAATTTAGGGTAATAGTCGGTAGTTAACTGTAGCAACGTATGAAAGGGGTCCTGGCGCGTGATCTAATAGCACCGATGTTAGGGCTACGGTCACACTTCACTTAATAGAATTCTAATTAAATGTGGTATTTGCATGCCGAATTTAGTTGGCGGAATATGAAGAACTATTGTGTATGTGTTATAAAATCTGTAAAATACCATATTTCAGGCAAATAAATGAATCTATCTATTTAAATTACCTACAAGTTCAGAAGCAGGGGCTCATGGCTAATTATCAACCGCGCGGATCATATGATTTGCAAGGTTAAGCTGCGCTTGCCGCGGTCAAACCGTGGACGGGTGACCGTTCGTTACACATCGAGACTCCTCAGTGCGCCAGAGAGCACATTAAACCTCCGGTCCTGAGTGTCATACGGATATCTATGACTTCGTTACGGCTAGTCAGAAGCCCGAAAGTCTGACAACTGGTCCTTAGGATATTGCCCAGTAACTGGGTTGCGGAGATCTGACAACAGTTGCACGGTGTAAAATACAAATATTCAGCCGCATCTGGCGGTGCGAGCACGGATCTTGTATCGAGTCGATTCGAGAAATTTATCTATTCTAAACGTCAAATTTGACATAAAATTTATCTATAGCTTATGTCAAATTTGACGTTTAGAATAGATACATTTCTCGAATCGACTCGATAAAAGATCCGTACTCGCACGGCTGGTAAGACTGGAAGCTGACCCCAACACAGTTGGGGAAAGGCAAGGCAGAACGAACAAGTCCAGAAGCATTGCGTTGTTTGCTATACTGTTCCCGCAAATTGTTTGTTTTATTGGTATCAAAACGTTTGGCAACCGGATTGGTGCTCGTACGCACCTAGGTTGACAACCCCTGTGTCTACAATGCACAATTACATGGTGCATGAAACGGGGTGGATGAAAAGAGCTTCCACGACTGACGATACTTAAGTAGGTACGTCCGGCGAACCCTGGGCAGTCAACCCCGCTACCAACCTTACTGACTGGCTAATCTTTTCACCACACCATAAGTTATTTTCGTATAGCTCGTGCTGACACGAGAGAAGAATACATTACGCTTTCAATAATGCTATCTATCAGTATTTCATTAAGAGTTACATGATGCAAAAGTGGTAGAAAAAAGCGATACGTTCTAAGAAAATCCGAAGTTAGTTACGGTCTTACGCGGACCATTTTGTTGTTCCTATTACAAGGTTATATTTGTCATAGTGTGGCTTTGCCCTTAGTCCCAACCCTTATATTGGCCCCGAGCTAACCAAATTATCGTGCATTTATTAACTTTCAGGGTTATTAACATCCCGTTCTGTACAAACCAAATAGACAAGATTAAGTTACGTAACGTGTTTTGCAAATTCAACTACGTACAATATGTTTGATTAAATTAATTAAATCAATTTATTATTATTAACTACTAGCTATGCCCGTTGCTCCGCCCGTCTTAAAGGTTTAGAAATTAATAAAGAATAATATTCGGAAATGTAATTAAAAACGTAATCTATTAATTAAAAATTATATTGGCTGCAATAGCCACTTGGACGATAAAAATTGAGTCTTGACTTTGATTTATGTTGACTTTTGAAAACTTTGTGATTCGTAACGTTTCCTCGACGGATTAGTACAATTAGTCACGCGGTCTACTTGAAATTGCAGGCAGATGAATAACCCTTCTTCGATACGATATCATTTGAAGATTTTTATAAACCAAAGGCCAGAATCCTCATTAAAACGACAAAGCTTATTTTACGCATTACGACACCTGCCATTGTTTATCTATGTCGTGGCCATATCGTAGAATTGATCACTTCATGATGTGGCCGGCCATTTCATGAAATGGTCGTATTTCATGAAATGGCCAACTAAAATTGGCCATATCGTTGAAACGTCAACGTTTAATGATATGGCCATCCACGTTTGGCCATATCATTAATGTAGGGTTTCCATGATATCAAAGGTATAATAAAAAAATCCAAATAAAGGAAGCACGTACCATGCAAGCAAAGGAGTAGACTACGGAATTTCGACCCACAAAATATCGATGCACGTTACCGCGAAAGTTTAATAGCTTGATTCACCAACAATTAAGGGGATCTGGCGCTCGGCGGCCGCTGCCGCGGCACGCTCGCTTCGCTCGCTCGCCTTCGCGCGTTATTGGTCACTGTTCTAACCTAACCTAACCCAAATGATTCAATATACTAAATAGCAAATGTTTGCAGTAACGTGCATCGATATTTTGTGCTGTAGTTTGACAGGTTAACCAGATAAATAATCGAACAAATAAAATTCTATGAAAAGTTCACCCGCAGTTACCATGAAGTCATATTTTGAAATCCAATAATAGTCCATTAATTTTCGTTGCGTGGTCACCTTACTTTACTTATTATTATTAGCTTTTTTGTCAGAATAATTGTGCGCCGCCATGATGCATCACAAAAACAAAACGATATCAGCGCCTCTAACGGTGAATAATGTAACTATTTTACGATATGATCACTAATGTTTGACCATATCATGAAGTGGCCGTGCGTTTAGCTGATCATATCGTTAAACGCTGATTATTCATTGATCTGGTCAGGCCATATCATGAAATGGCCAACGGGTATTGGCCATTTCATGAAATGCAACCATTTCATGAAATGGCTGGCCACATCATGAAGTGATCAATTCTATGATCTGGCCACGACATCTATATTGTGTCTATAATTACAGTACTTGAGTAATTAATAGATTTCTTAATAAAAACGTTTCTTCACTCAAAGATTTCGTCTGAATCTAGGGTTCGTTTACATACATAAATTGCACTTTGCAAACATCTAGAACCGAAATAACCATACAAATATAAATATTCCGCGAAGGAATCTAATCCGTGGCCTGTAGCTTAGAAACTAGGTTGGCCGAATACCAATGGTCTTAAAAAAATACTCATAAATCAGCATGGAACATTGGGGTGCATGAAAAGAGCCTCCACGAGTGACGATACTTAAGTACGTCCGGCGCACCCTGGACAGTCAGCCCCGCTACCAACCTTGCTGACTGGCTAATCTTTTCATAACAGCATGAGCTATTTTCGTATAGCTCGTGCTGACACGAGAGAAGAAGAAGCATGGAACATAAATTATTATATAAAGTTATATTTTTAATTAGACGAAGTAAAGTGACAGGTCAATGTCAAAGAACAATGCACTACTGTCAAAAAACAATGGTAGGATAGCGTAGGACCTGTCACTTCATCTGATTAAAATACAACTTTATGTTTCGTGTGCGGTAACTAGAAATCTTCATTACAAGAACTTTAAAGTTCCTCAAAGACCTAGTAAATCTCGAAGTTCAGATTTTCATACCCGGAACTCACAACGTTGCAACCAGACTCAACTTTAAGTAAGTCGCTACGCAATTAGTGCCATCAAGTAGTTAGTGTTGGAGAAAACTAGTTTGAAGCTGTTAATAAATACCACAAACTTTACAAACTCATGATCATTTACTAACACTCGGTTCTTGTATCTAAAAACGAATCGTTTTGTTTACCAATCGTATTATTTGGTACCGAATGTCATAGGTTTGGTATTGTTATCGGTAACGGGTAGCACTGGGCAATGTTGACAAAGGAAGGTAGTCGTCGATGTGGATCAACGCACCCGATGTTATAAAGGCGGTGGTCATTCGACGAAGCGATTGGCTGGAGACCCTTCAGGTCTCGCCAATAACTGCCCGGTTACGCAGAAACCGTCCCCTAGGACGACCTACTGCAGTCCAATAGAAAAAAAAAAAAAAAAACGACGAAGCGAGAGCATTAGGTGCTGAACAGCTGAAGAAGTCTGACCTTTTATATCTGACTAGCTTGTCCTTATTTTATGATCTTGTAATAATTGTGTAAAGTATTATATTGTGATCTAGTTCATGTTACTAACACTAACCCAAATACAAGTATTCTTAGTGGTGGAGAGTCTATGTTGGTTTTATTTACTGTGTTTACCTTGCTCGCAATCCTGACATACTGATATTAGCTATAACTGTAATGATAGAAACACCTCTGAACGATTATGTTGTTGTGTCTTTTACAGTATGGAAATACAGTGAAACCTGGATAACTGGGATCTCAAGGGACAGATTTTTTATCACTTGTAGAGGCTTTTCATTAACCCAGTTTCCCAAATAGGCAGGTTAACATGACAGTTGTCTTATTTATAGAGGGTCCCACTATGAGAGGTCAAAATGTACCATTTATCATATAAAGAAGTTTATGTTTATAAAAGAAATGCATATTTTATGTTGCACAATTTTTTTTTTTATAGCTCTTTGCCCCACCCTAAGATTTCTCGTGAATCGTGGGTGCGTTTACAGACACAAATCTCACAAACAAACGCCCAGACCCGAAACAACCATCTGTAGGCCATACAATTTTTTGTTCCGTGTGGGAATCGAACCCGTAGCGCAGAAGCCAATCGCTTAGCCACTGCACCAAACGTGTCGTCAAATTGAATGGAAATGGAAGAAATTAGACTGTTTGTAAACGAGCGTGTTATAACTTATCTAAACCTGATAAAATGTCTCTGTTATACGGGTTATTGAACTACGAAGCCCCAATTATAGAGGGTAAACATCGAAAAAATCTGTGAAATCTAATCTCAGTTAAAAAGGTTTGAAAATTCCCAGTAACAGAGGTATTTCAATGCAAAATTGTCGAGACCTCATTGTAATTATCAATAGCAGAGGTTTCTCACATATCCAGGGCCCACTTAACCAGGTTTCACTGTATTCATAAAACGTAAGTCAATTTTATTTCAAAATTCTACAAACATATGAGAGTACTTACTACGCTACAGACTATGCTCCATTATGAATAACTAGCTTTTGCCCGCGACTTCGTCCGTGTGTATGTCGGTTTTCGTGTATGCAGACGAAGTCGCAGATTAAAAAGTAGCCTTTGTCCTTCTCCAGGGATCGAGCTATCTTCATACCAAATTTCATCAAAATCGGTGCAGCTGTTTCGTCGTGAAAACGTAACAGACAGACAGAGTTACTTTCGCATTTATGATCTTGTTTGCGACAAGAACGTATATAGTCCAAAAACCAGATTTTTCTGAAGAAGCCTTTGAAACTTTTGAATAAAGGCGTTTTTTGAATAATTCGGTTTTCGGAATTAACACGTTCTTGTCGCAAACAAGCTATTAGTATGGACATTTTTCTTACTTTTAGCACTTCTAAACGAAAGGTCCGATTCGAATAATTTAAAGAACATTTTACATGTACATAATCAACCTTAATTATGAAGCTATTTACTTCGATAAGGATTAATATCATGATAGGAATGCCTTCATCTTTCGATTCTACCCGTGTTTTGATCGACTAAGAACAAAAAACGATTGATGTGACTAAACTAGGGATAATAGTTAGACATAAACCCTCACAGACTTTTTTGTGGATACCTAATGAAGAGTGCTATATGGAGTACATTATTTTTATGTATCATCAGTAGTTTTCGCAGCGCACGCTAAACAATAACTTTTATAAGCAAACTTTTGATACCTTAGGTTTCATTATTGTAACTTTCTTGCGGATCTCTAATTTTTTGATAATAAAATATAGCCTCATGTGATAATAATGATAATAAAATATAGCCCAATATGTATTCAGGGATAACGTAGCTTCCTATTGGTGAAAGAATTTTTGAAATCGGATGAGGAGCTTCGGAGATTGTCTCCTACATACAAACAAAAAAACAAATTTTACCTCTTTATAATATTAGTATAGATAATAAAAAACTAATAAGTTGAGCTAACGGTCAGTAAAATATAGAAACCCAGTATTATAAATGTGTAGGTTTGACACATAGTATTGAGAAATAAATGACAAAGGCAGGTTGTAATAAAAAAAAATTGAGTGAGAGGGGGTGTATTGTGATATACAGAACATGGCATCGCCTCTGAAAGGTTATCCGTTCTCAGAAAAAATAGATACGAGTATGAAAAAGTAATCTTTTATACATCATAATGTTTTACCCCTTCCCGATTATGTGTTGAACTATATTCCTAAATTTACGATAGATATCCTAAATTAAAGGTAAGTTCATGAGTATAAAAATATCATTTCCTTATTTATGGAAGGTGAAAGTGCGATTTTCTAGATTGAGTTTTATACAGCAGACAAGTAACTGCCGTATTGTATTTGAAAGTTTCTTACCCACATTTCTTGTCATATTTAAGTTGAAATTAGACCCTTTCCAAAAATTTCAAAAATGTACTACGTACACAGTACACAGGTACACACGGCTACATCTCAAGGCATCAAGCTATTCATTTCCAGTATAAGCTGACCTCTCATTGTACCAAAAGCCGATCAAATGCGAGATCAGCTCATACTGGAATTGTAGTTTGATGTGTCGCCATGCGTACAACGAAATCACATGTAGCTGATTCGACTTTTAAATTACCGTCCAACGTTGTAGTAGACGTTAAAAATCTAATATATACTGAACATGGGTTTCTACCTCCCATAGAGCGTTACAATAAATAAAAATAAATAAAATAAAATAAAATCTTTTTATTTCAGACACTTTTGGCCCATAACATAAGTAGAACGACTAATACTACGTCTACGACTAATAATATAAACAACAAATTTAATTTAAGTATTTGCCGCCCTCTGGGACCCCGGGCACTCGCACTTGTGCTTGAACCCAGTGCCCCAGAAGGGGGCTGTCCAGCTTGTGGCTGAGCACGCTCAGGATGGTGTTGGTGCTCCCACGCGTTCGGAACATCAGCGAAGCGATACGGCGCCGCAGCACAGTGTGAAAGCCGTCTGTGTGCGCGTGCGCAAACATCGCAGACGCACTACAGTAGCGTGGGAGCCCCACCAGCACCCTGAACGCGTTATTATATTGTATTCGGAGAGCGTTGATGGCCCGCTGCGTGTAATTGACCCACAGATTGCAGGTGTAGAGAGTTTGGCAGAATGCTTTAAACAGAGTGATCTTTACCTCTAAACTACACCTCGCAAATCTGCGTGCCAACATGTTGCAGCGGACCGCCATCGCTCTCCTCTCCCTTTCTATGTCCCCATCGTCTTTCAAATCCTCGGTGACCATATGGCCGAGGTATTTAAACTCTCTCACTCTTCGAAGAGCGACAGCGTTAAGCAGCACAGGTGCCACATCCCCCAGTTTACGACCCCTGGCTTGAAATATCAAGAGCTCGCTTTTCTTTACATTGTACAGGAGACCGTGTACCCTCGCATACTCCTCACACACGCCTATCAGCTTTCTGAGCGCAGCTATTGATGGGCTGAGCAACACCATATCATCTGCATAACTGTACTGTACAATGTACGATCTTGGGGCGGTATTACCATAATCAATCCCTTCGTTTGACATGGATTATGAGATCGCGTGCATGCAGCGGGAAGTACACAAGTACTGTTTTCTTTTTGTATAATAACTTTCGTAAGACACATTCATATTTATGATTAGTTACGGTTTACTCACGTGCATTTTTGGGGATTGCCCGACTAGTTTCATGAGCTACGCAGAGTTCGACTCGCGACAGGCGCGGATCCAGCCCTCAAAAAAGTAAAAAAAGTAAAAATTTCACTAAACTTTATCTGGTAATATAATATATCATAATTATATTCCTAGTAAGATAGTAATGAATCGCTTTCGTATAACTATGTTACGGTATATAATTATATCCCTAGGGATATAACTATATTACGGCTATATCTATCATACTGCGACATATAGATAGATAGAAGATAGATAGATACAATGAAGAATTTCTTATAAAGCGACAAGGTAGACGTGCCAGTCGCCCGATACCAATTACCCCGGCTTATGAAGTCGCGTCATACGATCGCATCGCGATTGATTAGGTGAAGCGATACTTGGCGATGCACCGCTGCCAAGGCAACGTGAGCCGTGGGAGGTGCGCACACCAATATCGGTAACGAGAGGATACTTTTTTACATGTGCTTAGAAAATAAATATTTGCCATGATATATACAGGGTGTTAACGAATTCGTGTAATTCCTTAAAACCACATAATCTACTACTGGTATAGAATGGCCCCGCACGGGATTTAGATTGATTAAAAATAAAAAAAAAACATGCGTTAGCGGCAATTGGTCATATCTAAACCACAAAATAAAAATCAGTAAAAAAAAAGAAAATATTTTTTTTGCATAAAATATTTTTTATTTGAGTGAACATTTCGGTGCCACGCATAAATTAATGAAAGCACGGCGACACGGCTGGCGGGTACGACTAACGCGATATCGCTCTTTGCAGTTAGATAACTCGAGGCTCTAAAATGACTCAGAAATAGAAAATCAAGTTTTTTTTTATTTTATTTTTTCAGTTCTATTTCAGAAATACCTATTTAGGGTTGATCTATGTCACCAGTAGATCACGCGGTTTGAAGGAATTACACGAATTCGTTAACACCCTGTATGGTATAGACATTGTAATCGTTAGCACAACTTCAGCAATTTAAGAAATCACACACAAATCAGCATTCTAATTGCGCAACACACTCGTCATCGCTATGACTTTGATTTTGACAATACAACAATATTCATTGCGTGGTACATAGTTGTTGAGAAGTTGGATTGTTAATAAGTGATGTATTAACAGTAACACTACTAGTGTTACTGTTAATACATAGGAAATGACTAGGATGTATACAGGTTGTAAACGAATGATAATGCAAAAAATATAACAATTTTTAATTTTCTGAGTCATTTTAGCACCCCGAGTTAACTTACTGCGCGGAGCGATATCGCGCTAGTCGTGCCCACGAGCTGTGTCACCGTGCTTTCATTCAATTATGCGTGGCATCGAAATGTTATATTACAAAATAAGAATTCTTTGCAAAAAAATTACCTTAATTTTTTATTGAAACCTTATTAGGTCGATTAGATACGATCACTTATGCCAACCGCAAGAAAAAAAAGTTTTTTTTATCTTTAGATTAGATTAAATACAAGTAGTAAATCATGTGGTTTTAAGGAATTACACGAATTCGTTTACATCTTGTATAAATTGCCACGGAAATTTTGGATTTGTCATAATCAAAGCCATTACGATAACGAGTGTGTTGCGCAATTAGAATGCAGGTTTTCATATTGACACAAATTTTTATCTGCAAAACGGACAGTATCAATTATATATCAGTAGTAATTCAGATAAACTTGCACTCGTGACCGCTACGGCATGCGGGCACCGCAACAAGTGCCCTCACTCTTGTACATGCAATCCGCAAGGGATTCGACGATGCTGAACTTTTATAAACACAGTATTCCTCCTAATTGTTACGCAATGGAGATCTTTTAGAGAAATATTTTATGAAAAATTAAAAGTTCAAGATTTATATTGATCACGAAATCAGTTTGAAATAAATGTAAACTACATTATTAAGTATTTTTATCTAAAACTGTTATAAATAGAAAAATTAAGGTATTAAGGAATTAAGGTAGCACAGAACGAGATAAATCCTTACCGGACCCATTAGTAGGAAGCTTCCGACTAATTATAGGAACCTAGTAACTTATTTAATTAAAATGTTTTTGTTTATATATTCATTTTACTTACTATAGTTCGTTTCAAAATCCCTGAGACAAAATTGACAGGTGCAAATGTGAAACTTGTAAATTTTAGAAACATTTTTTTCAAATTTGACGTTTCGCGCATGTCAATTCAGTCTCAGGGATTTTGAAACGAACTTTACATGGTGACTAGATTCCGTCGCGTTGTGATTCAGTAACAATAAAATATGACACAAAAATGCTTTAGATCCATGTATGAAAATAATACTTTATTCATCATTTTCTTCGAAGAGCCTATCTCACTTTTGTATAACGGCAAGATTTATAGACAGACCTTGCACTATTTCTCTCGTAAAAATGTTCAATATTTCTTGAGAATGCCTTGAAGAAAAGGACATATCTAACGAGAATACTGATAAATATTTGAGTTTGATGTTCTTGAATCATGGTCACCGTACTACAGGATTAATCGTTAACTTACGTAAAGGAGAACTCTTGCCTCCTTCCTAGTAAGCGAAAGCAATATAAATATACGATTAGATTTAAAAAAATATTTCTATTTATCTCTTTATTGCTCAAATCTTTGATCTAAATCGGTACTTCTGAGTTTTGAACAAATTTTGTTGTGTTTCAGCGCTTTCTGATATGTCGCCGCGGTATAGTTTTGCTCAGTAAAGATTCGGTACCGAAAAATTACGACACCAGCGAGTGATCAATCTTTTTGTTAATATTTAATTTTGATATTACATATTTAATTTCCAAAAAATAAGTATATGGTCAACTGTATTAATTACTATTTTATTAGGTCAGCAAGGTTGGTAGCGGGGCTGACAGCCCAGGGTGCGCTGGACGTACTTAAGTATCGTCACTCGTGGAGACTCTAGATTAGACTTGAATATTTAGTTATAACATTTCTCAAATGTGACGAAAACTTAGCATTGATAAGTCGATAAAATTAAGGTTTTAATAGATTGATAAACATAATACACCACAGACTACCAAATAGTTACTAAGTATATAACTATACTAAAGCCAATATGGAAAGAGAATTAAACGTTATTACTAATTACACAATTATCAACTTTGACAACATGTGTTTAAGTTCATTTTAGAATGACAAAAATTACCGAAAAGGGCTTAAAAGTAATTTGAATGTGATGGAAACCGAACTATTAGTCATTGAATTAAGGTTCATAATCCCAAAACACGTTAATTATCACTTTAAAGTGGCTGATGTATACGCAAGTTATAATATACTTATTAAAAAGTAAATTAATTCATTAAAAAAATTAGGTTATATTGTATTTGTACGCTGCAAACTACCCTTTATATTTTTCTTAACAATTCGTTCCATCCAATGGTTGTCTGGAAGAAATTGCTTTAAGCGAGAAGACCGCCATTTGTACTGTTCTTAACTTAGAGCATATACCTAATGCTCTAAGGTTCTTAATTATGTGTACTCCTTCGTGTACAATAAATTATAACTACCTATCTATCTACGCAAAGTAAGACAGCACATACGCAAGTATTTGATAAACACATTAACAACACCAATTAACAGTTTAAGTACTATCTAAATCGTTTTTGGACACCTCGGGGAATTCAATTGCCAAAACTTATATTGGTCAGATTGGTTAAATTTACTTTACAGTACATAGTCAAATATTGACCTTCATTTCTTGATTGCCTTCGCATCCCTAGCCGGCCGGTCCTTGACTATTTAAACCTACCCGTTTATGTAATTATAATTATCTTTATGACTCCCTTACGTGCGATTCGAATAGGCAAAACATTTAGCGAGATCCAGTTGTTTTGGGCTGTGAAAACGATTGGGATAAACAGCTAATTGGGTGTTATTTAAATACGTAATGAAGGTTGCCTGCTTGGCTTTGAAGTAAATTTTCAGTTAGCTTTTTAGTTTTGTTAGTTGCGTAGCCCTTTACATCTGGAATAAAAAGAGTGTGCTTCACTTTTAAAAAATCTGGCGTCAAACCATTTACCTTTTGCGAACGCAACCGGCATCGATCGATCGTGAGGATGTCTCGCCATCCTCACGATCGTTCCATGCATATAGTTAAAATATGTAGGTGGTGTATATATTTTAACTATATGTGTGGTCCAAAACGTTCTTAGCAAGTTTATCGTTCATAAATTCTTGTAGAATTTCGGTCAGAAAATGAATAAAAGGTAAAGATATTAAATTGTAAGCCCGAGTAAAGAAACGATTTTACCTTAAGTAACAATAATGACATTCTTAATTACGTCACGAAACACTATTAAGTCTACGACAAACGACAATTACGTTCCAAATAAAAATCGTTCTAGATAATTTCATACCCGAAACTTAATATCTAAAATCTTTTATCATTAATGAAATGATGATGTATTTTTCAAAATAGTTTCACTGTAGATAAAACTGTAAATTATGCAGCGCTGAAAACTATTAGCTTGCAATGGCGGCTTAGCATCCGGCACAGACGGGCGCGCGGAAACTGCTTCGTATGAAAAAGGAAACAATAATATTTTCTACAACAAATGTACAGATTAAAATAAAAAACGTTTCGTTATACGAAGTACAGATTAAAATTGACAATTAACTAGGTATTTACTCTTGCAAAGGATTTTTCAACAAGGCTTTGATTTTATCAGCGTTAAGACTATTAGATTAATTTCAAATTTTGAGCATTATAATAAAAATAAATACGGCCAAACGTAAAGCCTATAATTTTTTTTTAAATAAGTTGTTATTTATATGACCCCGGCTTTTTATTTTTATTGGTCGTTAACGCCATCAATAAAGCTGCATGGTAGACGCAGTTGAGATATGGTCTGCTCTGCTTATATCCCGATAATACACCCTTAAAAGCTAATAATCAGCCTGCTGGCTATTTGAAGAGAGTAGCAAATTATGTCACCATAAGTGGTTGAACAGGACATCCTAGTTTTATGACGGCACTGCGTAAAAAATACAGTTCTCCGAACTGTATAATTTGGTATTTGTAGCGTCTTAAAATATAAATATTATAAATATGAAATTATTTTTAGAATTTGAATGTTACAGGTAGTTTCTTCTCGTCTTTTACGGAAATCATGATTCCTTTTGCTACACGTGAAAAATGAGAAACGCGTGAATTTCTGTTTACTACGCTTTGCTTCATTAAAATATTAAATTTAAATGTATTGAAAAAAAACTTAAATAACGTAATAAGTTGGCCAATAATACATAAATGGAAAAAACCAATGGTATCCCGCAGAAAAGTTACGGAGCCATGTGAGAATCGTTTTTACAAGTCGTAAATAGTAAGTGGATTGTAATGGACTCAATCAGAGCCCCGTGAAGGCGGGAAAAAAGATCAGTTTCCTACAACACCTATACATATTTATGTGATACTGGGAAGCCACAAAGAAAGCTCTTTCAATTTGTATGAAGATAACATGATTGTTTTCTTAATCTGGTTATGTTACGTCACATCACTCACATCCCAGACAAAAACGCCGAGACATCAATTTTACTGTACTAGATTGAACTATTTTGAAGAATGAATTTAAAATAGTTGGTGTTTTGTCCGTGTGGTTCCGGCAAAGAATAGAATTTTATTTTTCCCAGTGCAGTGGTGTCGGAAAGCAAATGTAATTAAAAGTGTGTTCCCGGATAATGTGCAGAAAATAAAATGGGTGAAACTAGATCACCATTTAACGACAAAAAAATTGAAAAAATAAAAATATATGTAATATAATATAATCAAAATAATACTAAAAATCACACAAGAATTTTAAAATATCTTCAAAGAAACGCGTTTGCTTTTTATTTGCTATGCAACATTAATTTTTAGCCATCATTATTACAACGAAATACACACAATGAATAAAAAGTTATTATTTGTTATAGTAAAAAGCTAAAATATTTTTTTTTACTACATATTTTTTCTTATTTAAGCCATTTTCTTTTGTATCCAGGGACACACTGTATATTATGTTAAGAATTGTGACGGTCTACGGTGTCTTTATTTAGCAATAAAAGTATACAGACCATATGATGACGATTAATCTCGTTAAGTATTTTAGGTGTATAAGATTTTATATTTAATTTCAACATTATGAAAGAAACGAAATAGAAATTCAACAAAAATTACATAAAAAAGATTGCATACGATTATGAAAACCGACTTAAAAAAAAACTAAAAGGAGTAAAATAATCATACCATAATGTAAAATTAACAGTTTCAGAAGTCGGTGCAATTCTACACTGAAACAAATAGAAGCCAATGACTTATGAAACTTTTAGTTATTTTGAAGTCTGTTTTTACTTTTTTTTACTTTATATATAAATGCGTTTTAGGACCAATTTTTTCAATCATCAAATAACTTTTATCTGGGGAATAAGTTTGATAATTTGACAGTTTTTGTGTAGAAAATATGTCTAACCGTCATATTTATTCCTCAGGTAAGTTATCTGACTATTGAAAAATCGACCCTTAGTGCCATAAATTACACGTGCGTCATCTTTCCAACAGCTAGGTAGTTTTGTTTAAGAATAGGTAATCTTCTATATATATAAAAATGAATTGCTGTTCGTTAGTCTCGCTAAAACTCGAGAACGGCTGGACCGATTTAGCTAATTTTTAACCGACTTCAAAAAGGAGGAGGTTCTCAATTCGGTTGTATTTTTTTTTTTTTTTATTTTTTTTTTTTATGTTTGTTACCTCATATCTCCGTCATTTATGAACCGATTTGAAAAATTCTTTTTTTGTTCGAAAGGGTATACTTCCCGATTGGTCCCATATAAATTTTGTTATGATTAGACCATTAACTTCAGAGATATGGAACGGAACTCCTCATCGGATCAAAGCAAAATTCTCAAATTACTAATATTGCTTTGTTTATATTTGTTGTTGGGAACTGACTACTGGAAAAGAGGAGGGGGTGCGTGTCCCCCCCTCCCCCCCTTTGGAATGTTTTCATTATATCGTGTAAGGTATCATTTGAAAGGACTTTTTATGCCCGACTACGTCAAAGCCAAAAATAAGGGTTATGAAGGAGGGGGTTAAAATTATGACACTAAAAAACGTATTTAATAAAAAATAAACTTTAAAAAAAAGTAAAAACCGACTTCAAAGAAATACTAAAAGGAGTAAAATAATTACCATAATATAAAATTAACAGTTTCAGAAGTCGGTGGCTTCTATTTGCTTCAGTGTAGAGTTGCACCGACTTCTGAAACTGTTAATTTTGTATTATGGTAATTATTTTACTCCTTTTAGTATTTCTTTGAAGTCGGTTTTTACTTTTTTTAAAAGTTTATGGTTTTTAAATAAGTATTTGTGGAAGTCCAGGGAAGGTTTAAGTGGTGAGAAAATATGGAAAAGTTGCGAGAAAAATAGTAAAAACAACAATTTTATTTTTCCCATACAAACTGTTCCTAGCTGTCAAACATTTGATGTTCGTCCCGTCAGTACGGTAAACTCGGGTCCCCTCAAATTAAAGCACGTATTGATTATGGGTTTCGAATCGACAACTTATATCCACAATATTCGAATTATCGCGTATTTAGATTTTAAAAATGCAAATTAGTGTCACACTTATTTTCTCTAAGCTAAAGTCTGGTACAGCTAGTTATGTATAATTATCATGACGGCTTCCTACATACATCCTACATATTGTACAATCTTCTTTGTTCTTGGTTAATGTTTCTGTGATGACAGTTAAAACAGAGATTGAAAGTACTCATCAAAACTTTTGCGAAAGGGAACAACAAACCAAAACGTCATCTCTGTATACATTTTTTGTTTTTGTTGTTTTTTTCAAAAAGCGCTGAATCAATATCGATAAAATTATTTTATATAGGACCACCTAAGAATGTATGGTCATACTTTTTGCCAAACAAAAAAAGGATCATCAAAATCAATTCATAATTGGCGTATATAATAATCGTGTAACAAACATAAAGTCGAATTAAGAACCGGGGGAGGTTCTCAATTCGACTGTATGTTTTTGAAGTCGGTTAAAAAACATGTGTTACAACGCATATACGAGAACCATCTTGTGTAAGTGAATTAACAATAGAACTAACGTCTCACAAAACTACACGTGCCATGATTTAGGTAATCTAAAGTAACAATTTCAGAAATGGAACTAGCCTTGGCGCGAAATTACTTCCCAGTTTTCAGTTGATAATATACCGCGTGTTGGGAGCTTTTGTATGGACTGTTGCACTCCTATTTCCTCTTGTGAATTACTCTTACAAGCTTTATGAAATGGCCATATTCAACGCTAAGGCAGGATGATTAAACTTAAAATTAAAGTTTATGATATACACATAATCCTTCGACATTTTTGTCACACCCACGACATGTGCTTATATTTAAACACAAATTGCAAGTCACTTCGTAACATTTAAAAATGATTGATGTATTGTGAATTTGTGACGTAAGATTGAAAAACTTATAACATGATACTTATGTGGTTCCTTTTACCTTTACATGATTATTGTTTCAAGGGTTTTAGTTTGTGAGTCATTTAAGCTTCAAATTTTTCAATACAAGCTTTATAATAACTTTTTCTTTCAGTCATGACAATGTACAACAATTTGGTATTATTTTAAAGAACGTATAGAAAGAACAAGGTATGTGAATAAAAACGATGAAAAAATAGAGGAGATACACGCTTTCGAAATTTTTGGAGGGGCATTTTCTGCCCTTGTCATACGAAACGTATATTGTACAGAGTGGTGCCAAGTCACTATGAAGTTTTCAAGGTATGACGTCATTTTTAAGTAGTGTTGTCTCTGTCTCGTGAACAATTTCAAATTGTTTATAATATAAACTCACGCCTGTATTCCCCGAAGGGTTGGCAGAGGTGTATAGTACACCCACATTTCGCCGTTTATGTTTACGTCCCATGTAATAGGGGGCGAGCCTATTGCCATCGACCGGGCACAAATCCAGACTCCGGGCTGCTACTGAGAAATTCCACACGGAAAAACCCAGTGACACTTTGCCCGACCTGGGGATCGAACCCAGGACCTCACGCTCAGCAGTCGCGGTTGCGACCGCTAGACCAACAAGGCAGTCTATTGTTTATAACTTTGGCATTTCATTAAATATTTCATGGGTTTTTTCACTTTCGCTTAATATTTTTGTAATACTTTCGAGATTTGTACAAAAAAAAAATAGTCAAATACGCGATTACGTCAACATAATATTGGTTGTAGACCTTTTATTAAAATCCAGCTACTATTAACATGGATATAAAAACCTAGTCTCACAGAATGTTCGCAGTTCATTCAACTCTTTTACGTTTTTTCGTTGCCCGGATTCCTAGCGCGGCCGGGACCGCAAATGCAGCAAAATGCTCAAAGCATTGGGAATAAAGTTAAATAAACCAAAGGTTTTATCATTTTAAAGCTTCGTTGAAATAGTCTGTACAAATATTTTAAAATGGAACAATGTTGTAGTGTAGACAGTCCGTATCAAAACTGACGACCATTTTACAAAGTTCCATTTACAAAATTTTAAACGTGATTAATGAATGAGAACATGTCAGTTTATTTTTGTAATAAATACATACAAATAAAATGATCGCTATACCAACTAAGTTTATAGAATTACGATTAGCTTGTCACTTCTGTGTTAATTAAGTTTCGAAATTTTTAAATGTCAGCTTCGTCTTCTTAGTGTGAAACCCTCGAGAATATATTTGGTCATTGCACGGTTTCTGTGGACTTTCACGAGGTAGAAGTCGCGAGAAAATGTTAATCAATTATAAATATATTATACAGGCTGTAAGGGTAAACACCGTTATCCTTGAAACCAGTATTTTGGTTTCATTTATAGAACGTAAAATCAATGAAAAATAACAAACTTTTTTTTTTTATAAAATTTTCATTTTTCCTCAAAAGCATTTCACCCTATGCGCGGGGGCAACAAGCTACGGGAGGGGGCGCGGGGAACTCGCCGCGTGGCCCAACACACGGCCCCGCACAGTTTGCTACCCCAGTCAGTCAGCTGTCTCGTTAGTGAGTGTGTGTACGCCGCGTCGTAGCGCCACCGCGCCGCTCATTTCTCGCGCGTATATTTTTTTATTTATTTTTTACTCGGTCCTATATTATTATGTTTAAGTCAACTACCCATGGTTTGAGTGATAACGGTGTTTACCCTTACATGCTGTATACGTAGTAAGTATTTTATATACCTACCGAATAAAGGCTTAATTTCAGTGCCTACAAAATAATTTCGCATAGAGCGGCTCTCTAATTATAGTACACTACATATACGTCGTGATAAAATAAAAACCGGCCAAGTGCGAGTCGGACTCGCGCACGAAGGGTTCCGTACCATTATCTATAAAAACGGCAAAAAAAATCATATCTGTTGTATGGGAGCCCCCCTTAAATATTTGTTTTATTTTAATTTAATTATTTATTTTTAAAGTGAATATGTAACTAAATATTCTGTGAATATTTGAAGCGTCTATCTGTTGCCGTTATCAATATCGAGCAAAAACGAGCAAAAAAATCACGTGCCCACTTAAACACTTATTTTATTCTGTTTTTTAGTATTTGTTGTTAGAGCGGCAACAGAAATACATCATCTGTGAAAATTTCAACTGTCTAACTATCACGGTTCATGAGATACAGCCTGGTGACAGACGGACAGACGGACAGCGGAGCCTTAGTAATAGGGTCCCGTTTTTTACCCTTTGGTTACGGAACCCTAAAAATGATCAAATTGCATTCCCGAGGTTTTTACTCTAAGGCGGCGATATATTTATATGTATATGCGTTATGCACAATAATGGTACATAAGGCAGACTAATGTAATGAGGCATTCTCTATCAGTCAACCAACTGATGAAGATGATTACTACTACGAGCACTACACGATATAAAACTACCATATAAAGTCTTATCTAACATCTGTTTTGATGTTTACTTAGTAACAAAGTGGAGAGAGTTCTTACGACGAACTTTGCATACAAGATGAAACAAACACGTAAGACTGAGGGTGGATAGACGGATATTTATGGTCGATGTTAGTAACCAATCTCAATCAAAAATCACTGGATTTATGTAGATTTTTAACAGAAATTCAATGTTAGTAATGTCAAAAACCTATATCAATCTGGAGATATTAGATGGACATACCTCGAAAATACAAGTATTTTTACCTACATTATTTTCCATAAATAGAAAATAACGTGGCTGTGCCCTATACTTCTATAGTGTGGTGTCACCAAACTGATATAACAATGATATATATAAGGTATAAGGTATAACGGGCTGGTATCCGCGACTCCACGTCTAAGCGCGTATTTTTCGTGAATAACAATGATATTGAAAGTTATCAAAGTTTTATACTTAAAAAACCTCTGTGAGATACATTTTTCGTCCTTGCGCTGCATGCACCGCGACCCCGGCAGGCCTCGGTCCGCCAGTCCCTGGCTGACCTCTCCTTCTGTGGGGCCTTGCCCCACGTCCTCCTGAGAGGCGCGCACGGAACACTACGCGCCGCCTTCTCGGGCCTGTTACTGGCCGGGCGATGGGTCCCCTAATCCTGCCATCATTTTTACACGTTAAAACAATAACTTATGATCCTAAGTAATATGTTACGTATGAGTTCGAGACATCGTGTGACAGCAGTAAGTATAGCCGGCGCGATAGCTGCGTGACACTTCCACTTATTTTTCTATTCCATGGTGTTATTTTAAACGACCAATGCCGATATTAAATAAATCAATCCCAATACAAAATCTCTGGATTGAAATAGGTTTTTGACAGAAATTCAATATAAGTAATGTCAAAACCGGTTCGATTCTCGGTATCATAGTACCACATTTATACAAATAACGAAGTGACCAAATACGAGACTCGCGCATCAAATTAGTATTCATTTACAATAGTAAACTGCTGTGTTTTTGCACATGATTTAATTTACGACGCTAATTGAATATTCATTTCTCATTTCTACTTAATTAGTGTGTGATGCTACCAGTTCAAATTAATATTAAACGAAATAATTTTCGCGTATTTCACCTTGTTAGGAATGTGTGTTCAATTATTTATTTATCAATTTCGTTAAAACATACAAGTGTCAAAGAGAGTTAACAGAATCGAGTAGGAACGAATCTATCATTAATGTTATAGTTAATATCTGTATATCAGGTTTATTGCTTGCATGGTAAATATGGAAAATAAAACCAAACATGTAGTAAGACCGCCATTGTACCCTTCACTAGGTAAATTATATTGTATAAGAGCTATGTTACAATTTTGGTGTACAATAAAGTATATTCTATTCTATTCTATTCTAGACTTTCTGCCACTGAGAGTACTTATACAGGGCTACTGGTAATTCGACGTATTCCTTGCACCACGTTATAGGGGGGCTAATATGCAACAAATTTAACTCTACATATGTTCTACGAAATTCAATGGATTTCGAGATATTGCAATTTTTATATTATTTTTAATAATACCCAGAATTCCTTCTTAAACACTATTTATCTCTAAAATATCAAATTGATCGGCTTTGATTATGATATTAGCTTGTTGCTGATACTTTTACAAAGCTTTCTGCGTATTTAACTGTTCTTAATGACCATCCAATTGAAAGTAATCATTAAAAGTTCAATAAGTGTATTAGAAAATCATCGAGGTACACGATAAAGAATGATGTTTATCTCAAAAATGTACTATCACACTAAGTGTACAAAATGCAAGATAAACATCCTTATTTAATCAGCTATCCAACGAGGTATAGACGTTCAAAAAATATTTAGAAACTAATGTAAAAATGACTTATATTATAATACTGACAAAGGCGATTTCTGAAAAATCTCTACAAGCACGCAGGTGGCCCGTTAAGTGCAGTTCATTGCATAATCCTCGCGTAGAGATTAAACAGCAGTCTGTCGGGCACCAACTGTCGTCTAAATGTCAGGATTGGATTAGGTCAGGTCGTTAGGTTATGTTTGGTCAGGGTTAGGTAGGTTCGGTTAGGACCTAAGTGTGCGAGAGAACACCGGGGTGGTTTTAGTCAGTAAGAGTCTGACAGACCCTTCTGCCCACCCCCAGGAGGACAACCATGAGGATTTCCAGTACGCAAAAAAAAAATGGTTAGGTTAGGTCGATTTATCTCCAAGTTACACCGTAGTTTATGTCGCGTTAAGTTCCCTAGTAAAGTGTGAAATGCCTGAGATGTGCTATGCAGGGGTTGTCTAATACACGGAAACTGACCTAGCGGACCGTCTCAAGCCTCAAGGTGTCTATTCCCGTCAACTGTTTTGGGTAGAAACCTACTGAAACAAAATTGATATTTATGAAAAAAAATATTTTAAAAATAATGTGGTGTAAAAAATATGTCAATCGATTCTCCTAGTGATTCTGAACAAACTAGTTTCAGGTTTAGTATATACTAACACTAAGCTTGTATATTTGGGTCAATGGTTGATAACATGAGCTACGTCACATTTTTTTTACACATAATCCGAAAATTGTAGCGACAAGCTAATCAGATAATAATTGTCAGACTTCTTCGGCTGATCGACACAGAAAGCGAGCTCCATCGATTGACCACAGCTTTTATAAAATCGAGTGCTTTGATCCATGACGCCGACTACCCTTCTTTATCTTCTAATCGTTGCCCATTGCTGCCAGCTATCGACACAAGTAAGACACTAAAAAGCTAGGCTAAAGAGTCGCGAATACAGCGAGAATAAAAGTAATTACCTAAGTATTTTCCTAGTTCTTCTGCCCTGATATTTTCCCTAATCCAATTTTTAAGCTTATAAATGCGGGGTCATGCCAACCTAATCCTTCTTAATTAAAAATGCAACCTTATAACATATTCAAAATGCAGGTGAGGCTATGGAATCCTCTATTTCATTTCTTATTACACAATAACTGTGTGTAACTGTTGGTTGGAGGTGTACTGTACTGTCATAACTCACAGTGCACTGATGACAGTATTAAGATATAGGGGGTAGCCTATCGCTTTTCATCGAGCCGAAATCCAACCCCGGCCTATTGCCGAAATGTTCGGCCTTAGACATTTTACCAGATATGGAACCGAGCTCTTTTATACAGCGTTTTAAACCGCTTACACCAGCAGGGCATTTGCGTAACGTAACCAACATCAATCATGACATTTGATATGTCAAAAACAATATTCATTGCGTGGTACATAGTTGTGGAAAAGTCGGATTGTTAACACAAACGATAATATGGAAATTGTTGACCTGTCAAAATCAAACCATAGCGATTGCTAGTGTGTTGCGCAATTAAAACGCAGGTATTTATGAATGCAGTTATAAACAGAAATCTTACATGTTGAAAGACTCGGAACTCGGAACTAATCCCTGCAGGCGGTACAATTTCTATACGGGGATGGAAATTCGAAGCTAGTCTATTTATTTATTTTAATCAGAACGGCGTAAAGCCATTACACTAATAAGTTACAGATAGCATGGAAAATTACGACATCCCACAAATACTGAAAATAATATATCTAATAAAACATAAAATATTAAACCCTTTCCCTCAGCCTTCTCGCAATACACCAAGCGTTCCAACAATATCACCTTCCATTCCTTAGCAAATACATCCAGTGAAGGATTGGATTCCAGGAGAGTGCTGTACACGTACGTCTACTATACGTTTACGCCTATACCTCCCCTCCGCCTATACCTATCCTCTCCCCTCTTGGATCCCGCGCTAGTCGGACGTGTCTCCTCTATACTTTATTTATAATTTTATTCTCATAATTGGTGCCAAAAAACAAACATAATTAAATATCGAAAGTACCAGGCGAGCAGAAGCGCTGAGCGGCTGACCCAACGCAGTAGGACAACGGTGTCTGAGTGAGTGCGACCTCAGAATACAGAAAGTCCCAGAAGCTGTGATCACGCCTAATACTGAAGCATCAAAAACTACTCTTAATCAGAGTAGTTTGACGCACAGTCGATCAGTTACTATGGGGACGTCATAACGACTACATGTATTTACCGGTGTCAAATTAAATTAAATTATGTCGTTTTGTGTCGTTCGAACCTATAAAAATGCAGCGGGCCTAAAAACAAAACAGGATGGGATCACATTTCACGTTTAAGTAGCACATTCAGATATCGTCTTATTTAATTAATCAATAAATTGTTCAGTTTGTAATTGTCATAGGGAATGATGCATCCATATTGTTAGTGTTGTCAGTATAAGAGTTTTGATTTTCCCTTCTTTTTATTACCTACTTAAATAAATTAAACGTTTTTTATCTAAAATTCCTATCAGACCTTCTCTATTTCTTGAGATTATCAGGTACAGTCAGCGTCAAATAGGTATATCGCGACGAACAGACTGTTCATCATTACCTAAACAGCTAAAGAAATTAAACTTTATCTAAATGGGATTCTTGTCAGAATGCCAGTTGACCTGTCCTACGTTCATTCTGAAACGCCCCTTGTTTCATTGACATAATTATACAGGGTGTAAACGAATTCGCGTAATTCCTTCAAACCACAAAATCTATTAATGGTATACCATTAATCTATAGATTAACCCCGCACGGGATTTAGATTGACTAAAAAGGAGATGGTCCATAATGTATGGACCAAAAACCTAGACTCGATTGGGACTAAATGGGTACCAGTAGTTTCATTGTAATGCACAATTTACCCCAACGAAAGGGCTATGCCGAAATCGATGGGGTATAGGAGCTATAGACTGACAAAGTATATATGAAACAATCTTGACTAACAAGTGTTTCTTAAAAGTTTATATAATATCAATACTATATTAACGATAATACTGACAGGATTACTGTAGTATTTATTACTATCAACTATCAACCATTTGGTAAGTGATTATTACAAAAAAAAACGAAAAACCTGGATTCGTATAAATAATATAACTACAAGGTGTAACATAAATAACGTATAACCTCTTAAGGGGTCACTGTACCCATCACTATGAACAACTTTTACTATGGGAGAAAAAGTGAAATCGCGAAAAAAAAACAGCTGTTCCCTACATTTACGTTCGCTTAACTCGTCAAAATGTGGGGAACAGCTGTTTTTTTTTCGCGATTTCACTTTTTCTCCCATAGTAAAAGTTGTTCATAATGATGAGTACAGTGACCCCTTAAGAAGTTGTACACTTATTTATGTTACACTTTGTAGTTATATTATTTATACGAATCCTTGAAAAAAGTTTTTTTTTGTGTTTTTTATAGTAATCAGATACCAAATGGTTAATAGTAATCAATACTACAGTAATCCCGTCATTATTATCGTTAATATATTATTGATATTGTATAAAATGGTAAAAAACACTTGTTAGTGAAGATTTTTTCATATATTACTTTATCAGCCTATAGCTCATATACCCCATCGATTTCGGTATTGTTCTTTCGGTGGGGTTAATTGTGCATTATAATGAAACTACTGGTACCCATTTAGTCCCAATCGAGTCTGGGTTTTTTTTGGAACATCTCTTTTAAAAAAAAAAACATTTTTTTTTATTTCATTGAAAATTTAGATGCCATGCATAAATTAATGAAGGCACGGCAACACAGCTGACGGGCACGACTAGCCCGATATTGCTCCACGCAGTCAGTTAACTTGGGACGCTAAAATTACTCAGATACAGAATACCATGGTTCATTTTTTGAAAACTTTTTTTTTTATTCTGAAAAAATCCCATGCAGATTCAATCAGTGTCACCAGTAGATCACGCGGTTTGAAGGAATTACATGAATTCGTTAACACCCTGTAGTTTTGTTCGGATCATTTTGAACAGTCTGTTCGTCCCTATATATTTGACGCTGACTGTACCTACTCAGATATAAAATATTGCCTATATAGAAAAGCACAATTTTGATTTTATTATTATCTTACCTCCAATACTCTACGTTTTCCCCAAAAACGGGTAAACAATGTCTGAGCTAGCAACATTACGCGGGTGGGAAGTGAGACGGGCGCGGGACGCATGCTTTGATTTTGGACACAGCGTAAGGCTTGCAATTACTGTTGAAGGCGGATTCTGTTTCTTTCTGTATTCTGAGAGTGCGACCACACTAATTAGCAAATATATTTTAATACGCTCCGTACAGGAGGCGACGCGTGCGCACCGCCTACTACCGATCCTACTTTGCGGAAGCACCTCCTAAGGGCGGGGTCAAGTACGACTGATCGACGCACTTGTGGTTGCGTGTGCGCGCTTTGTTTACCTGGACCCATATTACTACTAAAGCAATAAGATGTCAGTCCGGAGGTCGCCCCCGACTGGAAGCAAATCACCGCCGGCTTCAAATCTCCATACTACATTGTCCGACCCTGCTTTGAGTTCTCAATCTAAAAATCAAGAACAAATAAAAGATGTGTTCGTTAACTTGGGCCGCAGAACACGGCGTCGACTCGACGATGACTCGTATGAGCAAAGTGACTCGGACAAAATGCAGCTGTTATCCGAAATTACAAAGCTTTTTACGGATTTTGAATCCAAACAAAACCGGAAGTTCGACGGCCTCAAAACAACAATGAATGAAATATCAGAACAGAACTTTAAGATCCAGGAATCTATAGAGTTTTTCTCCCAAAAGTACGATGTATTACTGGATAGACTGGACGCAACTGAGAGAGAAAACTCCACTCTTAAGAAGCAGATTTGCTCTCTGGAAACCAAAATCGATTACCTGGAACGCAGTTCTCGCTCTGCGATGGTCGAGATAAATAACATGCCTGCAGGTATGCCGGAAAATAAGGAATCCCTAACGGCGAATTTGTGTAAGATTGGGGCTGCTGTCAATGAAAATATTGTGCCGTCTGAAGTGAAAAATATTTACCGATTGAAACCGAAAAAAGATTCACACTTTTCTGGTACTGTTGTAGCCGAGTTTCAATCATCTACCTTGCAAGAGAAATTTTTGAAAGCCACAAGAATTTATAATAAGCAAAACGGAAACACTAAACTATCGACCACAAGTATTGAGTTGCCAGGCCCCCCGAAACCTATCTATGTTGCCGAGTCTTTAACCTCTCACGCCAAACATCTTTACTTCCTAGGCCGCAAACTACAAAAAGAAGGCAAATGTGATAGCTGCTGGACGAGCTACGGGAAGATTTATATGAAAAAGTCTGCGGGTTCGATTCCGTTTTGTATAAACTCCGAAAGCGATCTGCATAAACTTCTGCCCCCCACTTTGTGACTAAGTCTTTTGATGTTTTTGTTTGTTGTTGATTTTTGTTTTTGTTTTTACTGTATAATTTTTATTGTTGTCTTGCATGTTTCACACTCCACAAAACACTACTCAAGCTCACATACAAGCTCGTTCACTCTCACTACCCGGTACACACCACTAGACGCCAGCTGTTCTTATATTTACTTTTCTACAACTATTTTCCTGCCGATGCGACATACTCATAGCGATCCGCTAAATAAGTTCCGTTTTAATGATTCTATACACGATGCCGTTTTTGATCTTTACCTTTGTAGCATAATGTTAAGTCACCTTTTTTCCATAATTCGATAACTTAAATGACATACAAGTTGATCTAGACAGTATTTCAGTGGCGGACTCTGCGACCTGTATGATTGAAGATTGTAACCAAATTGCTAATTTACACAAAAAATCCCTCTCGCTTCTCTCTCAAAATATTAGAAGCATAAACAAGAACTTTGATGGCTTGACTACGCTCCTCAAAAGAAGTAGAACTTCCTGGGATCTAATAATCCTCACAGAATGCTGGCTGTCAAACTCTCCTCCTCTACCTTTAATCCATGACTACACCTCCGCTGCTACCAAGCGAAATAGAACGCAGAATGAGGGTGTAGTGGTGTTTTTCCGTTCCCACATTCAGGTTTCTATTGCGGAGCCCCTGGTCCAGGATGCTAACTGTCTATTATTAACACTCAACAAAAATACCGTTGTGATTGCAATTTATCGCCCACCTGCTGTTCGAAATGTCACCGCGTTCTTAGACTCCTTAAATGATCTTTTAAAATCTGTTTCTTCCTATAAAAATATTATCCTAACCGGTGATATAAACATTAACATCTCCGACACCAGTGACGACTTGCGTGCAACTGAGTATCTTACTATCCTTGCGTATCACGGGATGCTGCCGGCACACACACTTCCTACGCGGCACAATAACTCCTGTCTTGACCACCTAATTTTAAAAACGAGACTACCTGCATTTTGTTTCGTCGCTAATACTTCAATTACCGACCATGACACGGTTTTGTTAATTCTTGATAACTCAAATCCTTCCAATTATTCTCGGCAAAAAACTAGAAAGACCCGGGTTCTTGATTATGACAAAATTAAATTAGAACTACTGCAGACAGACTTTAACCCCGTATATAACACCCTTGATGTTAATGAAGCTACTGACTACTTTATCAATACCCTTAACCTAGTCATAGTCCAAAACTCAATTTTGAAAGTGGTACCCAACCGTAAAAGGTTGAGCAAGCCCTGGATGACTCCAGGCCTCCTTAAATGCCTACGTAACCGTGACAATTTGCATATGAAAGTAAAAAAATCTCCTGATAATGACATACTACAAACTACATTTAAAAGATACAGGAATTACTGTTCTATGCTGCTTAAAACTACTAAGACTAATTATGATAAAGCTCAAATAAGTAACGCACAAAATAATAGTAAAAAACTCTGGGATACTATAAAATCTATCACCAACACAGCAAAAGTTAAGACATATGCCAACGAGCTTCTATCATCCTCCGAACCAGAGCGCTCTGTAAATGATGTAAATTCATATTTTGCTAACATTGGACGTACATTGGCTGAAAACACACATGTCTCTGCTTGCACACCTCCACAAACTAGCGATCGCCAAATGTACCATAATACCTTTGTCCTGTTAGATACAGATGAGTCAGAGTTGGATACTTTAATTATGAATCTTAGGAGCGACTGTGCAGTGGGTTCCGATGGGATTTCTGGCACATTTCTTAAGAAATTTAAAAATATTCTCATTCCACATTTCAATTTCATATGTAACCTGGCTTTTACTACAGGCGTCTTTCCCAATGCCCTTAAGCTGGCTGTATTGCATCCTATATATAAGAGCGGGGACAGAGATCTGCCTAACAACTACAGGCCCATTTCAATTTTACCCACTCTGTCTAAACTGCTTGAGAGACTCATGAATAACAGACTCGTTAAATACTTAGAACATAATCATATACTCTCTTCCTCTAAATACGGTTTTCGCTCTGGAATATCCACCAGTAATGCTGTGTTAGACCTAACTAATAATATCGTCACCAAACTGGATGAAAAGCAGAAGGTCATTGGCATTTTCTTGGACCTGGCGAAAGCCTTTGACACGATCTCTGTCTCCACTCTCATAACTAAGCTGGAAAAAATCGGAATTAGAGGCATCCAATTATCACTTTTTCGGAGTTATCTCACAGGCAGACGGCAATGCCTCAGGATCGGAGATTGGATCAGTGATGAGCTCCCCATATCCTACGGGGTCCCCCAGGGCAGTATTATCGGCCCGACCCTTTTTCTCATCTATATAAATGACCTATGCCAGTTAAAGCTTCCTAATGCATCCATTTTCACTTACGCCGATGATACTGCCCTAATATTCCATGGAAGCTCTTGGGAGTCGGTGTTTCAGTATGCGCAATCGGGACTCCACTCTGTCACCAACTGGTTGGCTCGGAACCTGCTTACTTTAAACGTTGACAAAACTAAATACCTTACCTTCTCATTGTCCACCGCTGGGAAACTCCCTTCCTCTCATTATTCTCTGATAGCACATTCCTGTACTGCACCTCATCTAACAGCTTGTAATTGTCCCCACCTCTGCCGCATCAACTGCATTAAATACTTGGGTGTGCAGATTGACGACTGCTTATCATTTAATACTCACATAGACACACTTGCCTCTAGGTTGCGCCGGCTGATTTACGTTTTTAAGAGTCTTCGTCACGTTGCTGATACGAAGGTGCTAAGACTTGTATATCTGGCCCTCTGCCAATCTCTCATCCAATATTGTATAGTTACCTGGGGTGGATCAGCGAAGACCCACATGCTGAGACTAGAGCGTGCCCAAAGGGCCATCTTGAAAGTTGGTTGGCAGTTACCATACCGCTTTCCTACCACCGATCTTTATAAAACCTATAAGGTTCTCTCTGTTCGAAAATTATTTATACTAAATCTGGTCTTAACCACACACTCCCTCACTCCCTACGATCACTCAAAATTCAACTCCCCACGACGTAAGCGTACAGTCTGTCCCTCAGTCCGTGTAAACTGTAGTTTGGCCCAACGCTGCTTTCTTTTCCTCGGTAGCTACGTGTATAATAAACTTAATAAAATTTTAAACATACATCCTATGTGCAAATCTAAATGTAAAAGATCGGTTACTAGATGGCTCCTTGAATTAGATTATGTTGAGACTGAAACTATCCTAGTTGTCATAAAATAAAATCATCCATTATATAAACTTCGTTTCACCATAAAACACCCATAACGCACTCATAGATACACAACATACTCGCAGACACTCATCACATTCACAGACACGCAACACAATCACAGACACGCAACATACTCACAGACACACAACATACTCACAGACACACAATGCATCCACAGATACACAAAGTACCTACCCTTTCAATTATTTGTTTTGTATTCCTTTTGATTTTTGTCTAAATTCTCCTCTCAGTACTTGGACTTGTCCTGTTTCACAAAGTACCTTTACACAATTTCTATTATAATTTGAGAGGGTGAGAGCCTGGAGATCTGTCATACAGGTCCCGAACCCAGTATAGACTCCAGCTCTCACAAAGGTTAGAAATTTTGCTGTAATTTGTGTATTAACGAACCATTGTACCTTTTTGAGAGAAAATAAAATAACTATTATTATTATACATCAATCAGGTCTTCAGATATTGTTACCTACATTTTTTATGAGCAGGTTAATTTCCTCTGCTGAATATGGGCTTCCCAATGATCGCTATTAATGGTCAAACTTATATCGCCATGCCATAATCACCACGCTTGGCAGACGGGTTGGTGATCGCAGTATGTTGTTTTAGCAGTCAGAAGAAAGCTACTCTCTGCTGCTGACGCCTCGTTGGTGCAGTGATCTCATGCGGGACTGCTGAGCGTGAGGTCTTCAATCCTCAGGTCGAGCAAAGTGTTATTGGTTTTTTTCCGTGTAGATTTTCTCAGTAGCACCCCGGAGTCTAAATTTGTTGCCAGTTGATGGCAATAGGCTCGCCCCCTATTACATGGGACTTAAACATAACGGCGAAATGAGGGTGTACTATACACCTCTACCCAACTCTTCGGGGAATACAGGCGTGATGATATGAGAACGCTGCTGACCAACATCTTGATGCCTTATCTATAACCAATGATAGATACAACATATTCTTTGAAAAACAACTACATAAACTTATTAACTATTGCAACTTTATTGTAGTAAAATCCCGCTGTTATTATTGTATCAAATAGTACTTAATGTGTGTTTTAATGTGTTGCCTCTTGGATTCCCTTTTAAAGCACTCACGGTCCATTATAAATTATTGTGGTGGCCGTGTTATATGTAACTGTTAATGTTAAGTTTAGTGCTATGAGCAAAGTAAGCAAATATAATATGACCAAGGGAAACATTAATGGAACTAGAATAACCTACTTCCCAACTAAATAAGTTTTTAACGGTTACCTATCATAAGGTCGAAAAATATTTGACCGAATTTCATTTCACCTAAAACTTTTCAACTTTTATCGTTTCGTTTTTTTTTACTTCATCGAAGTCACGTCTGCTACTGTATCAGTTGAGCTATTATCAATTCGTTTTTTTTCGTTACTCCGACGTTTCATTTCGTCGAAAAACTTTTTACCGTAGTCATACTTAGCCGAAATAACATTAATTTGTTCGAAGTATTATGTTTCCGAACATTCATTATACCACTGTATCACAACATATTGATTTTTTATGACACTATGTTAATTTAATATTGAAAAGGGAGTGCCTCCGCTGCCGGCGCCGGTTGCCATTACGAGTGCCGGCGCCGGTTGCCAAACAGGCTGCCGGCGCCGCGCCGACTGCATTCACTTCAAACTCTTCATGAGTCGATTATTCGTCACCCACTTTCATTTTAACAATAAAAACGAATGTAAAACTTATGGGGATGTTTGTAAGGGTGTTTAGATCTCCAAAGCAAAGTCGACGGAGCCCCGCTGGGCGGGGCTCCTATTTCTGTCTGCATGGTTTAAAGAAACCTAACACGAAGGGGATGACGGGGGCTTCGTTCGCTCGCTGCGCTCGCTCACTCTAGCCCCCGTCATCCCCTTCGAACCTGACCTATCCGTGCCGATGTGTTTAATCTCGGCTGCCGGCAGTAATGTACCGCCGGTTCCCAATGGCGTTATTTTTGGGTGCCGGCAGCGGAGGCACTCCCTATTGAAAATGCTACCAAGTAATCGGCTATATATTTGTGACCAAATAATATTCCGTAAAATGTTGTTTCGGTGTGGTGAAAATATGGCATATAAATCATTTGGCAAATGAAAAAAGTTCAAAAGAAGCTTCGGTCAATAGCAAAAAGTTATTTTGTAAATCGGCGAAATATAGTTCGGTAAACTAATACCTATGGCAAATGATACTTCGATTATCTAAAAATATGTCAAATAATGCATATAGCAAAAAAGACATCGGTCAATAGTTTTTGGTAAAATGAAATTCGAACAAAAAAAATTCGGAAAAGTGATCGGTTCCCGTTTTTAACGTCTAATTACATAAAATCTGTTCAAAAAAATTAATGAGGCAATGTATATTGGTTGTCAGACTTCTTGAATTCGATAATTTGAATTGCGATTTTATTTTTCTGTTTTAAATTGTTTGTAAACTTCAAAACCGAGGAAACTGAGGAAGGACAGAGAATAAAATATAAGATGGCTCTAGAGAGATGTACCGATGCGGACCGCAATGAACTGTTACAAGACGTGAGCGCTCATTCATTCGTCCTTGTTGCGGTTCCGTTTTACCGGACGCTTAACCTTAACTTCAGGTAACCAAACCTCAAATGTGAAGCTGTAATTCTGAATATGCGGTTGCTATCCTTCGAACCAGGTATATAAAACTATGGTACATAAAGGTATAGGTGGTCACTTGCAATCAGTCGGTTTTGTCCGTAGTCGTCTGAAGATCAAAATTAGTGTATATTTGAACAAAGCAACAATTCTGCATCTAATATGCATCTGTATTATATTTTAATCTGAAGTGTTGAATGCACATATAGGGAAATAAAATATCGTTTGTTGCTCAGTTGACTTTATCATTTATTACGATCAAAGTACTAGCATTTTGGTCGTGTTGTGAGTTGTGATGGCTCCTATTATCCACGTTTTACTATTCCTTATTATTAAATATGTACATTGAGGTTTCATTTGTACTCGGTTGCGCGTGTTCCAGACGGTCGAATTACGATGTTTTGTTTGTTTTTAGTGGTTTTATTTGTAGTATTAGTTAAATGACTGATACTGTACCTAAACGGGGGAGTTTGTAAGAATGTAAGTTAACATTAGTTTCACAGTTAGTAGCTAGATTTTTATTTTTTAACTTGAGTATCATTAGGATCGATGTTGGACAGGAGTAATAATTTCCCTACCTTTTGTTTGACTTCCATTAAAACAGTAGGTACCTAAGTGGATAAAAGCTTGAGTCGCAAAGAGGGGATTCTTTAAAAATGTATCTACATCTAATTTATTCCTGTCATCTCTATATATAAGTCCTTGAATCCTCCGAAACTTTTGAAGAAGGTACACTTACATATATTATGTACATTTGTAACAGACTGATACCCTGATCAAACAGATTAACTATACAATATACGACCCTGATTTGATTAGATACATGTATTAAATTTAATATTTTATATAATGTAAAAGAGATATGTTTGTTGAACAAAGGGAAAGAGCTTTCCATTTGTTATTGACATTGACTAAAACGTGGTTGATGAACAAATTAAATATGTTTACAATCTGTGATTTACATGAGATATTTAACACAAATAAAATATCATAAACGCAGTCTTTATAAGAAAATATCGAGAATTCAATATTGCGCTTGCTTAAAGTTAAAACATAAATTAAGGAGTTTCTGATCAAAAGTGGCTATTTACGCCACACACTATTTTTCAGAAATGATCAAAAAACTTATGTCATATTACTTTCTTGTAATTAATAGCTTGTTTTGACCAAAGTTAAACATTTTAGGGACATTTTTCATGGAGAAATAGCGACTTTTGGTGCAGTCTGAGACAAAAAAAAATGGAAAACGTAAATAGCGAATTTTGATCAGACTCTCCTAAATTATAAGGCGTATAATAAAGAAATAAATGGTTATCTTCAATTAAAGGTAGTCGTAAGTCAAAAAATACTGAAATCCCTTCACTTAAATACGCAGATTTAAGGCAAGTTATTCAGTTTAGATACTTAAGCAGATTTTATGCCATGTAATCTCCAGACTGCATGCGAAGGTGGCGTACCGAGAGTTCAAGTGCAACTTGTGAGAGTCCAAAAAGGCAGAGTTAATCTAACTTAACTGGTTACTCCTCAGATGAAAATAGATGATTTATTTCCTCCTGGATGTATAGGCACGAAATAGGCAGTTAAATTATTATATCGAGTAGAATAAATATAGCATATACAAGTTTAGTTTTAGTATACACTAAACCTGAAACTAGTTTGTTCAGAATCACTAGGAGAATCGATTGACATAGTTTTTACACCACATTATATTTTTCCTTTTTTTTTTCATAATTTTCCAATCTATTTCAATAGGTTTCCACGCATAACAGTGGACGGGAATAGACACCTTGAGGCTTGAGACGGTCCGCTCAGTCAGTTTCCGTGTATTAGACAACCCCTGCGTATCACATCTCAGGCATTTCACACTTTACTAGGGAAGGGAACTTAACGCGTCATAAACTAAGGTGTAACTTGGAGATTTATTAAAAAAAAAAACACACATTCAGGCAGTTCTGATGAAAATCTTGTTGGTGGGTCTCGGTTTTTGTATATACTAAAAATAAAGTTGTAGATACTGCATATGGTAGTGTATATTGTGACTACCAATGCAAAGCCACTGGGTTTTGTTTCTGTAAAATTGATTGTTGTAAGCGATTTATGGATACCTAAGGCTGACGTTCAGTACTGGGCGGCTGTCAACTGATGAACGCCTCTAAAATTTCCATTTAAACAGTTAGCGTAAATGTGAAACAACTAAAAGACATGCGTGTTTGTTTTATTAACGCAAAAGTCAACGAACTGTCGTTACAAAGTGTGACTTGACATTTTTGGATATCGAATTATAACACATTGTCCTAGAGTATATACGCCTAATGGAATATTAAATAAAATACTACAGTCATACTGCATACATCACCCAATTCATTAAGTTGATTAATTATAAAAGTCACCTTTCATTTCCGAAAAAGCCTTTATTAGGTAATTTCATTGTCTTAAACAAAACCTATTTACTTTATTGGCTAATATTAAAAACAAAAAAACATGTTCCAAGTAATGAAAAAAAAAAGAAAACTATTTTAGAACATACGATATTTCGAGTGGCCAGTAATTATGTATGAATGTATGACAAGCAGTTATGAAAACTGTCTATGGTTTACTCCACGATAAATTCTTCGAAAAGGATTCTCGTAACGAGCTTCTCGTCTGCTTATCTTCAATTGGATTGTAATAGGCACAGCGCCCGCCTGCAATCACTGTTTGCGCGGTTCCTCTTATTTCTTGGTCGTCAATATTATTCAATCAGTCGAACGGTCTGATCAGATAACTGAAAGGCAGTGTGGATTTCTCGTTGATATTGTTGTTTACTTTCTTTCTGTTAGCCTTCATATCGGTTAAATACTGATAAACATGATGATTGAGCTTAACTACAGCTAACTAGTCAGCTTATAATTAACAATTAGCAGCGGCCGGACATAGGCCCTTTACGCTCTGCTCATGTAAGCTGAGTGGATAGGTGACCGCAAACCCAGTCCTCCTCGGCTAACATGTTAAATGATTATAATGTGGGGTCACGGGCTATGAATCCCGCGAGGTTAAGCTGTACTTGCCACGGTCAGTCCGTGGATGGGTGACGGTTAGTTACACACTAAGATGGCTTCATGTAACTTCCGAACCGAGTTTGTTGAAATTTTTCAAAGAGCCTTTAAACCCAAAAAACGTCATACAATACTTTTCATCTCGGAAAATGAACTTTTCAAACATCAACTAAACTTTTCATCTACTGGTACAGCTATTTAGATAAGTATTCGATGGAAGAAAAGCGTGGAAACAGCTGCAAGCAAACTTATAATGTGAATTTTTTGATTGACGTGCCAATATCATCTTCCAAAGATGAGAAGAATGACTATGAGAAAATGAACAGGGTATCCGTTATATTGTACGACATGATGTTGATTAACTACTATTTATTCAGAGGTCTTTCACCCATCTCGAGATTTATATCAAGTCTTAGATGAAGTATTTCATAAATAGTACCTAAAGTTACCTATTGGTCGTAAATATTTCATGTTTATTAAGTTACTTTACTTGAAATACTTGTGTTTCTTAACGAATAGTGCTGTAGCAGTAATAAATAAATACTACTACAGGTTCTAATCGTTAAGATTTCAGTTGTCACCGTATCTTTCTTAGAGGGAAGCCACACTGCTCCGATGCGTTGCAACGTCGGAGCGCTAGATTTGGACCAATCTATAGACTACAAATCTAGCGCTGCGACGTCGCACGGAACAGAATTGGTCCAAATCTAGCGCTGCGACGTCGCAACGCAACGGAGCAGTGTGGCTTCACTCTTAGAGCGATAGTCCACTACGACTTTTTGCAGTGCTACAGCGTGTTTCATGGACGCGCGACAGTATCGCTGCATGTGGTCAGTTGTCGCATTTGCAACGCATGGCAGAAGCAATACAGCAATAGCAATACAGTCGTATTGTATCGGTTCAGCATCGCTACTGCATTGATGCAAATGTGCAACTGTATTGGATAACATCAAGGGAAGAAAGGGTAAGCGCGGTAGCTTACCCAGACCGCGCGTATTCAGACTACGTCATAGTAGCGATACTAAATCGTGACTGCTAAGGTACACGGTCAGCGAAAGTATCGTGTCAGTATATACAAGGTGTAACATAAATAACGCAGAACCTCTTAAGGGGTCACTGTACTCATCATTATGAACCACTTTTACTATGAGACCAAACCTGAAATCGCGAAAAAAAAACAGCTGTTCCCATAAAAATGTAGGGAACAGTTGATTTTTTTTCACGATTTCCTAATTGTTCCCATAGTAAAAGTTGCTCATAATGATGAGTACAGTGACCCCTTAAGTTGTGTTATTTATGTTACACCTTGTATATAAAAAGTCGTCGCGGACTGATGGGCTATCTCGCTTAGGAGAAGAACGAGAAACTAGTGACTTTTAAAAGCTTCATACATTATTTCCTTGGCGATCGAGAACTAAAGAGATGTAGTATATTATATGTAGCGTGTAATAAGTTTTAATGCCATTCTATGAATAGAATGCATTAACATAACCTAAACCTAAGTATTCTTTTGTTTTTGACATTCATAGCAATCTACTTATTACAAAATCGATCTAACATAATAATAAATTAAAGATAGGATGACAAATGTCATTAAATATTAATAAATGTCAAAATAAAATAATCCATATCTCGTTATGTTAAAAGAAATAAAAAACAACAGAATTGTAGGTATATTATTTTCGGCATCATACTCAATATTTGTAAATTCCTTGCTTATACAGGGTGTAAAGGAATTCGTGTAATTCTTTAAAACCACATGATCTACTACTGGTGTAGATTGACCACGCACGGGATTTAGCTTGATTAAAAATATAAAAAAATAAATACCTTTTTTTTGTTGCGAGTGTGGTAACTGATTGTATCTAACCCACGTAATAAGGTTAAATAAAAAAATAAGCGAAAAATGTTGCTTCTTTTTTTGTTTTTTGTATACATTTCAATGCCACGCATAAATAAATGAAAGCACGGTAACACAGCTGGTGGTCACGACTAGCCCGATATCGCTCTTTGCAGTCAGTTAACTTAGGACTCTAAAATGACTCAGAAATAGAAAACCAAGTGTTTTTATTTTTATTACTTTGGTTTTAAAAAAACCTCGTATATGGTTATTCTGTGTCACCAGTAGATCACGCGGTTTGAAGGAATTACACGAATCCGTTTACGACCTGTATGGTCTGTTTTAACAATTTTTAATAGTTTGAACTCTTAATACCGATCTGGCGGCAGTCATTCCGCTCCTTGCAATATTAATTATTATAAGAAGCGGAATGAAATGGGAATAACAAAAAGGAACTTTCTTTTTCATTGTCAATAGAAGTTTTAAAAAAAAAAAAAAAATTAAAAAGTAAGAAAGAAATTCAAAACAAGCCGTACTGGGGCTCCGACTATTACTCATCTTTAACTTATTACTACTTTACAGTTCTGCAAACATCATTGTTTGCATAACGGCCAAGTATAAGAATGAGTAAAACAGCTATCCTATGTAATACCTTATTAAGTAGTTAAAATCAGTTCGTGAGGGCTTTAGAGTGGAACCTAAATACATAGAAAAAAAAACCACGAACGTGAAAACGAACCTCTTTTTAGCAAAAGGTAAAAAAAAAACTTCTGGCTGTATCTTGAATCAACTACTTATAACTCTAATAATCCGAAAAGACGGCAATGCTCAATTTAAAAACATAATTGAATTTATCAGGGTTCAGATTTTTCGCGTGGCATACGAAAAATCTTTCCGAAAAACTAAACGTTTACAGCTTCTACAAAGGGTCGAATGACATACGAGTCTAATTTTGTTTTTACGCAACAAGGATATAAAAACAGTTGATTTCAGAGTATCATCAACAGATTTCTCTGTTTTCATTCCAGTCACGGAACAGAAAAAACAAGTGGAATAGGCCACGCAGCTATCGCGCATGTGTCACAATCAGGACCGGACTCCACCAAAGCAGAGATGTGCTGAGATGTCCGAAGCGGATACGAGAAGAGATGTTTTTCAGCTAGGGTGTATCCACCGAAACTGTGCGGAGATGCGTACTGGCTAGACTGTAGCGGAAATGTATGCTGACTAGAGCGGAACTGAGCTGCTTGCGGCGAGCGTTGGATGTGAATGCACAGTTTAGCGCTCCGCACACATTTCATCTCCGCTGCGCGCCATCGTCAGCTTGCGAGACAAAGCTCACATCTCCACCTTGTACCGTGGCCCAGCTTAATCTCAGCGAGGAACAGCTCACATCTCCGCTTAGTGGTATCCACTTAAGCTGAGTGGAGACGAGATGTGTGAATAACGAAATTCTATTGGGTTTTTAAAACACATCTCCGCTTCGCTCGTCTCGTCTTCGCTTTGGTGGAGTCCGGGCCTTATGCGGAGATCCACACTAGCTCACTAAAAAAAAACAGCAGTAGCAGGCCGAAAAAAGTATCTCACATAGGTGTATAAAGTAAACTTAGATATCTTTCAATTATAATTGTTATGTTAGTTTGGCGACATTCAATTGGTTCCCGTACTAAGGAATTATACGGGCACTTCCATGTGTTTTTTTTAATATTTCGTGATTCCAGTATACAAATATGCTGTCAGCTGTAACTAACATAACTATACGAGAAAGTTTAAGGACATTTAAAATTTAAATTAAGTACTTCTTCATTAATTAGTTCAGTTAAATATGAGATTAGGCCGTCGGAGTGTTAAGAATGTTTGTAGAACGGCAACCGAGGCATTGACATTCTACAAGTTTATATATTCTATTCATGTTAACATCGATCGTAATTTGTAGAACGAATACATTCATTGGAACATATACATTAATTTGATTTAATTGGAATTAAAGGAAAGGTATTCTGTAGTATTTATGTCTAAAGAAAGCACAACCTTTTGGAAAATTCATCGAAACACATCAAATACATTGGTATACAAAACAAAGTAAATGAAGTCCATAATATGTATATTTAAGCTTTTCGTATTTAGGAAAATTAATAATATTAGGAACTTTATTGTTGCTATAACTTTGAAGTTCTCAGTACTCAATAATCCACGTACTCATGTGGGGTAGTATTAAGCATATCTATATGTTTTTATCTATGAGGGACAAAATTAAACGGAAAATCCGTGACGTTAGCCTACCATGGTCATCTATACATAACACAGTAACATAACTAACTATACAGGACTATGTGGTGTGGTTCCGTCTAAGTTTTGAACACCCCATTTCCGTCGGAGGTCGTAAGAGCCAACTACCAACTATGATATTATGTTCCGAAGATAGGCATTATAAGATCTTCGACTAATAACAACATACTTAGATCACCATATTGTTAAAACAGCGTGGTGATTAATGATTATAACCTTAAATGATCTAGTTGACGTAAATGCCATTGTTTAGCAATGGACATTCAAATTCATTTATTCACATTTAAATAGAGTAAGTACAATCGGTGGTTTCACATGTTACATCATTTGGTCTTATATTCTACACACATCAAAAGTGTCTAGGGATCAAGCATTTTTATGCGGATTTCTTGAGATTGAGATGTGGCTTTGTAATAAATTTATGATTTTATAAATTTATATGGATCCTTTTTGGTGCATTTCATAATTTGAATCAGGAACTGTGAATCAAATTCGAGTAAAAGATGAAAATCAGCTGTCAATATTTTCCCTATAAAAACATACAACGCATTGAAGACATTATTAGTGCTACTGTTTCCCTACTACTGATTAAAACCAACGTTATTATGGAGCGGCGACGTCATTTAAGCAGGGAAGAAATGCTCAGAGCCGTGGGAATGATAGAAGCTGGTTCCCGGCAACGTACTGTGGCTTTAGCTCTGAATACAAGTCAGAGTGTTATCAGTCGACTTTGGACACGTTACCGAAGCACTGGTACCGTGGCTGAGCGCCATGGAGGACGGTATCGCTGCACCACACGGAGACAAGACCGATACATTCAAATCTTAACTCGAAGAGCTCCAACAATAACCGCCATGATGTTAGCCGTGAGGCTTCATCACTCTTCAGGGAACTTAATTAGCGACCAAACAGTCAGAAACCGCTTGCAAGAAGTGAACCTTCATTCCCGAAGACCGCTACGGGTACCACCTATAGCAATGCACAATCGTAGGATTCGATATCAATGGGCTCTTGGACACAGAAATTGGGCAGAAGAACAATGGCGTTTCGTGTGCTTTTCTGATGAGTCTCGTTTTGGTATGAGACCGGATACAAGACGTATACGACACTGGAGAACCCCTGGACGCCAACAGCGATTAAAATCCTGCCAGGAAGTCCATCCTTATAGTGGTGGAACCATCATGGTATGGGCGGGTATTTGGATCGGCGGAAGAACTGAGTTGATTTGGATCAGAGGCAACCTCAACGCTCAAATTTATGCTGAGACGATTGTATCAGACGTCATCGTTCCTCTACAAGCGCAAATCGGTCCCTTATTTCAGTTAATGCATGATAATGCACGACCGCACACCGCAAGAGTTGTAAGACAGACTCTCGCCGCAGCTAACATCAATGTCCTGCCCTGGCCTGCTCAGTCGCCAGACTTGAACCCGATTGAGCATGCATGGGATATGCTACAGAGAAGAGCTCTGCCGAATATGGAGGGTATCCAGTCGCAAGAAGACCTTTTTTTGTTGTTGCAACGAACATGGGCGGCCATTCCACAGCGTGATTTGGATGAACTCATTTTGAGTATGCCAAACCGATGTTCTTGTGTTGTTAGTGTTCGCGGTAGAAACACGGATTATTAATTGTTTAAGTTACCCAATAAAATTTTAAAGAAAACTGTTATTTCAGTCTTTTTTTCGAACTTTTGTGTTAGTGGTTCAAATGTCAAAAATCCCTTTATTAGGAAAATGGCAAATTTCTTTATTAATGCAAAGGTGACTTGGTTTATCGTTACTGTGACAAACGAAAACACTTTATTTGATGAATCCTTAAAGAAAATTTTAATTAATATCAATCAGGAGAAAAGTTATTGCAAAAATATATGTTGATCCCTAGACACTTTTGATGTGTGTATTTAGCCTTAGTATGGCATGTGAAGCTTTTTTTAAGAAGAAAAATCCAAAAAAAAAAAAAAAATCACAATCAATACATGTCTTTGGGATTCATAGTGCCTAATGTCAATTATATATTACCTGGCCAAATACAGTGTCCAGTACCAGTAAAGAGTCAGTTTCAGATCTGATCTGTTATTCCTGTAACCATTCATTTATTGAGTAAATAATTTTTTTAAGCAGTAGCTCTTTAAGCTGTTTCTTAACCATTAGGTCTATTTAAAGTATTTTTTTAACATTAGGCCCATTTATAGTATTTTTTTTTATTAATTTTCTTGGTCGCGTTTGACCCACACCTGATCGTAAGCGCAGATAGGATCTAAGATCACACAAGAGTACACCAATCCAAGTATCAGCGATACAGAGGGATTCCCCTATATCCTCTGCCTCTCATATACACATAACGTAACGGGTAGCTAGCCAAGCAGACCGTATAGATTCTACCACCAAGCTGTTGAATGTTGAATCATACAACACGTGTCTACTCCCAGCGTGCGGTGAGGAAGTTTTATATTCTAGCTTGGACGAAGTGGGGACGACTTGGGTGGAACTTCCATAATATTAAATGGTCAACCGATTGTATTGGGACGATATTTAACTACATTAGTAACAAACATCCTTACAAAGTTGTTGCATTAACTAGACCCGTAGTTCTTATTAAGCCCCTTTTTACAGTTATCACTCTGTTAACAACCACTTATTGTTAACAGAGTTGGAGCATAAATCATTTATTGCATCAGATAACGTTACAACTTGTTGCGTGCAAGTTCTAGCTAATTAATTATAACACACCTTTGAAATACAAGCTTAGTTGGTCTTCTTCTCTCGTATCAGCACGAGCTATAAGAAGATAGCTCATGCTGTGGTGAAAAGATTAGCCAGTCAGCAAGGTTGGTAGCGGGGCTGAATGCCCAGAGTGCGCCAGACGTACTAAAATATCGTCACTCGTGGAGGCTCTTTTCATGCACCCCAGCTTAGTCGGTAAGGGGTACTAATCCGCGAGCCCTACACTTAAAGTAGGTATCATCACTGATGACTGCTTCAAAGCTAAAGCTAAAATTTAAAATAACTATTATTTTTATGTCCATAAATAAAGTCATTTAAAAACATCGAAGTCATTGTTGATCAAAATCTTTAAAAAAAAACATCTCTGGTTCAGTTACGAATACTGAAGTTTAGGCTACGAATCTGTGACCCCAAAATGACCTAAAATGTGAACACAGTTGATGATAGATGGATAGATAGAATTACGTATTGTTTTAAGAAATCTATGAACATCAATTTCTCTAAAATTTGACTTTTAGGGAAAGTCGTAGAAAAAAGTTATTCATTGTTATGGATAGTTTAGTACCCTTTCGGATTACTACCCCTTTTTCGATTAACCTTCTCTATATCATGATAACATTGATTACCTACTTTTAATCACATATTCTCCAGGAAAAGTGTACTTATACGTGATTCACTGGAAGCGATAAAAGCTCTAAGCGAGCTTTGTGCGATTGACCCTATTTGTCATTTTTATCTTGATAGTGTACACAATCATAATCGGTGCTCGCCATTCACATCCAAAATTGTTATTAAAGCCTATCATGTCATATTGAGAGATAATTTTATCACGGCGTTGATGTATTGCCTGAAGGCTGCCAATAATCCCGTTAATGGGATGTACATGTGTTAATGGAATGACAACATGGAAATTGTAGAATAATAATAATTATTGTGTTATTGTTGAATAATTAGATAAACGGCATTCCTGTTTATCAAACATATGTAGTTGTGCTATGCAAAACAATGGGGATTAAAGTTGTATTTTTATTTCATTTTGATCGGTCAGGTGTTTTATGTGTTATTATTGCAATGTATATAATATTTCATTAAATTCATTAATGAAGTAAGTATTCTTAAATTCAATAGCAAGTTGACGAAAGTACAATTTTAACGGCTTGGAGGAAATATGTATAAAGCAAAAAAACTATCTGTAGTCTGCTAATGTACAATCTACAAATTAATACATCTTTCTTTAAACTAAGCAAACCTCAGAAAATTCTGATTTATTCTTAATATTTCTATACCAAGAATAAATTAGAACGCTATGACGATCGTTCCTAAAATCCTTCACGTTACTCCAAATTACGAAACAAACTTTTATAAAACCGCTAATTGGATATTAAAATACGTAAATATTTACAAATTACTTATATGAATCCCAAACAAAATAACATAAATATGTTTTTGTTTGACCAAAGGCCAGTGATTCGTAACTTCGTAGCAGCGTCGTAGCGGCGTAGCGCCCTACGGCACCTACGCAAGTGAAACACGCGGAGTAGCTTAGCACCGCATCGCTATATAAACCGCGTCGACACTTCGCACCGTTCATTTGCTTTCAAAAACCATCGAGGGAGACTACGGAAGCAACTCATACAGCCTCCCGTACATTCATCAGTGATCGTTAAAGTTGCACGTAAACCTTAGTCAGTCATCATCTGAATTTATCTCACTACTGCTGTATTGTAAAGGTAAGATTTATTGTATTACTTTTTTTATTAAATTGGAAATGATTTTGCTACGGAAATGTTATATAAATCGAAGTTTAAAACTTGGATTTTTAGCAATTATATTTTTATAGAGCTTGCACAGTATTTTTTTTTCAGTTTTTAAATTTTTTCTCAGTTTGTTTTAAACTTTTTACTTCGGAAAAAGTGAAGGGCATTAAAGTTAAATTTAATAAAAATACCAATGTTAACTAAATTTCGTACGTAGGATCCAATCTGGTTTAAAAAATACTTTATAGAGTTAGTTTAATTTTTTGATTTTCAAGTATTCTTCACTTATTCAAAATGATTTCAGTAAAATTGAAATGGATTAAAGTAAATTATGTAAAACATATAAATATTTTTTTACATCTATTGAGAAGATTTCGAATGTTTCCTAATAATGGATCAAACGTATAATTTAGTTTTCTTTTTTACAAAGTATACATATTTAACTTGGAACTGAAAATGCAATTAGAAAGTGTCGCCGCATCATTAAAATCTTAACTCACCTACTTAATGTAAACAAAGGGAAAACTTTATTAATATTAAGTTAAAGCACCTCTAAGCAACTTCACTTTACCGCACTTTCAAACGCCCATAAAATACTTTTCAAACTTGTGCCGGGTTGTTAAATAACAAATATTTATTATGAATATTGATGAATTATCGTGTATCGTATAGTTTGCTCGTTAAGTTACCCGTTATTGAAGTATTTTCACAACATTCCATTTTTAAATTCTTATACATTAGTCTGCGTCCGTGTGGTGCCGGACGTAAAGAATAGCACTACCCCATCTCTTCCCATGGGTGTCGTAAAAGGGGACTAAGGGATTCACTAGAGGATTGGCAGCAGCGTTGTCTGAATACTTTAACAATCATACTGCGATCGCCAACCCGCCTGCCAAGCGTGGCGATGATGGCAAACCTCCCCAACATGCATAGTGGCGATGCTTGGGGGAGGCCTATGTCCAGCAGCGGACGTCTTTCGTCTGAACGATGATGATGACATTAGTCTAAGGAAAAAATAAACAAAGATAAAAGGAGAGGAAACGAACAAATTACAGTCGATTCGGTACATGTCGCCTTTTTGTAGGCATGCAAATTGCAATAATTAATTAAAGGTATTGACAGTTTCGATCAAATTATATAATACTATAAGTCACTCGCAGCTTTGCCCGCGTGGATGTCGTTAATCGCGTATTCCGCGTTTTTCGGGATCAAAGTAGCTTATGTCCTTCTCCGGGTTCCAGAATTTCTTGTACCAAGTTTCAATAAAATCGGTTCTGTAGTTTAGTCGTGATTAGGTAACAGACAGACAGAGTTACTTTCGCATTTATGATATAATTAGTAAGATTACCTTATTTAATTAGTTTCTCTCTAGTCTATTATTTTTCCCCTTTTTGGTTAATTTTTGTACTCAAGACTTGGTACTACATTACTCCAAGGTCTGTGGTCAAGACTACATTATTCTCTATCATAGTACCTACTGTATTTACTGAAATTGTAAAAGATATTTTTTTTTTTAAAAGAGTAACCATGCAGTTTCTTGCCGGCTCTTCTCCATAGGAAACGACTAATTTAAACCGTGCACCTAAATTCGTTTTTTCATAAGCGCCTGTATTGGTTTATGTGAAATATTTTTTTTGATTTGATTTGAGTTTAATCTAATAGTGTTAAACTCATAGAAATATAAAAAACAGGTTAAACTACTTAGAACAACTACCAAGAATTTAATATTATTTCAAGGAAGGTATAGAAAAGGGGTCCATTTGACGAAAATACTGTCAGTCTGCATTCCATATTTTTGAACTGTTAAGCTGAATTTATGTACATACCAAAGTATGGAGTGCAGACTTGCAGAGTATTTATTTCAAATGGGCACTAGATTTTTAGGAATGACGGCTTATCAATTTGTACATTTCATTGGTTCTTTCACTGCCTACATTTTTTGTAAAGTTTCGAGTTTATTACTCAAAAAAGGCATACCATTACATATTACCAGCTGTACCCGGCATGCGTTGCAATGCACTTTTTCCTACTTACTACCTACCTACTACCTACCTTCAGAAACAAAATCAAAATAGTAACAAAAAGTTTAAACCATTTTCATGCATGCGGTAAACAAATGGAGATTATGGATATGCTGACATAATTTAGTTTTTTTTTAATATAAAAAAAATCTTTCTTAGAACCTTCTTCGGACAATTAGGAACACAACAAAAAAAAATTGCGAAATCGGTCCAGCCGCTCACGCGTGATGCCGTGACCAAGGGAAATACGGATTCATTTTTATAAATACATATAGATAATGAAGGGCGGGCGTTTCTGGAGGCTGTCTTTTGTATCATTGACGTTCAAAAAGAACTAAGTTTATTTTAATCTATTTTGAATAAATGAGTCTTGAGTTTGAATAAGTACAAAATCAAATAATTATTTCTTCATCGTCATCATCACATCAGCCCGTAAATGTGCATAGCTGAATATAGCGACCAGACATAGAGATTATTTAAGGATCTTTTTCATGTGTCGTATCTCTAGCTCATGTCGTAGTAAAAAGATTGACCAGTCAGCAAGGTTGCTAGCGGGACTGACTACCCAGTCTGCGCCAGACGTACTACAACGATAAAATAGACAAACAAAAGAGAATACAGGGTGTAAACGAATTCGTGTAATTCCTTCAAACCACATGATCTATTATTGGTATATATGAACTCTGCACGGGATTTAGTTTGATTAAAAATAAAAATAAACTTATTATTTCACTTTTTTCAATGTAATAGTTTTCGATGCCATGCATAAATGAATGAAGGCACGGCGACACAGCTGACGGACACGACTAGCATGATATCCCTACACGCAGTCAGTTAACTTAGGACGCTAAAATTACTCAGACACAGAATATCATGGTTCATTTTTTGAAAACTTTTTTTTGTTGATCTGAATAAAACCTATGCAGGGTCAATCAGTGTCACCAGTTTGAAGGAATTACACACGCGGTTCACGCGGATCACGCGGTTTGAAGGAATTACACGAATTCGTTTACACCTGTATAAAATTATTCAGCACATTAATGTAAAATCAGAAAACTCATGATAAACTAACAGGTGTAACAATCGTGAAACTCGTTCGACGAAATTTCGATGCATATCATGGCATGCCTGCAGCGCCTGCAGCGATTCACTCGAAAATTGTTAATGACAGCACTTTTGGGTAGACCACAGTTTTCAGCATCAAAAGAAAATTATAAAGTGACCAAAATAATAATTTCACGTGTAGGGTACATACCTAATTACCTACCATATAGTTTATTTATGTACATTATTAATTTATACTATTTATACAATTATTATGTAAACTGTTTACAACACACTTATACATAAACACAAATACATTATTTACAATATTTATATACATTAACTTATATTATAATAATTATATTGATGTATTAAATGATTTAAATTATTAAAACAACACACTTATACATAATACATCAATATAATTATTATAATATAAGTTAATGTATATAAATATTGTAAATAATGTATTTGTGTTTATGTATAAGTGTGTTGTAAACAGTTTACATAATAATTGTATAAATAGTATAAATTAATAATGTACATAAATAAACTATATGGTAGGTATGTACCCTACACACGTAAAGTTTATGAATATTATACCTACTCTCATTTCAATTAATACCTAACTATGTGGAAACGCTCGGGTCTTGGGGTCCGAGTGCGCATTTCCTTTTTAAGGAAATAGGAAGAAGACTGGTCGACACTTCACGTAACCAGAAGGCTGGCTTGTTTTTCGGCCAGAGAATTAGCGTTGCCATACAACGTGGCAACGCTGCCAGCCTTCTGCGCACGTTTTCAGTGGACAGCGATGCCATGCCCTCTTTTAGTTTATATTGGTAGTTTAGTCTAGGATATAATTTTTCTTTGTTTTTACTTTAGATTTAGTTTAGATTTATATTGTATTAATTTAGGTTAAAAAAAATTAAAACTGTATTTACTGGAAAATAAAAAGGAGCTAAACATATAAAAAAAACTAACTACGCTATTTATTAACTGCGCGGAACATATAATTTGCAAAGTTAAGCTGCGCTTACCGCTGTCAGTCTGTGGATGGGTGACCATTCGTTACATATCAAAACCCCTTCCTGCCTCGGAGAGCACGTAAACCGTCGGTCCCGAGCTCCCGAGTGTCATTTGAATACCTATAACAGTCGTTACGTTTTGTCAAAAGCGAGAAAATTTGACAATCGGTATAACCTTAGGATATCGGCATTGCCCAGTAACTTATTGCAGAGGTCTGATGGCAGTCGCTCCTTAAAAAATACTGGTATTCAGCTGCATCTAGTTAGACTGCAAGCTTACCACAATACATATACACTTGGGAGCAAATAAATCGAGCTGCTCCTTTTTTCACGTGTCCTGGTTATTAGTTTTGGTTTCATGAATTATTTAATTCTAAGTTGACAAAAAACTACCCTCATTGTAAAGGTTATCAAATAACCTTTTAGGCGATATTATGTTTAGAATTGATCTGTTCCATAATACCAAAAATAATAAAAATTATACGTGAAAAATAGAAGTGGCTTGATTTATTTGCTCCCAAGTACATTAGGAAAAGGCAAGGCAGAACGAACTCTCATTTTAATGCAATACTTAATTTTATGTTTAAACATTTTCGTTGAATCGTTGATTATCCCTGACAGGGTTTTAAGGAAGTTTCAGGGGTTCATTAGGTAGTTCAAATAATAAATCTTGTTAGAACTACTTTTCTTATTGATAAGTGTTATTAGTTGGAAGTTTCTTAACCCATTGCCCCATAACTGTTAGCAAAATAATAACTCTTTTTTACCAACTTTGTGATTGAGATTTACCAAGCAGTTAACAACTTTAATGTTCTTCTTTTCCTCTCAAATGAGCGTGAGAAAATATGAACTTTTATCATAACTTTAAAAAGTTTTAAAGATACATCACATTTTAATATAGTATATTATGTACTATGAATCTCCGGTATCATAATGACGGTAGACTAAGATCTTGTTATAAGTTCATAATTGCAATAATTTGTAACGGAATAGTTATGCATCTTCAAAGTTACTGATCTAATTTTGGTGTCATTTAACTACTTATAGAATCCCATTCAAGAATGCAAAAAGGAAATAGCTGCACTCTTATTTTCTTACTAACACGGGATATAAGAAAACTAAATAACTAATAAATATTACAACGGTAAAGGTTGCATTATATTTCTTCGAAGTAGAGCTACGAGTATCTTTTCTTTAATTGACGTCATTGTCATCAAAGTCAAAGCATTTATTTCAATTAAACCATTCACAGGCACTTTTAAACTGTCGAAAAAAGAAATTACTGCCGCGTTCCAAAATGTAGATTCCTACGGAGAAGAAGGAGTAATAAACTCCATCACATTATTTTTAATAAGTATAATTTTAAATTATCCATATTCTTTTTTTATTCAAACGTTTCTCCACATTACGAAGACACAAACAAATCTCACATGCACAACCACCCAGACCCGAAACAATTATCTGTAGGCCATAGAAATACTTGTTCCGTGCGGAAATCGATCCCACGACACCGTAGCGCTACTTGCTCAGCCACTGAGCTTGGGCTAACCGTGTCGTCAAAATTAAGTATATGGTTTTATAATTGTAAAGAGATTGCCCATATAATAGAAATAGTCAACAAAACCAGAAAATACATCAGTAATCTAAAAGTTACATATACAACGTATTACAATAATTCCCGTTAAAAAAGAAAATGTTAATCAAGTAGTGGTTTATGGTTGTTGTCATTTACTTCTCAGAGGAAATTAGGTAAGAATGTAAATAACTTTCTGGGTAGTCTACTCTTTTCAGTTTTCAGAGTTGCGTTTCAGTGATGATTTTATTTTATGATTTGTCCAATTTTTTTTTTGGGTCCTACTTTTCTTTTAAAATATTGCCAATAGACTCTTTACAAGGGACCTTTAAATCCCCTTTCGGCTTTAGGGGTATTTTTGTAACACGTTGTATACATTTTTTTAATTCTTTCGAAATTCGTACACATACGACTTATCCCAAGGGTAAAATTAGCTATCGCATCAGGAGCTGTGGCGCAAACAGTAGAATTCTTTTTTATGAGATCGTGTCACCGCATTCAACAGCTGTTGAAGCACTCACGAATTCTAGGTGAAACCGTTTTAGTTTCAATCACAGCGTTAAAGCCTATGCCTATAGGAATTCTAAACCCATTTCTAACCCGTTCTTAAAATATGACGTACGAGTATACCGAAGGTAAAAATTTATTTGAGTAACGTTTGTAACTAACCGTGAAAAATAATGATTAAAAATACAAGTGCTGCCGTCAGTAGACTAACTCGGGTATTTTTTTAAACAAGAAACTTGCTGTAATACTGCAGGGATTTTTTAATCGTACAGTTTTCGTTTAACAAAATGTTAAGTTTTGTTTCTCTTGTTAAACAATTTGACGGGTTTTGTAAACGAAAACTGTACTATTAAGAAAACCTACAGGTTTCCTGCTTCAAAATAATTATGTAGTACTTGAATTAGCCTACTGACTCGCAGTCCATGGTTTTTATTGACAGCAGCTGTATTTTTAATCATATATATATTTTTTACATTACGGTTTATGCCTACAGTAGAAGAATAGTTAATCTAAGTATTTGTTAACAGCTAAACACAGGTACCACCCTAAAATTACCTAGATATATCGTGGGTGTCATTACACTAATCAGATACACACATCGAGATACGAAATAACATAACTGTTAGCAATATAATACATGTCCCGATGCGAAATTAAATCGTGGAACAGGGGCCTAATTCTCCTAAAATAAATCTTGATAAATCACAACCGAACCAAGGCCGAACCGTTCATTCAGACAGTTCTCAATTTCAAAAGCTATCAAATTGTTCGACACAAAAAACAAAATCAACCATTTTGAAAGTTTTCGAAAACAAAAACTGACTGACGGTTGTGGTTCGATTGCGTTTGGCAACAATTTATTTTAGGAGAATTGGGCCCCTTGCGTCGTTCAGATTGTTTTGATTGTTACTCTATTAAATAAACCTAGAGGTCGTCATCAGCCTAGACTTTCCCGAAATAGTTGGATAAGTTTCCAGTCTAACAAGCCCTCAGATTCAGAACTTTTCAATAAGGCAGTTGTCAAACAATTTGGCTTGTTATCTATTTGTCTCTCGTTATGTGAATCGTACCCAAAACGAGTTAAAAATCAGAATCACAGCTGCGACTAAATAGCATTATTTTACACAGAGCTACTGCCATCTGAATTTGCAACTTAATTACTGAGGGATACGGATATTCTTTTAATATTAGACCAATTGACAATCATTCTGTCTGGTATTCAGACCAGTAAGGACTATCCTATACAGGGTGGAAGCGTTAAGTGTCAACAGACGATTACTTTGTTAATTTTACAGGTAGTGAAAAACTGTTAGCTAATATCAAAATTAGCTTGCCTACGGAATAAAATGACATCAATATCTTAATGAAGTTAAATCGCTTTTATGTTCGAAATTTGATTTATACTGCGTCTATACATTAAGTGTGAAAAGCAATCTGTTTGGACAATTATTCCATAGTTATACGTAACATCATAAAACTTTAAACTGATGTCGGAACTTGGCACCCAAATGAATAAAACGCCATAAATGCTCAAAAAATTAAAAATATGGGAGTACGAAAAATTTTAATTTTATTGAAGGATGATTTTGAAAAAATGTTTATGCCTCTAAGCAATTAAGTTTCTATCCCAGTTCTTTTTTTAAATAGCTTATTCTGACAAAGTAATCATCACACAGACAGGAATAATCTCAAAAAAACCGTATTTTTTGCATAATGCATGGGCGTTGTAAAAATCAAATTTTCAATATAAAGCGATTTAATTTAAAAAGAAAATGAGTATAAAAGTAGTATCATTTTGTTCCTTAGGCAACCCAGATTTGATATTAGCTAAAAGTTTTTCCACACCTGTGGAAAAATTTGCATATTCATGAAATAATCGCCTGTTGATACTTAACGTTTCCACCCTGTTTATTCATCTGAATTCACCAGTATCTATACATATCCATCAAAGAACCCAAGCTCTTGACCTAGAGGCTTTCTGTAATTTCCGGAATCTGGAAAATCAAAGGGAGTAATTAATAAGGTGCTAAAGCAGGTTGGCTTGATTACCCATGTAAATTTTTGATCACCTGTTTAGATATTTATAAACGTGTAAACATTTTCAATGAGGATGTATACAAAATGTTGTATAGGCATAAAGTGAACAAACGGTTTAAATATCTTTTGTAAGCTTGTAAAACGATGGGCCCTACGTTTACTACTGCATGTGCAAAAACACAACTTTACAGAAGAGCGGTTTAAAGGTTCTAAAGCTTTTAACTTTGATATAAATCAATAGAAATATTTGATTGAAATGGTATGGTATGGTCCATTGCAAAATCCTAACTCCTAACTAAAATTATAAATGTGAAAGTAAGTTTTTTTGTTTGTTACCTTTTCACACCTAAACCAATGACCCGATCATTCTGAGATTTTGCATATACGTTGTCAGGTGTACAGAAACGGACATAGGGTACCTTTCATCCCGAAAAAAGGTACTGTTCCCGAGGAAAACAACATTAACTATGATAGATGGCGCCGTGATTGAATTATATTACTAAAGAAACTTTAGTAGTGTGTTAAGTGTTTTTTTTTTTATTATAAATTAACGCGAGCGAAGCCGCGGGAAAAGCTTGTTTCATATATTTCTAAAAACCGGCCAAGTGCGAGTCGGACTCGCGCACGAAGGGTTCCGTACCATTATCTATAAAAACGGCAAAAAAATAATGTCTGTTGTATGGGAGCCCCCCTTAAATATTTTTTTTATTTTAATTTAACTATTTATTTTTAAAGTGAATATAAAACTAAATATTCTGTGAATCTTTCAAGCGTCTATCTGTGCCCTTATCAATATCGAGCAAAATGAGCAAAAAAATCACGTTTGTTGTACGGGACCCCCTTAAATATTCATTTTAATCTGTTTTTTAGTATTTGTTGTTATAGCGGCAACATAAACACATCATCTGTGATCAACTGTCTAACTATCACGGTTCATGAGATACAGCCTGGTGACAGACAGACAGACAGACGGCCAGACGGCCACACGGCCAGACGGACAGACGGACAGCGGAGCCTTAGTAAAAGCACAGTGTACCTACTTACTGCATACAGTGGGTCAACGCCCATACATTTGACAGGTCCTATGAAATGTCAAAATTGGTAACACTTGTCATAGGGTTGTCACATAAAACAAATTACACAAACTTTGTCAAACAAACGTCCAAATTAATTAACGTTTTATAGAAACAGTGACACGCAAAAAGAAAACCACGAATGCGTAATTTTGACGACTGACAAAATAATGCAAAGTTATGTAGCAGCAATTTCGCCATCTTATCCTGGAATTTTCTAACAATATTTAAAACTACAAATTTTGATGAGGTTACAGTCGCAGTGGCTAACGCTTGCCGGTAGGTAAGAGTCATAAATTATTCCCAAATCCAAGAAGGAGCGATAGAAAATTACTTATTATTCATGGTTATTACTTCTATGGTTTTCGTGGGTGCTGATGCTGGAAATAAAGCCTAAGTATTCCTCGATCGTAAACGGTTGTCAAAAAAAAAAAACTGTTAAATGTAATTTGCCAGGTAAAACGTGGTCCCTTTCTTGGTGTTTGAGAATGGATCTTGTTTTTATAATCAGCGTCCCCGAAAATCATGGATTTGACACCCATGACGGCTAATTTGAAAATTTTCATGGCCGCCATCTTGAATGTAGTTTTTGACCTCATTTTCGTCATCAGCATCCCCGAAAACCATGGAAATGACACCTACGATGGTTAAATTGAAATTTTAATAGCCGCCATCTTGGAAATGGATTTTGACCTCATTTTCGGCATCAGCATCCCCGAAAACCATGGAAATGACACCCATGATGGTTAAATTGAAATTTTAATAGCCACCATCTTGGAAATGGATTTTGACCTCATTTTCGGCATCAGCATCCCCGAAAACCATGGAAATGACACCCATGATGGTTAAATTGAAATTTTAATAGCCGCCATCTTGGATTTCGATTTTGACTTCATTTTCGGCATTCGCACCCCAGAAAACCTTGGATTTGACATCCATGACGACTAATTTACTAATTTTCATGGCCGCCATGTTGGATTTGGATTTTGACGTTATTTTCGGTTTCAGTGACCCCGAAAACCATGAAATTAATACCCATGATGAGAAAATGTTTATGGCCGCCATCTTGGATTTGGATTTTGACGTTATTTTCGGCATCAGTGACCCCGAAAACTATGAAATTGATACCCAGGATGATTACATGAAAATTTTCATGGCCGCCATCTTGGATTTGGATTTTGACGTCATTTTCGGCATCAATGACCCCAAAAACCGAGGAAATGGCTTCCCACGAACAATCATTTGAAAATGTATGTATGCCGCCATCTTGGATTAGTAAACAGACTTTATAATAAAATTCTCGTAATAGGTACACATACATAATTATCAATAATAAATTAATATAATTTCTATGAACGATATCAATCAAATTTGAAATCAAAAAGTGCGAGCCCTGGAATTTATGTCCCGAGTAGCAGTATGGCTACTCGGGACATAACCTCCGCCCCTTCACCCCGCAACCCCCCGCACGATTGCTCTGTGACAATGTTCTACGTTGACCGACTGTAAGGAGTAAGATATAGGTAGACTGTGGTAATAGGGTCCCGTTTTACCCTTTGGGTACGGAACCCTAAAAACTAGTTAGTCGAAAAGATAGTTTGTGAAAGAACTTTTGCTGGAGAATGGCATTATATTGGTTTCTATCTCACTTGTAGCTTAGCCTGTGAGGCTAACCAGTGCGTAGGAAGTACCTATACGTGTGATTACTTCTTTTATAATAACAGGTTTTTAAAATTTATTACCAAACATATTTCTGAAAAGCGATGACCTCTTTTAATTAAATTAATAAATCGTTCATTCGCTCTTTGATTACATTACGAGCTTACCTATGCCTATGTAACATCGTATAAAATAAATCACGTACCCTACAAAGCGGGTTACTCGACCTGTAATTGGATAAATTTGTTTTCTCTCATCGATGTCCAGCGTAAGTCCTTGAGAATATTACATTTACGAAGAACACACTCAGCAGGAAAAGGTCTTTCTAAATTCGTATTTAATATCACTTGCCTACTTAAGCAAAACAATAGACCCGAGTGATTTCATGTCGAAATCGAATTTATGTACGATGGGTTATCTGTGATGTACAAGTACATTATATAAGATGTGCATATAGGGTGACTGGTAATTAGTGACCGATACTTTAACACATGATTGTACTCATGATAACAAACAACTTTCCAAAGAAACATTATTTATAAAACAAAAAAAAAAACATAATACGAGCCGCGTCCATTATGTAACGGTTTAATAATAAATTTAAAATGAAAAAATGAAATCAAAATAATGTTTCTTTGAGAAAGTTGTTTGTTATCATGAGTACAATCATGTGTTAAAGTATCGGTCACTAATTACCAGTCACCCTATATAATAAAACAGACGTAGAATTACTAAAAAAAGACCTTTCTTGAAGAAAGTTTTAATAGGAACTTTATTTTTTTGAATTTGTCTTAAAAAAAGTAAAAACCGACTTGAAAAAACTGAAAAGATCCTTATTATAAAAAACCTTATTATAAAATTAAGTTTCAGAAATGCTAATCTACGCTGAACTAAATTGAAGGCATATGAAGATGTTAACAAAAATAATATGGTAATTATTTCACACCTTTCAGTTCTTTTTTTGTAGTCGGTTTTTCTCTTTTTGACGTTTTTATTAATTACTTTTTAATGCCACAAATACACCACTATTACGTCTAGAACGTAATTCATTTTCAAACTACTAATCATCATTCAGCCGAAAGACGTCCACTGCTGGACATAGGCCTCCTCCAAAAGGGGGGGCTTGTCGTAATCGCCACGCTTGGCAGGCGGGTTGGCGATCGCAGTATGGTCGTTAAAGTACTCAGAGAACGCAGCTGTCCATCCTCTAGAAAATTCCTTAGTCGCCTTTTACGACACCCACGGGAAGAGATGGGGTAGTTCTATTCTTTAAGTCGGGCACTACACGAGACCTAGACCTAGAGACAATAATAATATTGTATAAAAAAATGCTCAACTAAACTTAATAAAATTCATATGGGACCAAATCGAAAGTATTCTGCACAAAATAAAATACTTAAATCGGCCCACTAATCGTGGAGAAATCAGAATAAACACATTAAAAAAAATATAAATACGCATCGAATTGAAACCCTCCTTTTCGAAATCGGTTTAAAATGGTAACCGTTTGGAATTTTTCCAATTGTAAGTATTTAAAATTAGCTCGAACATTCAAACAGGCAGATAGACTCAACTTTGTTCTATGATACTCTTTCACCCCTTTAAGATAGAACTTATATTATTTCAAAGGCCTATGAAGACCTAAAATAACTCTAGCCTTATGATATCAACTGAAGACATCTAAGAATAATAAAGAGAAATAGACGAAATACTGATTCATTATTCAATCAAACGGATTTGACATTTCGATAAATTCTACATATTTGTATATCCCAACGTCTCACTTAACATCTGTTAGGAACCTTTGTAAGTCTTGAGGTAATGGATGAAGCCTTTTGCTAAGAGTGGAAAAGGTCCGTGTATACTAAACTAAAAAGGGTCATATTCTAAGAAATATGTCCTTTGTCACGCAAAGTGTGCTGGTTTCACTCGTGTATAATACTTACAAAGTGAGCTATATGAGGAGAAGGTTTGCACAGATGTGCACAGACCATAAACACAAGCTAACATGTTTACGTCGTCACTCTATTTCCTGGAGAATTGTTTGTTTATGTTGGAAGGTTGGGAGCTTATTTATACGGCCTTCATGATCAATATAGTTTATTATCCTTCACGATTACTAATTAAATAACTTTTATTAAACACACATATTAATGTCTTCTTTTGTTTTAATTATAGTGTAAACTAAACTAAATATTGTAATCTGTTCATTTAATTAGTAAAGGCTTAAGTTCCTTTAGTTGCTTATAAAAGAGAAAAAAATATTTCACATTACGAACCACAGTACCTCCTTACTAGGTAAAAAAAGTAATCTACATAATGTATTGTTCATTTTATCCAAATGAAAGGAGATTTTCACACAATATCCCGCATGGATTTCACCCTAACGCCAAAAGATCTCATTCTGTTTAACCTCAGCTTTTATGGTTGATTTATAATACATTATAATATTTCCTTTTCCCATTATTTTCAAAGCTCAATGCGGAAATTTGGGATGCGGAGAGGTCAACTGAAGCCATCAGAATTTTCTAGGAATAGCCAATTTTTAAACATACATATTTATAGAACAGCCATCTACATTTTTTATTTATTTCAAAGATACGGAGAGCGGATGAGGGCGCATACTAATTGAAAGAACAATACATGGTCAGATTGCATTGTTAAACTACAGATTTTTTAGCAAGAGCGGAAAGGTTTTCTCTCGCTCACTTCACTGTTTCACTAATTTTGATAGACGTGAGCTGCCTACACACATTAAAACCTATGGGCCACGATTCTATTTTGGTGAGGCATGGAAAAATACAAATAAAGACATCTCATTAACATGCACGATGCAAGTACACATGCGCATATAAAATTAAGTATCTATTCAATAAAAATTTATTCAAATGAGACTTTAAATTGTGCCATTAAAAAGCGCTAAAAAGCTTATTGCACCAAGATACTAATATTTAACAACATGCAAGACGGGGAGCGCTTACTTTATGCATCGTTCGTTCAGCTTGATCGCTTTTGCATATTAATACGATGTCGCTCACTCTCAATCTACTATTAGACGCTGTACATCTACTTATGTTACCCCGTATAGGAGGTAATAAAAATGTAATTATGCTATCCGTCGTGAAGGAAATTAGCTCGTTACCATAATGAGGCGCGATTTTCTAAATGATTTCACTAATACATAATTTAATAACGAAAATTTTATGAATTAATTTAAAGTTCACAAACATTGTAATTAAGGTAAGTTAGATACTTTGTTGTACCACGTAATGTTTTTGCGCTTTTGTTCGTAGAACTTTTAAAAACTAAAAGTAACATAATACGTACCTGTACATTGTAAAAGCTGACGCGGGAATTACCAAAATAAATCTGAGAGAGAAGTTAGCCTGAAAAGTAAATTCAAGCATTAGACTAAATTAGGTAGGCTAGCAAATAAGATTATTTAATATTTCAAAAATACGGAGTACAATCCTGTACACATTACTAAGCCAAGATTCATATGGCAGGTAATGAAGCATACACTATATTATTCACATTCTTCGCAGAACAGTCGTTATTCACGGCACGCTGAACTTTGACTTCATGAAGCTGGGACGAGGCTTATTTTCACGTATAACCCGCTTATTTAAAGAATGGGATTAGAAATGGCGGATCCAGTGTTTGCTTTTGCATAGAGAAAGTGCGTGAGCGAGAGGCAAATAATAACAACAGAAATAGCGCAGCCATTTCCAATTTCATTCCTTAAGTCATTTGGTTGTAACACGAGATTCTGTAACGGCTCGTCAAGACTCCCTTCGGCAATCCTTACTAAAGCTACAAAACTTAGATAGTTAAGTAAATTCTTTGCAAATAAACTTATTTGGGTATTGGCAAGGACTTTAAACAACATGCTCTCTTTTTGTTCACACCGATAATTCAGCCCTCATCAAGCTGTCTCCCCCCCCCCCCTATGTCCGCGCCAGCAACGCCCTAAGCCGAGGTCCGAGTCCCACTAGGGGTCGCCCTTAGTGCTGTTGTTGCAGGTAGTCATGATGTTAGTGTAGTACAAGTAGTTAGCTTAGGTTAAGTATTTTACTTCCCCCCCATTGGCTGGAGACCCTTCAGGTCTCGCCAATAAATGCCCGGTTACGTAGAAACCGTACAGCAGTCAAATAGAAAAAAAAAAAAAAAAAAAAGCTCTCTTTTTGTATATCTTGAATACCTTCCTTTTACTGTTTTATGCAAGGACTTTATAGTTGTACGTAGTACTTATTACTTCTATGGTTTTATGTAAGTTGTAGAACAGTAGAATTAAATATCAGTAAAACTTTCACGTAACTACTTTAGGGTAGATAACAAAATAAACGTTGGCTATTGTTACATGGGTTTCATAGAATAAAATTGTCTGCAAGGCTTATTGCTTCTGATTTCATACATTTTGAAATTCAACTAAAATTTACTAAGAGAGACTTCTTGTCTTTACACATATCGCATTAATAATAACTAAGCTATAAAGTTTATAAAGCTGAAAGTTTAATATTTATTAGATAATCATCATTCAGCCGAAAGACGTCCATTGCTGGACATAGTCCTCCCCCAAGCATCGCCACATCGACCGTCCAGGGGCCCAATTCTCCTAAAATAAATTGTTGCCAAACGCAATCGAACCACAACCGTCAGTCAGTTTTTGTTTTCGAAAACTTTCAAAATGATTGATTTTGTTTTTTGTGTCAAACAATTTGATAGCTTTTGAAATTGAGAACTGTCTGAATGAACGGTTCGGCCTTGGTTCGGTTGTGATTTATCAAGATTTATTTTAGGAGAATTAGGCCCCTGAGCTTCTCGCATCACACGGATTATATTAGATAATAATTGATATTTACTAAATATTAATTAAGGAGGTTTGCAAACAACGTAAGAGGAAGTGGAATACATAAATGTGCCTTTCCTATACGAATTTAAATATATTTAGAATGTTATTTATGAGTTCTATGTACCGGATACAGAAAATAATTTGAAATAAGTCCATGATGAAAAGAATGATGATCTCATTTCAGTAAATAAACACAATTACATTTGCGACTATGAAAAAGCTTACAAAGACATGGCAACAAGTATGTTCTACTACACAACTCAATCCATTCTAGAATCATCATAAAATATATTGTAAAAGCAATATTCTTATCGCAATTTTTGAGTCGACTCTTTTGTGCCAGTCGATGTGCGTAGTTGCAGGCAGATCTATTGTTTTTACAGTGAGTCTGAAATGAAAATTATAACAAAGGCTTTATTTTTTGCACGATTCAACGTCTCCGGTACACTGCCCCTTTTCATGAAGCGACACAATGTTTGCTCTATTTATTTTTGAAAAAACGTGCGGTGTATCGATAAATAGTGTCTCACATATCCAATTACTTGTCAAGGCGATTCCAAATCCGTAGGGTGACCGTAATTTGCGCGCTTTGTGATACGAAACCCCAGAGGGATGTTATGAAGACGTATGAGAAAGGTTATACCTTCAACCTTTATAATAGCTACGAATTTTTTTTCAATGTATGTGTACAAAAAGATCAATTTAGCCGAGTAAAGGCGGGATTTTAGATTTTTCATAAATCAATCATAATTTTCGTGATCCACGAATAAAAATGAATAAAGGATTCGTTTGAGGATATTCGCACATTCGACCATTGTCGTGGGTCATGAGCGCCTAGGGAAAGGATCAAATTACGAAAAAAAAAACAGTTAAAAAAAAGGAATTATAAAAAAAGGCAGTATAGTGATTTGATCTGATATTTGTAGCTCTCAATCTCCAGATATATCTCATTTGCATATAAATCAACATCATAATATTTTAACGTATATCTATTTCGTATTTTCGTAGTACTTTCAATTGTCGGCAATGGAGATTTAAATGCCAAGATAAATATTAGATTTGTGAATACTTCTGTAATATATTCTATAATTGTTTTTCTACTAGTTTGGTTTTAAATTAAGTAAATGTTTAATTGCTGGAAAATATAAATAACTGCTGAAGTATAAAATTAACGATGTTAAATATGAAAATGTATTTTTTTTTACATACACCTCTTATCGAAAAGGCTTTCATTCATATTATGATGTTATAATTCCCAAAATGTGTGATAGTACTTTTGATTTAACAAGAACGCAGAAAATATAAATGAAAATTGTATACTTAGTTACCTACGTTAGTTCACTTTTAGATACGTGAATCATCATGATCATCATTCCCAAGTAGGTATGTAAGTAGATATAAATTATCTCGTTTGTTAAACGTATAAAGAAAGTTCAGAAAAAAAAACTTTTATCGTTTTCGAATTTCAAAGTGTATAATGTATAAAAAACCTCTTGTAGCAAAATTTTATTGTTAAATGTGTTTTTTAAAAAAAAGAAGGCACAAATACTTTTTTTTTCTGACTCGTCATGTCTTGCCCTATCATTTTGTTTTTGGATTGATGTTGAATTTCAGGATATCCTGTTTATAACGTTTGTTTTCTCTCACTGTTTTATTAGTATGTTTTTACGTACGTACAATAACATAAATAAATCTCTCATTGAAGAAATAAACACCCACATTATCATATTCGTGTAAATAAAGTAAAATTAATTTGTAGCACATGAGTTTATTTGTCGTGTGTCTGACGTGTTGACACCGGTGAAGGAGATCTGGGTAGTAAAATAAAACAATGTGGAATCGCTCGACTGTCCACCCCAGACCGACCCTAACCTACGTAAATATCAATAAGGGTGTTGCGTACACAAGGTAAACGTGGTCTTCATATCGTCGACGTAACACTTATACCTATGATAAAAAATAAATGAGAAAATAAACAATTAGGTTATTATGTATCTGTGCAAACGGGCGACGAAGTGACGTTTCAAGAAAAGTTTCAGAAAAAAATTACAGTAGGTACTTAGGATTCCTTTAAAGATATTTGATTAAAGTAAGCGAAAATATATGTACAGAGGCCAGCACATCAAATTACTACAATCTGTCAAATTTCTTTAATAGATTTTCATCTTTATCGCAAAAGCATTAGGTTTAAGGTTGATTGGGAAAATTTGACAGTTTCGAGTAGCTTGATGTGCTGGCGTCTGTACTTTTAAAAACTTCTGTTTACAAATACCATTGTTGGAGACACTTGAACGGCTAGTCCTTGGATTATATGAATGGAATGATGGAAATTAACACTTGTCCCCAGTAGTACAAAGGGTACCAAAGATATAATTAATGTCGTATCTAGAGCTTGGCCATTGGGGCAGCTACCAGGGGCGCAGGACCTAGGGGGGCGCAAATTAGGCCACTCAATACATATACAGTATATAAAATAACAGAGGGCGTTCCCTTAAACCCGTTAAACTACATCATTAAGAGATTCCATCATCGGACTACCAGACGTACGGCAATGCGCCATCGGTACATGGTGGACATCCCACCCATACGCACAAAGCGTTTTGCGAACACATTCATTGTTCGCGCAGCTAAGGAGTGGAATTCCCTGCCGGAGTCTGTGTTTCCTGATAGTTTAAACCTTGGGGTCTTTAAGTCAAGAGTGAATAGGTTACTTCTAGGCAAGCATGCTGCACCGTCGACCACATCATCGCTTACCATCAGGCGAGATAGTAGTGGTCAAACGCGAGACTATCGACAAATAAAATAAAATAAAAAAGAAGTGTTCGGAATGGCCTGTTTAATACCAAAATAGTAGCGTAGATAGGTTAAATGCGACGTTGCCGTGTTTTCCACATTGATAAACAAGACTTGTTTTTTGATTGATTGATAAACAAAGCTTACTGTACATGTGCACTTAGTGTGCATGTACAGTAAGCTTTGTTGTTACGTATCATTTTTTTTGTGATATTTGGCATTGTTTTTATTTATTGTTTTGGTTGAGAATATTTTCTTTTAGTATGTTCGGACGCTATAGCAGTGGCGAAGGCTCCATACAACTCGATTCCTATCGGCTTCCCTTTCGAAACGAGTAATTACTGGAATTCACGTATCACACTCGAACATTGTAAGCATTTTTTGGTCCGGCTTCCCTTTTCAGAAAATTCATCCTACGCCACTGCGCTATAGTATTGCTGGTTAACGGGATCGCCTTTCGTTAACATACTGTATAACTGAAACAATCTGAAGCAGATCTCGCGTTAAAATATGCTGTTGATTTAAATGCAAATGAGTTATGTCTGGAGATTGAGAGCTACAAATATCAGATAAATCGTTACTGCCTTAATTTTTAACAAAAATCTTAATTAAATGCCTTTTTTATTTAGCGTGTTTTTTTGGGGGCGCCAAATTTGATCTTTGCCCTGGGCGCTCATAACCTTAGGTACGACACTGGCCGTAATATCTGCACCAACACTTAAAAAAACGTTATTTGAAAATAATCTTAGTCTTAAAACAGGAAAAACAGCAAAATTTATTTCTTGCTTGACATTTAGATTTGCAAACTACTCAGATAAAAATTCCATTAACTTTTGATAAAGTAGTACTTTCCAGCTCTCTTGGACTATGATTCTAGTTCCAATTATTTCAAATGTAAAACTGTATAAAATTGCAATTTTTCAAGCTTACAGTTATTCAGTAGAATAGTTGCTATGATTGGTCCGCGTTTAGCGGATAAGCTGTGGTGAACTCAGGGTTAACGTAGATATGTTTGTTTATGATTAATTCACGAGCATTTCTCGGGATTGTCCCGCTATATTTAGTTGTGTGGTTCCAATTACGAAAAAGCTCCTGAGGAAACGGTAAACAATCATAAATGAGCCGGCGAATAAATTAAAATTTTACAGAATGAACAAATAACTCAATGAATAAATAACATACTTACAATACCGTTTATATTTTAATTTAATCACGAACTTCAGACTCGATTATACCACGCTTTTGGCGTTTCGATTGAAAGCGAAGGCATGAATGACATGAGATAAAGAAGAGATGAAAAGTGTTTTGACTGGACGTATAATTCGATCGTCTTTTTCGCCGGCTGCTCAAATATGAATGTGTCTTACAAAAATTATAAAAGATATTTCTGTACATCAGGCTTATCCTCAGAATTCAATGACAATGGTGCATCACTCCTGTTGTGAAATGTTCTTCAATTCATATTTGCCAAACTTGTGAAGGAAAGCGGTGTTTAGCTATGTCTACTCCAGTGCGCTTTCATGTTGATCTTGCGTCTTCGTCTGAAGCATCCGTGAAGCGCCATAACGCATGCAATAGCGCATGCCTTAATACTAGTTCGACAAAAGCGCATGCCCCTAGCGCACGCTAATCCGTCTATTGTATGTCGACTGACGACTGACCGAGGCGCACCGGTGTAGACGATAAGCTGCATGCGTCTTATTATGGCAATCAATATTGCATGCGCTTGACGCAAGAGGAATTGAAAGTTGAAAGCGCAAGATGAACATGAAAGCGCACTGGTATAGACATACAATTTGCATTTAGGTTTCTTATATCGGCGTTTACAGGTACATTTTACTGACATTTAGTGGATTAAACGTTGAATTAAATACATTTACAAAGAGTAGGAGAGCTCCTTGTGCAACAGTTGGTCCGGGGAAACCTCGATACCCATTTCTGCGGCTAGGCAAGATTGCTATGCTTTGAAGGGTATGGTTGCCAGTGAAATTACAGGCACATGAGACTTTCCAACTTTGTCTCTAAGGTTGGCAACGCATCAGGAATCCTCTTGGTGTTGTAGGTGTATACAGGGTTAATTGAAAAACACCAACAACCCCTTAAGGGGTCATTGTACTCATCATTATGAAAAACTCTTACTATGGGACCAAATCTGAAATCGCGAAAAAAAAACAGCTGTTCATTTTGACGAGCTAAGCGAACATAAATGTAGGGAAAAGCTGTTTTTTTTCGCGATTTCAGATTTGGTCCCATAGTAAAAGTTGTTCATAATGATGAGTACAATGACCCCTTAAGAGGTTGTTGGTGTTTTTCAATTAACCCTGTATACGCGGCGGTAACAGGGGCCCAATTCTCCTAAAATAAATCTTGATAAATCACAACCGAACCAAGGCCGAACCGTTCATTCAGACAGTTCTCAATTTCAAAAGCTGTCAAATTGTTTGACACAAAAAACAAAATCAATCATTTTGAAAGTTTTCGTAAACCAAAACTGACTGACGGTTGTGGTTCGATTGCGTTTGGCAACAATTTATTTTAGGAGAATTGGGCCCCTGGTGGGCCACCGGCTTGTTTGCCAAACAATTACACACAAACTTTCATAACTTATCTAATAGGATTCTTACAAAGTCTTTAAAAACCTGTATTTAGGTGAGGTGGCAGATATTGTTGTCCTTGAATTGAACTAATTATCAAATCAATCAAACCTAATCAATGAAGTCTGAAATTAACACGTTTGTACCTTATGAGTTGATGACTTGATAGCTTTTATTTTTATAGAACGTACTCCATACAAGTAAAGTAAGTATATCCAATATCAGCTTATTTCTAGAAATACTCACTTATACAGTGTATATAGTTAATAACATTTCAAACGCTAGTCTAATAATAAACACTACTATTAAATATTATTATAGGCGGTCCTTTGATAGATACGTTTATGATCGGAAACTGTTGTGTATTTATTGCTGATAAAGCTACCTGAGCGGCTAAGAATCAGCTGTGTTTGTTTCCATTATCCTTAACGAGAATATTGTGCCAAAGGCCTCGGACATAAACCATCACGTCACTTAAAGATTTTATGGGGTCAGTCCTTAAGTAAGTGGTTTTACTACTACTACTCATGTGAAAAGGTCTTTACGAAAACAAGGAAAACACTTTTTTAAGTTTATTTACCCAATACTTTCAACGCTATATTTCACGCTTGCCAATTTTATAGACGCCATAACGTTTTTTTACTGAGCAGAAAACATTTTTTTTTAATTAAAAGATGTGTTGATGTTATGTGAACTTTTTAATAAATCGGAATATAAAATAATTGGCATCTATCTAATTGGGGCGCGCCTCGTATCTATAAAATGTAGTGATGACGAAATGCAAAAAAGAAAATGAATGGAGGATATCTATATTTTCAATATTTTATTGTCTTTTTAGAATTTAAATAACTTTGAGTAAATTAATAATGATTTTGTAGCTGTATGTGCATGTATATTAATTAGCTTCCTAATTAGCTGCGTAGGAGATAAAAATGGCCAATGTCCAAAATTCGCCAAATTATGTAATTCTAAATATCATCACGCGGAGAACCGAAACAGGAAAATAATAATTGCCATTTTCAATTGCCTACCTGTTTTTTTTTGACTAATTTCTTATAAACAAAATTATCCCTCGTGCATTGCATCACCTCAATTTTTTTGACTAATTTCTTATAAACAAAATTGGGGTGAACTCGTGCATTGCATCACCCCTATCTATAATGGATAGCACAGTTATGCCTTTTTTACAGTGTTCGATTAGAAAACCTACGTTGAACAGTGCACCTTTATAGGACCGAATGAATGAATAATGAATTTGCAACATATGAAGTTGCTTTATACAAGGTTAGTCAGAAAGGAGGTACTAATCCGAAAGGGTGTTATAGTACCCATAATAATGAGTAATTTTTGTTCTACCACTTCCCCAAAAGTCAATAGTATAAGAGAAACAGCTGTTAAAAAATTACATAAAAAACATGCTAAAATCTATCTATCCTCATCATCATCTGATCACCTGTGTTTACATTTTAGGTCATATTTGGGGTCACGAATTATAAACTTCATTTTCTAAATTCGTAACTAAAGTACGGACGATTTTTTTTTGAAAAAACTGAAATAAAAATTTTCGAATTTAGAAATTTTAATACTTGCTTTAAAACCGTTATCAGTGACACTTTAAGTGGCCTGCGGTTAGTTAGTTTTAGTATTAGTAGTTACCCCCATTCAGACTAACCTTGTATAAGTATAAATCAAGTTGCAGTTTACTGATTTGCTGATCTAATTAGTTGTTATATTTGTAGTTGGGTGCATCACAATGAAAGCAAGCGCATACAACGTTTACCTGGCCATCGTCGCCGCCACTTTGGCTCTGCTGTTCGTCACCGTCAACGCTGCACCGATGGTAAGTTGAAAATGATGAAATTACACTTATTTTTCAAAGTTTTCTAGCGGTTACACATAACTGATTCCTAAATATGCTGTTGCTAAGAATAGGTGCATCCTTTTAATAAATGCGACCGTCTGCACCTAAATGACTGTCCGAAGAATATGGAGAGAATTTGCTGTTGAATTTTGCAAACTGAACCAATTTTATAGACTACCTGCGCGAGGTATTTTTAGGGGACCGAACGAGAAAAAACGGCTGTAAACCTTTTTGACACTAATTAAATTTTCATCATACGGTGAAAAATTGGATTTCCAGAGAGGCCGATGCAAACGACAGTAGTTCTACGAAATACTAAAATTACACCTATCGTGCATGAATCAACATAATTTATAACATCAGCAAAATTATGAGATCAATATCAGTTTTTTTAAGGAATGAGAACCTTGAATGTATCTAGGATGGAAAAGATTTAATTAATTGTCTGATAAAGTGAGATACAGCTAGAATATAAATCATACCCAACTAAACCAACAAAATACCAGTAATAGAATAGCTTCTAATCGGAAGTTAATAATGTATCGTTTCATTATCAGCAGGAAAAGCTATTCTGCAACTAATATTGGTTCGGAAATGACAATATGGCAGTCCAGCTTGATGACGCGTTTTGTAGAACCTAATTAATAATTCAGCTTAATACAAAAAAAAACTGATTTATATTTCTGCAGATTTCTTTAGTATTTGCAGTTGGTCTTAAAAGTTTATCAAGAAAGAGGGTTGCACCTAAGTAAGCTGCTGACGCTTAAGTAGAAATAAAATGTAAGAAACTGCACTTACCACATCATCATCATCATCATTCAGCCGAAAGACGTCCACAACTTCTTAACTACTGGCAGGATACAGGTCAAAAGGGGGGTTTGCCGTAATCGCCACGCTTGACAGGCGGGTTGGCGATCGCAGTATGGTTGTTAAAGTACTCAGAGAACGCTGCTGCCCATCCTCTAGAGAATCCCTTAGTCGCCTTTTACGACACCCACGGGAAGAGATGGGGTAGTGCTACTCTTTAAGTCCGGCACTACACGACACTGCACTTACCTACGTTGTATGAATAGATTTCTATCAATTTGTAATTATTGACGTTCACTTATTCTAAACTCGGTTTCAAGGACTTTAAAATATTTTTAACTCTGCTTCATCCATCAGATACAAGAGTGATTTTATTGAATCTGAAGTGTTTATTACACTACCCGATTTATAGCGCCCGGCAGAAAAGACCGTAGACCAAAGAGACCAGGCACCTTAAATGTTATTATACTACACTGAATAAGAATTAGGGATGCTAAAAATCGGGTAATATATTAACCCCTTAAGTAGTTATAATGAAAACTAACGAAATAAATAATATCTACATTCATGGAGATATTATTTATTATATTTTTTTATTCACGGCTCATATTCCGTGTGGAAGATATTCGGTCCTTTGGAAGGCATACGGGGGACACAGGTCCAATGCGCAGAAGCCCCTTTGAGAATCTTAATCTAAGATGGGATGGGGCACCAACCGGAGACTATCCACGGCTGCACTATTGGAGTACAGTCATGGACCGTCCCAGGTGGGTGGTGGGTGCAAAACTATTGTGAAATATGGTAAAAATAAACCTGGTCTATGGGAAGGGGTGTTAGATGGACTGTTTAACTTCTATTGCCGAAAGAAAACGGCGTTTGTCTTTCAAGTTTGAAATTGTTATCTTTTATTAGTATGAAACTTCTTGGATCACCAAGAAGTTTTTAATGTAAGAATAATAATTATAAGTACCAAGGTTACAGAACTTTCAGAGCAATCACCTTTTAGGCCCGACTCGCGATAATATTAAGTTATAAGTAAATTAATGTAAGAGGTCCCATAAAGTCTGCTCTGTAGGTCAATTTGCTTAACGAAATTTCTAAGAGCTCATTTTACACTTAATGTAGCGGATGCTAGAAGGAAATTACATATTTCTTCCACAGAATACTTCGTGAGTTTTGTGAATAAATACAGACTCATTTAATTACACGAATGTGGCCAAAGCAGGAAATGTCTTTATGTGTAATAATTTAATAATAATTACATTGATGAAGCTTTTTGAAGTGTGAGTAATGAGTGGGCGGGTTGTTGTGTATTGTGTGTAGGACGATTTACCCAACCGTCTAACATCCGCTATAGGCATCTAATGTGAAACTAATGGCTCATTGTACACACTACTGGTGAAGCGTCGGTACACAGGCTCAAGTGAATGATGTTTGTTCAGGAGGCAGAGGACGAGCCGTCGGAGAACACTCTAGTCGCGCATCCGGACGGGGACATGGAACTGTCGGGGTCGTGGGATGCCATCAATACTGCCGCCCTGCGCAAGCTGCTGTTGCAACTCGACGCTGAGGAGAGGTGACTTTTATCTTTACTGTTTTTTTTCTTTTTTCTCTTTGCTAGTTGTGCATTGTGTAGATAATGTACTGCAATTTATTGCATGGTCATTAGAAGCAAGTAATGTAATTTAGGTACTTAGGATTGTTTGTTTGTGAATTTTTTTACCAAACATTCTTGAACAGAAATGAGTGAAAACAAATTATAAAAGTTAAATCATACATACGTAAGATTCCACTATATATGTATATGTATGCACTTCTTTTAAACTATCATAATAGAATCAGTTTGCTGCACTTGCTTCAGTAAAGTAATATTGTTATCATAAAGTTATAATATAATCAGTGTCTTTTCTTCTCGTAATTTTTAAATATAATTGTATTCAAGTCCATGCAAATTGCATTAAATATTAATTTTGTACAATGTCGCTTTGTGATTACCGCGTTTTTACTAGTATAGAAGTCAATACCGGTAAATAGGAAAGAGAGGTTTTAAATTACAATTACATTAATCATAAACTCACGCCTATATTCTCTGAAGGGTTGGCAGAGGTGTATAGTACACCCACATTTCGACGTTATGTTTTTACGTCCCATGTAATAGGGGGCAAGCCTATTGCCATCGACCGGGCACAAACCCAGACTCCGAGCTGCTACTGAGAATCACACGGAAAAACCCAATAACACTTTGCCCGACCTGGGGATCGAACCCAAGACCTCACGCTCAGCAGTCGCGCTTGCGACCACTAGACCAACGACGTCATATAAATCATTGATATAGAAATGTGAAAAAACTCGTATACCAAATAATGAAACAACCCAATTTTATATTTCGGTCACTACTAAACTTAGATACGGACTTATACTAAATACAATAAAAGTGATTTACAAACAAGCAATTTTCTATAGTACTTATTAGACTTTTTTACAAATTGTTAGAAACTAACTACGAATGTCGAACAAAGTGTGAGACTCTACGTCTAGTCTGTCAGTCCGAGGGCTTGTGTTACTTTGTGTTTAGCTCCAGCGTCCAGTCGCTGTCATTAAGTAGTAGGTAGCTGCCTGAAAACTAGGCGACTGTGTTTTCGCAACATTGTACTTCGAACACTCCTAGTTTTTCTAAAATAGAACTAGATAAAAAATGTTTTGTAAAGAGATTTAATTTCACGGAGGGATGAACAAGTTTTTTTTAAATATACAATGAAAGTAAAATAGGATTTACGAAGTATATTAAACAAATATCTCTGGATCGACATAAATGGAGAAGGAGATCCAACCCCAGATAATGGGACAAGACAAAGGAAGAAGAAGAAAAACAAACGTGTAAACGTGCTTGGTGCGGCAGAGATGTATTCTATTTCCTATCTTATTCAACATATATGAGGAATATATCATGAGAAGAGCCCTGGAAGATTGGGGAGGAGGCATTTATATACGCTGCACCAAGATACGCAGATAACACCACACAACTTTTCGAAAGAGATGAACTTGAGAGTGAACAGGTTAGATTCTCAATTAACAAATCTAATGTCGGCTACACACTCTCGCCGAGACAGCCCGAGACGTTATCTCTATCCTTAACTTTTACATCAAATAGCAAAGGACAGCATCTAAGTCTCGGGCTATCTTGGCAAGAGTCTGGATGGGGCTTAAGACGAAAGTCATGGTCATAGACAGAGGTTGCCAACTCTGCAGCACTGGAGAACTATCAGGGTTAGAGTTCGTCAGCAACTTTGTCTACTTAGGATAGCTGTTGACCGACCAAGGAGGTAGGGTATCAGGACACTTGCGCGAAAGACATTTCCGCGAAAGACACTTGCGCGACTCCCTTTGCGCGACTAGACAAATGCGCGAATGGACTTTTGCGCGACTAGACATTTGCGCGACTAGACACTTGCGCGACTGGACGTTTCCGCGACTAGACTGTTGCGCGAACCCACTTGCGCGACCGACACTTGCGCGACTGACTTTTCCGCGAAAGACATTTGCGCGTACTATACTTCCGCGATAGGACACTTGCGCGACATTTATTACGCAAAGGATTTAGGGCAAAATCCGCGAAATGAGATTCCATACCATCACGCCTGTATTCTCCGAAGGGTAGGACAGAGGTGTATACTAGGGTTTTCGCGTTCCCGGCCTATTTGAGTTCCCGGGAATCGGGAATTTTTTCTTTTAATTCCCGGGAATTCCCGGGTACCCGGGAATTTTCATGTTTTTTGTATAAATATAGTTTTTCTCGTATATTTCAACATTAAACTTGTGTAAGTACTTTAAACATGATAAATTGTCTAACATACCAATCGACTTTTCTTATTAAAATAAAAAATCTAACATTTATTAAAAAAATTGAACTAGGAACAGTCATTTATTGTGCGACGTCGCGAGTTTCTTTAATGAAAAAAAAGTCTTCTCTTCTTATAATATGGCAAAATATTACGGAATAAAAATAGGGTGAATGACTATAAAAGGTGTTACCAAATTCGTGTAATACCTTAAAACCACATGATCTACTACTGGTGTAGAATGACCGAGCACGGGATTTAGCTTGATTAAAAATATTTTTTTTTTTTTTTCTTGCGGTTGCGTTAAGTGATCAAAACATAACCAGCTAATAAGTTACAAGCAAAAAATTAAAATTTGCTAAATAAAAATTTTATTCGTTGGAATATTTCGACGCCACTCATCAATGAATGAAAGCACGGTGACACAGCTGGCTAGCACGACTAGCACGAAATCGTTCTTTGCAGTCGGTTCACTCTGGGCGCAAAAAGGGCTCGAAAACAACTTTTTTTTAAATAAACTACTTTTTATTTTAAAAAAATCATTTAGGGTTAATCTGTGACTAGTAGATCACACTGTTTGAAGGAATTACACGAATTCGTTTACACCCTGTATATTTTCATTATAAATCTCGAAATTACACAAAAGATAAGCATTGTGAATAGTTTCTACAAATGAAACATTTACAAATAAAATCACTCGTTTAGAATTTGTTTACTAGACAGAGACAACAGTACTATGTGCTGAAATCACGATACATTTACCCAATTCTAAGTTCACACCACGCAGTATAATGTCCGTTTCACGTGAGAGAGACAGAATTTGCTCTAAAATCTTCGGAAGCATGCAGACCCTTCATTTTTCATAATCATTTCTTCATTTCAAATAATTCCCGGGTACCCGGGATTCCCGCCAAATAATTCCCGGGTCCTAAAATCCTCAAATTCCCGGGAATTCCCGGTTCCGGGTACCCGGGGCGAAAACCCTAGTGTATACTAAGTATATGAACCCAGGGAGGGGTTGGTCAAAATAAAAATCAAGATGGCGGCTGTGAAATTTTACAAGATATGCGTCATGGGTGTCGTGTCCTTGTTTTCGGGGGCGCTGATGACGAAAATGAGGTCGAAGTCAAAATCCAAGATGGCGGCTGTGAAATTTTGCAAAATATGCGTCATGGGTGTCGCGTCCAAGGTTTTCGGGGGTGCTCATGACGAAAATGAGGTCAAAGACAAAATCCAAGATGGCGGCTTTGAAATTTTACAAAATATGCGTCATGGGTGTCACGTCCATGGTTTTCGGGGGTGCTGATGACGAAAATGAGGTTGAAGTCAAAATCCAAGATGGCGGCTGTGAAATTTTACAAGATATGCGTCACGGATGTCGAGTCCATGGTTTTCGGGGGTGCTGATGACGAAAATGAGATCAACGTCAAAATCCAAGATGGCAGCTGTGAAATTTTACAAGATATACGTCACGGATGTCGAGTCCATGGTTTTCGGGGGTGCTGATGACGAAAATGAGGTCGAAGTCAAAATCCAAGATGGCGGCTGTGAAAATTTACAAAAATGCGTCATGGTTGTCGCGTCCATGGTTTTCGGGGGTGCTAATGACGAAATTGCGGTCGGAGTCAAAATCCAAGATGGCGGCTAGGAAATTTACAAAATATGCGTCATGGGTGTCGCGTCCATGGTTTTCGGGGGTGCTGATGACGAAAATGAGGTCAACGTCAAAATCCAAGATGGCGGCTAGGAAATTTACAACATATGCGTCATGGGAGTCGTGTCCATTGTTTTCGGGGGTGCTGACGACGAAAATGAGGTCACAGTCATCATCTAAGTTGGCGGCTGTAAGACTTTGCCTATGTAAGTATGCGTCATATTTTGTAAAATTTTACAGCCGCCATCTTGGATTTTGACTTCGACCGCAATTTCGTCATTAGCACCCTCGAAAACCATGGACACGACACCCATGACACATATTTTGTAAATTTTCACAGCCGCCATCTTGGATTTTGACTTCGACCTCATTTTCGTCATCAGCACCCCCGAAAACCATGGACTCGACATCCGTGACGCATATCTTGTAAAATTTCGCAGCCGCCATCTTGGATTTTGACTTCGACCTCATTTTCGTCATCAGCACCCCCGAAAACCATGGACTCGACATCCGTGACGCATATCTTGTAAAATTTCAAAGCCGCCATCTTGGATTTTGACTTGGACCTCATTTTCGTCATCAGCACCCCCGAAAACTATGGACGCGACACCCATGACGCATATTTTGTAAAATTTCACAGCCGCCATCTTGGATTTTGACTTCGACCTCATTTTCGTCATCAGCGCCCCCGAAAACCAGGACACGACACCCATGACGCATTCTTGTAAAATTTCACAGCCGCCATCTTGATTTTTATTTTGACCAACCCCTCCCTGGGTTCATATAGTCACATACTTAGTATACACCTCTGTCCTACCCTTCGGAGAATACAGGCGTGATGGTATGGAATCTCATTTCTCGAATTTTGCCCTAAATCCTTTGCGTAATAAATGTCGCGCAAGTGTCCTATCGCGGAAGTATATACGCGCAAATGTCTTTCGCGGAAAAGTCAGTCGCGCAAGTGTCGGTCGCGCAAGTGGGTTCGCGCAACAGTCTAGTCGCGGAAACGTCCAGTCGCGCAAGTGTCTAGTCGCGCAAATGTGTAGTCGCGCAAAAGTCCATTCGCGCATTTGTCTAGTCGCGCAAAGGGAGTCGCGCAAGTGTCTTTCGCGGAAATGTCTTTCGCGCAAATGTACCAGATCCAGGAGGTAGCGGTCAAGAGAATCCGAAGACATACTCAGATGGCCAAAGTTGCTATGGGCAAATTGACTAGAATCTGGCAAGATAGAAAAGCCTCAAATGCTACCAAAAAGAGTCTAGTACAGTCTTTGGTCTTTTCAATTTTCCTTTATGGCTCACAATTTTGAACTGAGACGAAAAAGATCGATGCCATCGAGATGTATTGTTGGAGACCAAAGCTCTGCATACCTTTGACCGCCAAAGTGACAAACAAGTTGATTTTTGACCAACTAGGAGTAATAACTTGACTGTCGAATATCTGTAAAATGTAGAAAGAAGATTATAAAACCTTGGATAACACAAGGATTACTGCGCTGTATGAGAAATAGAGACAAATTGCATAAAAAATCAAAACAGTCGCCAGATAACGCTATATTAAAATTGACATACACACGCTACAGAAACTTCTGCAACTCAATACTTAAAAAAGTAAAAAGAACTTACGAAAAAAACCTTGTACAATCGGTTCAAAATGATAATAAGAAGCTTTGGAAAGTAATAAAAGACGTCACAAATTCTAGTAAAAGTGCTAACTACTCAAATGAACTTCTATCCCTTGATGCCAGTCCGAAACAGTCTCTGGATAAAATTAATGACTATTTTGTGAATGTAGGTCTCTGGCCGATAAGATCCTGCAAGTTAACTCAAACCCAGCTGTCACTAGTGTAGATACGAATTCTCATAAGCCGACTACTACTATAAATTCATTTGTATTGGAGGATACTGATGAACATGAAGTAAACCACCTCATCATTAACTTGAAAATGGATAGCTCAACGGGATTTGATGGGATAAGCAATAAATTTAAAAAAAAATTCAAATACATTTTAGTTCCCCCACTCACATTTATCTTCAATTCATGTCTCCAAAATGGAATTTTCCCTGAATCCTTAAAGAAGTCGGAAGTCTGCCCTATACATAAAGGTGGAAACAGAGATTCTATCACCAATTATCGGCCAATATCCATACTCCCATCTATTTCAAAGCTCCTGGAGAGAATTATTAGTAGTAGACTTACTAGATACCTGGAAAATAATAACTTGCTCTCACCCAATCAGTACGGCTTTCGAAATGGTAAGTCTACTGAACAGGCGGTAAACAATCTTTTAGGTTATATCAGTGAGAATTTGGATGGAAAGAAGAAGTGCCTGGCCATCTTTCTAGATTTGGCAAAGGCCTTCGACACAATTTCTGTGTCAGTCCTTTTGGCCAAGCTAGAGAGGCTGGGAATCAGAGGCACGCAGTTGAAGCTCTTCGAAAGCTACCTAACAAATCGCCGCCAGTGTGTTCGTGTGGGAAACCTTACTAGCACTGACCGCCCAGTCACACACGGGGTTCCACAGGGTAGCATATTAGGGCCAACCTTATTTCTTTTATATATTAACGACCTTACTAACATAGTACTCTCCCAGGGCAAAATAATCTCTTTTGCGGACGATACGGCTCTCCTTTTTTCTGCTGATAATTGGAACGAAGTATTTGACGCCGCTCAATCTGGATTTGATACTGTAAGAAAGTGGCTTAATTTCAATGTCTTAACGTTAAACACCGGCAAAACTAAATACATTTGCTTTAGTATCGGATCAGACATGGGGATTAACCACGATCATGCTATTATTCCGCATGAGTGTACACCGTATGATGTTTGCTCTTGTGATAAATTAGAGCGGGTTGATTCCATCAAATATTTAGGTGTCATAATAGATAAAAATCTTAACTTCAAGGAACACATTAAAATTTTATCGGGACGAGTTCGTAAACTCATATATATCTTTAAAAATCTACGACACATCGCTGATCCTCATGTCTTGAAACGAATATACTTTGGTCTTTGCCAGTCACTCATAACATATTGTATATCCATTTGGGGAGGTGCTCCAAAGACTATACTAAAGTCTGTTGAGGTTGCCCAACGCGCAATACTAAAGGTCAGCACCTTTAAACCAATACTTTTCTCTACTGCCCAACTTTACAAGTTATGTGGAGTATTAACTGTGAGACAATTATTCATATTGAAAATAATCATTATGCAACACACTTGTACAAATTACGACCCCCAGATTCTGAATACACGCAGAAATTATATGGTTTGTACACAAAATCGGTCTTACAGCACTAAATTTAGTACTAAATTCTTTAATTTCCTCGGTCCCTATACCTACAATAAACTTAATAAGAATCTTAATATTTATCCACTTAACACAGATCGTTGCAAGAAAAAGGTATCGGAATACCTACAAGGTCTCACATACGATGAGACTGAGCAACTTCTAACGGTAGCAAGATAGACAGTAAATCATGTTTAGTATTAGCAAAAATTAATTATCTATAGACAAATAATTATATAGTATTTACATATTCACCGTAGCCACGTATCTCACTAATTCATGTGTTCACTTATAAAAATCACAAGCACATTCACAAATAGACACACCCTCTCACACTCACTCATTCATCATATCACATAACACAAAGAGAGGTCCAGACCATTAATACAACCTTAGACTATTTTTATTCCTTTGTTTTGTAAAATGCTAGCTAGCATTTAAGAACTCAAATCTAATGTAACTCGAGGGGATTGGCGCTGTTAGCCGAAACACAGGTTCCTCCTAGTTCGGCTTCAGATGCTAAAGCTTTTGTGTACTTTTGTCTTATCACAGCACTTAATTGTAACGTTATCTAAGTACTATTTTTTTCAATAAATTATTATTGTTAAAAAAAAAATTATTATATTATTGTTACCAGCGAATCCTCGGCTTTTTCAGTCACATAGTTTGAAGAAACCCTTAAGTAGGTGATAGACGTACGAACTTAAAGTATGCGGTTTTTAAGTTCGTGAACTTACTCGGCTCGACTTCGGTGACACACGTGAAGCTTGCTCATTACTCTGGTACCAGGGGGACCGCGATTTCGTCAATGTAGGAAACATTGTGTTATTCAGGATTTTATATTATATTACACTCTTAGAACCAAAAAAGATAACGAAATCGGCAAAAGTGGGTGAAAAACTGGCTTACGAAAAGAGGGCGTTTATCCCACGTAAATTTAGTAAAAGAGTTACGTGAAGAGAAGGAAGACTTTCGTAATTACTTACGATTGCAAACTGATACAGAGATGGCAGCTCGCGACGTTGAAAGACGTGCGAGCCGAGGCGAGCTACGAGTAAAATTTCAAACCTGTTGGATCGCCAACAAACTTACTCGGCAGTTTTGAAGGACGCGTACTAAGGGTGACACACGAGCGAAAAAGGTCATCGAGCCACAAGTTTGCGTACTTACTCGCATGTCTATCACCCCTTTAACAACCATGAAAAGCTGGTTAATGTTTGCAAGGTCAAAGATAAACCTCGAGGCCGGTCACCTTCCCGGTAGTCTGAACAGGTCAAAACGATCACAGGCCTCCCAGTGACTACCGCTCTGAGAAAAGCCGAAGATCGAACGAAATGGTAAGAACTGGTTGCGGACGTCACAAAAGTGTGGCGTAGTGGCGTAATAGGATTATAATGATAGGTACTTGTTCTTTCCTTAACCTTGTATCTTTAGCAATAATGAACCAAAGACCTTAGGCTTTCCATAGTAGACCCTCCCTTAGGTTAGTAGCTATCACAAGTAAAATTATCTTACGAGTTCATTTGTATCCCCAGTTTGGCAATGAAAAATAGTAACATTTGGTAAGCAAAACGATTCGTTTTTGTTTATAGGAACCGGACATTAATGAGAGTTCCACTAACTGGTTATAAAAAGTAGGAACTCTTTAATTTTTATATAGCGAAGCTATCTTTAAAAAGACTTTTCTTTCAACTACGTAGTAATGTTATCATTAATCGCTACAAAACCGATCACAAAATACGTATTTTCTGCTTAGAAGCAAAACAGTGCAGAAATGTTGTATGAAATCTCATTACTGCACTGCAAACAGTGCAGAAATGTTGTATGAAATTTCATTACTGCACTGTTTTTCATTAATGCAGTTTTTTATTTTTTATTTAGATATAAATTTACCACAGAGGTTTAATGTCTCCCGTTAAGTTTAATATATTAAATGTATGCATTCTTATGCATTAGATCAAAAAGATACTGGCTGAAAATAAAAATCGGCTGAATAAAACCGAATTGGTGAAAAAAAAACAAATGGCGCGGATTTTGTACCATTGTAAAACTTTGATACTTCTTATTTAGCAAGAAAAGTTTTAAAAAATGGAAATAGATAAGCGATATGAATTCAAGTCCAGAAAGTATAAAAACAGCTGCAAATGAAATTGTTAATAACCTTTTGTCGCAAAAGTCGCAGGATAACCTTGTTTTCATTAACTTGAGTTTTTATTTTGAGTAGGTATATTTTATCACGGTAGGTAAATTGGTAGTTGAAAGAAAAGTAGATTACGCACCTTGCTGAAGTGAGTGATTAATGCACTCGTGCTAATTTAGTGCCCTCGCTTACGCTCGGGCACCAACATAACACTCGTGCATTAATGACTCACTTTGCGCTCGGTGCAACAATCTACTATTATCGATCAAGCAAACAAAATAAAATTATGAAAAACTTGTACAGTAAATTGGAAATGTTTTCCTGATGGAAAAGAAACGGGCTGCAAATACCTTAAGAAGATTATAAGAACATTAAAAGTCAAGTATGGGGAAATCCTGATAAAGGTTGCATCCCCTCGGGATACTAGATAAACTTAAAACAGACGCACCGGACCTTCACCAAGGTTTTCCATTATAAGATCTAATATGAGATAACTAACTACTAATAGAGGCACGTACCTACATACAATGGACAAATAGACACGCATCGCTAATTCTCGGACTATTAAAATAACGGGTTAAAAATATAGTTATCATCTTTGTTTTCTATTCGTAATTGATTTTGACTTGTTGATGCGTTGTAATAATAATTTTCCGGACCTTATTTAGAAATTACTTTTATGAGGTGCCCCACTATGTGGGCTATACTGACAGTTTCGGGAACTGGCCACTTGCATTGCAAGATATTAAAAAAGTTATTCTTATTTTTTTAAATGGAACTTTTTCGCTGTGGACTACATTTTTGTTTTGTTTGTTACGTCTGTCATTTGTTTTTTCTTTGTGGCGCCAATTTGAAAATTTTGTATAATTACCTAAAGATGGACTGTGGTTGAACAAATTTTCGATGTATGATAATAATAATAATAATCTGTGGCCCGGCTGTCAAAGTGACAACACAAATTTTCTGAAGAAAATATTTGAAAAATATTAATAATTGTGTTTACATCGTACACAACATTTAAAATAAATCTACAATACAATAATCAACACAAATTATGATAAATAAACGAAAAAACCCGCTTACAACTAGCTTACAAAATGTACCGAAATGGAAATTATAAAGATGTGATCCTCAGACAAATGTGATCTTAGATTATTATTGAGATAGCTGCAATGTTGACAAGAAGCCGGGCCAAAGCCCAGAACACACGACCACCATCTTCGGCTTCGTCGCTCAGCTCCGCCTCGCAGCCGCCGGAACCCGCCTCCATCGTGAGTGATGTGACACCGGCCGCTGCAGTTGCGTCGAGCTCGAGCGACGAATACTTCTCACCGGCGACGTCACCATCACCACCACCTGCGCGTCGCCGTGGAAGAGGCCGACCGCCGACCTGCTTGGGACCTCGAGGCCCACCAGCCTCTGACAGGGTCCCCGCTCCCGGCGGAAGTGTGCAGCGCATGCGATGGACTCAGTCCATGAATGAGAACTGCATGCGCGCATACTTTGGGGCCACAGAGGGAGGAACTAACCTGACCGCGTACCGTGGCCGGATGCTCTCTCTGTTTCAGGCACTTGAGCCAGCTGTCAACGTATCGGCGCAACGATTGTCGGATCAGGTGCGAGTCATCCAACGTGATCATAGGTTGGATGACGCCGCGCTTGATAGGCTTCGTTCTGAAATGCAGAATAGTCATGCTGCCCCTCTCCCGTCGCAGATCAGGACACAGACGCTAGTACCTCCTGCGGTACCGCTGGAGTCCAACTACGCTGACGAGGAAGGGGAGGACAGGGCTATATCTGCAGGTACCCAATATAGTGAAATAATGAGAAGTGCTTTGGAGGATGCGCTCCGGGAATTTCGATCCACACCACCCGAGCTTAGGCCGCGTTTACCGCGTTTGCCTATGCATAACAAAAACAGAGCGCTGGTGTGCGCCCTGGATTCGCTGCTGCCAAATGTTTTTGAGAGCAGCGAAGATCTCGGCGATACACAGTCAATCCTGTATTGTGCAGCTGTTGCGGCGTGTCGTGTAGCTCATGTAAAATTTCCAAATGACAACAGAGCTACACGACCAAAATCTGCCGTGCCAGCTTGGCAGTGCAGGATTGAGCGTCGTATCGACGAGGCCAGGGTGCTCATCGGTAAGCTCACCTGCTTCAGGGAGGGCAATAGACGGCCGATAGTGATGCGCTTTGTGAGGCGGGCGTTCTCTGGGACTGATATCGGTCCTGGAGAATACGCATCTCGTGTCACAGAGCGCATCGACTTCCTGAAGCAGAAGGTTTATGCATGGGCGAACCGTATCCGTAGGTATAGGCGGCGTGTGGATCGATATACCCAAAACCGCATCTTTCAAAGTGACCAAAGGTGGGTTTATAGAACGTGGGAACGGCCTGATCAAGGTGTGAGTGACACGCACCTTCCGGATAATGATGTCATGAATGCATTTTGGCGCAATATCTGGTCGGTGCCTGTCACTCACACTGAGGGTGACTGGATGCAGGAGGTCCAGCGAGCATGCGAACCAATCCAGGAAATGGGGGCTGTAACTATTGGCCCCCAAGACGTAACCAGTGCAGTCCGTCCAATGCCGAATTGGAAATCTCCTGGCCCGGACGGACTGCACAACTTTTGGATAAAATGGTTGCGCAGTTCGCATGCTCGTTTGGCCTCACAATTCCAGTCATCACTGGAATCTGGGTCGTTACCAGCGTTCTTGACGACAGGAATAACCCACCTGCTCTTTAAATCAGGTAGTACCGCGGAACCCAAAAATTATAGACCGATTACGTGTTTGCCAACGGTCTATAAACTTCTTACATCCATTCTGAGAGCAAAACTTAACCATCATATTGATAGTAACGCTATTATGTGTGCTACCCAGAATGGATGTAAGAATGGCTCCCGCGGTACTAAAGAGCTACTTCTCATTGACATGGCCATCAGCCAACAAGTTCGTCGGTCCCGAAAGGATCTGTCGACATGTTGGATAGACTATAAGAAGGCCTATGACTCGGTGCCGCATACATGGCTCATGAGGGTGATGGAGTTGTATAAAGTAAATGCAACTCTACGCACCTTCCTGATGTCATGTATGGGGCAATGGAGGACGGTGCTTCACTATCCAGGATGTCGACAAATTCAAGGGAACGGTGAACTGATCAGGATTGAGCGGGGTATATTCCAGGGCGATAGTCTGAGCCCGCTGTGGTTTTGCCTAGCCTTGAATCCTCTAAGCACATTGCTCGAGGGGTCAGGGTTGGGCTATCGGTTGAGAAGAGGTGGTCAGGTAATATCCCACCTTCTTTACATGGATGATCTGAAACTCTTTGCCCCCAACAATTTGCAACTGGTGGAGTTACTGAAGGTAACTGAAACTTTCAGTAATTCCATCAGGATGGAATTTGGTGTGGACAAATGTGCAGTCATGCATGTAAAGCGAGGGAGGATTATGGAATCCGTGGGAACCCAACTCTCGGATTCCATACACCTTAGGTCCCTCTCCTCAACCGAGACCTACAAATACCTGGGCATGTCGGAGGCGTTAGGCATCAACGAGGCTGACATGAAGCAATCGTTGAGGGAGCGTTTCTTTGGCCGCCTGATAAAAGTACTTAAAAGTCTTTTGTCGGGCGGTAACAAGGTGCGCGCCTTTAACGGTTGGGTCATGCCGGTCCTGATGTACTCCTTCGGCATGCTCAGGTGGACTCAGACCGAGCTTGACGCCCTGGATAGAAGGGTCCGTACGCTGCTGACTGCATACCGAATGCATCACCCACGCTCATCGGTAATGAGACTGTACATCCCGCGGAAGTGTGGGGGTCGAGTCTTTTTAAATGCTAAGACCCTCCACAACCGTGAGGTGTGCAGTCTCAGGGAGTACTTCTCCCAAGCCCACGTGGGGATGCACCGAGATGTAGTCGCAGTGGACAAGGGACTCACTCCGCTCTCCTTGGCGAAAGAGAACTGGCGCAAACCTGTAGTACTTGATGCTAAAGGTCGCATGGAGGTATGGCGGAGCAAGGAGCTTCACGGACGCTTCTACCGGGCTCTTCATGGGCCCGATGTAGATTTTCTAGCGTCCGTGGCCTGGCTACGTTTCGGTGACCTATTTGGGGAAACCGAAGGTTTTGTTTGTGCAATTATGGACGAAGTAATGATGACGAGCAACTACAGAAAATATATTGTGAAGGACGGCACGGTTGACATCTGTCGGGCATGCCACTGTCCCGGTGAATCTATCCGACATATTGTCTCTGGTTGTTCTCGTCTTGCTAACGGTGAGTATTTGCACAGGCACAACCTCGTAGCTAGGATTATCCACCAGCAACTTGCTCTGAAATATAACCTTGTGGACACAGAAGTACCATACTACAAGTATGTGCCCGACCCAGTTCTCGAGAATGGTCATGTCACACTGTATTGGGATCGATCTATCATCACCGATAGGACTATTGTTGCCAATAAGCCTGACATCGTGGTGATAGATCGATTAGAACGCCGCACAATGATTGTTGACATCACTGTTCCGCATGACGAGAACCTCGTGAAAGCCGAAAATGATAAAAAAAACAAATATCTTGATTTGACACACGAGGTTGTCGACATGTGGGATGTTGACTCAGCAGTCATTGTGCCGATAGTCGTTACAGCCAATGGCTTAATAGCCAAGAGCCTCGACCAACATCTGATGAGGCTCTCGTTAGGCAGCTGGATCAAGGGTTTGATTCAGAAAGCGGTACTTCTGGACACGGCGCGTATTGTTAGGAAGTTCCTCTCTCTGGAGCCCTGACCGCCGGCAGCTTGGACCCTGTTCCCGATGCCGGTGGGCTACTATTTTTTACATTTTTAAATGTGTATTGTTTTTATTTTTTATAACATATGTATTTAAAAATATAATTTAATATGTATATATACAATGAATAAACGAATAATAATAATAACAAGGAGCTACACGGACGTTTCTATCGGGCCCTTCATGGGCCCGACGTTGACTTTCCAGCGTCCGTATCCTGGCTACGTTTTGGTGACCTCTTCGGAGAAACCGAAGGTTTTGTCTGTGCAATTATGGACGAAGTCATGATGACGAACAATTATAGGAGATATATTGTGAAGGATGGCACGGTTGACATTTGTCGGGCATGCCACCGTCCAGGAGAATCTATCCGACACATTGTCTCCGGTTGTTCCCGTCTTGCCAACGGAGAGTACTTGCACAGACACAACCTGGTGGCCAGGATTATTCATCAGCAACTTGCTCTGAAATATAACCTTGTGGAATCGGAAGTACCGTACTACAGGTATGTGCCCGACCCAGTTCTCGAGAATGGTCATGTCACATTGTACTGGGATCGATCTATTATCACTGACAGGACTATTGTTGCCAATAAGCCTGACATAGTGGTAATAGATCGATCAGAGCGCCGCACAATGATTGTTGATATCACCGTCCCTCATGACGAGAATCTCGTGAAAGCTGAGAAAGATAAACAAATAAAATATCTTGATCTAGCACACGAGGTTGTCGGCATGTGGGATGTGGACTCAGCAGTCATTGTTCCGATAGTCGTTACGGCGAATGGCCTAATAGCTAAGAGCCTCGATCAACATCTCAAGAGTGACGTTGAGTGACGTCACGGATGTCAATCAGTCATAAGCTCTCTGTGTACTTCTCTCGAAATAAATAAAAATACAACGTTTGTTTTGCAAAAGTTTACTGTGTAAATACATGTTTAAGTGCAACTTACAAGTAACAATATTTTCCAGTGATTGTGTGCTGTGTTAAATATAATAAACTCTAAAAACGTTCTTATCGATCTCCAAAAATATTTAAGTACCTGACACCCGAAGGGAAATAAAGTGTTTTTAATCGTGAACGGGAAACAAACTGTGACCAAACTCTAGTGTGTGCGCACCCTTATACCGATACTGTGCCCAGCTTATGGTGTCTATCCGTACCATAAACACCGTGAGAATCACCATAAACGTTTTTCTCTAAAGAGCGCCATCTGTTGCTTTATCAGTGTACTACTTGGATTGATTGATTTGACTACTACATCAACAAGTTCACCATGGCTAAGTGCGGAGGCTGTGGCAAGTTCTTGTCGGCGGCAGAGGCCGCCACCTGCAATAAATGTAGGTCTTGTTACCATCGAGCGTGCGTGGGTTTACAGAATTCCGGCCCTTTAACGACCCCTTGGCACTGTCCGGAATGTAAAAAAAACCTGGTGAGGGACAACCAGGCTGAAACGCCGGTAAGGGCGCGTACACCAGCGCCGGCTGCACACGAGGAAAGCCTCGTCAACTTGATGGACACCAGCCCCATAAACAGCACAGCTCTAGACGCCACGCAGGAGCTCAACCTAGACATCCTCAGGGCAGAGCTAAGCAGTTTTAAAGAGGATTTTTTGAAGATTGTGCGGAATGAATTCCAGTTGTTGCGTGATGATGTGTCCGAGCTAAGATCCTCTATCAAGGCAACTAATGATAGGTTAAGTAATCTGGAGGAGAGAGTGGCTGTGTTAGAAAATAAACACACTCAGCCCAATGTATCGTCGGATGTCAATGACTTAATATCACAACTAAGGAGCGATATTAACGACCGAGATCAGGAGCTGCTCGCAAATGACGTACAAATTGCCAACATACCGGAGACCAGTGGTGAAAATCCAGCCCACACGGCGATGCTGGTTGCGTCTATGATTGGCGTCAAAATCAAAGCGCGCGACATAGTCAGCGCCGAGCGTGTCGGAGGCAGGCGCATTAACGCGACGCAGGCGACGGCGCCGGTGGAGACCCGCCCCCGCTTCCTCGTCGTGCGCCTTGCACGCCGCGACCTGCGTGACGAGCTGCTGGAGGGTGCGCGGGTGAGACGCGGCATGACCACTGCGGACCTGGATCTGCCGGGCCCTGCGACGCGCTTCTATGTAAACGAGCGTCTTACTAAGGTGAACCGAGAGTTGTTTCGGAGCGCTCGTGAAGCCGGCAGTCGTCTCGGTTGGCAATTTGTATGGGCAAAACGAGGCCGTATCCTCGCCCGGTACAAGCCTGGAGACACTGCTTGCCACATCCGTTGTGAGGCTGACTTACGGCGCACCTTCGGACCGGCACCGGGTAATGACGGCAATAGCGCACCTTAAATTTACTTTTCCGTCTGTTTTTCTTTGTTTTGTTGTACCCATTATTTGTCTAGTTATAGTCTGTTTTTCTTGTATTGCCATTTTACGTGTGTGTCTCGCGGCGCACCTCATTCAACTATACGTAAACCAGTTTTATAACGCCACACATATTTATCTACACCTACTTATTACGAAACTACTATTTAATTTTACAATCATATTATTTACAAAACTACTATTTAATTTTACAATCTTATTTTTTACTAAACTATTATCTACAAAACTATTATTTACAAAACTATTACTTACAAAACTTTTATTTACATACCACGGCTTCATTATTTACATATTTACAATTGGACTAAAACTAAAAAGATTATTATATGAAAATAGAAATGAACCTACTGAATGTGCTCTGATAGTATTGTTATTGCCGGATCGCGGAATTTGCTTTATATTATTGTAATGATGACTAAAGGAGAAAAGTTTCTTAAAGTTGGTTTTCTTAATGCTGGTTCATTGGGTACAGGTCATGATAACTTGGTAGGTGCACTCGACAGACATTGTTTCGATGTTATGGCCATTAACGAGACTTGGTTGCGCCCGGGCGAGGACGGACGCGCTCCGGTCGTGCCCGGCTACCGTCTGCGCCACACGCCGCGGCCGGCTAGTGTGCGCTCGGGTCGTGGTGGGGGCGTCGGCTTTTATCTGCGACGGGGCTTGAGCGCACGTACATGGACTGGTGCGATCGATCCAAGGTTCGAATCGGTCGAACAAATGTGGTTAACGATGTCATTGAATGGCAAAAAGATTGCCATAGGTACAGCCTATCGACCGCCATGGCATGACCTTGTCCTGTTCCTGGATGCCATAACGGATTCTATTAGTTCATTGGGAAATTGCGATCACTACATATTACTTGGCGATTTCAATGTTAACTTGCTAGACACGAACGGGATTAAAACTAAAAATATTAATGAGTTTTTGAATTGCCTCAGTCTTTCACAGTTGGTCACAACTCCTACCCATTTTACAGCATCCAGTGAAACTCTCATCGATCTTTTATGTACTGACCTGAGAGCAAGAAATATAGCGGTAGAACCTTTTGGCTCAATCAACGGCCATTCAATGGTGGTTGGGGTTTTTCACATTAAAAGGGACAAATTTAAACCATACTTGGTAAAATTTCGGCCTCTCAAAAATGTGTGCACGGAAAACTTCAATCTGCAGTTATCGTTTTTTAATCATGGACTTGTTTCGTCGCTTGGCAATGTTAATGATATGGTGCATGTCTTTAACACCCATATAATTTCCCTGTTTGATGTTCACGCACCGATTAAGACGTGTACTGTAAAGGAAAAGTCGTTTCCGTGGATTACAGACACAATCAAAGCTATGATGCGTTTACGTGACGACGCACTTAGTAGTTATAGGAAAACAAAAGCCGATTCAAAAAAAATATATTACAAAGAGCTAAAACACTTAGTAATTAGTTCGTTGTACAGTGAAAAAGTAGCGTATTTTAAGCATAACATAAACAATAAAATAAAGAACCCAAAATTATTATGGAAAAATCTAAAATCCAATTTATCGCCCTTTAAACCCAGACAAGACCTACCGTCGCATTTTATAGATCCTGACCTAATTAATAATAACTTCCTAACTGTCCCCGGCAACCCCGTGGCAAGCACATCACTTATAAACTATTACGAAAATCATAGACACGGTGAAGAAATGTTCACAATCACCCCAGTGGATGAGAATGACATCTCTCGCGTTATCTTCAACCTTAAAAGTAACGCTGAAGGTTGCGACAACATTACCCTGGATATGATTAACATGACCCTGCCAAACACGTTAAATGTTATAACGCACATAATAAACCACTCCATAGTGACGTCTACTTTCCCCGAACTCTGGAAAATTGCCTCTGTCAGACCCTTGCCAAAAAACCAGAATCCATCTACTTTAAAGGACCTGCGCCCTATAAGTATATTACCATGCCTATCCAAAATATTAGAAAAAGTAGTTAGCCGCCAATTAACCCTTTTTTGGAACAAAATAACGTTTTACCTGATTTACAATCTGGTTTCAGAAAACAGCGCAGTACATCTACTGCTTTACTGGATATTACTGATAATATATTATCTGCCCAAGATAGGGGGATGTGCACATTACTGGTTTTACTAGATTTTTCCCGGGCATTCGACGCAATAAATATCCAGCTATTGCTATCGAAATTAAATTATTATGGTTTCGATGCTGGCGCCACGCAATGGTTCCGCAGCTATTTAAGTAATAGGGAGCAACTTGTTGAGTTGCGTTTAGGTGACGGCACTACCCTTAAATCGACACCTATTTCCGTAGAGAGAGGAGTCCCGCAGGGCTCTATATTGGGCCCAATTCTCTTTATTTTGTACTGTGCGGATATCATAAAATGCCTCCAGAGATGCAAGTACCATATATACGCCGACGATGTGCAACTTTATATATCCTTTAGACCAGACGAGTACGATAGCGCCGTTAAGGATCTTAACGATGATCTTCAACGAATCGCTGCCTGGTCTGAGGAGAACTGCCTGTCGTTGAATCCAACAAAAACTAAATATATGGTATTTGGCACAAGACAGCAGTTGGCACGACTACCTGAGACTTTTGATTTGAGACTTAAGGGCGAGACAATTGAGCGAGTGAATGAAGCGCGGAATCTAGGTGTTATTATGGACAAAGACCTTCGTTTTGAGAAGCACGTAGCAGACGCGGTTAGAAACTGTTTTTATCGCCTAAAGGTGTTATACAGTATGAGGCCTTATCTATCCGAAAGACTGCGGGAACAGCTAGTGGAAACCCTGGTTCTGTCTAGGCTGAACTACGCTGACACGGTTTACGGCCCGCGCCTACTAGCCCGTACAGACCGCCTCATCCAAAGGGTACAAAACGCCTGTGCTCGGTTTTGTTATAATATTCCTCGCAGAAGCCATGTAACACCTTTCCTAAACAAGCATTTTACATTAAAAATGAAGTCCAGGCGGAAACTACACTTGGCTTGCCTTCTGTTTGGTGTGGTTAAATGCCAGAAACCGGACTATCTATACAATAAGCTAGGCTGGGTTACGAGTAGACGAGAATGCGGGAGAAGGCAATGCTCACAGCAACTGTCGACTCAGTCTCATGGTACAGCCGCTTTTAGAGGCAGTTTTCGTTATGCGGCTTCCAAAGTATGGAATAACCTGCCACCACCGATTAGAGAAATAAACAAGATAGACACTTTTAGACGACGCTTACGGCAGTACCTCATAGAAGCGCAACGTGAGCTAGACATGGTCAGACTTAATGTCTCAATTATATGACGTATGTGTTGGTATAAGGGTACCTACCCACAAAAGTAACAACTTTTTTTTTTTTTTTTGCAAAATTAAATTATTATTATTAAATTATTATTAATAAATTGTTATTATTAAATTATTATTATTGAATTTTTATTATTGTTAAATTATTATATAATATTATCATTTAATGTCATACATTTATTCACAATTACAGTAATACAATAATTTCATTTATAAAATGATTTCAATAATGTGTAAATTTCGATAATGTGTAAATTTCAATAATATATAAACTAAAATAATCTGAATTCATAAAACAGTATTTCTAACCTCAAGGGTCACAGCCTTCTGGCAATGGTCCGGGTCACCAGCAGTGAGATATGGCTGGCCCACAAAATCTGCCCACTTTCTGCCATGGCCTGTGTCTACTATAACAAAACCTCGGTGGCATTGTGTAAGCTCAAACATTTCTAAGACCTGAGAAATGGGAAAAAGGATGCTACACACACTGGGTATGATGGTACATACTTGCAAATGGAATGTAAGTTGTTTACAAAAGAGAAGGATTACCTCAGGGGTCATGGCCTTAAGGCTAGTTTTGAGCAGAATTCGCAAAATGTCTATGTTCGGTACGTTGGTTCTTCTTCGTCTAGGCACTTTAATTATTTAATAATTACAAAATATCTGTGTATTCTCTGTTCCGGGTAGTTTGATCCACTGAAACAATTTGACTTGTTCTGAAAGCATCGACGCTAATTTCATTATACAAAATATGTACAATAATTTATTTTATCATACTTTTCGATTGGTACGCACCTGTAAATTAGTAATTGTATTGTATTTTCAAACGGGACTCATCACGTGACTGTCGCGGGCGTCGGTGTCGTTTACCGTTATGTTATGATGCTCTTGCTCTTACGCAATAATGGCCGCCGCTCGCCTCCTTGCATAATTTTTGTTTTGATGTGACTGTCAGGATTCTTAATGGATTCTTATTGGGAAATGCAATTCTAGCAAGTTATATTATATTGTATTCGGCACAGCACACTACTACACACATACTACACACACACTACACGGTATTTTTAAGTTTAAATTTTATTTTATCTATGTAGATCTATTTATGTTATGTCGGTAACCCGTGCACCATAGATTATAAATATTAGCCATAGCCACAAATTCAAAATCGTATTTTTTGTCTATTTTGATTTAATGGTGTTTGGGTTACCAGGCTTTTATATGTTATTTTTAAACGGTACAATTTATATTTTTATCTTATTTTATTTATTTAATTAAGCATACACACGTTGCATAAATCTGACTTACATCCGTCACCTCACACTTCAGGCCCAGTTGAAAACCAGCGTCAGGCACTAGTTGTCTGGCATTTTTGCTGAACTGGGCCTTTTTGGCGCAGCCGTGAGGCACACTCTCCTGCTAATTTCTTTTGTTTGTTTTTTTTTTCTGCTTTATTTTATATTGTGTGCCTTTTTAGTCTGTGCTAAATAAATGTATTTTCTTTCTTTCTTTCTTTCTTTCTTTCTTCTTTCAAGAGGCTCTCGTTAGGTGGCTGGATCAAGGGCTTGATACAGAAGGCAGTACTCCTTGACACGGCACGCATAGTGAGAAGGTTCCTTTCTCTGGAGCCCTGACTGCCGGCAGCTTGGACCCTGTTCCCGATGCCGGTGGGATACTATTTTTTATATTTTTAAATGTATATTGTTTTTTTTTTTATTTATGATATGTGTTTAAAAATATAATTTATATGTGTTTAAAATGAATAAAGGGAATAATAATAAAGATTTATTTGTCTAAACATGTGTATGCATACAGAAATATTATAAAATGCATGCAAGATGGTACAATGGTTTTTATGTTCAAACATGTTTGCCACATTTTATGGCGTACAAATATTTAATGAATTTATGTCAAATTATATCAATGGCATGTAATACTATAAAATTGTGGAAATTGAGACATCACTAAAGTTTATAAGGAATTAATAATATAAATTCATACAATTAGGCAAATATAAAATACTGTAAGTTTATGAAACAGTGTACGTTGATTAAAAAAAATTATAGAAAATAACAAGTTATGTAATAATATCCATTAAGAACTCGTTGACATTATAGTAAGCCTTTAGTACAAGATATGATTTTAGCTTTTTTTTAAAGTCTAAATCATTCAGTCCTTTCCATTGCTTAGGTAATTTATTAAAAATGACAGGTGCCATGCAGAAAACACTCTTGCGCATAAGTGCAGTTGTAGCTGTATGCAGACATAATTTGGTGTGGTCACGTCTGTTTCTGATGACTTTGTCATTCAACCTGGGGAATAGTTTAGGATTCGTTTTTACGAATACTGCTATTTCTAATATATATAATGATCTTTTACGATTTTCGCTGTGGGCAACAAGAATGTTGCCAAAGAGTTAGCGTTTGGTGATGAAGCTCCATCTCATAGCTCTGTGTACTTCTGGTAGGTATAATGAATACAATCGTTTTTTTTTTTTATCGTGGGAAAATCCTCATGGATACCCTTCGCCCGGGGATGGCGAAGGGTTATGCCGGACTCTTACCGGCTAAAACCCACGGTGTTCCTTCTCCTGACCCTTGGCTGGGGTTGCGGGATTCGCAGCTGCATGCACCGCGACCCCGGCAGGCCTCGATCCGCCAGCCCCTGGCGGACCTCTTCTTCTGTGGGGCCTTGCCCCACGTCCTCCTGAGAGGCGCGCACGGAACATTGCGCGCCGCCTTCTCGGGCCTGTTGCTGGTCGGGCGACGGGTCCCCTAACCCGTTGCCCGCAGGCCACACACTAGGGTGGCCGATAATGAATACAAGCGTGGGCGTATTTATCTCCTAGACGGTTCACGTGAAAGCCGGCCCGCAACAGCGATAACAAAAACTATCACTGATACTGCACAACAACAACCGGATAAAAAGATTAGGTACATGTCAGCAAGTACAACATTGGCAGCCAAGTGCAAATAATTTTGCAATACAATTGAATGTTCGGAAAATTTGTTCGAGATGGGTACCGCATGAGTTAACGGAACTTAAAAAACGACAGCGAGTAGAGTGGTGTGATAAAACTTTTCCCAATGGTTTCAAAGCATGAAAAAATGTATACATTGTGAGGGAGAATACTTTGAAAAACAGTGAACACAATATAAATATTGTAGGTGTTTTACTTTATCAGAATCTAAAAAGTTTTAGTACTTATACACATACATACACATTAATGTTTGGAACTATAATATCTACAATGTTACATGTTTTCAACACGTATTATGAAATCAAGATTACACCCATTTTTTGCCTCCACCATTTAATACGTGGAAAATAAATTAGCATGCAAGTTTCACGTTCCACTTGTAAGGCTTGGTTGTAGGAAGGGAGTCATATGAATCACGTCCAATTAAAATTGATTGATTCCGTTGCACATTCGTCGTTTCATAACATAATTTGTTTTTATTAACAAACTAATTAAAATCAGGCAATTAACGAAAATTGGGACGTAAGTTAATGCAGATTTATGCCAATCTACTTAAGTTGTGTTTTGTTTATAAAAAAAGTTAGGTGAACACTTCCGGCATTTTGTTTACAAAGAAGTTGCATAATTATTTAGTTTTGGAAACTTCGGAACAATCGTGTTGTGATTAGGCGGTGTCAATGTTCATAATACTACTCGTATACGCTGTACTCTTTCAACATTTTAGTTCGGATATAGGATACGTGTCGACGATGGGACACACATCCTTACTAATCCTTACAAATATTATAAATGCGAAAGTAAATTTATCTGTCTGTCACGACTAAACTATTGAACCGATTTTGATGAAACTTGGTACAGAGATAGTCTGAAACCCGGAGTAGGATATCAGGTAGTTTTACCCCGAATAGGAGCGATTACGCACTGCATCCGATCCGAATCCGTGAAAATACGGATATAAAAAACTCGGACCGAATTCGGATGTTGCTTACGCACTATTCCGATCTCTGATTCAAATTCAAACAATTTAGGGGCCATCTTTGGCATATCCGTTTGGCGTCTGATTTGAATCCGAGGTAATGCGACAGCGTTCATACAAACAGTACTACGGCTACTTCGATCCGTCAATTGTTCTTCCGAATTAGAAACTCACGGATGACGGATAGAAATCGGATGACGGATGCCGGATGTAGTGCGTAAACTACCATACAAATAGTTCTATGGCTACTTCGGAACGTATTTTCACGGATTCGGATCGGATGCAGTGCGTAACCGCTGTAACGCGGAATACGTTAGGTATAAATGACATCCACGCGGGCGAAACCGCAAGTGACCCTTAGTTATTAATATCGTGAATTGGGTATGTTACGATATATCCTAGATGCCTACGTTTGTACTGAAAACACTAGTCAATCCGTAAAAGCAAGTAAATAAAACAGCCTTTTTATAAACAAACAAGTCCCATCTTAACAGACGCTGACTTGCAAAGCGAGACCGCAAGCGAAATTGCTTTTTTAATTCTGATTGAAATTGTATATAGACGTTTCTTTCCTTTATAATATTTCCTTGTTATCTTATGTTATAATAAATACAAAGTAGGTTTAGATGGTTATTATTTTCGTTTATTTATTTATCTTTGCGCAATTTTGATGGTCATAATAAATATACGTATGTTTTCATTACATAAAGGAAAACGGGTTAAGAGATATTTCTATAATGTCATGTTGGCATAAACTGTTATTTATTGAAGAAGAAAAAACAAAACAATTTCTTTCTTTGTAGTAGTTCATCGCCTTTTTTACTCAAAAAAAGCAAGTCCGGAATCAAATTATTAGGAGACGATTGAAACTTATTTCCTGATTAAATACTAGGTACTTATTTGTTCACACTTATTTGACCTATTTTCTTGCAGGATGGGAAGGGTGACCCGCTCGTGGCCTCAGGCGGAGCCCCGTGGCTGGGGACTGCGGGCGCTGGACGGACGCCTGGCACGTCAGTGGCGGGCAGACAAGAGGCAGGTGCGCTTCCGTCAGTGCTACTTCAACCCCATCTCCTGCTTCCGCAAGTGAACGCCACCAGCCCAACGACGCATCGACCCTATGACCTAGTTGTGTAGCACGTCACTACACATGTGATTTCATGTTTTTTTCCATAAACAAAATAGAATAGCAACTCAACGGCCACATTACGAAACGCTCGCATAAACAAACATTGTCAAATTATATTTATTACTATCCAAAAATAGAGCCGTTTCATAATGAGGTCATTGATCATCGCAAATTAATTATAATGAACATGGGTACATACAATGTAAATAAGTATTGTAACCATTTTAATGTCAGCTAAGGTACTAGTAATCAATACTTACTTATTAAAAATAGTCTCTTTATCAGACTTGTATTAATAAAAGCCTAAATTGATGTTTTTAAAATACTATAAAATTAAATGTCGGCCGTGGTAAGAAACTTAATTAATGTATTTTTGGATTATCCCTTCAAGCGGTGACAGTGTTCATGACGTTAAATAACTACTTTTAATTACATACCTACCCACCTAAGTAGATCGTGTCTAGTCATAGAGTATAATGTCTATCTAGGTCGTGGCAAAAATATATTTTAGGGTAATATACTTACATAATTATATATTTTTCAGAAACATGTATCTTCCATTTTGTTTGAAATGTTATTATGAAATAACTATTGGCATTCGTTTTTTTTTTTAAATACTTTTGTTATACCTACGTATTTTATCATTATTATCTCTGCATTATTATAAGTACTATTTATACAAATAATAAAATCTATTGTAGGTAAGTGTTATTAATAAAGATAATCAATGAAACTTTTGTTTGTCTAATAAATGTTTTATTCCATGGGTAAATGTTTTGTGAGGAATCCTTTTAGAAATAAATAATCAAGCACAATTTCGTTTACAGTATGTAAAAAACTTTTGGGCAAAATAAACAAATTTCAAGTCAAAAAAGTTGTTTGTAACAAAAAATATACTTCCTTACTATTATAAATGCCTGCAGTGGGCAAAACTTAATCAATGAATAAGCAATGTTGAGCAAGAAGTTTGTAAACAGCAAAGATAACAAGGCAAATACTTTAGTAATGAGAGGAATGCACGAACAAAAAAGCACACAAACACTTCTTGTGTCCCGATCCTGATTGTCTTACGAATGCCTAATGTACCTACGATTTCCACCAATCGAGCCGCGCCGGAGCGCATTTCACATTGTGCTAAAGAAAATTCAGGCTTCTATGCAATAGTTAAGTTTCATGTTTACATGGAATTTACACTGCTTAGAACTCGTTTAGATCCGCGCGTATGCCGCGGCAGCCGGTCGGCTCCTCGCGCACGTCGTCGCGTCCGGTCGGCTCCGCTCGGCCACACCGCAGGTAGAAATTGACTGCGATAGCGGATACGCGAACACGCGCGCGCATGAGCCCGGATTCCAGCAGAGACGCATGCTCGAGCATCTGCGGCGATGCTCTGCGCTATGCTCCGACGCAGCCCGTTTGGTGGAAATCGTACATAAAAGTCTGACAGCCGATCCAAACCTATAATATAATCAACCGTAGTAATCAATAAAGAATTGGAGGTCAGAAAATGCCGTATTTGGTGAGACTGGAAGGCAAACTTGACGCAGTTTAATCCCGGAATCATGGTAAGAAAACGATGTCAGGAAGCAAGGAATAATAAGCAGCTTCAGCATCTCCCTAATCAATTCTCTTCCTCTTAGCCCTTTCCCAACTATGTTGGGCTGAATTTCCAATCTAACCAGACGCGGCTGAATACCAGTATTTTACACGGAGCGACTGCCATCAGACCTCCGCAACCCAATTACTGAGCAATTGCCGATATCCTAAAATAAGACCGGTTCGTTAGACTTTCGGGCTTCTGACTACCCATAACGACTGCTATAGGTATTCGTATCGCACGCAGGACCGACGGTTTAACACATTCGAGTCCACCACACTTTTCACAGAGCTCATATGCCATCCCGCCATACATATTGCTAGTGGACCTTCCAGCCCCCACGGCATTACATTTGCGCTAAGAGTGAACCCTCGAGGAGTGTTCCTGGCATTAGGTTAAAAATCGTAAAAATACGCTACTACGTCGTAAAATAGGTGTTTGCTTCACGACGGTGAATTTTCAAAGAAAAACCTGCATTTAAAATGAGCCCTCCACGAGAACACCCGGCATCGCGAATGCGACTACAGGGTGCCCTCCTGGAGGGCAGGGCACCCGGCACTGAACGTGTTAAGCTCGGCGTTATGGTAAGAATATGATGTCAGGAAGCAAGGAATAATAAGCAGCTTCTGCATCTCCCTAATCAATTCTCTTCCTCTTAGCCCTTTCCAAACTATGTTGGGGTCAGCTTCCAATCTAACCAGACGCGGCTGAATATACAGTAGGCAGTATTTTACACGAAGCGACTGTCATCAGACCTCCGAACCCAATTACTGAGCAAATGCCTATATCCTAAAATAAGACCGGTTATCTTTCGTTAGACTTTCGGGCTTCTGACTACCCATAACGACTGCTATAGGTAAGTATTCGTACCTATCGCACCCGGGACTGACGGTTTAGGGTGCCTTTCCACCAGAGATGTGCAACGTTGTTATGGGTGCGTTTGGTATCCACCAATCATATTCATTGGTCCACATAGCATAGCACTGGTGGAAACTGATTCAACTAAGCTACATTTTTTATATGGAAGGATGCGTGCTGTGGATGCTTACTATGGATGCGTGCTACGTTTTTTATATGGAAGGATGCGTGCTGTGGATGCGTGCTATGGACGGTCGCGAGTGATGTAGCTATGTGCAGAGCCGTGTACCTACAGTAGGCGCGCGTTTGTCCGCTACTTTGAGGCGGCTCATTTACATAGCACATCTTACTCGCACCGCTACTTAGAATCAGTGGAAACGGTCACATAGTTTCGTAGCTTAGCTTTTACATTCTCTCAGCATAGCTGCGTAGCACATCTCTGGTGGAAAGGCACCCTTAACGTGTTCTCCGAGGCACGGAGAGGTCTCGATGTGTAAAGAACGGTCACCAATCCATGAAATGACCGCGACGAGCGCAGCTTAACCTCGCAAATCGTATTATCCGCGCGGTTATTAATTAGCCACGAGTCTCTCATCTCAAAATCAATTGAACAAATTTATTTCGTTCGAATTCCACAAAAAACCACAACAACCCTCAAGACATCTAATCCTATAAAAGGGATGTTCAACTATTTTAGTGGTCAAAAAGGAATTTGGCAAATAGCGGTTCAATTTCAGGACTGAGACACAACTTAATTCATTAAAATTCTTTCTTTATTTTTTGTTCTCTTAAAGACCTTCCATAAAGTTCAATTCAGGCGATTAAACAATTTCTTGTACACTAGTTCTGTCTCGTAGAAACTACAAGTTATTTCTATCTGTAGGTACATTAAATGCTAATTCATGTCGCTGTGCGGTTTACTTTGCCACCGATCGGTTAACAGGCGTCGTATAAAACGCAACATTAGCAACACAAATGTTCCCAACGCTGTCTAGTAATCCGCAGAATTCAAATAATGCTGAACGTTTCCAAATACCTCGGAGCAAACGAACTGAGTTTAATACCCAAGGGTGAGAAGGCTATTAGGTTTTGCGTTCAAAATTTCCATTCAATTTTTTCACCATTACACCTCTTCATATTCATACGAGATATTTTCGTACTCTTTGAATATTTCCTTGAGGTTAATCGAATTTTCTTATTTTAAATCCAGCTTCAATATTGATTGGATTATTTACAAAACTGATACGATATATACAAGGTTAGTCGGAAAGGGGGTACTAATCCGAAAGGGTGTTAAAATACACATAATAATGAATAACTTTTGTTCTACAACTTTTCCCAAAAGTCAATAGTTTAGGAGAAAAAGTAGTTCAAAAATCTCAAAAAAAAAACTCTAAAATCTATCTATCCCCAGTAATGATCAGCTGTGTTTACATTTTAGGTCATATTTGGGGTCATGAATTACAAGCACCATTTTCTGAATTTGTAACTAAAGCAGGGATAAAGTATTTTTGAAAAAACTAAAATCAAAACTCATTTTATTTGGAAAAAAAATATATCGAATTTTGAAATTTTAACACTTGCTTTCAAACAGTCATCAGCGATGCTATAAGTGGGCTTCGGATTAGTACACCCTTTCCGACTAACCTTGTAGATACAGTGAGTATTAGAAACTAGTAATACTTTCTCGTTATTTTGATCGTTTGCTAATACCTAACATAAAATATTATTTATGATATTATTTAAAGCACGAGATGGCAAATAAATAACGTTAAAAAAAGAAAGAAAAAACGACTTTAAAAAAACTGAAAAGAGTAAAATAAATACCATATCAGAAAATTAAGTTTCAGAAGTCAGTGCTATGCTAATCTACGCTGAACCAAATTGAAGGCACTGCCTTCTGAAACTGTTAATTTCATATAATATGGTAATTATTTAAAGATTTCCGTTTTTTTGTTGTTGGTGTTTCTTTTTTAAGTAGTTGTATTTTTCTGTTTCGAATGGCATAAATAATTCACAAAAATGCGATTACAGTAATCACAAGTTATTTGCTGTTATTCATTGAAGAGTTCCATTGTATACATATACAGTGGTGGACATATATTAGAAACACCAAGTGTGACTTTTATGTTTACCACAAATTAACTTGATAATTAATGTTATACGTATCATAGAGGGCTTATACCTATTTATCTATAATGTATCCACATCATGAAGTATTATTACGTCAGTTTTGAAAATATCATACAACCGTTTATGTAAAAATTGGTATACTTTATAAAATAAAATGAAGCAGCACAACGCTTAGGTGGACAACTAATTAGAAACAATAAAAAAACATTAGCATAAGTATGAACAAAGGTAACGAAACAATAAATAATGGAGTTAAATGGTACAAACGTTTTATAATAAACAATTAATGTTTGGTTGGGAAGCCTCTGCTGTCGATTACAGCTCTACAACGACATGGCATTGATTCTATCAATGTTTCATACAATTCCAGGGAATATTTCTCCAAGCTTCTACAAATGCGTCTTAAAGTTGTTGTAGTGTGATACTACTAGCAGTACGATGTTAGTGATATGTTTATTGGACAATGTTTTCTTTACAATGTACCACAAATTTAGATTTGATTCAAATCCGGACTATTTGCAGACCTAGACATTTTTTTTAGATAAACGGTTGTATGATATTTCCAAAACTGACATAATAATACTTCATGATGTGGATGCATTATAGATAAATAGGTATAAGCCCTCTATGATACGTATAACATTAATTATCAAGTTAATTTGTGTTAAAAATAAAAGTCACACTTGGTGTTTCTAATTATATGTCCACCACTGTATATGTCCAAAGGTATTTATCAGATCTTCACCAAATTTAAATGGTTTGAAAGAATTTTCTTTTGAATAGTATTCGAAAGAATATTCTTTCAAACAAAAAATAATAATTAAAAACGGTTCACATTTGGCGATGATATAGCTGAAAGGATATCTACAAAAGAAACGCGTCGAATTGAGAGAACCTTCTCCTTTTTTGGAACTCGGTTAAATATCAGAATAGTACCTACAGTAAAATTCTTCGAAACGTTTTACGGAAATATGAGGATGTAAATGGTGATACTAGATACAATTTTAACCTACACGTAAAAGTTGGAATGTATCATCAGCTCAGCCTTTTCACGGCTATGATGGGGTAGGCTTAAGTATTATGAAGTGCATTTGTGCACTGCCATTTTACCACGTTACCACAAGTCAATTACTGGGGAATGCGGAAGTCTTTAAGCGCTAAATCCACTTCCAAGTTTTACTGCGCAAGTTGAAATGAAATGAAAAAAATGACTTGTGCAACCGACTTTCAAACTGTGGACACACCCGCAGCAACTTGACTTCTGGAGGTTTTACGAACTAAGCGAACAATGTCGTGCAAAAACTTGCTCAGTAAAATTTTCAATTGGATTTGGCGCTTTACGTTATGTTCAACGTACCACTGCACCTTAAAGAAAACAGTAGTCACTTACTACACGTTCTGCCTAGCCTTTTCACAACACGTTGAGGTCAGCGTACAGTTCGCAAACCAGATACTGGGCAATGCCGATATCTTAAAGTTAGACCGGTTGTCAGACTTTCGGACTTCTGGCTACCCGTAGCGACTGTCGTAGGTATTCTTATGACACCTGGGATCGATGGTTTAACATGTTCTCTGAGGCAGGAAGGGGTCTCGATGTGTAACGAACTTTCACCCATCCACGGAGTGACCGCGGCAAGCGCAGCTTAACCTTGCAAATCATCCGTGCGGTTGTAATTAGGTACGAGCTGGTTTCATATTAAATCACCCTCTTACGTCACCTACTACTACTAAGATTTTATATACCAGTATTTCTATAGTGGTTACCGTCCTTCGAACGTTACCTCTTTGATGCACGGAGCTGTGAGATTTGATTCTATTAAGATGGAGGGCTCGGCTCGGGTACTAAATAGTTTAGACCACAAGTTCAACTATACGTGTCTACTGGTGGTAAAACTCGTTATTTTTATACAATAGAAAACGTAGAAAGAAGGTACGCATAATAACATCAAAAGTGTCTAGGGATAATGCACGTTTTAGCGAATTAACTGCAAGTGAGTTGTTGTAATTGATTTTTTTGGACTCATAATACTGTTAATGTAGTTTCATACTTAAGCTAAGTATGAAACTATTAGGATCTCCTCATAATTTAAAAAAGGAACCGTTTTTGAAAAAATCTGTCATGTCGTATTCCAATAAAATTCTGCAACGGGTTTTACCATTTCTGCGACACTTCTGAGTCGAATCAATACAAACGAAGACGTCACTTGAGTCGAGAAAAAATTATCAGAGCCGTCGGAATGTTGGAAGCCGATTCTCGGCAACGTGCTGTAGCCATCGCTCTGGGCACTACGCAGGGTGTAATAAATCGCCTCTGGACACGCTACCGTATCACGTGCAGCTTAGCTGAGCGCCATGGAGGACGAACTCACATCACCACTCGCAGGCAAGATCATTCATTACATACAAGTCACTGCTCGACGGAATCTTGAAATGATTGCGATTATGTTGGTTACGAGGCTTCTTCGTTTTTAAGGGCTGTTAATAAGCGATCAAACCATTAGAAATCATTTGCATGAAGTCAATCTCGGATCCCGAAATCCGCTCTGAGTTTCATCTACTAATCCCCGCAATCGTAAGGCCGTGCACAATGGACTCGTGAACACAGAAATTGGTCAGAAGAAAAGTGGTTATGTGTGCTTTTCTGGTGAATTTGGCTTTGACATGAGACTACTAGACGTATCCTGTATTGTAGAACTTCTAGACGCCAAAAACGTTTAAGATCATGCCAGGAAGTCCATGCATATAGTGGTGGAACAATAATGATATGGGCGATTATTTGGATCGGTGGAAGAACCGAACTGATTTGGATCAGAGGCAATCTCAATGCACAGATTTATGCTGAAATGATTGTTTTGGATGTTGTCATTCCTTTGCGGACCCAATTGGGTGTTTCATTTCAGCTTATGAATGACAATGCACGTCCAAACACAGCCAGAGTCGTTAAAACACACTTGCCTAAGCTAACATTAATGTCCTACCATGGCTTGCTCAATCGCCACACTTAAATCCCATTGAGCACGCATGGGATGTGCTTCAAAAAAGAGCATTGCCAAGTGTGTATACCATGCATACACCAGAAAATCTTTTTCACCTGCTACAACGGACATGCGCGGCCATTCTTCCAAGTGATTTGGATGAACTCATATTGAGCACGTCGAGTCTGTGCAAACGTGTGATACGAATAAACGGTAGAAATACAGACTACCGATTGTTGTTTGATTGTTGCAATAAAACCTTTAAAAGTTTTATTTACGAGTATATCAGATTATCACTGTTTAATGTCAACATTAACTAAGATCAAACCCACAAATTAAAAAAAGTATTTAAGTATTAATGAAAAAACAGCGGTACTTCGTAAGGCACTTGTCCCACCGCGAACGATGAGCGAGCAGCGAGTAGAGCTAGAAGCTAGAAACGAGTTGGCGAGCAGCGAGAAGAGAGTGTAGTTCCGATAGTTTTGTCGCTGGGCTATAATCGAGTATGCGAGTGCGACGGGCGATTACTCGCACCACTCGCAAATGACCGCTGGTTGGTCTCTCGGCGTGAGTTTTGACCGCCAAGCGAGCATCGCTGAGCGAGTATTATCTTTGATAGCTCTTGTCGCTCAGCCACAAACTAGTGGAGCGAGTCCTCGCCGGCAGTGTGAACAGTCAGCGACCAACTATTAATATATGCATCTCTTTTGTTACACGGAATGTATATCTATTGTACGTTTCTTGGGCGAGAAAATAGCCGATAGTTAGTCGCTTCCTCGCCGGCGGTGGCCTTAGTCTAGACATAAGAAAACTTGTTGGGTAATCAATTTTCATAGGTTAATTAAATTTTAATAGGATAAAAAAATATTAGTAAATAACACCTTTATCCCTAGACACTTTTGATTTGTATAGAAATAATGTATACTTTATCGGAAGTAAAGTTTGTGACGGTCAGATTGATGTCGTGTTCCTTCAAGACGTTCATTATAGCGGCTTATTAAGTAGGAGGCCTATGCTTATCAGTGGACATCATATTTAGTTTCGTCCATATCAATTAAGCTTATTGCAGTCCATTGCCCTATACAAAAACGACAAAAGAGCGGTTACGATGTCACTACGCTGGCTGGCGGTGTGGGACTGAAGTGCTAGTCTTGCAGTACCATTGCACCGATGAAGTGCTGCATGTCACCTGCCAGGAGTATTTAGTAAAATGCATGGTTATCACTTTTAGTAGCACGGTTCACGTCCTGCAGGTCAGGTACACGTCTAGGAAAATGAGGTGATGCATGTTTTCCTATAACTTCTATGTTTTTGTTAATATACGTATAATTTTATTACTATCTGTAAAAAGGAGATATACAACTTTATTTTTAGTATATACAAAAACCGAGATACCCCAACAAGATTTCCATCAGAACTGCCTGAACGTGTGGTTTTTTTTTAATAAATCTCCGAGTTACACCTAAGTTTATGTCGCGTTAAGTTCCATATTAAAGTGTGAAACACCTGAGATGTGCTATGCAGGGGTTGTCTAATACACGGAAACTGACCGAGCGGACCGTCTGAAGCCTCAAGGTGTCTATTCCCGTCCACTGTTATGCATAGAAACCTATTGAAAGAGAACTGAAATTTATGAAAAGAGAAAAGGAAAAATATAATGTGGTGTAAAAAGTATGTCAATTGATTCTCCTGGTGATTCTGAACAAACTAGTTTCAGGTTTGGTGTATACCGAAATTAAACTTGTATTCTTAGCTATGTGCTACCATACAACAACAAAATAAAAACTAGCCAAGGAAAAATTATTACCAACCTATAAATCGGAGAATTAGTTACACGTGCCGACAATATGACGTAGATAGACTTCTGGTGTACCGATTTAAACGTGAGCTATTTATTTCTAATAAATCAGAAAATCAGCAAATGGAAGCCATTTTATCCACAGGGGTTCAAATCGCCCTTGCGTCGTGGCAATCAAATGTTATTTATTGTAATCATCTTGCTTGATTTCTGAGGGACTCTAAATAGGTTAAGTGATATTCCAAATCGACATGATTAGATACTTATTTAATGTCTATATAATATAGATTTACATTTATATATCTGGAAAATCGCGAACCAACTTATGATTTATGAAAGAGGGGTCTCAATTTTTGAATTATTTTTTATTTTATCTTCTATTTCAATTGTATTGTGACATAAAATTTATCTTTAATTATTATTGTTGTATTGTAATTGTAACCGTTTTAATTAAAGTAAATAAATCAATGATTTTAAGCGTAGTATACATTGCAACAAATCTTTATTACCATCTGTCAGCGCACCTTCCATTCAGCCGAAAATCAATCGTGTATTGTTAACCAACGGAAGAAAATGATCAATTTCTTGTCAATTTCAGTCGGGATATTTTGGTTAAGTACGAGTGTGAAATTAATACTTTCACGCGAGATTAACATTGCTTTACATTTCGAATTTGAGGAAGTTAAAAATAATTTGCTAAAACCAAAAAAATACTAACCTCCGGTTTCTGATTTGAGAATTCTGGATATGCAAATACATAAATAACATTTGAGTATGGAGTTGTCAAAAAAATTACGGATTTTAAAGTATTTTTGACAACTTTGTACTCAAATATTCCTTAAGTATTTGCTTATCCCTAATTCTCAAATCAGAAACCGGAGGTAAGACTGAATAAATTGAGTTTTATGACCTTATTCTTTTTAGGGTTCCGTACCCAAAGGATAAAACGGGACCCTATTACTAAGACTCTACTGTCCGTCCGTCCGTCCGTCTGTCACCAGGCGGTATCTCATGAACCGTGATAGTTAGACAGTTGAAATTTTCATAGATGATGTATTTCTGTTGCCGCTATAACAACAAATACTAAAAAACAGAATATAATAAATATTTAAGGGGGCTCTCATACAACAAACGTGATTTTTTTGCCGTTTTTATAAATAGTGGTACGTGGTATCTATAAAAACGGCAAAAAAATCATGTCTGTTGTATGGGAGCGCCCCGTAAATATTTGTTTTATTTAAATTTAATTATTTATTTTTAAAGTGAATATATAACTAAATATTCTATGAATGTTTCAAGCGTCTACCTGTTGCCGTTATCAATATCGAGCAAAAACTAGCAAAAAAATCACGTTTGTTGTATGGGAGCCCCGTTAAATATTTATTTTATTCTGTTTTTAGTATTTGTTGTTATAGCGGCAACAAAAATACATCATCTGTGAAAATTTCAACTGTCTAACTATCACGGTTCATGAGATACAGCCTGGTGACAGACGAACAGACAGACGGACAGCAGAGCCTTTTAGTAATAGGGTCCCTTTTTACCCTTTGGGTACGGAACTCTAAAAATGGTTAGGTTATTTATTATTCCGACCGAATTTATTTGGTTATTCACATAATTAAATACTTAAATCAATTAGGAGTACGAGTATTACAAAAATAATAAGGTAATACAGTAGTTCCATTGCCGTTAAGACTGAGAATTACAAAAAACAATTTATGAATAGGCAGAGCTTATATTTCGGAGGTATAAATCTTCTTCTTAGAGGAAAGAAAAAAGGCATTTCCTGCCCGCTTTTGAATTAAACAATGACACACTTTCAAAACATGAGGGATATAAAGGATTTTCTGCTTAAAGAGGCAAATTTTGCGGCCAGTCACATCGAATGCGGTACGTGTTCGCAAGCATTTGTTGCTGCTACGCACGTAGCCGAGCCTACGCACGTCGTAGCACCGAAATATGCAGATTCTGCGTGCGTAGCTGTGGATATGTTACCAAACCCGTTTTCAGTAAAATCGGGCTTTAATCAGTAAAATAACAACAATTGAATAATCAATTCAATAGGCCTCTGGGTGAATTGAAAGGACATTTTCAGTTCAAATTATGTCATGGTCGGTCAGGTTAGAACTGTGACCACACCGTACGACCAGAGCCAAATTATGCTAACATTAAAATGAATTGTTACAACTAGTTTTAACTAGTCAAACTCTGTTCTGTGAGTCAAACTAGTTGTAACAAAGACGTACAGACAGAACTATTTTTTAAGTGGTCAAACGGGTTTTAATGGTGACTAATATAATTATAATAGGGTATTTGACTGAAAAAATCTATTAAGTCTGTCAGTTAGATTATCAAAAAATATTTGACCCGTATTTTTTCTTTTGTTACATAAACCAACACACAATTTTTACTTGCTTCTGACGTCACAAGCCCCCCCCCCCCCCTCTCCACTATCGTGTTTTGATGCGTTTTATCTTTCCAAATATTCATAGATTTAACAAAAGAAAAAATACGTGTCCATTATTTTCCAAAACTCTAACTGGCGGACTAATTAGATTTGCAATTTATTGATGCTGTCAACATGCCTATGCCAAAACCACTAATTCCCAGCACCAAAAACCTTAGAATGATACACTATGAAAAGCTACTTAGTAAAAACGATTGATTGACAAGTGCGCATGTACCTACAGCGTTGCTTTTATGTTTTTTTTTTTTTTTGTGTTTTTTTTTGTTCTTTTTTTCTTTAGTATGAACGGACGTTATATATTGCTGGTTAACGGGAACACCTTTCGTTAGTTAACATACTGTATAGTAACAATTAAGGAAATAACTCCTACTATGAATATTAACTGTTGAACGTAATACATCTCTAAACTTTTCGCCAACAAACCAGAAAAAAGTCTGCTCTAACTTCGTGACAAAATAATTTCGGCACCGTTTAATCATAAAATCATTATCAAATAGTGACTTGACATTTTTAGAAGTATTTAAAGTCGAGTAATAACCTTATAGGCTGGCAATAACTTTCTAAAGATATTTTGTTAATGTTGAAACTAGGGTTTCTGTTTTCTCGACATATTTTTTTTCTCGGGTTTCGAGAATTCTCGAGCCCGATTTCTCGGGTTTCTCGGGTCTTTCGAGAAATTTTTAAAAACCTTATAAAATCAGCTTACGCCCGTTTTCTGGGGTACTTTTGAACGTAATTTATCTGTTCAATAGCGCTATTATTTCGATAAATTCACTCATTGCGTTTCTGGACACCCCACTCAGAAGATAATCCTAGTTCAAACTTCAGATAACTTATTTTTCCGGTTTCTGAGGTACTACTAACCGTAGTTTATCTATTCTACTGCTATCGGTTCGATAAACTAACACATTGCGTTTCTGGACACCCCAGTCAGAAGATGATCTTACTTAGCTCAAACTTCAGTTAACTTGACTGACCAATTTGGGGTGTTAGTCGGTTCCAGAACTTTATTTGTCGTTTTATTATATCATAATACAACAAGAGTATTTGGAGTTATATTATTAGTATTTTATTTTGGATAGTGAGTTTTGGACTCCCAGCGAAATGGACTTGAGTAGTTCATCGGAGTCTAATTTGGAAGTGCTGGAGGCTATTTCAAATATATCAGTACCAAAAAAAAGGCATCGAAAAATTCATCCGAAATGTTCACGCGTGAAGAGTTTAACAAGAGATATCATTTTAACATGGGCACTATGATATACATAATTATACCTTTGTAAAATAACCAATCCTGCCCTAGAACCTATTAATTTGTTATACCACAAATAGTCTAGAATTATTTTTTTTTAGATTATTAAACTTTACTGCCCAATATTATAAATTACAATAAAAAGTTAAAAACCTACTTATTTTGTTTTAATAGTTTTATTGTGTTGTTGCCATGATTAAAATTAACAACGAGAAAATATTGTGATTTAAATGTTATATTTTATGTATGTGATGATTTTTAAACGAACGTTGTTAAAACCAGAGGAGATTTTCATTTAAACTTGGGGCTTATCTGCAAAAAGATGTAAAGTTTAAGGCGAGAAAAGTATATTTAGCTGGGCTTTAAAAAGAGACCCCATCTAGTGGTCAATTTACAAACTTACTTATTGTTTGGATAGTTATCTAGTCGTCGATTATGTATTCAGAAACCCAACAATAGATGAACGGAGTTTATCTTACAGTTAATTTTTATTTGACGTTTTGTGTCACATTATAATAAGAGTGAGTACTTGGAGTTGTAGCTATATTATGTGTTTGTTTGCTTGCCTCGCTTACTCGTGTCTCGTAAGGAGAACGATCAGAAGCCAGAATGCAAAGATTACGTAACTTTTAAGCCAATTTTACAGTAATAAAAGAATTAATCTTTGATTTCTCGAGTTCTCGAATTCTCGAGGTACTTTTTCTCGTCTCGAAGTTTGCATGATTTCTCGACATTTCTCGAGTCGAGAATTCTCGAGCAGAAACCCTAGTTGAAACTAAGTATCAAAAATTTTGGGTATTTTAAGTTAGTAATATAGTTTAAATTACCCTTTTATATTACTTTAGCAACTAAATGAAATTCTGAAGTAAGTTTTGACTCATATGGCAAGTAATGATTTTAAGTACTTTGGTACTTAAAATAATTACTTGCTAAAAAAAACTCAAAGTCGCGATGCTACAATAATGGCGCGGTTAATTAAAGGACGGTTATGAAAAAGCAAATTTAAAAAAAAAAAATAGTCCAATGAAATAAAAGTGGTGAAATTTTGGCCAAGTGCGAGTAGACAGACGCATTACCTTCGGTTTCGTGGCAAGGAAAAGAGAAATAATTGAGAATAATTAAATAAGAAACTTAAGTGGCTGCATACCAAGTCACCCCACTTATCATCGGTCTTAATGTCCTCGGTGACTTTTTGACGGCTGCAAAAGAAACAGCGTTTTTTTTTTCTGTACAGTAAAAATTTGCGCGACTAACGCAATTTCCTTATACTTAGTACATAATTATATTACGCATATCTTATAAAAAAAACGCCCTTATGTGCGTCAATTCCATAGTCTTCTTCTTCTATCGTGTCGGCACGAGCTATACGAGAATAGCTCATGCCGTGGTGAAACGATTAGCCAGTCAGCAAGGTTGGTAGCGGGCCTGAGTGCCCAGGGTGCGCCGGACGTACTGAAGTATCGTCACTCGTGGAGGCTCTTTTCATGCACTCCTACATACAGGGTGTTAACGAATTCATGTAATTCCTTCAAACCACGTGATCTACTGGTGACAGACATTAACCCTAAGTGGGAATCTTTGAAAATCAATGAAAAAAAAATTCAAAAAAAATCTTGATTTTCTATTTCTGAGTCATTTTAGAGCCTTGAGTTATCTGACCGCAAAGAGCGATATCGCGTTAACCGTGCCTGCCAGCCGTGTCGCCATGCTTTCATTAATTTATGCGTGGCATCGAAATGTTCACACAAATAAAAAAAAAAATTTGCAAAAAAAGTAATTCTTATTTTTTTCCTGAATCCTTATTAGGTAGGTGGTTTAGATACGATCGGTAACAAAGCCGCATGAAAAAATAATCATTTCATTTTTTTAATTTTTATCTAGCTAAATCCCGTGCCTGTCTACATCAGTAGTAGATCATGTGATTTTAAGGAATTACACGAATTCGTTAACACCACAGGGTGTAAAGTAGGGTTTTCGCATTCCCGGCCTATTTGAGTTCCCGGGAATCGGGAATTTTTTCTCTTAATTCCCGGGAATTCCCGGGTACCCGGGAATTTTCATGTTTTTTGTATAAATATAGTTTTTCTCGTATATTTCAACATTAAACTTGTGTAAGTACTTTAAACATGATAAATTGTCTAACATACCAATCGACTTTTCATATTAAAATAAAAAATCTTAACACTCATTTAAAAAATTTAACTAGGAACAGTTACAGTCATTTATTGTGCGAAGTCGCGAGTTTCTTTAATGAAAAAAAAGGTCTTCTCTTCATATAATATGGCAAAATATTACGGAATAACAATAGGGTGAATGAATATCAAGGCTGTTACCAAATTCGTGTAATACCTTAAAACCACATGATCTATGGTGTAGAATGACCGAGCACAGGATTTAGCTAGATTAAAAATAAAAATGAAGTTTTTTTTTTCTTGCGGTCGTTATATGTGATCGAAACACAACCAGCTGCTAAGGTGCAAATAAAAATTGCTAAATAAAAATTTTATTCGTTGGAACACTTCGACGCCACTCATCAATGAATGAAAGCACGGTGACACAGCTGGCTAGCACGAAATTGTTCTTTGCAGTCGGTTAACTCGAGGTGCAAAAAGGGCTCGAAAACAGAACTTTTTTTTTTAAATAAACTATGTTGTATTAAAATAAAAACCATTTAGGGTTAATCTGTGACCAGTAGATCACGCTGTTTGAAGGAATTACACGAATTCGTTTACACCCTGTATATTTTCATTATAAATCTCGAAATTACACGAAAGACAATTATTGTGAATAGTTTCTACAAATGAAACATTTACAAAAAAATTCAAGCTTTTAGAATTTGTTTACTAGACAGAGACAACAGTACTGTGTGCTGACATCACGATACATTTACCCCATTCTAAGTTCACACCACGCAGTACAATGACCGTTTCACGCGAGAGAGACGGAAAATGCTCTAAAATCTTCGGAAGCGTGCAGACCCTTCATTTTTCATGATCATTTCTTCGTTTCAAATAATTCCCGGGTACCCGGGAATCCCGCCAAATAATTCCCGGGTCCTAAAATCCCCAAATTCCCGGGAATTCCCGGTTCCGGGTACCCGGGGCGAAAACCCTAGTGTAAAGTATAAAACAAAGTCGCTTACTGCCGTTTGTACGCTTAGATCTTTTAAACTACGCAACGGATTTGGTGCAGTTTTCATCACATTAGGTAATTTCTTCCGAAAGATTTTAAGCTATAAAACGTATCCGTAAAAACGCTCCGTTCTTTAGGGTTCCGTAGTCAACAAGGAACCCTTATAGTTTCGCCATGTCTGTCCGTCCGTGTCCGGTGTGGGGTCTTGTTGGATAGACCTTTAAAAAATATTTCAAAAACAATTTTACGAGTAAGGGATCCGTTTCTGAAATATTTAGCTTTAAAGTGCAAATTTTTGTTAGAGTCAAGTGTCCCCCCCCCCCCTCTGCCAGCTAAACGGTTAGTTTTAGATACGTGAAAAAAATCACGGTAGGTATATACCTACAACGAAATTAAAAGGAAAACTATCACAGCTAAAGTAAGTAGGCTTTACAAGTTTACGAATAATAGTCGACCAATTAATAAAAGTAAAAATGTCGTACAAATTCCATTGAAAAATTACTCATATAACGTTGTTAGTTGTGTAAAACAGGTTAATCCGCATTATTCTGCAACTACGGAACCCTATTACTGTGCGTGGCCCGACACGCACTTCGCCGGTTTTTACTCAGTGTCGTAGCTAAGGTCATGAGCGGTTAAGGCAAGCATCATATTTTGCACACAACATAAAAAAACACGCTAAATCAAAAAAGGCTATTTAATTTAATTAATTAAGAATGTTGCCAAAAATTAACTCTTTAGCTTTTTCCGATTGTCAATTACATATTCAAAATCAATTTTGTCGGCCTCTACCTTGGTCAAAGGATAAGCATTGCCATACAACGTGGCAATGCTGCCAGCCTTCTGGACACGTTACCAGTCGACAGCGATGCGGAGGAATATTTTGACGCACTATTTTAGTTTATAGTTTTATTAGGATACTTTTTATTTGTATATACTTTTATTTGTAATTTTGTAAATATTATAAGAATAATGTATATAGGAATTGTATATGTATATTATGTAAATGAATAAATAAATTTTGTCGGCAATATGATATTCAATTGAAAGAATAGAAAGATTGCTTGACGCTCCTGGCTGATGTGCGATCTTAAATTACTTTTTATTATTTTTGAATTGCTAAACGAACGTTCGCAACTGGTAAAAGCTAGAGCGGTTACGCACTGCATCCGATCCGGATCCGTGAAATTACGGATATAAAAAACTCGGACCGAATTCGGATATTGCTTTTCGCACTGCATCCCATCCGAATTCGTGAAATACGGTTCTAAAATCTAAAAATCTTGGACCTAATTCAGATATTGCTTACGAGTTACGCACTAATCCGATCTCTGATCCAAATCCAAGCAATTCTGGTGCAATCTTTGGCTTATGTCCTATTTGAATCCGAGGTAATGCGAAAGCGTTCATACAAACAGTACTACGGCTACTTCGGTCCGTCAATATTTCTTCTGAATTGGAGACTCACTGATGACGGAAAGAAATCGGATGACGGACGTCGGGACTAGTGCGCAAACTACCATACAAATAGTTCTACGACAACTTCGGAACGTATTTTCACGGATTCGGATCGGATGCAGTGCGTAACCGCTCTTACAGGTAGCGTCAATGCTAACCGAAGCGCTATTCCTATGTTTGGATCACTGGTTGCTAAAACGTTTTCTTCGTGGCAGTTCAGAAGAGCAAGGTTATCTGCATTTTTGAAATCAGGCAGTTACGATTTTATCTGATGTTTGTAGCTCTCAATCTCCAGACATAATTCATTTGCATTTAAATTAACGTTGTTTACATTGCTATTTTAAGTTTGTGTTTTTTTTTCAACCTTATTTTTTAAGGTAGATTAAGTGAGTACCGTGTATGTTAGAATTAAGGGTAATCATACCTTTTACACCGCTACTATTCGGAACTATATACACTTAGGCTTATTAATTTATTTATGTTTAATTTAAAAACGTTTAACAGAATACATTTAAAAGTATGTTATTTGACTACAATTAAAAGTGAAGCAAAATATGTTTAATAAATGTAGGAATAGTCTAAAATTGTAAGAATTATATTTGGATAATTATTTCTTATTTATTTAACTTGTTTATGATTAAGAAGTACTGACAACGGATTGTAATAAATAAGAACAAGTTGACAGAGGCAGAATAGAGGGGGCATTCTCGGGCAGACCGTCGAATGGGACGGACGTTCACAATTGTTATACTACACTTCTCATCAAAAAAATCGAAACACTTCCGAAATTATCTTTGTGGCGACAATTAAACAAAAAACAAGCATTAATTCATTATGGAAAAAACATAATTTAGTAACTGAAAGTTTGGCCTTTACAATGGTGTACGAAACTTACAAAATTTTCTTTTTTTTTTCAATTTTTTCCTATAAATGAATGGAACATTGTTTTCAGATAAACGTGTGTTTAGAGATGGAGTACATTTGTCGTGCAAAAAACGCAAATTAACGCATTACTTTAAAATTTTCTGTTTGTAATTTGTTGATTAGGCTCTGTGACGTCTGTTAAAAAGTTTTTTTTCTAACACACATGCATACTTCACCCACAGCAGCCGCCCAAGAAGTGGCATTGCTGGATTCTGGGACTAGTCAGAGTGTTGTGGCTGCAATCTTGCATCTAAGCCTCTTGTCTGTTCATAGAGTGTACCATCGCTATCGGGAGACTGGTTTATTTACGCGCCATCCAGGATCTGGTTGGAATCGGGCCACTTTTGCGTGAGACGGCCGGTTTATTGCAACCGTTTGTTTGCGAAATCGACGCCTTCGCGCTTTTCAACTGCAGCAGCAGTTCCGAGTAGTTCGAAGGGTGACTGTAAGTGGCTCTACGATTTGAAGAAGATTGAAGAAACGTAGACTGGTACCACACAAGCCAGCTAATGGGCCGAAATTAACAACAGACCATCGAAGAGCGCGCCTTAACTTTGCACTTGTGCACTTAAATTGTTCAAACCTACAAATGAGCAAGGATCTCTTTTCTGACGAGAGTAAAATTATGGAACATCAACATAAGGAATTCTAAACCTTATGCTACCTACTATTAAATGGCAAATAGGATTTATTTAAAAAAAAAAAAACATGTTTTTCTATTATTCCATTCAAAACAAAAACTTGCGAGGTGTTTCGATTTTTTTTGGTGAGCTCTTCGATGGTCTGTTGTTAATTTTGACCCATTAGCTGGCTTGTGTGGTACCAGTCTACGTTTCTTCAATCTTCTTCAAATCGTAGAGCCACTTACAGTCACCCTTCTAACTAGGTACTCGGAACTGCTGCTGCAGTTGAAAAGCGCGAAGGCGTCGATTTCGCAAACAAACGGTTGTAATAAACCGGCCGTCTCACGCAGAAGTGACCCGATTCCTACCAGATCCTGGATGGCGCGTAAATAAACCAGTCTCCCGATAGCGTTGGTACATACATTCTATGAACAGACAAGAGGCTTAGATGCAAGATTGCAGCCACAACACGCTGACTAGTCCCAGAATCCAGCAATGCCACTTCTTGGGCGGCTGCTGCGGGTGAAGTATGCATGTGTGTTAGAAAAAAAACTTTTTAACAGACGTCACAGAGCCTAATCAACAAATTACAAACAGAAAATTTTAAAGTAATGCGTTAATTTGCGTTTTTTGCACGACAAATGTACTCCAACTCTAAACACACGTTTATCTCAAAACAATGTTCAATTCATTTATATGAAAAAAAATGAAAAAACAAAACAAATTTTTGGAAGTTTCGTACACCATTGTAAAGGCCAAACTTCCAGCTACTAAATTATGTTTTTTCTATAATGAATTAATGCTTGTTTTTTGTTTAATTGTCGCCACAAAGATAATTTCGGAAGTGTTTCGATTTTTTTGATGAGAAGTGTAGTTGTTTGTTTTGGCTAGGGATTCTTGTTCTTATTTTATCATCTTAATAATGGTTGTGTAAAGTATTATGTTGTGATCTAGTTCATGTTACTAACACTAACCCAAATACAAGTACTCTCAGTGGTGGAGAGTCTATGTTGGTTTTATTTATTCCATTTACCTTGCCCACAATACTTACATATTGATATTAGCTATAACTGTAATGATAGAATCACCCCAGAAAGCTAAAAAGCTATTAATCCTATTAGTAAATTCAGTTATTTTATTAGCTATCCTTCGGGATAGCTTATATGTATGACGTATAATTTGCGCCCCCTAGATACGCCACCATTGTTACCTACATCTATGAAAAAAACTAAAGCGGATGAAAGGAAAAGGAAAACGATTTTATACATTTAAAAACACGTTCCTATTATATACGGATTTGTAAATAACTTTGGCAGTTGGCTCACTGTCCAAACTTTTAATGAACGAACTGTTAGAAGGGTCACGTGTCCAAATGTAACTGAAGCACAATTTTACAAAATTTTAGTTCTGAAAATTTTTGGAACCACGTTGTCCTGTAATACCTACCTATCGTCCAACACAGGTACCTGTGTATTACTACACTCGTACGTACTTGTACTCGTACTCGTACGTAGGTACCTAACTATCTGGTGCTATATTATCCTATTAAATAGACCAAGTCTCGTGTAGTGCCGGACATAAAGAATAGCACTACCCCATCTCTTCCCGTGGGTATCGTAAAAGGCGACTAAGGGATTCACTAGAGGATGGGCAGCAGCGTTCTCTGAGTACTTTAACAACCATTATCGCCAACCCGCCTGCCAAGCGTGGTGATTACGGCAACCCCCCCCCCCCTTTTGGGGGAGGCCTATGTCCAGCAGTGGACGTCTTTCGGCTGAATGATGATGATGATGAGATAGACCAACTTTTTATTGTCATTTTTCAAGTATTAATACGAGTATGTTGACTGATAAGCAATAGGAAGAGTGCAGTCTTTATTATATTGGAGGTAAAGCGGGAACAGCAGATTAACGCATGACACCTATTTATCTGCACTGTAGGTATATGCTCTAAGACTGTATCTGTATACAGAAAATATAATTACAAGGTTAGTCGGAAAGGGGGTATGTCTATTTTATAGCATTATGTTAAAATTTCAAAATTCTTTTTTTTTATTTTCATGGATAATGAATTTTATTTTAGTTTGTTCAAAAATTCTTGATTGAATTCAGAAAATGGAACTTCTAATCCGTGACCCTAAATATGACCTAAAATGTAAACACAGCTGATCATATCTGATGATATGATGAATTTTAGCGTATTTTTTATGAAATCTTTGAACAGCAATTTCTCTTAAACTTGAGTTTTGGGGAAAGTTGTCGAACAAAAGTTGTTCATTATTATGGGTATTCTACCACCCTTTCGGATTAGTACCCCCTTTCTAACTAACCTTGTACATATACCTATTCCACGACGGTTCATTTCGATTAAAACGGATTACAAGAGATACCTAATCACTGAAACATCTTCAGTTTAGTGTCAATAGGATGCGACACGTGTCGCTTCAAGGTTGAAAATGTGGCTTTACTAGCTCCCAAATCACGTAATTATTTTAGTTAGGTACGAAAAAGAGGAACGAAAAGGCATACCTACTTACCGAAAAATTGGTTTTGGAACACGTAATCATCATTTCAAAGAAACTTCATGTTTCTAATCATTGACTTAGATTCTAAGTCAATGTTTCTAATCTAATAATAATGGAACCTTTGCGAAGGATAATATAAATTAGGTATAGGTACGTTGACAATAAATTAATTATTTCTATATGCTTATATAATTAGCATTCATCGAGGTAACACAGCTATTATGCTCTAAATTGCTCCAATTGCGTTAACTACTTATAAATAATTATTAGCTACTACTGTTGAGTAATTAGGCGAATTAATATGAAGCATATCTATTCATACCGGATGTAGGGGACGAGGAAGGTACCAAAAACTGAAGCAGCTAATTCAGCTCAATATTCTGAAATTTCATTAATCATTTATTTGCAACCGAAACGAAAAGACACAATACAAATACAGTATAATCATTGCTAAAATAACTACGAGTTTATACATATGTAGATACCAGACACAGGTTCTGGAGGGTTGCGATGCTGGGGGCTTACCATGACCTCTTACGAAAACGTTCAAATGCCAGCCAGTCAACTTCCGTTCAAAAGCAGGCCTGCTTCTGAATCGCTAAAAATCGTACCATGACAGTACTAAAGGTGAACGACTATTGAAACAAGTTGAACGGTAATGCTTGTTCATGATACGAAAAGTCTATACAAAAAAAAAAGGTGAACGGATATCGTAAACGTCAACGTAGCAGGCCTGCCGCAGGCCTGCTCTTACGATGTCATAGTACGAAAAAGCAAGGCAGTTCAACTTCCAGGCAACTTCTGTCCTGCTATAAGAGGTCATAGTAAGCCCCCTGATGCCTGAACTGGGCCGTAACCTGTTCTATATGCATCAAATTATTGAATTGAAAATACGAAAGTGGAATTTTTTCTCGGCGTTTTTCGATTTTTCCGATTTCTTTTTTCAACAATACATTTCTATTTTGTAGGAGGAGCTCGTGGCTAAATAATTACAGCCGCATAGACCGATCTTCCGGGTTAAGCCACGCTTGCCGAGGTTGGTCTGTGGATGGGTGACCATTTACCATAGCGAGTGTCCTCCGTGCCTCGGAAAGCACGCAAAGCCGTTGGTCCCGGCTGTCATTTGTAGATCTTTGACAGTCGTTACTGTTGGTCAGAAGCCAGAAAGTCTGACAACCAGTCTTACCAAAAGTATCGTATTACCCAGTTACTGGGTTGTGGAGGTCTGATAGGCAGTCGCTCCATGTAAAATACTGATATTCAGCTGCATCCGGTTCGACTGGAAGCCGACCCCAACATAGTTGGGAAAAGGCTAGGCAGATGATGACATTTCTATTTTGTAGAAAAAACTTGTTCTATTGGTATACGCCGCATTTTGCAAAATGTCCCGATAATTTCCACGAATAGTTTTCAATTCAAAATAAAATAGTGGCTGGAATTCATTTTCGGTAATTATTCTAAGGTTTTATCAGGCGTTATACAAGGTGTTAAAAAATATAGGTAGGTACTCTAGAAATTTATGAGCTTATAAAAAACTTTTCTCATTTTCGAAAAGTGGTTTTATGAATGGTGTTCAATTTCCAATACCGAGTAACAGCCCGTTCCCACTTGTCGGTTGTCGGGCCCGGATTTTAATCGGGTGTCGGCGCTTCCGTTCACACTAATCGGTTGTCGACTTCGGTCGAAGTTGGTGCCAATTTTTAACACTCTATGCGAGCCGACTGTACACGTTGGACGTCGACGAAGTTCTTATTGTGTTAATAATTATTTGAGAAGAAAACGAGTAAAGACAGCTAAGGAAAGAAAATATTGGGTGCACCGGTGCACCCAATCCTGAGGGAAACATTTATTTGGGAACATTTCGGAACTTATTAACAAAATTAAGAAGTGACGAAACTAAGTTTTTCAATTATTTTCGGATGTCAATAACTACATTCAACTATCTATTGGCTCGAATATCAGTGAGCATAAACTACCTACCAAAATACAAGATTTAGAGACTGCATTTGTACAGGGGGCTTACCATGACGTCTTAAGAAAACGTTCAAATGCCAGCCAGTCAATATCCGTTCAAAAGCAGGCCTGCTTCTGAATCGCTAAAAATCGTACCATGACAGTACAAAAGGTATTCAACCAAGTTGAACGGATAAGCTTGTTCATGGTACGAAAAGTCTACCTATACAAAAAAAACAGGTGAACGGATTTCGTAAACGTCAACTTAGCAGGCCAGCTACAGGCCTGCTTTAACGATGTCATAGTACAAAAACGCAGGGCAGTTCAACTTCCAGGCAACTTCTGCCCTGCTTTAAGAGGTCATAGTAAGCCCCCTGAAGAAAGGTTGTCGATATTTCTAAGGTAAGATAATTGTACCGATAAAAGTGAACAGCGTCATACTTACTCATAGGCGAGCGAGACCCGACACCATTTTTTTCCGGGCGTAGAGGGCTGGCAAAACACCCGACATTTCTTGTCGACGCCGACACAAAATCGGTGTCAGACAAGTGTGAACAGCTTCATATAAAATGCTCTGCCACTGCAAAATCCGATTAAAATCCGGGCTCGACAGCCGACAAGTGGGAACGGGCTGTAACACCACAAAATTCTTAGAATAAATTTTTTAACATAGGTATTTATTTACTATCCAAAGTTCTGCCAAATAAATTATTTTTAAAGTTTAAATTTTATAATATGTATATGACTAGTGGCGCCCCCGTTTTTGTACTCTTTTATACCGCTCTAGGGCGGAGCGGCTAGAACAAGGAACCGACTTATTTGAAATTTTCTAATACTATGTAGTCTATCATGAGAAAATAGACTATAGTGCAGCTATAGCTACACAGAAACTGTACCTGGATGTATCCACAAAAATTGGGACGATGAAATGGGCGATGAGCGATGCACCGGTGGACGATACTAGGGTACCTATTATAGTATACGTGGAAAATGCCCATACGTACTCAACGTAAACTTACCATATCCGTACTTTCTCAGAATGTGGATAGGTAGATGTGGACTAATCAACGATAACGATACAAAACGTGCCTCATAATTAACCTTCTCCGATCTCAACAAGCTATCTAAAGGATTACGCTCGACGTTTCTCAAAGCTCTTAATCTCGAAGTAGGTACCTACAGTCAGAAGGAATAATAATAGTTCGTAAATCGCCAATAATAGTAATCTATCTGAAACATGCCACGTGAATATAAAAATATGTGGCTAGGTATGGATACTACACTCAACCGTTCTATAAGTAGGCAAAATGTACCTTATCCGTAGTTAGATAGCTATGATTGCATTTATTGGCGCTTCTAAAACTATCGGTAGACAGATATTATTGCTTCTGACGTAGAACATCCAATATGATTAGCAAGTAAAGTGGCAACGGGCAAACCACATTGCTTGGAAGACCAACAGCCAACACGAATTTCTCGTAGGTCGGAGGCACCACAATCAGAAGCGAAGTTTAGGACGTTCCCCCACTAGATGGACAAATAACCTCGTCAAGAACGTTGTGAGTTCGATGCGCATCTCGAGGGTTGCCTTTGTTCAGCTGTAAACTCACTACATAACTAAAAAATGATTATTTTTATTAGATAATCAATTAAGTATAATGTTTCTGCCTACGGCCATGGGAAAAAGGCGTGAGTTTATGAATGTATGTATGAGTATTATACGTGCATAGTGCAAGAATCCCCGAAAGAAAACAAGAAAATCTTAAAAAAAGAGGTGTATTCCGTGAATGAATCCATAGAGCCAATTAATGTTTTTATTCTATACTTTAGATTATTTTTAATCTATGACGTTTCAACTTTCATTCTTTCATTCATTTTGCTTGTCGTTGACTGTGTTTGCAAGTTTTTGCGCCAACTTCAGCCAACTTGTTTGAGTTTCAGTCAGTTTCAGCTTTATTTATTGGGCGCTAAGATTAAAACTTTTGAGAAGTGCTTGCAACTTTTATGTACAAGATTTAGAAACAAGTCTATCAAAATGGGAGACGATTTGCTTCCAAACAGTGCCAATACTCAAACACAAACCCAAAACTCCCAAATTGACTGGAGTCAGCACAACACTCCATCTTACATTCCTACGATATGGGGAAGATTATATTCTACGAAAGTTGCTATAACTGGAAAACATTGCTGGAAAGACGCCCAATATCCTGAATATTATGGTAAGAAAGGTTTCCTATGAAGTCATAAAAAAAATGGAATCTACCTTCACATATTTTAAATAGCTTTAGTTTATTATGTAAATCACGTTTCGCTAGTTACTTATCCGCTTCGTATTTGTAACTATTGAAATGAAAACGTCTAAATATTGTATGATAGAGTGGTCTTTTTATAAACAAATTATTTGTCAACCAAATTATTCACTCACTCTTTGTTTTATCTCAAAACTTACTTTCGTTGGCTAGCCGTGTTTTAGTTATTGGAGAGTGGCGGTGGCAGTACTGTTTATCCTGTAGAGTTTACACATAATCCCTTAATCACCTATTACAACACCTGCAAGAATAGTTGGTATGGCCTTGATTTTGCCAGAACCACAGTACAAATACAATATTCAATTTAATTCATGCCTTGATAAGTTTTTTGTATTTATACACAGATCTCATACAGCCAGAGTTCACTCTGGGAAGAGCCCTCAATTGTACCTTTGTAATGACAAAAAATATAATAAAGGAAAATATTATCAAAAATGTCAGCAAAAAACACTTTATGATAACTAGGGATATGTCGTAAGTTTTTCCTTTACTTCAATATGAATGTTTTAAGAACCTTTAAAATAATATGTAATTCTTTGTCTTGTCAAATACTTATTTTCAGGGAGCCTCTCTGTCCTGCTATAATAACAGATCTATCTTACAACGGGACTTATATTAATGGAGAAAGGGTAGGCAAAGGAAACTGCCGTGTTTTAGATGATAGTGATGAGATATCAATCACTCATCCAATTGTTAAAAGTTAGTAACATTATTTTAACATTATTTTGTTTTGTTTGCAACAGCTATTGCCTATTAAATACTAGCAACCCGTCCCGGCTTCGCACGGGTGCAATTTATACATGTAACCCTTCCTCTTGAATCACTCTATCTATTAAAAAAAACGCATCAAAATCCGTTGTGTAGTTTTAAAGATCTAAGCATATATAGGGACACAGACAGCGGGAAGCGACATTGTTTTACACTAAGTGGTGAAGGAAATAAATGATAACCTATTATTAATAGCCTAAATGGTACATCAAGTTTAGAGACTTTATAAAAAGGTTTTGTTTTATTTAATTATAATTTTTGTTTTTTATTTTGTTATAATTTTTGTTTTCAGTTTTTATTTTCAAAGACTTGCTGAAAAATGAGCAGGATCAAGTTCCTAAAGAAATATCAAAGAAGTATTATATCTCAAGGACATTGGGGCAGGGTGCCTGTGGCATAGTTAAACTTGTTTATGACAAAGTACTGTTAATATATTTTATTTTACTCTTCCATCATCTATTTATTAGCACCACATATTAATAACATTCTTCATTCCAGATTAAATGTACAAAGTATGCTATGAAAATAATAAAAAAGAGCAGATTGACAAATGGACAGGTTAACCATTTGAATGACCCAGAGAAAATAATGAATGAGATCAATATCATGAAAGCAGTTAGACATGTAAGTAAAAAAACTCATCTATAACTTGTTTAAAATACCAAACTTCCATAAAGGTTAAGGTCAATAAATAACACTACATTCTAAATGCCAATGATATGGTACAGAAGCCAGCACATAAAGCTACTACATTCTGTCAAATTTCTATAATAGATTTTCATCTTTATCGCGAAAGCATGTTCAACTTTGATTGGGAAAATTTTACAGTTTCGGGTAACTTGATGTGCTGGCATTGGGTAGCTTGATGTATGTACATACTGGTTACTTTTAGCTCTGCTTTAGAATTTTTTTAACTGCCTCTTGCTGCCAGGATACTCCAACATTTTTGTAACTTTTAACTTTTTCAAATTTCTAGCCTCGTATAATCTCAACGGAGGAAGTATTTGACTCGCGTGAAGCTGTCTACATTGTCCTAGAACTAATGGAAGGAGGGGAACTATTTGACAGGATCACTAAACAGGGACATTTGTCTGAACAATTTACCAGATTCCTGTTCAGGCAAATGGTGCTAGCTGTCAAGTACCTCCACTCTCAAGGCATTACTCATAGAGATCTTAAGGTATAATTAATTGTAAACTTAAGTAATATTCCTTTGCCTCAGTTCTACTTTATTCTGTTAACATAAAATTATAGGAAAAATTCTTCTCGCATGTTCACATCAAATAGTTCTAATCATAATTTTAAAAGATCTTTTTTTTCGGCCAATTACGAGTTATCAACTAAGGTTTAGTTGAATTTATCTTAAAAAAATCCTAGGCATTTAAATTGTCAACCTACTGCTGTCCACTGCATATCATAGGTCTTTCCCAAGTTGTGCCACAACATCTGATTATATGCCTAGTGCTCCAAGTATGCTGGATCATTGTATTATATAAAAATGTACTAATTTTAGCCTGAAAACGTTCTGCTTGAGAGTGAGGAGGACAACACCCTAGTTAAAATAACTGACTTTGGTTTGAGTAAGTTTGTTGGAGAACATAGTTTCATGAAAACCATGTGTGGAACACCACTGTATTTAGCCCCAGAAGTGCTCAGAGCAAATGGACAGAATAGCTATGGCCCAGAAGTGGATGTGTGGAGTCTTGGAGTGATTTTCTTTGTATGGTAAGAATAATTATTTAATTAAAAGATTTATTATATTATTATTATATTCTTGCCTCTTAAATCTGTATTCGATACCTGCATTTTTTTATATTTATGGATTTATTTTTATAAACAGCATTCCATTGGGCTAAATCATTCAAAGTACTTTTAGATTGGCGTGTAACTTGCTCCAGAGATTAATAAATTATAGTAATCCTGTGTTGTTCTATGGTACTAGTTTTGAAGTTTTTTTAAATTATATTTATTAACTTTGTTTACTTTAGTCTCGTTGGATACTTGCCGTTCTCGGCAGACTACAAGGACTTTTCTCTGAAAGATCAAATCTTGAGTGGAAGGTACAGATTCTCACAGGCACACTGGCGAAGCATCAGTTTGCAAGCCAAACTGCTCATGAAGAGGATGCTCACAGTGCAAGTTGATAGGAGGATCACTCTCAATCAAATCCTGAATCATAGCTGGATGCAGGTACCCATCTATTTTCTGTTCTTTCCAGTTCTTTCCATGTCATAAACATATTCATAATATGATAATAACTGTTTTATTTTACAGGACAATGATGTCATCATTAGGGTGGAAAAATTACTTTCCCACAAACAAGTAATGACGGGCATGACTCAATTGACAGTTTCATCTTCATGTGAAGATGATGAAAATGGCAACTCAGACACAGTTACAGTGATAAGACTGGTAGCTACTGGAAAACGTGCTTTGAGCGACACTTCCAGCTCCTGCGAACCTATTCCAAAGAAACTACGAGTTGGACTGTCTACCAAAAAACATGATGACACGACTTCTACCAACAGCTACAGCTCTGATTACTAATTTTGATTGAAATCTTCGACAATTTGATATATTACTGGTTCTAATAATTCTATTGTCATATTTTATACAATTATGATACACAAAATTGTTGACTGTACATTCCATCGTGCAATTGTGGAAGTACAATTAATTAATGACGGGTATTTGTTGAGTTTTAAGTACCATTTATTGTTTGTATTATTGTTGTTTTAATAATTACCTAATTATTATTCTAATTTTGTTCACCAAGGACATGTGATATTTTTTGATGTTTCTCAATTTTAATTAGTCTAGTGTGGCCATTTTGTTAATGATACTTAATTTTTAATATTCAAATAGTGTTTTGCGATGAGAATTGAAAAAAGACACAAAAATATTAAATGAGGTGTCTTTTATCTGATGCGCACAGGTTTTATTTTAGTTTGATTTTTAATTGTAATGAATGCATGTAAACTGATTGCATTGTTGTTGTTTTTAAGTGCCATATTATGCCTAGTGCACTGAATTTGAATAAGTTTAATATTGTGGCAAACCACTGCTGCTTCTCTTTATTTTATGGAAATCGCCATTTTAACCTCAGATTGTATGGTAATAAACCTGAAAGTGTTCAGTGATTAAATACTTAATTTGTTCTACGAGTCATTAGGTATGTACGAATAGGTAATAATATTACTAAGGCTTTTTGTAAACTTACGAACTCAAATCCGCCTTAAGATACCCACCGGCTTAGTTTTACATCATGTTAGTTTCGAATAGATCTTGTTGATTTTTCATTTGATAATTAGTTTTATGATCAATAAAACGAATGTTATCAAAAATAAATTATATTTTTATTTCAATTCCATGAGACGTATGTACACAATTATGTACAAACATTATCAATGTAATCATTATATTTGAAAAAAGTTAGACAAAAATTAAATTTATTCAGTCTTCTATAATATTCGATACAGTTTAACTTTGTCTCTCTACATAGAAATGCTTGAAACAATAATCACTTGTGTTAACTTAATTTACACATTGCGCACACAAAACAATAACATATTATTTTAATGTCTTATTCATAAACTGTTGACCTTTATGTACACCCATATTTATAATAACAAAACGGATCTTTATTTAAACACTTGGAAATGTTCATAAACCACTAAAGAGGTGTCAGTTTTACAGTTTCTTAGAACATATTGCAATTATAGCTAGAGGTGAAAAAATCTTTAAAAAAAATATCTGCATGACGTAAAAGCCCAAAAACAAAACAAAAAATAATATTGTTGTAGATGTACTCATTGACCGGAAATGCTTACTAAAATATATAATGCGAACTAGCTAAGAACAATTTTATATAAAGGTATAAAAGAAATATTACAAGGGGCTATAAAACATTTTTACGAATAAGAACTTTCGTATATTAGGTGCAATAGCGTCATCCACTATAGTTTTACATGACATATTACAACCATTAGGAACTTCAAATGACAAAGATTGTTAAACTGCATGAATATTTTCATACTAGAACACTGTTCAAACAAAATGATTAACAAAATACAGACATTAATTCGCATTGAAAAAATCAGAAATGAAAGTGCTTTAATTAACAATTAAATAAATACATCGTGTTGAAGTATGTAACAAAATATATTGAGGTAATAAAAAAACCAACACGAAATGTAACAGGCATTATACAGGGCATTTGTATTATGTACTCTACATTGATTAATTGTGGTAATACAAACTGAAATAATTTCTCAGAACTAGAACTAATTGCAATAATTTAATAGTTTTTTTAACAGACACATACATGGCTTCTTAATCAAATAGGTAACAGTAGCTACTGTGATGTCTAGTTTCTAACTACTTACAATCACACAGTCGTTTTCCCATTATAACATAACCAACCCTCTTTTAAGCAATATGCCTTACGACTCAGTCTTATAAAATAATTGCGTTGCAATAAAATCACTATAATTATTTAACTTCCCGTTTTATCTAGTCCGAAAATGACTTGCAAACTAAATTAAATCAATTACTGGCTAATTGAAAATACAGTTTTATTAAAACCGGACTATAAGGTTAAAATTCCGCATTACATTCAAATTTAAATCGGCTATAGTTAACGAAAAGTTATCCTAATTATAGTTATTTAACTGGAACATCCTACTCGGTACCGAAAGTGTCTTTCACAGCACTTTCACTTTCGTATCACGAAGGTAATTTAATCCAACATTGTCCTCGCATTATTATTCAACTTCAGCTATAACATCGTGGGCTGAACTATGCGAAGGCTCCACGGACTGAGCTTCCGCTTCTGTAAAAAAATATGTAAAATTATTATAATTTTTAAACTAAATGTAAAGTTCTGGTAGTGTGCCCCGACATTGTCACCAAAGAAAGCCACAGTGATGCAGACGCACAGTAAGCAAGCTCTATTTTAATTGAGCTGGGGAACTCACCCACAACGCTACTACATTACTTTGGTAGAAACTGAAACAATGTGAACAGTTTCAGTAATAGATGTCAGTCAGTCTGCCAAAAAAAAGCCAGCAGTAGCAATTTCTAGTGGAGGTGATTATGAACAATGATTATAAAGAACAAAAATTATCAAACATACATTTTAATTCACTTAGGAGGTATTACACCAATATATCAATAAGTAGTCCGTAACTATTGACCAGATAAGCTAAATATAACCTACAAATATGAAATGTATGTGTTCAAGAATCTTGTCCCACTATTGATATGTGGTGAAATGCAAATTTTAGTTACCTACTGAAAAGTTTGAAGATCGAATTAGCTCAATAAAAAGTTAGTGATAGGTTGATGAAATACCCCATTAGTCTCTAAAAAAAGCTAAAGTATCCGTCCAGAAAAACAGGATCACTTGTGAACTCTTACAAGAAAAAAGTCAGTTTAACGTTTTCATTAAATGACTCACCGGCAATAGCTCGTTCGACTCTTAATTTGTCTCTGACGATGTATATAGCAGTTAACAAGAAGAATATGCCACCGATGACTTCAACAAAACACGTAATAAACAGTGCATATTGTAAGGACTGGAACTCCACCAATGGAGTGGGGCGGTCACCTACAGGCGACAAGGATATTTTCAAACACTCTGATATCTAAAACAAAAAGCATAAGTACAAGAACATTAGTCAGACTTCAGAGTATAAAAACACAGTATTTATAAAATTTTGCCTTGTGGTTATCGGCAAAGTACAAGGCATTCGTCACCCTCGACGGAAAAAAGCGATAGAAGTCAAGACGGTGGGCAACACAATTTCCCTTAGCATTCATAACAACATACAGCCGTCACTAATCCATAATGTTTATAGTATAGTAATGTAAATACGGCCTGTAGTACTCGATACTAATGACCGCAGAGAACGGAGCAAGGACGGACCCTTCATGGGCCCGATGTAGAGTTTCTAACGTCCGTAGATTGGCTACGTTTCGGTGAGGTCACCGGGGGTCAATCGGGAAAACCGAAGGTTTTGTTTTTGCAATTATGGATAAAGTCATGATGACGAACAACTATGGGTAATATATTGTGAAGGATAGTACGGTTGACATTCGTCAGGCTGTCGGCACTGTGTCGATGAATCCATCCGCCATGTTATCTCTAGTTGTTCTGCGCCTTGTCAACGGCCAGTATTTGCATAGGCACAACCTAGTAGCTAGGATTATCCATCAGCAACTTGCTCTTAAATACCACCTTGTGGACGCTGAAGTGCCATACTACAAGTATGTGCCCGACACAGTTCTCCAAAATGATCATGACACATTATGATATTATACTGGGATCGATATTATCATCACCGACAGGAGTATTGTTTCCAATAAGCCTGACTTAATGGTGATAGTTCGATTAGAGCGTCTCACAATGATTGTTGATATCACTGTCCCGCATGACGAACCTTGAAAGCCGAGAAGGATAAAGAAATTAAATATCCTGACTTGGCACACGAGGTTGTCGACATGTGGGATGTTGATACAGCAGTAATTTTGTCGATAATCGTTACAGCCAATGTTCTAGTAGCCAATAGCCTCCACCAACATCTGAAGGGGCTCTCTTTAGGCGGCTGGATCAAGGGTCTGATACAGAAAGCGGTACTTCTGGCCACGGCGCGTATTGTTCGGAAGTTCCTCTCTCTGAGGCCCTGACCCTGACCTGACCACCGGCAGCTTCGACCTTGTTCCCAAAGCCGTTGTTTGGCTACCATACTTTAAAATGTTTTTTATGGAAACATTTTTAAAATGTAATTATGTGTGTAATTTGAATTAATAAATGGTAGTAATATCTTCTTAAGACCGTTCCTGGCAGTGATTCATAAGAAAATCCAAATCCACGGTTAAATATAATTATTTTAATTAAAAGTACATGATTAAACTGCTTACCACTCCTATTAAATAGGGACTTCCAGCGTCGCCGAACATGTGTGATATCAAAATTTGGAAAGCTTCTGCTGTAGACCGTCTTGGCGGTATCACCACATACTGAAAAATAATAACACTATTAGCAACTATAAAATAAATACGTCTTTGTAATTGGACCCTGTTAAGCAGAAAAGATCCAACTAATGTTTTATTACTTTTGAGTAAATGCACTTTAAAGTTTAGCAGCGATAATAATAATAGTACTACACTTTTTGAAAATTAGTAATGTAATATTACATATCATTCGAATTATTTTGAAAGTATTTTACTTTCAAAATAATTCGAATGATATGTAATATTACATGTATAATACATAGCCATAATCTTGAAAATGCACTATATTTTATAGTGCATTTTCAAGATTATGGCTATGTAATATACATAAGTCGATTTCATAGAAAATGTTAGTTGGATCTTTTCTGCTTATGGGTTTACATTACAACACTACTTTTGTCACAATCACCATTTTACAAACAAATACCGATAATTACATGCAACTATTTACTAATACTACGTGTTATCAAGATTACTTGCGAATTCAGTACATTGATCTCAAGTAGAACAAAAAAAAAACAAATCAGTACCCTTATTTATATATAAGCGCCATCTGCACTTCCTATTAGTTATTACTTGTCCTAGTACAGAGGATGAAAACAAAGGGAATACGTAGTTCAACTTTAAATCAACAGATGGCGCTGTTACACACATTGAAATCGGTCCACCTGACTTGAATGTTCTAAAAATATTCCAATGAGACCACAAGTTTCGAAAATAGTTGATCACAACTAGGCAATGGTGAGCCGTCAATATGTGCTAATGAGTGACTGAATGTTATAAGCATCATATACAAAGCAATAAATAAATAATTTAGAATGATGCCTACACAAACCATGCTAAGTTTTGCATGCACCAAAATACTTTAATCAAACTAAAAATGCAACAAAAACCAATTACGCAAAAAAAAATTTACTACCAGCACAACACAAAATAAAATAAAATCCACCTCAATTGGCGGCCCCTGAATGCGGTCGATTTTGATGGTCGAAAATATCAAAACCGACGACAAGCCAGAGGCGTACCTGCGGTTGGAGTCTCTTACCAGCAACATATCGGCTATTATTGCCCAGTTGAGATTCAAAGCGACTTCGGCAATAAACATAAGGAGGAACGGCATGTAGAAGTAGCCCTGTGTGAGGATGATGCCGAGCGTCATGGCGGGCGCGGAGATGAGCAGGCCCGCGCCGCAGATGATGGGGTGCGCGCGCGGCCAGCGCTTGGTGAGCGACGTGCCCAGCCACGCGCCCAGCGGCACGCCTATCAGCCCCGCCAGCATCGTGATCACGCCGAACGTTAGCGACACCCTTCGTGCAAAGTACCGAACTAGTCATCACATGCACGAGTACAGCGGTTTTGGGAACCTTTTTATAAATATCAGCCATCACTGTTTTGTAACATTTGTGAGCGACATTCCTTATCAACATGTTTTTCCTTTTACTTATGTGCATATTTTGGAAATGCTAGACTTGTTTCGGACATGAATGAAGCTCTTTATTATGAGCCAGTCGCGGCGGTTTCGCTACGAAAACTACGAGCATTGCCGAAATATGCATACGAGTAAAATTGCAAAACATTCATAAAAATCTTACATTTCATTAAAGATCGCATCTTTCATCTTTACATAGGTTTTCATATTGATCGTGAAAATCGTGTAACATTCATGCTATTATTTTATATATATATATTATATTGGTTAGATAAATAAATAATTTACCTATAGATATCTTAAAATTAATACAAAAAAAACTAACAATATGTATGGAGATAGTCTTGGTTTTCATGCTTGCATTTTTTATTATAATAAATAGTATATTTGTAAAATAAAAAAGAACATGAAACTGGTATGATTAAAGCTTCTTGTGCAATTATGTATTATCGAAGCGGCATTCTTTACTAATAGCATCATGATGAGATGATTGTATCGTTACTTAAATTCCCACACATTATAACGTTACAATGTATAATGAAGAGTTGCGAAAACACGTCATCTCATTGGAATATTTTCTCCAGAATAAGTTCAAGCCGTGTGATCGATTTCTGCTTTAAATAGCTCGCATGCACTGTCGAGCACGCAAGCCGGATCCCGGCAACGTGTCCACCTCTGACTCAACAATATTTATACAAAAATATAAGAATGCGTCGAATCGAGAATGTTATTTCGAGGTGACACGTTCCCGGAACCAAGTAAAGACAGAAAGCGCTCACCAGTATAATATCAGCCACAATCGACCAAGTAAGGTTGAGAGTGACCATGCCGAGGAAAATGAGTAGATAGCAGAGGCTAGGGTAGTGTCCGACGGCGAGCAGCGCGAAGTAGACCAGCGGCGCGGAGAACAGCAGTGCGAACCCGCAGATGATCGGGTCACAGTCCGGCATGCGGCCGCGCAGGCGCTGCGCCAGCCACGAGCCCAGCGGGACGCCCAGCGCACCCGCCGTCATGCCCACCAGCCCGAACTTGTACGACACGCTGCCGCACACCGGAACAGATCACTAACATACGCTCTAGGCTCTCAGATGGCCAGTGCGTTCAATTGTTACACAAAAATGTACAGATCCTAAACTTTACCGCCACGCAGGGCCTGATTAAGGTTTGAGCCTACGGGCAGCTCATAAAAAGCGGTAATGCTGCAAGCGAGGAAGTCCATACTCCTCTATCTCTCAGGGTTGACCCTCCAGACATCGAAGGACAAGGTACTCCAAGAGTTTTTCTAGATTAAATGTCTCCTTTCAAAATATTTTCATCCGTCACCAGCCGCCCGACCTTTCTCGTATGCATACCAGGGCCTCGCGCCCCCACGCTTCAGTCTTTAGAGTAACTTAAGCCCTACCATTACGGTACACTCTGTTAACGTTTACCGACCCGCACCCTTGTAAAGTGTGTACTTGAAGTACTTCGTAAACAAACCACACACATTCAAACAAACAGACTTGGAACAATTATTATCTGTATGCCAATATTTGTTCCTGCGGGGATCGAACCCGACTACTCTCATCGCTAAGACCATAGCACACACTACCTATGGTCGACATTGTTAGTAAAAAGCTTATTACAAATCAGACAATGTTCGAAATAAGAGCTTTAAAAGAAAACATAAAAATCTCTTAGCTATGCTGACACTTACCTTTCTATCGTAATATTAACGTCCTTTTGCAAGGAAAGGCCTAGAAAGATGAACTCCGGTCCCCACCACGCGAGAGAGCCTGTCACGAACGCTACGCATGTGAACGCGAGTGTTGACAGCATGAACGAAGGACTGAAACACACGAAATTATTATGAGCATAGAAAATAATAATATTACGTACTAGCACACCTTTCTCCCATTAAGGTAGGATGAAACTACAGAATGCCCCAACACCCTCTTGTTTCTTGCTGAGTCATTCAGGACTTGTGTCCCTTTATTTGTCTCAGTTTTTACAGCACAATTTGGAATACCAATACGTCTGCCAAGGATCGCGATTGTGGATTTTATCTTTGACCATTCTCTTGGAGACTGGGAGGGCTTTGTTCCGCAATGAGTATCAACTTAATACGTGTAAAATGGTTTTTGATTTAATACAAAAATGAAACGACACGTTTTTTCCAGAGACCTTTGTTGAGCGTAGCCAAAAAGTGTAGGTTAAATTAATAGATCAAAACGTCAGCGGGCCGCATCGGTCAAATTACGATATGTAGATTGCCAACACAGACACAGCGTACCTTCATCTTTAAAGTTAGGTCAATCCAAATCTTTGTGACCGTGGAGGGATGTATCTGATCGCTTATTTCTGCTGCCAAACGACTCGAGTCCACTCGCGATGACGGCCGACAGTAAAATAACAGAGGGAAAACCAACCTTATTTTCATCCAGGTGAGGTTCTCTGTTTAGCTTAATATATGAAAATATTAAAAAGTAACACTTCCTCTTTTCCTATGCGTATTCCAAACATTTTCTTCTTTTTCTCCACCTTTTCAAGATAAATATGCATGTCTGCTAAGGCCTTAACCCTTCTTGTTCTGTGAAGAGGCCCGTGCCGAACAGTGGGATAGTAATGGCTGGTTACAGTAATAATTATACTGGGTGTAAACGAAATCGTGTAATTCCTTCAAACCGCGTGATCTATTTATTGGTGGCACTGATTGAGCCTGCATGGGTATTTTACAGAATCAAAAAAAATAAGTTTTCAATAAACGAAACATGGTACCAATTCTGTATCAGAGTAATTTTAGCGTCCCGACCTAACTGACTGCGTGGAGCGATATAGCGCTATTTGTGACCGTCAGCTGTGTCGCCATGCTTTCATTAATTTATGGATAGCATCGACATTTTCCATCACATAAAAAAATATTCGGGAAAAAAGGTTTATTTTTATTTTTAATCAATTTAAATCCCGTGAGGGGTTAATCTATACCATTAATAGATCGTGTAGTTCAAGGAATTACACGAATTCGTTTGCAGGCTGTATGTATGTCTACTAGCTAATGGTATTTTATTTATTTATTGAAACACAAACATATTATTTTGTAAATACAATACTTACTTCCTAATCAGGCCACGGATGTCCTGGCCATAAGTGGTGGGTTTCATTTGACTCTCCTCGGCTTGGCCCCGCACGGGGTCCTGCATGGCCCAGTAAATGAGGCACACGGCCACGGCACCGAGGAAAGGCGTTACGCGGAGACTCCACCTCCAGTTTTGGGCCGCAGCGCCCGCCAACGACCCCACTATGTACCCCATACCACTAGAATACGAAGAAAATGTTAATTTAGTATTTTCGAAGTATGGTACATTAAAAAACTAAAACCAGGACTCTGTTACTTCATGTACTTGCACGCGTTATTTGCCTACCGAGCGCGCAGCAGGCGTCCTTCGACCCCTTCGACTGAGGGCTGTCGCAAGCGCGCACGCCTGGACGTTTGCTCCCATTATTCGCTGAGTTGGTATTTTTATCAAAGCAGCAACCCCTAGCGTCACTGGGATACTTGAGACCACGCGGCTGCGTGCCGGAATGTCTCGTGTAGTGCCGGACTTAAAGAATAGCACTACCCCATCTCTTCCCCTGGGTGTCGTAAAAGGCGACTAAGGGATTCTCTAGAGGACGGGCAGCAGCGTTCTCTCAGTACTTTAACAACCATACTGCGATCGCCAACACGCCTGCCAAGCGTGGTGATTACGGCAAACCCCAACTTTTGGGGGAGGCCTATGTCCAGCAGTGGACGTCTTTCGGCTGAATGATGATGATGATGACGCGGCTGCAAAGCGATGATAACACCACGCTTGCACGTTTAGGCACATTTTACTAGGCTATTATTGCAGTATGGTATACAAGATTTTGTAGGGAACTACGTATCTGTCTGCCTCGTTGGTCTAGTGATTGCAAGCGCGTCCGCTGAGCGTGAGGTCTTGGCTTTGATCCTCAGGTCGGGTAAAGTGTTATTCCGTATGGAACTTTTCAGTAGAAGCCTGGAGTCTGAATTTGGGCCCGGTTGATGGCAATAGGCTCGCCCTCTATTATATGGGACTTAAACAGAACGGCGAAATGACAATGTACTACACCTATAAACTTCTGCCCAACCCTTCGGGGAATACAGGCGTTATGTTATGTCTTGGTAGCCCAGAGGTGTACGGACCTGCCTCAATACCTGGTACTAATGCGTATTTTGCAATGTAATATGATCTAGCGTAGTGGGATAGATGACGTCTCTCTTATTCGGTATGCAAGCAAAGTATTACAATTAATAATTTAAACCGACACAGAATATTTTTTACAAGGCGCCGAGCGGTCTTTTAATGTACTTTTGTCAAAAAAAATTATGACAGTTTAACAATTAATACTATGAGGCTAGCGGATACATAACGTCATAGCGGACTTGGAGATCACAATCATTCTTAACTCTGTAAAACTTCTCCATTAGGTACAAGTTCAATTATCGGCAGAGAAGCCAGACTGGATCTTTCTAATGCTGTACGTAATCTAATTTATAACACGTACGTAGATGCAGTAAAGGAAGTTAATTTCAATGTTCGAAGTCTACTTATTCACGCCTCGGACAAGGGTGCTCAAAGAATCCATTCAATTACATTAAAATGTACGTGAGAACTTGAATGACTTACGTATGTACTATAGAGCTCAAACAATAAATTAAAAGAACAAAGGCAGTGAAAAACTTCAGACTACTTTCCGTTTGAGAATAATTTTTACGTTACGTTTATTATACACGTAACTTTGTAATAGTTTGCTGGCCTTGTTACTTAGAAATACGTCAACAGTAGTCAGTGCAAGGTATGGAATAGGAAACTCATTAACTCAACAGCGCCTAGGTCAATCGCGACTGTATAAATAAGTAAACACATTACATGCCAACACGTGTTTTCCCATGGCAAAAACGTTAGCATCACCTGCACACGCAGTGCTGTTAACACAACCAGGCTCTGATGACCTACCGATGACGAAATTACCATAATTCTAACCTGCTTTAACTCATTAAGAACCAGTTTTAGAGACAATAGATGCAGCCGCTGATTGGTGGCGCTGGGACATTAGCGGTTAATACACTTGGTGATAGGCAGTAACGTCACTGCAGCGCAGTGCGCTGACCAAACGCAAGATATCTTGGTCACCATATGCTAGATAGCATTGTGACTACGGCAATACTAACAATAGTCAGTATACTAAGTATAACTTTAGGAGGAGCTCGTGACTAAATAGTTACAGCCGCATAGACCGATCTTCCGGGTTAAGCCACGCTTGCCGAGGTTGGTCTGTGGATGGGTGACCATTTACCATAGCGAGTTTCCTCCGTGCCTCGGAAAGCACGTAAAGCCGTTGGTCCCGGCTGTCATTTGTAGATCTTTGACAGTCGTTACTGTTGGTCAGAAGCCAGAAAGTCTGACAACCAGTCTTACCAAGAGTATCGTATTACCCAGTTACTGGGTTGTGGAGGTCTGATAGGCAGTCGCTCCATGTAAAATACTGATATTCAGCTGCATCCGGTTCGACTGGAAGCCGACCCCAACATAGTTGGGAAAAGGCTAGGCAGATGAGATGATGACTAAGTATAACTTTGGAGACGGTGGATTTCTGGGCCATTTGTATCCATACTACCCACAACCGCAGATTGTCAACCTATTCAGGCTGTAGTATAACTGATAATAATAATAATTTTATTTTACCTGCCCACGGGTATAGCGAAGTAGAAGAAAGCCAACATCTTTGAGCGTACATTGCCAACGAAGAGGTCGCTAATGATTGTGGGTGCGATCGTTGAGTACGAAGCCTCGCCGATACCCACCAGCCCGCGGAAGACGGTGAACCATACGAAGTCCTAGAATATAGAAAAAATTACGTTCTTTAGTTAAAAATGTTCTAGTAAAACATGGGAAAGAATGAATTCCAAGCCAATTATTTATGATGTTTTTTTTTTGTTTCTATTACCTATAATCTGACAGCTTCGTCATGCTGATACATTATCTTTGCACAGAAGCCGCTAAAAGAAATATGAAAGAACTTACTTCTACGAAAGAGCCTATGAAGGTGGTCAAACTCCATAGAGCCACTCCAAATGTCATGATGCCGCGCCTCGAGTACCTGTCGCCAAGGTACCCGAATATTGGCGCAAAAACCATGTACGCCACCACGAACACGGTCTGAAGGAAACCGGCTTTGTCATCACCGATGTTGAATTCACTTTTAACATCGACCAGCACACCTAGAAATAGATGAAGAACAACATAAGTCTCATAATGGTTGTTATTGTTTATCTCTGTAAGTACGTAAAATTTATTTCTATTTATATCTTTATAACTATCACGTTTTGTTCCTTCTCAAAGCGAAGGGCGTGCATTTTATGCACAGTGGACACGGTCATGCGCGTACGCGTATAACCGTGGTTCTTGTATTTAATCTTTAGATTATCTACTATTATCTATTCCGAGGCTTAACCTACTTGATTGTTGTAGTTATATTCTATGTAAGGAAATATACTGTGGCTTATTTAGTAAACAGATAATAATAAATAAGATGAGTCTAAATATTGTTGTTAAATACTTGTTAAATTGACGATAACATGATGTACGCGCGTTAAAGTTCAAACTTCAAATGATACTTGCATATTGTTTTTGATTTTTAAGAGTAAATAATTAAAGTATTTGTAATAGAGGGATATGTCAGGATCATAGATCATAGCGGTGTTCAGTACTATCCGACTACACCATGAGACAAAGTTAGTACATATGCATAGAGATTTTCATGGGTTTTCGTAGGCAAGGTAAATTAAGGCTTTTTTTATGGTTGGGATATCATCATATGATTCCTTCCGCTCTGGGGGGAGCGGAAGGGAGTGTCAGACTCTTACTGACTAAAACCCATCCGTGTTCCGTCATCCGTCTCCTAATGCCCTTTGCGTTCCAGGGCCGCGGTAACTCTTTCGAACAAACTCCGCAACCCTGGCAGGAAGGTAAATTAACCCTAGATATTTATTTTCATCTATGAAGCGAATTCATAATACAAATCGTCGGTGCGCTTGCCAAAATCCATATGTGCACGGCCAAAAAATCTGACATGTGCACGAAAAAAAAAAGTATATTTTGAGCTTATGAAGAAGAAACACAAAAATGATTTTTTATCACATTATAAAACAAGATGTTTTGCTAGCGTTTTTTCTTGAACATATTAGTTATCAGATAAAGCAGTCCGCTTCCTGAAAAGTTGATAAAACCACAACGGGTTTTGGCAAGCGCACCAACGAAATATACTGAAATTTAAGCGCCTTCTTGATCTTTAATTAGCAGACTAGCTGCAGACTGAGATCCTTAGATCGCGTTGGATATAGGAGTTAAAACGTCTTAGAACAGTATAAACATAATCTAAAACAAATATCGTGATAAATATTGAACGTGTAGCATGCGCCTTGGTTAAAAGTAAGTTAAGTAAATGACAACATATTAAACGGCGATGATATTGCTTGAGTTTCATTATTGTTTCGTTACCTACCAACTATGTATACCTGCCAAGAAATGTTACTATATAAATCTTAACAGTCAAAATATTTTTAGTGGCCTTGTAAAGGTGAGTGGCCTCACATTCGCCAACAGCACGGGCACGGTGCAGGAACATTATTTGTGATGAAACGATGTCCAACCAAAGATAACTGACGCAAGTGTGTACGTGACAAATCAAAGAGATAAATATATTTCTAGCCCACGGGCAATATTGATATAAACTCGAAGGAAGGGTGTGGTTCGCACGCAAAAAACACTTGGCACTGACTGCCCGATAAAACTAAATAAACAGACTAACATGGGCTCTTCAATCGATAAGTTAGTAAGTCTCCGACTACACAAGACACGTTTGGATAATCGATTAAATTAACATGAAACACCCAACTTAATTCAATCACCATAAAATACCACGAGTCACGATGTCTGACGTGAAAGAAATAATTATGTAAAATTGCTTCTAAATTGTTACTATGTATTTGAATGCATTTGAATATGAATATGCATGCTGTTCCGTTTTTCCAGATTTCTTCTACTCGATTTTATTCAATTCGCTGATAATTCTTTTTAAAGAAAAAAGAAAAAGTTAATTACCTAAAACAGTATATAAAAATAATTATAAAAAAACATTAATGTACCTAATTAAAGATATCACGTAAGATTTGCAGGAAAAAAATACAATACATATAACCCTGCTTTTGCTGTCGCGCAGTCGGGTAAATAGTCGTAGGACTACAGTATACATTAGTGTATTTTAATCAAACAAAAAATATTATACATTCGAGTCTCCCGGTATAAAAACCCGTATCATTTTGACACCTCTATAAATCATTTCTTTTATTACAGAGTCCCTATTATTTGCCCCGCCGTTGTTTGTTGAAGCCCCTAGCTTTTATTCAGTCCACGTTTAAGTGCTTTTATTTTATTTTCTATGCGTTTGGTATTTTTTATACTGCAGAGTGAATGTCATTGCAGTAACAGTTTACGTAGGTAAAGGTGGTACGATACTCGTACGATATCAAGGTGAACAAAATGTACCTATATGTGTACGTCAGTACACGTAACTAACAAATACAATACATTATCTTACTATGACTTCAGCGGGCGTAGCATGACCAACGTAGACAAGAGTTTTGTCGACGGCAAAATAGATAAAATGACTTAAATGCAATGGTAGTATGTCATTTTGTCTATATTTCCGTCGACAAAACTTGTCTTCGAGGAAGAGTTTTTTTTTTATTTCGTCATTCTTTAATCATGATTTACCAGCAAAAAGCTTTTCACTTGGCGTTACATAATGATTCTAATTAAAATACTGGTCGCAGAATAAAATAATAGTACTACATTAAAAACTACGATAACAGCAAAATAGTGGCGAGTTAGTAAGATGGTTTTCCTTTTACATAAAAAATTGAGTGCAAAAACAATTTAATTGTATGGTGGTCTGATGTGACGTGGATATGGACCGGAGTGGCGTGATATAAGGTCATTGTGACGCAGATTCACGGTCAGTTCACGGTCACACTAATTAATTGTCCGAAGGCTCCATACATACGAACATGGGCGTTTCATACATCAGGAAATATGCTTACAGCCCAGAAAATTGATAAACTTTAATGGAATTTGCTAACATAACAATTAGTTAATGCTAATGGATAACTTGCTTTGTTGTATAATATTTTTTACACTTGATGAAATTTATAAACATCGTGCATGATAATTGTACCTACAGTCCCTACAGATTGTACTTATGATCTGTGGTGTTATTAACGGAGACAGCTGTCTAATAATGATCCAACATTAGATTCTGTCTGTTGGTCTGATGAAACCATAGCCAGTACCCGTTGGTGAAAGCGTTAATTGGCATTAAACTCTTGATAATTAATAAAGAATCGCTGACTCGGAATTATTACCTTAATTATTTTAATGATACGATTTCATAGAACGTGACGCAGATGCAGGATTCAAAAGAGAAAAGAAGTAAGAACCTCTGTTAGATTAGATGAGAAATGATGTAAGAATAATGCTGATTGACTCATTTAGGATGTTGTTAAAATATTTATTCTATTACAGTTCGTTAATAATTATTTAAGTACACTAAAGTACTTAACCTGTCGTGAGATGAGAAGGCATATAAAAGGTTAGAGGTAGGTTAGATACGCTCAGAGTTAAAGCTCTGCTCATACCGCAAATGGAATCATGAATATGCACACGGCTCGTTTCACAGAGAATTGATTTTGATTAATTTATGGTATGTTCCTCGTTTAAAACTTTATTTATATTGGTCTTGTGTGACTTCTTCTCACCAATGAATATCACCGGACAATAATTGTCCTCCTTGTATAAATTTACGATGGACATAGACAATTCTAAAGTTAAACTGAGAACCTCTACTATTGTCAAAGCGACACAATAAGACAACAGCCAGGTTTCTTCGACTTTGAAATCTAAGAAATTCTATATTTAGTTACATGTGCTCGTAGGTACTTCTGGCTGGCCTAGCCATATTCAATTTTAAAAGAAGATGAGAAACTATATCAATACACGTTATATTTGAACAAGTAAATACGTACCAATTAGTGCCCGGTCGATGGCAATAGGCTCGCCCCCTATTACATGGGACGTAAAACATAACGGCGAAATGTGGGTGCTACCTATACACCTCTGCCAACCCTTTGGGGAATATAGGCGTGAGTTTATGTAAGTACCTACCTATCAATTAGGTACAAAAAGTTTCTGATTGATTATAGTTAGGTATTCAAATAAAAAGATGTTACATAAGGAAATACATGGTTATTAAAATTCTGCTTTACAAGATCCAGATTTTCAACTTTTTTTTAGTTAAACTACAGGTCTTGTCTAACATAGACTGGCGGATGTACTTAAATAAATGCAAACTAAAAATAGCTATTTTTTTATGTGAAGTCAGAAATAAAAGTACCGGACACTGCAGTATTACCTACCTACTTATAAACTTCAAAAATCGACTACGTAACTATAATACCTATTTATACAATGAATAATGAAATGGATAGAGGGCGAAGTTGTATCAAATCGGTGTTATTGTTTATAGAATCGGTATCAATGCCTTCATCATCAAGATTAGTGCGGTGACCTTCATAGTTTGTGGGCGTCGAATAGCGTGGCGTGTCGCGCGATATACGGATACGCTATGTCATCCTCGGCCTAGCAGTCGCGTGGTGGCAGCACTGGCGCACGAGCACGACGCCGCGCCCGTGCCGCGCGCCGGCTACGAGGCGCAGGCGCACCGGCTTCGTACATCACGCCACCACAACAACCAATCAGCAGTAAGAGAATCATGGCGCGAACCGCGCGAAACATTACACAGCGACTCGTGACGACGACAGCACGCGGTGTTTTCTCGGTCATGACATTATGACGAAACTCCACGTTTATTTATATCCGTTAAAATATTGTTGCTGACCTACGTAAAAATCCAGTTACCTAATAATATGAAAAAAACGATTACAATAAACTCACGTTACATAAGACAATAGAAGAGAAAATAGTTTTAATTTTACGCTACATCGGCAGCACCGCTGACATGACATGTAATATTTTATACCATTTTGAAGACATCGTTGTAATCGCCAATGGAAAATGGAGATTGAATGCCGACTTTCATTTCCGTTGAATAGACATTCGATTACTGTAGATGACAGATCACCCTAGGGGTTTCATAAAATTCTGATCACAACAAGTGCAACAGACCCCTTGATTAAATATTTGTTGAGAGGTGCATTTGAGGATATTTATACATATAGAAACTGTGGTAAATAACAGGAAATAAACTTTGTCTTGGGATTTTTTTAGGTAAGGAAAATATTATAGGTAGGTACATTCTTAATCTTCATAGGTCTTTATCTATTTATTCATCTAGCAATCTTTACGGTAAATTACTTACTGATAAAACTTTTAATCTGTAAATGGCATCATTTAATTATAAAATAAATAATCATTATGATGGTAAACGGTGGAAACATTTAAGTTTTTTTTTCTTGAGCGTAAGGAAAACTGCAATTGTACCTAAATTATTGTTTGACGATTCATAAGTGCCTGTCAAAGCTTAATTCAAATAAAAATTAAAAAGCAGGAAAAAATAAGGATGAATAGGACAGGACAAGCGATCTCTAATTGAGCCTGTGTGTTGAGCTTCCACTTAATGTTGACATTATAACCTTTAAAAACCAGCGGATGCGGGTAATGGCTCGCGCTCATCAACGGCACGGCACGGCAAATGATTTTAAAATTTTAGTACCCATAAGGACCTTTATTTGCCGTACCGCGGGATGTTCCGGCATGCCACGGCACGATGAAGCATTCCGCGATATGCTAAGCAAATACGAGTGCTAAGCGTATAAAATAAGGTTTATAATTATTTGAGCTTAAAAAATCTTTGGGCAGGCTGTCCTGTGAGCATCGGCCACTAGAGTACTTGTTTAGAAACGTAACCTATAAATCGATATGAATATAAATTATATGTTCTTAAATTTCTATTGAACGTTATCCTAGTAACAGCAACTAGAGTAGGATACAAATATTTACAGGATAAACAGTATGCAAACTGCTTTTTACGTAACCTCGATCTAGTTCATCTGTGTACGCTGAATATTGCAGCAATAGCAGACCCAGAATTCTTAGAAGTCTTAATAGTTCCGGAACTCTGAACTGCCTACTTTGTATCCTCTTAGCGCCAGGTAGAACTATCTGGTATTTATAGTTGGTTTACACTCTCAGTGCCAGAGCGTCTGCCAAGTGTGTAAATGGAGTACGGCATGCCTGGCGACAACAAGTGTGTCAATACTAATTTTATTATGTAACATAAGCTGTTACTTATCAGTAAACGGTTATTCGCTTTTATAAACTAGGTGCATTTTACCACGCTCTAGGAATCGTCGATAAGCAAAAAGAATTAACTAATAGGTAAGTACCTGCAAACTGATTATGCGGTCAAATACAACATTCATTTTTCTTTTGAATAATGACTAATTCTGCCGCATAGCTACTGCAGTAGTTAGTTACGTAATCCGTACAAAAGTTTGCTTAACCTGAAGATAACGCGAATTAGGATTTTAAAGAGGACACCAGAATAGACTGGCTGTCTTAGATTAATTGTAGACATGCATCATCATGCAGCTAATTACAATATTCTTAATGAAAAACATTGTCATTGTGAAATGGTCAGTGAACAAATTAGGTGAAGGCCTCTTCGACAATAATGTATTGTTTTCAGTATTTGTAATTTGTACAGCAGACTTTACGTAGTATTGATTGCGTGCTCTTCTACTTACATTCCGATTATGTACATATTCATTTAATATTATGGTATGTGTGTATTATTGTAAATCCGATGCAGCAAGTGAACTGTCAATACCAGGAACTCGACGTAATCTAACTTAGACATATCCACTTTCACAGAACATAGTGACGCCAACGAAATTTTGCTTCGGGTATCGTTTTGTGAAAATATTATTATTAAACATAATGATGAACTCGATCGCCGAATCGAAAACGCTTGGAAAAGCTACTGGTCCATGAAGACGCTAATGAAGGGAGATCTGCCGATCTCCCTCAAACGCAAACTCGTCGACATGTGTATCCTGCCCATCCTAACCTACGGTGCTCAGACCTGGTCGCTCACCGAGTTGCAAAAGTTCCGCCTTGGGGTTTGCCAAAGAGCAATGGAGCGCAGTATTCTATGCGTCAAAAGAACAGACAGAATACGGAACAGCACACTGCGCTCCAAAACGGGGATATTAGACGTAGGAAAAAAGGCTGCCAGGCTCAAATGGGATTGGGCAGGTCACGTCAGCCGCATGCAAAATGACCGCTGGGCAAAAGTCTCCACACAATGGGTACCTGAAGGGGGACGACGCCGCCGCGGACGGCCCAGAAAGAGGTGGCGAGATGACCTAGACGCGTATCGCGAGGGCTGGTTTGAGGTAGCGCAGGAAAAGAGTACATGGAAGGACTTGGGGGAGGCCTTTGCCCAGCAGTGGGACAGTATAGGCTAACAAAAAAAAAAAAAAAAAAAAAAAAAAATGATGAACATTTTAACAAACAAAAGTAAGGCCTTTTGAAAATTTAAACGTTCAGAATAAAAAAAACAAAAACATTTTCTAATTCGAATACACAAAGTTGAAGCAAGGCTACAACAGTAAAGCAAAACAACCACTCATAAATTTGATTGGCTGACACAACAAATAATGAAAATAAGTGCCTTGTTGTATTGTTATTACTCAAAGACTGTGGTTTTATTCTCTTTGTTATTACTAGAATTAAGGTTAAAAGCGTTTCTAACCAGCTGCACTATTCTCCTGAGGTAATTAATAAAATGCCGTGGCTTTTACTAAATAATACTTGAGGACAATAAGGAGCGCAAGAAATATGGTCAAAACAATGAATGTCACAAGAAAAGTTCAATAACATACAACATCGTACTTATCAGCAGCAATAAATGTTCTAAATTAATAATAAAGTTATCTGAACTGAATTGGACGGGGTAATTTTATATTTATAGCACTATAAACTTGGTGCTTCCGGACATTAAAGTTCTTCTAGGTTGTGGCTTTAAATAATAAGTTACTTAAACTTATTTAGAGTTTTAACAACGTGGTTTAATGACAGTTTTTAAAGTCATTGTCCCAAGGAAAAAATAAACTAGGGTCATTCCTGAGATAGATGTGGACAAAATAAAGATTATCGTCAATGCACAGCTTGAGCGTCCCTTTTTCAGGGAGGGTGAACCTCGTATACTATTTGCTAAAGGGCAATTTCGTCGACACGCGACAGCGACGATATTACCAAACTACGTTACCAGTAGAGAAGAGAAATTACCCTTTACTTTCTCTTTATTCCTCGTCGACACTACTATGTAGTCGGCAAACCAACCACTTTGATATTATTTGCGACAAGCAGACGGAATATAAAATGTATTGCATTTAAAACTTCAAAGTAATTAGGATTTTGTTAATACAGACAATATTTATCTACCCAGCATTTCAAATTTTTTACAACAAGAATACAATATTGACCGAAAGCGCAAACACGAGCACTGATAGTAACTTTCATTTACACACATGTGTATGAGTAAAGAAATACAAGAAGTCAACAACTGCATGTCTCAACAAACACAAAGGTCTGTTGATTTTTCAATCTCGTTTACCTACCCCAGTAACGCACAAAGCAGTAGGAAAACAGATAAGCTTAATCTAAACGATAATACAAAAATATTTAACAAAGGAAATGTTTTATTTTTTTAACCTAGTGAAATTAGAAAATATCAAAATAATTTGAAACACCTGGAAACTAAAAGCTTTGGGAAGGTCAATTGATCACAGTAACTGTGCAATAGTTAATGACTACCAAGAAAGGGTCCCCAGGTGTCCGACTCCGATTTCATGCAATTTACGATTATGTTGCGCATTGAAAAATAACCAACACGTATTTTTTTATCGGCCCATATCATATTTAGTAGGAAAAATTGCCATTGGGAAGTGAAGCTGAGTAAAAGACTTAAAAATCGTAATTAATTTAACCGTGGTATATTAGTTTACTATGATACCATCGATTGTGAAGCCTAAAATTAAGAGGCAATCAAAAATTTAAAGAGAGATTGTGCAATGTATTGATATCGTGGATAGAAAAACAATAGCTGTAGCAGTTTTTATTCATTTGTACGTGTATGTAGGTATAATATGTATTCAGTATCTAACGATTATCTTCACAAAATCCAAACGAAATGGGGTTTTAATTGAATGACACGTAACTTTGAGGAGGTGAAGCAGGTAGTAACATTCTTAAAAATACAAATAGGTATAAGCTGTGATTAAATCTTTAAAATTTTAAGCCAGTGTATGACGGCTTCTTCGTTTTCGTTCGTTTTTCTTTACACCAGACACCTAATTCGTGATGCTCTCTGGATACTGCAGATATAATTATGCTATCTAAAATTTCTGAACAGTACTGCTTTAAAAGTAATACTAATTTTGAATTTGCATAGAATTCTGTCATAGAAGAAAAGCAAATATAGTCTAAAACTATTTTAAGATGCCTCCTAACTTAATTTGCATGTGAAAAGTAGAAATTTTTTGAAATGTCTGCTCCCGATCGCTCAGCAAGCGATAGTTTATTACCACACAAATTGAAACAAGTGATCATTATCGGCAGTACCCGTATCCTATCTACTGTAAACATTGATCCACTTGACAACGACACGGCTAGCTGGAGTTGCTGGAATATGTTGCAATGATGCAACCAATCACATATCAGCATTCTTATCTTTCAAACTGATTTTAGCAGAGTTTACACTACCCAGAGGTTACTACATACGTAAGAATTTTGTTACAAAAGGACATGGAACAAAACGTACCCACCTTGTAGCAAATCGAGACTAGTACCATTGGAAAGGTCTTTAAAAATACATATTTATATTATATGGCGACAACTCTGTATCTCACGGGAGAAAAAAGTTATTCAACGTTGAAATGTGCTGAAAACTCTTTGTTAATTCATCCCGCGCGCCATTCAATCATACCCTTGAACTAGCCCAATATCCTGCTATGAGTCCCGTAAGTATATAGAATTACCCTTGAACGATATAATTGTCTACAGAAAGCATGGGTCACCGTTGAATGGTAATACGAAAAAACCATTAGTCGATACCATTATTTACAGACGTTTCGCCAAAAAACGCTACAAAGAATGAATGATTGGCCGATACCAAGATTTGCCGATGTCATGGTTCGCCGAAACATGCTTGAACAGGCGTCAATTAAATTGCATTAACTTCTATTAACATGCGTTTATCTTGACTCCGTAGCAAAGTTGCTACAAGCAAATACACAACAAATGTTAGGGCGACAGTGCGATATGTCGACCATCAGTGGTGCGACAGCACATCAGCTCGACGTACGTTAGCGCGACTGATTGTTTTCTTGAAAAACCATAGGACAATGGAACTTTTAATCGACGAACGTTAGCGCGACACAACTTTCGCTCGACAAACTAAAGGCTCCTAAAAACAGGCGCGATATCGCCTAAAAGATTCTGGGGCTAAGGTCGACGGAGCCCCGCTGGGCGGGGCTCCAATTTTTGTGTACAGGGTTTAAAGTAACCTAACACGAAGGGGATGACGGGGGCTTCGTTCGTTCGCTTTGCTCGCTCACTTTAGCCCGCGTCATTCCCTCCGAACCTAATCTATCCGTGTCGGGGTGCTTAAGTCCCAAGCTCGCTTCGCTCGCTCTTAATGCATGTTAACAAAAAACACGCGGACGATATCGCGCCTGTTTTGTAGGAGCCTTTAGTTTGTCGAGCGAAACTTGTGTCACGCTAACGTTCGTCGATCAAAAGTTCCATCGTCCTATGGTTTTTCGAGTAAACAATCAGTCGCGCTAACGTAAGTCGAGCTGATGTGCTGTTGCACCACTGATGGTCGACATATCGTACTGTCGCTCTAACGTTTGTCGTGTATTTGCTTGTCGCAACTTTGGTATGGAGTCGAGATAAACACATGTTAGTAGAAGTTAATGCAATTTAATCGACGCCTGTTCAAGCGTGTTCCGGCGAAACATGACATCGGTAAATCTTGGTATCGTCCAATAATTCATTCTTTGTAGCGTTTTTCGGCAAAACGTGCTGTCTGTAAATAATGGCATCGACTAATAGTTTTTTCGTATTACCATTCAACGGTGAACCATGCTTTCTGTAGACAATTAAATCGTTCAAGGGTAATTCTATATACCGTACGGGACTCTGTTTATTTTGTGTACCTTAATAAATAAAAAAACTGTACTTAATTGAATTGATGGCGTATTAATTAATATTTTCCTCAGCAAAAAGTAAACCTTAGGAAGCTTGGTCAGTCTCTCTATGAAACAGAACGACTGCTTATTCATTGAGCCTATAAAATAATTATTAAAACACTACATAGATGATTGAAAATGCAAAATAGAAGTGATCATAACTTCGGTCTCCCATTCATTCATTCATTCGTTCACTCATTTTTGAGTTGTTCACTTAAGCCTCTTCGAAATGACACCTAGTCTAAAATGCTACAAGGTGGGTACGGGTTCCAAACAAAATTACCCATTGTTCTTTTCTATTTATTTAACTGCACCAGTGTACATTTACCTTTCATTAGAAACAATTTCTTGTTAAACTAGAAATTTGTCTTGTATATTTACTGAGCATTAACGATCAAGAATTAAATTAAGTTAGATTCACATTATAAATAATTACAATTGTTTGTAGGTATTTATTCCTGGAATAGTTCAGTTTTGTAATAAAATTTTATATGCCTTAAATATTACTGTAGCAATTCTCGTTGTAATCCGAATCAAATCGTCTCTGCAAATCGGTTCCATATTGCAACTAATAATCATAATATTAATTCTAATGAACCATAGTAAAATAATGATCCGAGAATGAAGTTATGTTTATACTAGTTATTGATAAACTATTTATATATGACATGAACCTTTTATCATTTCCTTTCGTATCAATATTGTAAAAGTGGAAAGTTTTGGTAAGATAATGATGAAACTTTTACAATCTGCTGTAAAATCTAGTTTTTCATAGGGTTATCCACATAAGTCATCGCCCTGTTTTTAAAAGCTTTTATTTAGCTTGCTTTGTTGTCTGTCTGCCTGCTCCAAATCTAACAACTCATATTTGAGTCAGTTCCTGTTACCCGAACAAGCTAAAATTTTTCATACCTTGCCTACACGTAGCCTAATATCCGTGGAGGGACGGATTAAGAATACAATTATTGTATTCATGTTTCCCTCCAGCGTCTGTGGGCAAACGAGTCATAGGAGGTGACGAATGATGCCAGAACCAAAATTGTGCCTGGAAAATGGCCATAGGCTCGCCACCTATTACGTGGGACTTTATAGGTACCAGAGGCTAAACGTGGGTGTAGTATAGACTACTGTAATAGGAGAACACCTATGCTACTCTTTCGGGATTGACAGGCGCAAAAAGCGTATGAAAAGAAATAAAATCTGGCTCAAAACTCTCAGCTCACAAATTATAGACCTCCTGAAGTACTTATTAATTAAAAGCTTTTTTTATATCTTACCTTATACATAAGTATTATGTAAGCATAATTTTATTTTCTTCTTTCTTTACTAAACGACTGCTTAACAGTAAGAGAATGTACGATAATTGCATGCATGTGTACGATATTTACAATTAATGAATATTAATTTTTTAACTAGTCGAACAGGCCTAAATGTATTCGTCATCTGTTGGTACAGTATCTCTAAACTCGGAACTAATTGGCCCCAAGTGGAGTCTCGATGGGCACTTGAAACGTGGCCCGGTCGGTGAACAGGCAAGCGGAGCCGCCCGGTATCTGTATCTACATTACTTATTATGCGCAGCTGCATCGCATCAAATCAAAGCAACCACTGTTGAAGCTGCACTGCATTGGACTTCCAGCCTGAGAGATCAATTGCTGTAATTCAAAATCAACTAAAGCTTCGGCCAAACCTGTGCGACCAAAGCGACTGCGAAGCGGTAGCGTCAGCTTCGCAGTCGCTTTGGCAGATTGTCCGCTGCGAGGCTGACGCTACGCTATTCTACGATGGCTAAACCAGAAAATACTACAGAGAATTTTATAGAAAAAGTGAAAGAACATCCTATTTTATATGAATTGGAAAATCAATCGCAAGGGCAACCAATAAAAGGTTCTCTCAGAGTCAGACTCCGATTTTTTAAGTATGAGGATGACATAACTACAACAATTTAATGTTAAACCAGATAAAGACGCGCGAATAATATTCACTGAAGCCAATCAATGAAATTCGCGATTTGGACCGTAGTCCCGCAGGTATTGTGCACGTCTAATTTCACGTTGTAGGCGCTCCCGCGTCCCGCGATCCGCGTTCCGCGTCGCTGACGCTTTAGTTTGGCCGATGCTTTATTTTCCGCAGTCATATCAATAATGGTACCTACACAAACACGCGTGATCTTATCGTAATATACCATCTTTAAGATAATTTAAAATGAAAACGTGGAGTGATATTTTTACATAACATCAATTGGATACAACAATTTTATTACCTATCATAACAAAGATATAGTTGACGAACTTTGCTATCAGGAAGTTTATCTAAAAACTTGCGGTAAGTGTCGGTATCTGGCAACACTGGGCAACGTTTAGAACATAAAAAAGGTTAGTCAGCGTCATGGATCAACGCACCCGATGTTATAAAAGCTTTAATCAGCCGAAGAAGTCTGACCTTAATTATCTGACTAGCTTGTCCTTATTATTTTTCTGTTCTCTTATGAATTAATATATTGTGGCGTAGCTCATGTTTAGCCATTAGGTAACCCAAATATAAGTACTCTCAGTGGTGGAGAGTGTATGTTGGTTTCATTTATTATATTTACCATACCCGCAATATACCTGACATACAGTTATTAGCTATAACTGTATTGATAATTCACCACTCCTACGATGCCGTTAGCTCTCTCTGACATAAGTAGCTAGCAAAACACTAAGTTCTTTTTATTTTCTCAATCGCTCTAAGGTTTGCTGTACTCACTCAACTCAATTTAAAGCTAAGCTCACCTATGTATCTACATCAAATTTCCATTTGATTGTACCTATTTATCATGTATTACATGTAAAGTACAATAAAGAAAGCTCTATGCAAAGATACAACCACAGAAACCCGTTCCAGCATAGGTTTGTTCACTTGCGTAACATTGTTACACTCATAAAAGATGCAAGGGACAAAAATAAACATAAATAAAGCAAATTCGGGTTACTATGCTCACTAGCCAATAAGCCTCACTTTCCCAGTAATCCTCTTTGATCCCTCAGCCACATGATACCGAAACCGCTCGATTAATGGCTACAGATTAAAACAACATGAAAAAGGATCGCTTTTAATCTCAGTCCTTAAGTATACCACATGCGTCTATAGTATATACATGTCTATGGTATATACATATACATATGTCCGTTTTGTGATCAATTCTCTAGTTTTTTAAAGACAATCACTATAAAGGACAGACAGACAACCAATTTTACGATTTCTTGTGAAGCTCGGCTTTGCATTCTGACTTTGAAGAAATTGCTTCGCCCCAAACGATTTTACGATTTAAACTTAAGTGTCCATTTAAATAACACTATAAAAAGGTCGTATCAGTATCTAACTAAACGTTATATTTCTTTTAACGCGCCATTATTTAGTACTCTTGTTTTATAAATAGATAGAATCTTATACTTAAAGCGTGTTTCGTTCATAAAAATACATCTAAATTGTTCACAATATTGTCTATAAAAAGGCGTCCCTAAAAAGTAACCATATTTTTATTTAACCCCTCACTGGGCGCGATGTGCGGTTGAACTGACAGCTTCTAAGCTTTCACATATTTTATTTATTAAACGATGTGCACACTGCACGCACCCGGGCCCCATAATAATTTATTTACACAGTAAAATAGGGATCACAGACACCCTTTTATAATTTAACGCTTCGGATCGGGATAACATATTTTTGTTAAGTACCAGTGTTATAAAGTAGATAAAATTGAGGCTAAGTACAAATCATAAAAAATATTAAAGCAGCTATAATTTTATCATCTAAACGTTGTAACAAGCTTTCAAGTTTGGCGTGGTGTTACTTTTTTCCGACCTTGTACTATGACTAACAAAAACATAAAATGAAACCAGGGTCGTTTGCCAGACAAACTGTCTCGTGTTCAAAATTGTCGTCATTTATCACAATAAATACCAAATAGGTACTCATACAGAGGCTGACTCATTTTTGAGCAATCAATGATTCGTATTGGATGATAACCTTTGTTAAACATATTAGTAATGCGCTAACAGAGTGCGATATAAATGAGATAAAAGTGGTAAAAAATAAGCAAACAATACAATACACCGGCAAGATATTGCTATTGATTGTCGGACGTCACGAGACTCACTACAACAACAATACTTCATAATTAATACATTATTAAGATAACTACATACTTATTAAGTAACTTTTTTTTACTTTTAGTGTTACGTAACCTGATTCCTAGGTCACATTCCTTTTTTAATCGATCAACAGCCGTAATGATGGCACGTTTGACTGACTCATTTGTTACTTTATACTTTAGAATATCATATCTGACAACTGTATATTCACAATCATACTAATTCAATAAAGTAAATTCTGTAGGTATTTATTAAAGTTGTATTTTAAACTAGAGCTGCTATATTATCTTCCACAGCAATAATAATATATGTATATTATCATGGTTAGTTGTCTTTGGCAAATTGAACCTCGTTATTACTTTTAGATTTTAATCAAGATAACAAAATTGGTAGCGTGTTGTTATTGTGGTGGCAATTTGAGGATTGCCCTCTGGGGAAATCACCCTCTGCACCCTCCAACAATCACGTCGTTATAAAAAGAATATTGCAGGTTGTTTCACACCCACACCAAACTTATTGTTACTACTCGTTTAGATTCCCTTTTTTTCGTAAAGTGACCGTGATCCGTAAAAGGTTATCAAGTTTTACAAGACAAACAAAAATAAACATTTTTAAACGCTGCGTGTATGTGTCCGAGCGCTTACCCTTCCTAATTCCACAAACAATCAAGTTATGCGGTATGCCTGTTCCATATTTAAAGGGCGACATTGTATTCGGTGAAGAATGAGAGTTTAACCCACGCACGTGAGTAGACACTGGAGATTAGTTCTCTGATGACGTGACATCGACCCTCCCTGGGAGTTCAACATTCATTCGAAATTTATTGACGTCCAATACTAACTTTTATCGCATTGATGAACTTAGAATCATGTATTTGAATTTATTAAAGAATTATAAAAGAGGGACCGACAGCTTTGCTTCTTTTCGAACACCATTAACCTTATCTAACCATGCTCTGAGTGGCTATGATTACTCGTAGCTTATCGATTCCTCATACTCACGTTTTCAATTCCGTAACAAATGTTGTAGAGAACGAATTCAACCTGTCCACACCACGTCATGGTTAAAACCGTCTAGCTGCCCACGAAACATTCCTTTCTTTGTGTGCTTTTAGAGCTCCTGAGTACTTTTAAAACTTAAGAAGTCAATGACATGACATCGTTCGTGGCTTAACTCAAAATGTAAATATTACGTAAGTAGGCAGGATTCTGAATATATTTCGTCACAGGATTTCTCTAGAAATTTTAAGTAGCAAGAGTAAGTGCGTCCAAGATAAAAAGGATTATGAACTAATCTATTTTAAAGCTTGCTTTTGACGCAGCCAGGAAGACGCGGTTTTATTTCGAGATGAAAAGATTAAGGATACAAAAAGCTTATGATGTAACACGGACTTACATATTATAGCTTACGTGAACGTAAGCTATAAACATCTGAGTCCTTCCTTAGTACTTATTTTTTTGGTACCTACAATAATATGTCTTAAAGTTATTTAGGTATCTTACCTGCAGCTATTGACTCATAATTGAAATTTTTAATATATACTTTCTAATTATGTAATATATGTTTTATTCCCAAAACCAACATTTACTAATCGCCATTGGTAAAACCTATCATTTGCCAAACTCTAATGGCAAAAGCCCGAAAAATCGTCTTATTTTAATTTCCCTACTCATAGTAAATCCTAAGATTTACAAGTAAAACCTAGGATTAACCAATATTCCGGCTTTTAAAGTAACACATATAAACCACGGAATATAGTCTGTATTTCGTGATTTAAATAAAGTGCAAAACAACTTTTTTTTAAGGTGCTGCACTGATCGAAACTGCTTTTTTGCCGGTTTTTATTAGCTTTAAGCTCGTAAAGTAAAAACGCGTAATCTATCTTCAATTCTTTGCGGTCAAATTGACAGATTCGTATAATAATGTTTTATTTATAACACTTGTAAAATCTGCTCATAAAAGAACTACTGAAGTTATTGATTTGATGCGTCTTCTACCAAGTTGTCATTATTTTATTTACGGTTTTCAAGATTATTTTTTCAAAGCACCGTTTTGTTCATTTTTCCTGAAAATCATTCATAAATCCACACAAATTCTGGACTCATCATGTCATCAGCGGACAGCAGACGGCGCAGCCGCGCAGGACACACGGCTACACATCAAGCTATACATTTTCCAGTTTACACTGACCTCTCACTGTAAGGAAATCCTACACAATGCGAGATCAGCTTATGTAGCCGTGCGTACAAAAAGGGGCAACCGAATACTCAAGATCATTTTGCTCATGGTAGCGTCTTAATAAATAATTATTAGTAAAGTTCTCGCCTTGCTACCCAGCGATTCTGAAGATTGAGGTTGGTTACCTAGTTCAAAAAGTAAAAAGAGTTTGTGAATATTAGTGAAACTGGTACCTACATATTTGTTTTACCTAACAAATCTCAGGGAATTGGAACCGTTCTAAATGACGATACGTTCGCCCCTTGTTACACCGAGCAATGACGATAGGTAGGTAAACTTTACGATTATAGATTGTAGAGCTCTTATAAACGCTTAGGGGAAGCCCATTGAAGCCAAGAGGTGTAAGTGTGTGACGATTGACGATTATTATGAAATTTACAAGGACTTGTACGTTACTAAAGGTTTCATAGGAATCATTAAAAGATAACACTTGAGTGGATTTATCATCAATAGTTAATTGTACAAAATCGATGGTCACGTCACAGAATAAATAGTAGAAGTAACGTGAGCTGCTCCTGAATAAGTGGTATTGTAGTTCAAGTAGGCACGACATCCCTTGATGAAAGGAATTCGAATGATTTTATGTAGTTCAATTAATTGCAAAAATGTCGTGTGTAATTTGCAGATTTCATCAGTTAACATAGAATCTTTTAGGACACGAAATGAGGCGTTACAGTAGTTATTATGCTAAACGTATGATATTGATTATCATTTACTCTGCGTACCCCGGCAATGAGCCCAACCATGATATTCTTCGATAACTAAAGAATGGCAATAAATTTTGGAATATTTTAGTTAGTCGGAGCTTTGGTATTTATGAAGATAAGATAAAATTAGTCTACGGTTAAACAAAGCCCTTGACTAGGAAAATACCAATGACGTAACCATGTACACCATTAGTTTGATATGGATGACTAAATCAGACGGTCACAGATGGAAGCAAGAGGTTAATGAAAAGTATGATTAGGTGACTATTATTAGATTGGCTACCTTTATGAATGAATCATTCGAAATAAATTTCAACACAGATTACATAGTAGTACTATTTGTTTTGTAGTAACGTACGATTTCAATAGTTAGACATCTAAACGCTGGGGCATTATAATAGGCCGCTTCTCTCAAAATGTACCAAATTTAGTTTTTTTTTAATGACGAATCTATTTGCGCACAGTATTATAAAAAAAACTGACTATTTGAAAGGAATTATTACAATTACGTCAGTTAACGTTAATACACTATTTTTCACGAGTTATGACGAATAGCAATCACACTGCGCTATTTTAGGGTTTCGTTAGTTATTAGGAAGGAACCCGTATAATGTCGTCATTTCCGTTCGTGCTCAGCAGATACTTGGGAGTTCTTTCATGCTTATTTATACATATATTTAAAAAAAATATGAAACCCGTGATTAAGTGATTTTTTATATTATCGATGAAATGACCTTTTTTGTAAGCTTCTATGAGTTATGTTGTTGTCTAATGTCTTTAATGTGATTTTTACAAATAATATGCCGAAAGCCTTGAAGTATTTTTATGCAGTCTTTACGTGGCTCAATTGGTGCTGTTCACATGATAATACTGTTAATTGTAACGATTAGTGGCTTGTTCCGTTCGTCAAAGTTATGGATCCGACATGCTGACGCGCATATCAGATTATTCTAATGTCATTAGGTCTAGACTAATAAACACACATCACGTTATTAATATCTACAGCAGCAGCTATTCTTAATACATTAATGTAGTTACCTATACGATGTACATATAAATATCAATAAATAGACATAGTAAGTACCTACAATGATAATATAAACTACTTACTACCTATAAACGCGGAAGTAGATTAGGAAAAAGAATGGTCGGAAGAATATTGTAAAAAAAGTAGGTATTAAACATAGTTTCTATTGATGCTTCGGAGAATTTAAAATTAAAATGTGCGTGTATCACAGATTTTATCTTATCTTCTTATATATATATATATATATAAAGAGACTGGTACTGACTGACATTTGATTCATCAACGCAGAGCCTAAACCACTAAAGCTGGAAATATGAAATTTGGACAGTAGGTTCCTTACGTGACGAAAACATCCACTAAGAAGGGATTTCTCGAAATTCAACCCCTAAGGGGGTGAAAAGGGTGATTAACGTTTGTATGCAAGTCCGTCATTTTTGAAGTAAGAAGCATGAAATTAAGTATTAAGGTTTCTGGTTAGGAGTAAATGTACACGTGTTTGAGCGTTTTTGGAAATTCAACCCCTAAGAGGGTGAAATAAGTGTTGTAAGTTTGTATGAGAAATCTGGTACTTTTGAAGTAAGAAGCATGAAATTCAATATTTAGGTTACTGGTCAGAAGTAAACGTACACGTGTTTCAGGGTTTTTGGAAATTCAACCCCTAAGGGGGTTAAATAAGTGTTGTAAATTTGTATGATAAATCTGGTACTTTTGAAGTAAGAAGCATGAAATTTCACGCAAGCGAAGCTGCGGGCAACAGCTAGTTGTGTTATTATGTACAGTTAAAATATTTGAACAGAAATTAGGGTCAAGTAAACTTTACCGTTATCTAACATAATTATCAGAAGAATTAACCCTGAAAATATAACACTTGTTTTTATAGGCAGTCGTGTAAAAAGCACTAGAACAAGGTGAAAAGTGACTATGACATAAGATAGGTATAGGTTAGTGGACTGTTTTTCGCAACTCCACGATAAAGCGCGTACCTACATAGGTATTTTGCGTATGAAAAGTGACTAATAACCAGTGATTGGATGAACTAGTGCTATTTTAAGAATTTGTCAGGGGAAAATTAGGTACGAAAAAACATTCCCGGTTGTCAAGTAATCCCATGATTTTACAATTCTTTGTAAGAAAATAATGTTATTGAATTCCAAGACCTGCAATACTTATTAAATGGAATAATAGTCGGATGCAGTTTTTCACTTCATTTTATGGTTAATCCTGAACACACACAGCAAATAGGATAAATTACATTAACATTTTTCTTGATAAAGTATGGGCATGTCCATATTAACATAACATTCATCTTATTGACTTATAATAGCACTAGAGTGCGCGCAAGATAAGTCTGCGCGCGGCCGAAATCGGAACTGATCATGGTCCACCAAAGTTACTATTCTGTGACCAAAGTGTGTGCCGTTTTATCAATTTTGATAGTAGAACTACCTGATTGTAGGAATATTTAACGGGAAAATTATGTTAAGCGATAAAAAAGTTAAGCTTAAAAAGCGGTAATTTGAACTTTTGCGATCACGGCAACGTTTAGCACGCCCTCAGTCGCGCGCAGAGTTTAGAGTTATCTTGCGCGCACTCTACCTATTCTGACCACTGCTATGTTCCTACTCCTCACAAATAACATTTGATAAGATTTTTATAGATTATGCAACCAAGAAGATAGATAAGATTTCAAGTATTGGTTCTAAAATATTTATACCTTTTTAACATATAAACAAAAAATGTATTTGGTTAAAGTAGGTATATAAGATAGTGATATTAAATGGAAATTCATTAATTGTAAAATAATTTTATAGTATTCCAAATGTTTTGATTACAGTCACTGCCTGTTGTCAAATCTAAGCAGTGAGCCTGGTGGGGTCTATTGCCAATATATATGCCAACTATTTGTTGTGATGGTACACATTTAATAAGCAATAAATTTTATTTTTAAAATCGTTTGGTCAGTTAATAACATGCAGTTGCTGAGAATTTAGGTACTATCATCAAAGACCCTTTTAAAAATTTAAAATTGCTTTATTCCTACTACATCCCATGAGACTCACGAGACAGTTTTGTTATCAAAACATTTAGGGTGCTAAAATATTAAACAATGTTGCCAAATGCATTTTGTTTTTAACAGACTTCCGAAAAAAGGAGGAGGTTCTCAATTTAACATGTATTTTTTATTTGTTTGTCTGGGCTAATGTTAATTGGTGTTATGGTTTTTTTTTGCTCCCTGACATTCGGGGCAATACCAAAATATTGCACAACAAACTCAAGTGTTGTTTTCTTTTTGCTTATTTTTCATTTTCAATGGTTCAATGAGTCCTTGTACACTTATCAGTCCAATGAGGATTTATGTACACCACTTAATACCAACATTTATATTATTTTTGTAGTTATTATTTGGTTTTGTTTAAAGTTTATCATAGTTGGGGCACAAGTAAATAATGAAGAGTAATTTATTAAGATGTGCAGTTTCCGTTAATAAATGAAGAAAAATTTATTGTATACAACTTGTTACATTTCCCCTTAAAAAAGAAAATGTTAACCAAGTAGTCTTTTATGGTTGTTGTCATTTACCTCTCAGAGGAAATTAGGTAAGAATGTAAATAACTTTCTGGATAGTTTACTCTTTACTTTTATGTTTTCAGGGTTGCGTTTCAGTGATGATTTTATTTTATGATTTGTCCAAATTTTTTTTTTGGGTCCTGCTTTTCTTTTAAAATATTTTCAATAGACTCTTTACAAGGGACCTTTTAATCCCCTTTCGGCTTTAGGGGTACTTTTGTAGCATGTTGTATATGCTTGGTACCTACTATGAAGTTGCAAGTACAAGTTCAAAATATAGTGAGCATTTAAATTATCTCTAATTCTATACTAGTCATTTAACCTTTTGTCATCACAACACTTAATGGTAGCCAATGACAATGCAGTCCAAGTGGCCAAGTTCTGGGCCGCAATAATATAATTAAGTTTTAATTAGTTTGTCATTGAAATGCTAAGAAGAAGAAGAATGTTTTGTCCATTATAAGTAGATTGTGTAGGTACTTCAGCCAGTTCAATTACTTTTGGAATTTTAATTGGAAAAACAGGTACTTACATAAGGCTTTAATTGGTGTCTACTGGATGTTATAGACCGCCAGCTCAAAAATATTAATTTATTAAGTTTACCGCCAGCTATTTTTTTTATTAATTATATTAAAACCAGACTTTTTTCAAGTTTGACAAGAGATAAAAGTAATAGAAATAGAAAGTAGATGTCTTATTGTTCGTGAAACTTACCGGCTATGGTGAATCTGTCCATATAGTTGATAAGGTTAACGAAACACAGTATTCCGACAGTCATGAATTCGGTGAACGATACTTCACTCAAATTATCTCTTCTCCTAGCCTGCTTCTCCTGCAGTAGCGCCGTGGCAGAATCATTATCACTGTTTATAACAAGCTGCTGATTCGAAGTGTTCGGGGTTATGCCACTCTGGTCCATGTTGCTTACGCTACTAACTCACTACTCACAAACGAAGATCCCTATGAAGTATGAGCTAACCAACAATCACTTTCAAGAACTTTGGATGCCGAAATTTTGATTGGTACGATATAACTTTTAAATTAAACACCTTAATTTATAATTTAAATACTATAAACTAATTACAATCAAATGAATATAATATAAATTATATATAAAAATATGTACTGTAGAAGAAAAAATATAATTAGGAACTCAAATCATGATTTGACGTTACGAGCACTCGTCACGACAAGACAACTCAACGTTCGTGACGTTAATATTTTTGATTTTGACTTTGACGACTGACTTCACGAAGTTGACGATCGCACTCTGAACATAGACAATAGACTACAGTGTTACCAGATTGAGAAAACAAAAATACGGTGGTCTTAATTACCTAATCAAAATACGGTGTTCTTGTGTATGAAAATACGGTATTACGTTTTTACATTTCTACTCGTTTTTCTTAGATACGATTTGTAATAATACGAAGGGCATTGAAAAACAAACATACATGTAATATTACCAGATAAAATTACAATTTATATGTGTATTTTGTTCTAAGTTATTTAGAACAAAGACATTCAATAGTAGTTCACCATTTCTTTTCTTTCTTTCATACATTATTTATCCGTCATTTTAATTGTTATTGGGTTCAAAAACGCAAAACAAGTTGTATTTTGTATTTTAATGGCTTGTTTTGCCAAAATGTTTCCATTTTTATGTCATTTACTAAGCTGAACCTGTTCTTTACTGGAGTGCGGTAAGCGATAGTGCCAGAACGTCTAAATTAATTTCGGTAAGTCTTATTAAAATAAAGCTGCGCTAAGTGAATTTTCCATCTGGTTTATCTGCAACAGGAGACTTTCAACCAACAAGAGATTTAATAATACATGAACGGACTATTTGAAACATGAACGTGCAAATACATTTAAAAAAAAAAAAAAAGCGAAATAAATCGGGAGCTAGAATAACATTTGACCCTTAGTCAACTGGTATAGTTATACTCTGGTTACCTTTCAAAACCCACTCCAGTTTGGGTTCTTAAAATTACAGTCACATCCATGCACCGAAATTCTTCATTACGTCATAGACAAGGAAATTCCGGTAAATTACCGTAATCATAGGTAATTATGGTGCATATGGCAACACTAACTCATACTCGTGACCATAGCTAATATATAATTGAAAGAAACCTCAGTGCTGCGAAGTTCCCGATTTATCGGGACTTAACGGGAGATCTCTTGATTTTGACCATCGTCTTCTAATATACCGATTTGAGTTAGAGTGCGTGCAAGATAAGTCTGCGCGCGGCCGAAATCGGAACTAATCATGGTTCACCAAAGTGTGTGCCGTTTTATCAATTTTGATAGTAGAACTACCTGATTGTAGGAATATTTAACGGGAAAATTATGTTAAGCGAAAAAAAAGTTAAGCTTAAAAAGCCGTAATTTGAACTTTTGTGATCACGACAACGTTTAGCACGCCCTCAGTCGCGCGCAGAGTTATCTTGCGCACACTCTAGTGATCCCCCGATTTTCCGTATCATGCATGCAAAACTACGCAAATGTTATAAACATCTTTTAAATAGTGTATTGATAGGACAACATCAAAAAAAATTAAAATAGTAGAACACACACAATTAGTTAAGGGGTCATTGTAAGCCCCCTGCTCTAACGATGTAATAGTTCAAAAAAGCAGGGCAGTTCAACTTCCAGGCAACTTCTGTCTTGCTTATAGAGGTCATAGTAAGCCCCCTGATAACAAACCTCTTTGTATAGAGTGCACAATTAATTCAATTTTGAAAAAATTGCTTGCCGCTTGTTGGCTTTGAATCGATCCGAATAATTTTCCGAACGAGGGAATCGGATCGATGAGGATCGGTGCATCTTCTTATTCTAAGGGTGCATCCTTAGAATGGTGCATCCAATAGGATAAATGAATGAATTGTCAAATATGTCATTTGTCACTGTCATTCATAATTGTCATCAAAGTCTTTGTCAAGATCGTGTGGACCAACGAAACCCTTTGTTTTTTTAATAATTTCTAGAAAATTACGCTTAATCGAAATTTAAAAAATACCGAGTCAGTTAGTTCTAGAGGTCTATAAACATTTGCGAACAGTGAAAAATTTATTTATTATGGCTAAAACGGTATTTTTTATAGTTCTGATTTGCTTTTCAATTAGCTTTGCTAAAAAGCCTAATGACGAGGAAAAGCCGACTTGGGCTAAAAAGGATATAAGAGATTTCACCGATGCTGATATGGAAAGGTATTCAAAGCAACTAAAGTTCTTCGAACATCAACATTTTCCATAATAAAAGTATGTAATGCCACGAAGTTCCCGTTACGACCTATGGCTTACGTGGTCTAAAATGTGATAAAAATATCTTTATTGTTTTAAGTTCATCCACCCACGAGAGTCTACACACATTATACTTACGCCTGTAATCCCCGAAGAGTAAGCAGAAGTGTTCTCCTATTATAGGAGTCTATACATCTACATTTCGCGTCTAGTATTATTAACACGTTCAGTGCCGGGTACCCTCCAGGAGGGTACCCTATAGTCGTAATCGTCATGCCGGGTGCGCTTGAGTAGGGCTCATTGTAAATGTAGGTTTTCTTGGAAAATACTCCATCATGAATCAAGCAAAAACCTATTTTACGACGAAGTTGCGTATTTTTCACGGTTTTTAAGCTAATGCCAGGAACCCTCCTCGGGGGTTCAGTCTTAGTGCGAGAATGTGTTAAGTTCCATATAACAGGTAGCGAGCCTATTACCATTTCCCAAGCACAATTATGGTGCCAGGTTCATCGCCACTTATGACTTACGTACCCAGAAAGGGAGGGGATAGTGAATAATTGAAAAAAACCAGGACATGCTAATAAAATTATTGATTTTGCAGACTTTTTGATCAATGGGAAGAAGACGAGGAACCCCTGCCAGAAGATGAATTGCCAGAACACCTTCGGAAGCCGCCATCCGTAGACTTCAGCAAACTAGATATGTCCGACCCAGAGAATGTATTGCAAGCAACAAAGAAAGGACAAACTCTAATGATGTTTGTGTCAGTCGCCAACAAGCCCTCTAGAGCAAGGACTGAAGAAATAACTAAGATATGGCAAACCAGTTTATGGAGTAACCATATACAGGTGGAAAGGTTAGTACTATTTAACTGTCTAGATCAGTGTTCTGCAAACTATTTGTGTTCAAGGTACACCTACAAAATCTAGAAGTTTTAGAGGTACACCATAGGACCACTGTGTAGTGTAGGTAGGTAGATATTATATCTTCATAACTTTCTGACAAAACTTGCCATTTTTTCATGGCACACCAACTAACAACCACGGCACACACTTTGGAACACTAGATAACAAATTGGTGGTCTTTTTTTATTATGTTTTTATGGGGAATTTTGTTTGTACATAATTATTAAATAAAATATTCATCAAAAAAGTTATTGTCTAAAAATGGGGGTAATGGCAATTTTGTAATTAAATAACATTTCTGTTCCAGATATCTAGTTGATGATGACAGGGCAATATTCATGTTCAAAGATGGATCTCAGGCATGGACGGCTAAGGAGTTTCTTTTAGAACAGGAAGAATTAAAGGAAGTTCAGTTAGAAAGCCAAACATATCCAGGAAAGAAACCAGACGTCAAAAATAAGTCTGTTCGTGATGAATTATAATAAAATGTTTTTTTATACAATTCCAGATTATGCATTTACAGCCAGGGCCGCATTTAAGATCTGTAGACCCTAGGCTAACTTACCACAAGTTGACTCTTCTTTCTGGGCTAAATTTATAAATTTGCGATAGGTAAAGTAGGAAATAACTATACTTAAAAAACAACACATAGTTAAGACAGATGTCTATTTTCAGAAATATGCAAAAATCTGTTTCAATTGAATTTATGATTGCAGAAAGGGTGTTAGTCTATCTCATCATCCTCCTGCCCTTATCCCAACTTATTTGAGGTTGGTGCGGCGAGTCTTTTTCTTTCATACATCTCTTATTAGCCTTCATCTCAGTAGTCACCCTAATGCTTTACCTGCAATATGCGATTCAGTTATGAAAATAACACATTTTAATTTTGCAAATATTTTTTTTGTGGTGGCCTCTTGTCTCCTGGCTATGCTTAAATACGGCCCTGTTATTTTTTTTGTCAAAGTACATTCCCTTGCTGGGTTAATACATACAATGGATATTGTAGCTACTAAATGTAAATAAGTATAATTATGTCAATGTTTAATGTTCATAAAGGTCTGTAATCAACATTTTACAGCAATATGTAGCTGGCAATGCACAACAACCATGCTCAGTCTATTGCTATATAGCTAGAAATTGCTGTGCAATGTGTGGTTCAATGATTCAGTTGTAAATATATGAAACAAATCTCAAAAATTAATGAAATTATATGTGTATTTTGGTTGGCGAGAAATAAAATTGAATATTTTCTGAAATAACTTTTTATTATAAGTAGAAAATAAATGATTTGGTGGTACATTACAATATTTAGGAACACCTAATGACAATACCAGGCACTATTGCATTTGGGTAGTTCTTAGAAAGCATCAGTAGCTCGAAAATGTTCTTCATCAATTGTAGAGTAGATATGGCCTTCACCACACATCCATTCCAGGATATTGCTGAAAAACCATATAAAACTACATTAATAACCTAGTCAACAGTACCTATTTATGTAAAAAAGTTACACCATAAAATTACAGGTACATATTGAGATATAAATGTCAACATTTATGTGAAAGCAACTTTTATCTGACTGCAAAATATAATTTTGCTGACCTGTTCACTGATAGCTAGCCTTGCATAATTGAGCGTAGTTAAGCAGGAAGTGACCATCGAAACGCAGTTTGAGGTATAGCCGTTTTAAGGGTTTTTGGCTGTTATTTTTATACAATAATGTGTACTGTACTTTCATGTAAATGTGACTTCAATATTTTTTTTATTGTTTATAAAATAATAGCCAAAATGCCTTAAAATAGCCATCTCAAAAGCCAATTTTCGTCTATGGTGGCTTTCTGTTTGACTACACTCAGTTGTAAAATAATCCTTGTGCCTTGGCACTAGAAGAAGAAATAGTTTACAATCTATTTTTATTTTCTGTTCGGGTAACTTTTCAAATAGGAACACTTACTCAAACTCCACTTGTGGCATACGGTCCTTCAGTGTGGCAAGCATATCTTGTTTGCTGATACCCTGTTCCAGGCCGGAAGCTCTAATCAGGTTGAACACCATCATCTGTCTGGGGTTGAGGCCATTCACTGATGCACTACTTTCAGTCACTCCAACCATAGAATTTGCTGGCAGTCCACTTGTGAATGCGGAGTTATTGTTGACAACTTTTTCCTGTTAAAACAGTGATATTTATGTAACTTATAACAGTTGATGATGTAGTGACAAAATTTTAGAGGAGTATGCTGTAGTGGTTTTGTTGCGATGAGAGAATAGCGATGAACAAAAGGAATTTATAAGGAAGATATCAATTTTATTGGTGATGTTCTTCAAAAGACTGAAAAACGGGTGCAACCAGGGGGCCAATTCTACTAACAGAAACATTTTATCAATTGCAACTGAATCATTCATTCAGACAGTTTTTGTTTACAAAAGTGTCAAAATGTTTGGTTTTGTTTTTGTTGTCAAAACTGTCTGAATGAACGATTCAGTTGAAATTTATAAAGTTTCTGTTAGTAGAATTTGGCTCCAGTAGTCTCAACCAGCAAGCATTTATGACAAGACGTGTCAATGTGCATAAAGTGAAAGGATTGTAGCATGTGGCATACCATAGTTTCTGCCTATCTCCATGGGAGAATGGTGTGACTTAAACTGCATACTGATTCAGTAGAGATCTCATTGACACCAGAACAATTTATAACATATTTTTTTTGCAATAAATGATATCTAAATGATTACCTTTTTAGAATCTGCTTCCATTTTGAGCCTATTATTGATGCAGTGCAAGTAGTGGAATGTGATAGCGTTAACATCTGTTATTGGCATTATTTTGAATGTCATCAGTACTTTCTTCCCCTTGTTGGTCTTCACAGTGCCATAAACTTGTATGTAGTCATTCACTTGCACCTTTGGTGTGGCTTTATCCTACATGACAAATAATAGCATCAGTTAATTTCAAAGTATGGAATGAATTTAAGAAGTAAAGGGGCTTTATACTTGCAGTGTGATAATATAAAGTATACAAGAATTTACTTGTATTGATATTGTAACATTATTGGTACACAAAATAGTTTTGTTACTACTATAGACTTTATTGGCAAATAATGAGTTTTAGACCCATTCCTTTATAGAGATAATTTTCACACAAATAAATGTTTTCATAGCAGAACCAAGTTACTGTTACAAATAATGTCTTATGTCAGTATCTTCAGAGTTATACTGCCATAAAGTTATTGCTATTCCTTGAACTAAGGATACATACATAGGAGGCAGGGACTTGCGTTCATTGTTAATGACACCTCCAAATGATACCCTCAGGGGTGTGGTTGCCAAAAAGGATTTGTTAACGACACCACTAATGAATAGTGTTGTTACCCTTCAGGGCAACAACGAGTATGTGTAAACTCTCATATTATACTATTACTAATTGTGGCATCCCAACATTACGGTGATGTTATTAACAAATTATTTTTAGCAACCACACCCCTGGGGGTATCATTTGGTGGTGTCATTAACCGGTTGCGTACCGCCCGTCGTTCCAGGACAACACTTGTCTTATCTATTGTGTCTATAATTACGGTGATTGAGAGTTTAACAATGAACGGGGACTTGAGCTTATATTACTTCTATAGTTAGGTACCTAAGGAGTTCAGAAATACCAACCATTACTTGATCCCACAGCTTTTTTGAATAATATGATGTTGATAAAGTTAGTGAAGAAAAATAAATCTTTTTTGTTTTGAAGTTAAACAAACAAATTATAATTGTTCTGCACTTTATAAAATACATAATTAATTACATATGTACTGTAATTATAGACACAATAGATAAACAATGGCAGGTGTCGTCCTGGGACAACGGCGGGGTGTTACAGGTTAAATATGACTACATATCTCTGAACATACTAGCATTTGACATAGCTTAATCGTCAATAATGTTCTTCTTCAAAGCCCTATCTAATGATATATCATCTAATACAAGGGTGGGTACTAAGCTTTATATATTTCTATTGCATTCTCCCTTGGAATTACAACTTACATCTTCATCAGCTGCCTCCTGGTCCAGCCAAAGCACAGCACGCATTCTGCCGGTAATATCCTGTATGGTGTAAGTAATTTTGGTGCTTTGCATTCGGATGTTTCTTATGCGAGCCACAATTGAAACAATCTGAATCTCTGTTCCCCATATCTTTACACCATCATCTCCACTGTGCAGCGCTTGTTTGATCACAACTGGTGCAGTGCGCGATGCTCTTCGCCCCTAAAATTTAAGTATACTGGTCAATAATCTGGTTAAAATTTTATATAGAATTTTTTTTTATAATAATTGTAATAGATCCCAGTAATTATACAATCATATACATATAGTGCAACCACTTGCATTTGCAACTATTTGTTACACATTTAGGGATCTAATATAGCATTAATATGACCGTAAAGTTGATATTATGTTCCATGCTGAACTTGGACGGTAGCAAAAGAAAACAAAGCCTCATCTAGATTACTTACTGGTTTTTGAGCCTGATTTGGTGTGGTTACATTTCCAAATTGGTTTGGAGAGTTGAAAAACCCTCCGCCAACTGCAGACTGATCTAAAAATGATTTTAAAATTAGTTCGTAAATTGCTACCGGTTTTACAAGAGTAATGTTGTTAACATTACTTACCATTCCACATTTTGAATACGGAGAACGAGTTTAAGTAGTATGTGATTTTATGAAGTAGACTAATGTCTTACTTTCGTTACTGAATAGAATAATGTCTTGTTGTTCATAAATTTTCTGTAAATAAAATTTGTACACCCTCCGAATTAATTACGTTTATTTGACAAGTTTAGACATGTCGTTGTGCGCGGGAATTCTGACTTTAGTTTTAGTTCGTATTTCGTATTATTATTGCCAGTGTACAAAAAACAGACAAGAAATTAGTAAGCTTGGTATAGTCAAAGCCTTATCCGAGAGTAGGAATAAAAATCGACTAAATGATTAAATGACTAGGTGTTAAAACACATAAAAAAATAGGTTTGTTTATTTTTCACTTTGTGTTTGTTGTTTGAACTTTGATTATTTGACAGTTGATGTTTGATTGAGGTTGAGTTCTTGTCACAACTTTCTGTTTTGTTTGGAAGTTCGAAATAAAAATAATTATATTGAGTTCTTACATTCATTATTCACTATGTTCTATTTGTATGTACAATAATGCCTTGTAAAATATTTCACAAAGGAAAATATTACATTACTTTCAAGAGAGGCTTTGAAGACAGCAAAAAAGATGTGACTGTAACTATTGACAAACTTTTTGAAACTGATACTCTGGTTGGTTGCTCTATCACTATCAAGTTTTTAGCTCATAACTTAACACACCTTATGATAAGTTAAACGATACGTTTCATTTCAGAGAATATCTTTATCGGACGATGAAGACCCCACATTTTTATGTGTGCTGACTATAACACGATTGGACTATGAAGATTTAAAAAAACAACAAGGTCTTCTCGTAGATTTTGATAACTTCCCATCACAGCTTGTAAGGTTGCTACAGCAATGTGCTTCAAACAACATGTAAGTTATGTGGTAATGTATCATTTTCTAGAAGGGGCCCGTTGTCGCAATCAATTTAAAACTCTAGGAGTTTAATATGGAAGAAAAGAGTATTTATTATCACCACCTACACTAGGAATAAAGATCAAAAAAATAGTTTTTAAATTGTGCAGTTTATTTTATGTTTTTTTTTCACTTGTATTTCAGATCAATGAGATTTATATTTCTTTTTTTAGTCTTCACTCATATTATTCTTTGAGGCAACAATTTACCTTTATAAATACACTTCCGGACTCCTAAATTGAACCACCATGCATGTTTATGTACTAACCAGTTTCCTTGCACATGAATGCTTGATGTCTGCATCGGATTTTATACTTATGCTCAGCACTGATACAGTTTATTAAGTGATATAAAAAAGTGTGCATGCATTTTTGGTTGGTAGGAACTTCATAGACCTTCAGAGAAAAAATGCAGGGTGGCTCGATTCAGGTGTTTTGAAGTATATATTTATATATTTCCAGGTTTCTGATAATGCAACAGAAGAACCCAGTGCTGTTTTATTTAGAGGTTGTAGAGCATAATGAATTTAAGAGACTTGTGCATTTATCGTTAAAGACGGGACCAGCTACAGATGCTGATATCAAACACCATATGGCAGACACAATCATTAATCTGAAAGTAATTCTCTTAATTCTATTAACATTGTTTAAATTAAACTTATTAATCTACCTTAGGCTCCTGTTCAACAACATAAATTCTCTGGGAAAAGAACCGTTTCCTAAAAAAATGTACTAGACATAACATAATACCATACCTGTATTCCCCTAACGCTTGGGCAGAGGTGTATAGTACACCCTCATTTTGCTATTATGTTTAGGTCTCATGTAATAGGTAGGCAAGCCTATAGCCATCAACAGGGTACAATTCCAGGCTCTGGCCTGCTACTGGGAAATTCCACATGAAAACACCCAGTAACATTTTGAGAGTCATAGGCAAAATTAAATGTACTAGAATGTTAGGTAAATAGTTGTTTAACCAGACGATTAATGTTGGTGAACACTAGCCTAAGACATTTTAAAAACAAATAATATTGTTTACAGAAAAGTTTGTCTTCATTAAAAAGTTCAGCTATGAGTAATGAGGCAGTATTAAACGAAAAGTGTATGAATATGGAAAGAAAAATACATGATCTGACTCTTACTCTGACAAGAATGGAAGAAGATAAGTTGAAATATGAAACAGAGTTCAAAGAATCTTTGAAACATGAGAAAGAAAAGATGATACAGGTGAATGCACACATTAAAAGATTTAATTAGTTTTCATACAGTTTGATTTAGTTGAGTCTGTCCTTCAATGAAAACCGCTTTTGTTTCACCACCTCAATTAGAAATTTGATAACTGAAGGAAAACATTAGCGAGTCAGCATGGTTGTATGCCCAGGGTGCACCAGAAGTACTTGAACACCGTCAGTCGTGGAGGCTGGGCATAGGCCGCAGCCTTGCAACCAACCTTGCTGACTGGCTAATGTTTTCACTTCAGCTTGTATCAACATGAGAATAGTATTGATTAGAAATAAGTGTTGAGAACATTTTACCATATTGATTGCTCATAGATTTTAATACTAAAGAAATGTTACAGGAAAAAACACTATGGCAGCAAAATGCTGAACTAAATATGAAAACACAGCTTGCCACATATCAGGATACCCTCAGCATGAAAGACAAGCAGGCCGATGAAATAAACTCTCAGTGTAAGCAGATGAGAGATAATATTGGACAGTTGGAAAATCAATTGAGGTACTTTTTGTATTTTAAGGCTTTTGCGTTTGTTATTTCTTACCAATGTTTAAGCATTAACTTTGTGTATCCGTAATCACACCAACAATAAGTAATATATTAATTGTAATTTATATTCTTTCAGTGAGAAAACTCAGTGCTTAAATATGTTAGAGAAGGAAGTTCAAAAATCACACATTGAAGTGGCTACACTGAAAGCAAAAAATGCTTCCTTAGAAAGGGATATCATGGAAAAAGAAAAACAATATCATCAATTGAATACCAAATGTATATATTTAGAAAAGGTACATATAAAAAATATTGATAATTTTATTAGTGTATAACCAATATTCACACACTAATTATCGTTTTAATTGTTTTCAGACGGTTAAGGATAATTCAGATGTTATAAAGGAATTAAACAGTTCTCTCCAAATAGCAAAGAAGGAAAAGGTAAGTTATCTGGTGTGCATACAAGATATATGTATTATCCTGTAAATAGAGTATCTACAATATCTATAATAATCATATTATTATAAATGTAGTATTTGCTCAGAATATACAAATCCATAAATCCAAAACCAGAGAAGAAATGGTTGTTAAACCAAAAGAGTAAGTGCCCATAAACACAGACCGGCTTGGAGAGGACAGTACATTTTTATCGCATTTAAAAAACTGTTTTGGGTTTGAAATAAGGTTTGATTTTTACATTTGATTTCTTATTTAAATAAGAATGCTTAAGAGTCGACCTAACGCGTTTACACTGAGATGGGTTGCCTCCATTGACGTGCTCTGCCGCGCTCGCGCAGCCGAACGGCTCCGTTTGCGTGCTCTTTCGTGCTCGCGTAGCCGATCGGCTCCGATTGCGTCCTCTCGCTCCGCTATATGGGTTAAAAATATTTGGCAAAATCGACTTGTAACGATTTTGCCAAAATTTTTAACCCATATTTCTCTCCGCTTGTGCTTTCGTTTATTTAGTTCTGCTTCAAATAATCTTGCTATTAAATATATTTCTTCATCAGAGCTATCTAAATCCATGTCTCAATTTAAAATCACAGGAATTAACACATCAGTAGCGAAACTTAGACTGCGCGAAACTAGAGGTAAACCGCTCTTGTAGAGCACCCGTTCGGCTCCGAGCGCATCCGCTCGTGCTAGTAGTGCTCTTCCAGTCGCTATATGTGAAACGGCTTGGTCGGCTCCGGCCAGTTCCAAGTTCGTGTGAAAAGAAGAGCGCTGTCCGATGCTCTCCGAGTCGGTCTTTGTGAACGGTCACTAACTAATAATGATATAGAAGCAGACGCGTTCAAGGTCACGATAACAGCCTACTGTTTAGAGTTGGCTCAACCAATCGTACGCGTATCCGTAGACGACGCGACGGCGGGCGTGACACGCTGAGGGGGAAAGAGTATGAAGCGGCGTGGCGGGTGTTGAGGGCACAAAAGAGTTTCGCGTCTTTATTATTTATTCTTATGGTTAAACTAATTATACTTGTTTTTAGATTGTTGTATTTTCTTTGTCGACAGTTAAATTTAGAGGAACGGTTGGCTTTAAGTGAATCTCTAGTAAATAGAAATAATGATGCGGTCCATTCAACATCTGAACAACTTTTAAAGGCTAATCAGATTATTTCAAAACAAAATGCTGATCTAATTGAAATGAAGGAAAAGGTAATTAATTCATTAAGTGGCTATTATTTTAAATAAGAATAAAACGTCATACCGATAGCGAAAAGGTATTTTAGCTATCTTTTTTTTTTAATCTAACATTTTTATTTATACAAGGTTAGTCTGAAACATACTAATCTGCAGGCCACATAAAGTAGGTATCACTTATGACGATTTTACAGCAAGTGTTACAATTTCAAAATTCGATAATTTTTATTTCCATGTAAAATAATGTTTATTTAAGCTTTTTCAAAAATTCTTCGTCCTTACTTTAGTTACGAATTTAGAAAATGGAGCTTCTAATTCGTGACGCCTAATATGACCTAAAACGTAAACACAGCTGATCATAGCTGAGGATAGACAGATTTTACCTTTTATTTTGTTGTAATTTTTGAACAGCTTTGACTTTTGGGGAAAGTAGCAGAACAAAAGTTACTCATTATTGTAGGTACTTTAACACCCTTTCGGATTAGTACCCCCTTTCTGACTAACCTTGTATTTGATAAAGGTCTATCAGGGCCTAATCCATTCATGTTAATTTCAATAGGTAACCAATTTGATAGCTTATTCCGTCCGCAATTCACTTCGAATTTTGTAACACAATTCTTCCAAATTTATAATCACTTCTTTCTATCTTACGAAGGCGGCTGTTGTAACTTTTATATCTTTGATATCAATCAGGTTCAAATTGTAATAATTCACCCGCCTTCTTCAGATAGAATAAATCTACCTTCTGAAGTATTTTAAAGAATGAGTTGATATAAAACACAAAAAAGAAATGCAACGGTATATGAATATGTAAACAAATACTTTCAGCTACTATGCAGAACAGCTATAGCATTGGAACAAGAAAAAGTTATAGAACGCGACACTAAGGAAATGGATGAACTGAAACAGCGAATTAGTAACACAAATCAGTGTATGGACAAGCTACAGAAAGAGTTTGATGATCTGAAGGAAAAGTATGAAGCCAATGACAAGGCTCTCAAAGATAGAGATGAAACTATTAAGAATAATAATATGGGTAACATCTTTGATTCGACACTACCTTTGGCCTTTCGCTTTTAGCATTTTTTATGGATTAAATCCTATATAACTAAGTACCGGTAAAATGGGGCTATTTGAAAACCACGGGGCTAATTGGGATTTAGTAAACGAATGTGCTTCCAGTGGCGTAGCGAAGTGGGGGCGGCAGGGGCGGTCCGCCCCGGGCGACACTTTTAGGGGGCGGCAAGATTTCACAATAAATAATAATAATATCTTGTAAAATTCTGAATTTGCGATAGAATCACTTCTTATTTTTGCCGCACATACGCTTTCTGTATTTTATATGTTTTATTTTGTAACCTGTACAATACACATATTGATGATTGTTCTTGCCGAAAAGTTCTTTAGAATTACTGTATATTTTACTCTTTTAAATTGAAATACTTAAATAGAGGGCGGCGAAATTATCCTCCGCCCCGGGCGGCTGAAACCCACGCTACGCCACTGTGTGCTTCTTAAACAATTATTGCCACAGGTGCTATGTATTTACGATTTCATTGTTATTGTATATTTCACTAATAGAAACTGTAGATAGTTTATAAAATATGACGAAAAATCTGCTATGCCATGTTCGTGCCAATTAGCCCCATTTTACGGTATTATCCAGTAAACGTCCCATTGCCCCTCTAAAATAATAAGAGCGCGTCACGAAGACTTAACATTATGTCATATTTAAAATTTTATGTTACGCTGTTTTCGAGAATAACTTCTGCGATAGACAGACAGAAGGACGCAAGAATACTTTTGTAAGGGTTTCGTTTATCTTTTTGAGGTACGGCACTTTAAAATTATTTAATAACTTATTTCAGTGATTCAATGGCTGCATAAAAAACTGGATAACATGGAACCTACAGATTTAGTACAAAGTAAACAAAGGCTCGGAATTCAAGCAGCCACAAGTTCCACGCCGTACTTTCTTTCTAGAAATAACAACCATACTGAATCTTCACACGGCTTATCTGAGGAATCTATTGACTTTTATGCTACGTCGAAATCGTAAGTGTTATCAGATTTGATTCCGGCACTTTTGCAGCTTTGTAGAAAGCACCATAAATACATTGATTCACTCGCACATGATGCACCGCCCCTCCAGATGCTCCTTCATAGCGGGTCTAACCGCCGCCGCGCCCTTATTGCGGCATGCCCTATTATTCACTTTAGTAACTACAGTTTATTTCGCCCGCCAGCCGTGTCGCCGTGCTTTCATTAATTTATGCGTGGCATCGAAATGTTCAGTAATATAAAATTACTTTTTGCAAAAAAAAAAAAAAATATTTTTTTACTCAATACTTATTAGGTAGTTTAGATATGATCGATAACAAAGCCGCATGAAAAAAAAAAGATTTATATTTTTTTAATCTAATCACGCTAAATCACGTCCGGGTCCAATCTGCACCTGTAGTAGATCATGTGGTTTTCAGGAATTACACGAATTCATGTAAGTAATTCCTTCCGCGTGACCTACATTTTATAAAACAAACTAAAAAATATATGTAAAGAAACTTATTTGTCTATTTCCGAGTCATTTTAGAGCTCCGAGTTAACTAACTGAAAACTGTGCGCGGTAGCTGTGTCGCCGTGTTTTCGTTCATTTATGCATCGAAACGTTCACTCACAAGAATTTATCATCGTGAATAATTTTTTAAATATCTTTATAAGGTGTATGACGAGCATTTAACCCTTTTTTTTTTCGTGGGAAAGTCCTCGTGGATACCCTCCACCCGGGGAAGGCGAAGAGTTATGCTGGACTCTTACCGGCTAAAAACCCACGGTGTTCCTTCTCCTGACCTATGGCCGGGGTCGCGGGATTCGCAGCTGCATGCACCGCGACCCCCCGGCAGGCATCGGTCCGCCAGCCCCTGGCGGACCTCTCCTTCTGTGGGGCTTTACCCCTTTGCTCCACGTGCTCCTGAGAGGCGCGCGTGGAACACGGCACGCCGCCTTCTCGGGCCTGTTACTGGTCGGGCGACGGGTCCCCTAAACAATCTAAATCCTGTGCGGGGTTAAATTACACCAGTAGTAGATCATGTGGTTTTAAGGAATTACACGAATTCGTTTACACCTTGTATTAGTAAAAGTATACAATTTACAAGTGGTGCAATACCTACTTCTTTTAATCAGTATAATATGTACATAGGCTATGTGATTCCAATTTTCGTCCTAATACGGGGTGACTGGTAATTAGTGACCGATACTTTAACACATGATTGTACTCATGATAACAAACAACTTTCCCAAAGAAACATTATTTATAAAACAAAACAATTTTTTTCCAAATTACGAGCAGCATCCATTCCGTAACGGTTTATTAATAAAATTTAAATTAAAAAATTAAATAAAAATAATGTTTCTTTGGGAAAGTTGTTTGTCATCAGCTAACCCGAAGGATAGCTAATAAAATAACCGAATTTACTAATAGGATTAATAGCTTTTTAGCTTTCTGGGGTGATTCTATCATTACAGTTATAACTAATATCAATATGTAAGTATTGTGAGCAAGGTAAATGAAATAAATAAAACCAACATAGACTCTCCACCACTGAGAGTACTTGTATTTGGGTTAGTGTTAGTAACAAGAACTCAATATAATACTTTACGCAACCATTATAAAGATCATAAAATAAGAACAAGAATCTTTAACCAAAACAAACAACTAGTATAACAATTGTGAACGTCCGTCCCATTCGACGGTCTGCCCAAGAAAAGTTTGTTTCACGCAAAATACGCGCTTAGACGTGGAGTTGCGGATACCAGCCCGTTATACCTTATAAGTTGTTTGTTATCATGAGTACAATCATGTGTCAAAGTATCGGTCACTAATTACCAGTCACCCTATACATATATTGTTTGAATTTTTTATGTAGCGCCTCAAATTTAGAAGAGTCTCCTGGTCCTGAAATGCAGGAAAGAGCCACTAAAGTTGGACTGGATCCGAAGTACCTACAACCTTCTGAAAATGACCACCATATTGGGAGAGGTAACTGTTAATTAATTATAATTAAAAGATCTGCGGTTGCTAGTTTTGATTTTGTTTTTTTTTGATAATGATTAATTATCTGTTCCGTGTGGTGCCGAAAAAGGCGACTAAGCGATTCACTAGAAGATGGACAGCAGCGTTCTCTGAGTACTTTAACAATCATACTGCGATTGCCAACCCGCCTGCCAAGCGTGGCGATTATGACAACCCCCCCCCCCCCCCCCCCCCGCCCTCTAACATGGCATGGGGGAGGCCTATTTTATCTCCAGAAATTAATTTAATGTCTTCACTGATTTTCTATACAGGGTGGTCATTTGAGATGGGGCAGTAAGGGCATGCCAATCTCAACTGTAGTCTGATGCCGGATAGGCTAAGATTGGTGTTTGTTTAGAAAGTTTTTTCTTGCAACCACTAGGTCGAATAGACAATCCCTTTAATACAAACTTTTGGTGTTGTGCAGGTACGAAAACGAAGTCTAACCCACCAAATCAGACAGGCAAAGAAAATATTCATATAAATTTACCAAAAGTAAACTACAGGGAAAAGAAATCTGCACGAGGATCGACTTATCGAACGACACCTGTCTCCGCCTATTTTCCATAACGTTTTGCTATAATTTATCTACCGTCATTAGTGCAATAAATTATAATATAATTCCGTTGGCTATTTGTGTCTATTTTAAATTTCTATTACCTATCCATTTATAAGTAGTGGATTATATTAACTGTGCTGTTGATACAAGCTTTCAGTCGAACGCACGCCTGTTGTATGTCGGTGACGTCACATTACGTCACCTAAGCTGATGTGTTGCCTTCCACACACAGACACGTGGTGTGACACCGGGTGACACCACTATTCAACATTGTAATCGTATCAGTATGAATCCATAAACACAAGCAAAAGACATGGCTATGTGCCTTCTAAAAATTTAAACATTATGTAGGGGACTCCAGGCTGAGATCTATAGACCCAACTTGGACTTTGCTCAGACTTTACTTTAGACTTTTGACAAAGTCAGTATTTACAGAGCCGTCTTTGAATTCATCTGAGTGCGTGCTTAGCAAATGCTTAGCAAAGTCTAAGTTCACAAAATCGACGACTTAGCAAATACTTAGGTTACTATTATCCTAACAAAAAATAATGGTCCAAACTTTACTTTACCATCATTATATTTACACAACTTTTTAATTTTTTAGTATTATCAAGTGACCAGACTCAACTCAGTAATACCAGATTAGGGAAGATTTCCTTGATGTTGATAACTAATTCTGAATTAGTTAAGATAAAAACAATTAGGTATTATAACATCACATAAAAAAGTTTTTCTAAGTTTAAAATGTATAAAAATGAATTAAAAGTTACTTTTTTTCGACAAATTGCAGATGTCAAAACGATGCGATCCGTTTCAATGAATATATTATTGTGTTCGTTTATAAAAAACTTATAAGCATGCCAATATTTCTGCTTATTCTTATAATAATAATACATAGAAGAAATATGAGCATAGTTCTAGATTATTTACATATTATTATTGTTAAACTTTTATGAAGAAAAATCAAGAATGTAATGCTTGAAATGAAACATTAAATTGTATTTTGACATCGACCGTCTTAGCGTATGCTTAGCCTAAGCTCAGCATAGTCTCAACGTGATATGTCTATAAATTCCAAATCTAAGATTATGCTAAGCATACACTTAGCAAAGTATTACGTAAGTAAAGTCTGAGCAAAGTCTAAGCTAAGTCCAAGTTGGATCTATAGATCTCAGCCTCAGTTTCCACACGTAAACAATCCAGCAGTAAAAATATATTGATGTACAGGTGACTTTAAGATAGGAAGGAAACTAGGTGGCGACTGACATGAATACCTATTCACTCGATGTGAGCAAATTACAAGTCGAATATTCGACATGTTAGTACAGCGAGCTGAGCAGCGATCGCATGAGCATCTGCTCGATGCGAATATTCACATCAAGCAAATGCGCATGTCAGTCGCCACCTTTAGGAGTCGACAAAAGTCGGGAAAGGAGTCGTAAGCTGGATTTTGGAGAAAAAGCGATGGCAGCACCACCGAAAAACCAATCGGAACGAGTTAAAGGCAGTAATTTTAACATTTATAACCAGCGTTTCGTACCAATGATAGAGGCGACATTAATTCCCCAGTTTCCTACCTCATCGGCAATAGCTGAATAGCCTCAGACAGGTTGATCACATTGAGTACTTTTGAGATTAGTGATCTAACCATAGCAAAAACATTACTACGGTAGTAAAGAAAAACTATGTAACTCAAACCTCTGGCATTTAAATGTGGTTCCCGTGCTCTAAGGTTCCCGGCAAAGAAAAGGGCACCCTTTATCCGCTCTTGGGTGTCGTAAAAGGCTACTAATGTATTATGCCGAGAGGATTTGATTCAGGATTGTTACACAGGAGGACGTTGCTGCCCACGTCTTCCTGTGTAACAACATAGTGCTATCGTCAATCAACTATAGGTAATAGGTAGTCTGCATTGTAGCGGTCATTTGGTGCCTTAGTGCATATACCCTGGGTGTAGCTATGCAATTATCGTTTTTAGGGTGATGCGAAGAACCGTTTTGCATTGTTAAAATAAACCCATTCCTAGCGATACTCAAAGACCACACAATACAATCACTGCCAGGCTAATCATAAAATAAGATTGAAAAAAACATCGGTTGGTCTGTACGAATATCGAGAATACATCCGTTCGACTCTTCTGACTCGACTAGATAACATTAGGGATAGATGTGTATATGCAGCTTTATACCATGTATTTAGTAATAATAATCCAAACAGCTGTAAAACGGTAACAATTCGATAGTATAGGAATTGGGGCCATCCACGAAGCAAATATTTGCTCCGTGGGTATATGCTCTAAGCCGTGGGGCCATCTCGGATCTATTCTGCCACCAGGGCGGCGCCACTGAGAACCAAAGTTAAAAAATGGAAAAACTGTCAAATCCCTTGCGATTTGTCGTTAAAATAATAACAATTAATAAATTATTTTATGTCAGACCAATTCTATTTACTAAAATATCTGTTTTAATACTGGTTCTGCAATTTTCACCTCGGTCTACAGTGGCGTCGCTTAGCGGATTTTTAGCCTCAAATTGGCCCATAGGCTAGTAGCTAGTAGGGCAGGCTAGGCTGTTACCACTGTTTAGGCTAGAGTGCGCGCAAGATAACTCTGCGCGCGACTGAGGGCGTGCTAAACGTTGCCGTGATCGCAAAAGTTCAAATTACCGCTTTTTAAGCTTAACTTTTTATCGCTAAACATTATTTTCCCGTTATATATTCCTACAATCAGTAGTTCTACTATCAAAATTGATAAAACGGCACACACTTTGGTGGACCATGCCATGATTAGTTCCGATTTCGGCCGCGCGCAGACTTATCTTGCGCGCACTCTAGTCGATAGTCGACTGCCGAGAGACGTTTTCTCATTTTTTTATGAAATACAGAATTAAATAGTTCTATTAATTGTCTATGAGACGATTCATAAATGAAATGACTGGAAATGACCGACCGACAGAAGTAGAAGTGACGGATCGGATTAAGAAAATGAGAATTTTGTTGGGATTGGTCGGGCGGGGAAGGTTATCATTATTTTGTTTGAGTGATTCATTATTAAGTAATTTTATACTATTTACCGAGTTCTCATCAATGTGACTAATTAAAAAGAAGCAGCGCAATGTTTGAATTTTACAAACAATGCTAGTGATTTCGACTGACTATGTTTTATGCGTTTTTGTGTAAAAAAATAGTGTAATAGTGCTGGAAATAACTCCCAACATAATGCCGTTCGATTTTTTGTGTTGTGTTAGGCCCGGCGTCGAAGATGTTGTGGAGTTGGACTATTCGCATCAGTCACTGGTCGATTTTCCCACTGAAGTTTTTGTGTATGAAAGAACGCTTGAAACTCTGTTCTGCCAGAGTAATCGTGTGACAGAACTCCCGCGCCAACTATTTATGTGCCATGGATTAAAATACTTGGATCTTAGTGATAACGAAGTGTCAGGTATACCTGCAGCCATATCTTCACTAGTGAATCTTCAACATTTGAATATCAGCAGAAATACTTTAACATCAATACCAGAGAATATGAAAGCACTAAAGTATCTGGCATTCTTAGATCTTAGTGTGAATCCATTGGAAAAACTTCCAGATGCTATTACAAATCTTACAGCTTTACAAGAACTATACCTGAATGATACATACTTGGAGTACCTTCCAGGAAACTTTGGAAGACTAGCGAATTTAAGAATACTTGAATTAAGAGACAATTATTTAATGATTTTACCTAAGTCATTGTCTCGTTCAACCGAATTACAGAGATTAGATATAGGACAAAATGATTTTCAACAGTTTCCAGAAGTGATTGGAAGATTTGTAAAACTAAGAGAATTATGGATTGATAACAACAGCTTAACATGCATTACATCTGTCATAAAACCATTAGAAAATTTGATACACTTGGAGGCAAGTAATAATATGATAGAAGAACTCGCACCTGAGATTGGATATTGCACTCAGTTAGTGGATGTGACATTGTCATTAAATATCTTGACACAGCTTCCAGATAGTATTGGTCAACTGTGTAACTTAGCTACATTAAAATTAGATAATAATAGATTATACTCAATACCAGAGAGTATAGGACAGCTGGCAAATCTTGAAGAATTAATGCTCATGTGTAATTATTTAGATAAAATACCATCTTCTGTTGGACTCTTGAGGAAATTGAAATATCTAAACATTGATGATAATATGTTAACGTCAATACCTCCTGAGATAGGGAGCTGTACAAAGTTATCTGTGCTATCATTAAGGTCAAATAAATTGACTAGAGTCCCTCCAGAAGTAGGCCATCTAACTTCCTTAAGAGTGTTAAACTTAGTAAGGAACTCATTAAGTTGTCTTCCTCAGTCCTTGTTGAATTGTGATAATTTAGTAGCCCTCTGGCTATCTGAAAACCAAAGCAAACCTTTAGTGCCTATGCATTCTGAAGTAGATCCTCAGACGTATGAACAAGTCCTAACTTGTTTCCTCTTCCCCCAAGTGCCTTTAACCCCTATTGAAATGAAATTGGAGAATGACAAATCCGAAAATGTGGAAGCTAATTCTTCTGCCCGCCATATCAGTTTTGTTGACATGAAAGCTGCTCCCAAGGTTACAGAAAAACCAGGCCAGCTAAGAAGAGCACCAACTCCTTATCCAAAAGAATTGAGGGCATTAGCAAAGCATGCCAGAAACATACATAAGGATGGTACACAAGACGTTTCTCCTCCTATGCAAAATGCAGTACACATTAAAGCTGCTAAAATAACACCTACATTACAACAAAGATTTGCATCTGATAACAAAATGGAAACTGCTGGAAAAAGTAATTTAGAAGTATCAAATAAGGATCCTATGAAAACATCTGTTTATGACAATGTTCCGACTGAGAATGCATATGATAAACCCTTGGATCTTTCATATGAGCAGGATAAGAGTTACAAAAGTGTGGACCATGCTTTGTATCCAGAAAATACAGGGCCTGCAAACAGTGATTTTAAAGCAGAAAGTGGGGATAATTATCTTTTACCGCAAAGACAGTATACTACAAAGCAGACTGATAAATACAGTTCTAGACAAGATATGGATAGAGCAAACATACCTTTACCTCAGAATTCATACAGAGGCCATTTAGAACATAAAAATTATCAATTACCAAATGATGTGAACTATCGAGCTGGCTTAGATGATTCTCACAGTAGATTGCAAAGATTGAGCCTCAGTTCTCAAGAAAGGCAGCCAATTAACGAAACTATTTTATCACCACATTTTAATGAGAATTCATATAATAGCAGAACTATGATGGAAAATGTCCCTCCTTTTGATCCTATTTATGCTAGAAAAGATCATATATGCCACTCTGTGTCAGAAAACAATTACCATGAAAGTATATACGACAGTGACAATTGTGCGCGTGCCAAAGATACAATTTATGGTCAACGAAATTATGATGCCTATAATTATCACTCACATGGGAATCGTGATTTGCCAAGTCCTAGATTACACACTGTTAGTCAAGTGGTTAGTTCAACAACTATGCCAAATTTAAGCAGTTATAGTAATATTTATCCTGGTGCTGTTGTGGAAAGTCATGATTATTCACCATCTCTTCATCAGACACAGACGCCAAACGCCAATATTTACGGCATGGCAGCGTCAAGTCCTACATATGTATCATCACAGTCTCCAGAGCTGTACTCACCAACAGGACATACTAACACAACCAATCCCTATCGCATGGCTACCACACCATTGATATCAGATGATGGAAGTTACAGTCATGTGCATTCTCCAACAAGCCAAAATATGTACGACTTATATGATGCCATACCAGCTACATCTAATCCTCCGAGTGTGGTTAACCACCGGCATAGTCCTAGCATTTCAGAGCCAGTTTACGGTCGAGGTCAACCTCCGCCTTATCACATTGCAGCTCCGTACACGAAACACGCACAGTATTTTAACGGAACAGGAGGATAGTGGTGACCTAAACACGGAAAACCGCGAGGTTTTCTGAAAGTGCACTCTTGTGAACGTTATTAAAATGGTCATAGTAAATAAAATGGTAATTTAATTCCTGTTTTGTAACATTGGTTTTCTGTTCTCTGCATGTGCAATTTAAATGTGATATAATTGTGTAAAATAATGTTGTAGTAGAAACTAATATTAAGGTGCTAAGGGACGAATCATAATTGTTGTTGGAATATCATTCAAAGGAATATAACTATTTTTAAAAGGTTGAATTTATTTATGTATAAATTGAAAATAATTGTGTGTCTTTTAATGAATGTAGCACGCATTTAAAAAGCGGTAGGTACTGATTAAGTACGACTTGTAACAACTATGTTGTTTCAAAAAAAAAACTATTTTAATTGAGAAATTCTGTCTTTAATTATAAATACTTACTAATTCGAAATTTTAATTGTAGCTGGATCGGAAAGTACCAGTCATAACTTTTATCGGTAAAAAAATAATACATCCACCATATTCTTGAGTGGCAAGGTGCTGTGCCCTAAACTATATGAGGGCCTAGTTTCCGGGTAGGTTACAGCTAAACGTTGTACATACCTGATTATTTATATGACGACACGATGTTATGTAATGAATGTCTATGATATATGTATAGGGTATATTTTTGTAATTATGTGATAATTGTGAATTTATGGTAAAATTAATTATTTATTTAATTATTAAGTAGACGATATGAACTAATTATCAACCCCAATTTATCTTATTCAGAGCATGAAGCCTAAGAAAGTACCTACCAAAATCCATACACTAACATAATATTATACCTACAGTGTTTTAATAAAACAGGTTTTAAACTCCCTTACTCTAATTTATTATCGAACGATAAACTCAGCCTATCGTACACTCTTGGACATCGGTCTCCCCTCAGACATATAACTCGTTTAAACTCTGCCACAGCCGCTGCGTCGTGCCCTAAATAGTTCCGTTATAGCGCCGACGGCAGCGAGAGTTTACATTCTCCCTCCGTACTTCTTTTGGTAACCGCTTCCACGCGCTCTGCCGGCGGCGTTTTGAGTGCCGCACAAAAACCGCCAATTTCGTGATCGGCAGCGGGAGTGGCGGCGGCAGGGACGTAGAAAAGCGACCTGTTTACACACTGACTCTGCCCGCTTCCTTGTACACTGCTGCGGGCGTGAGCTGAGTCTAAACGAGGTATTACACAAAGGTTTGGAACCTCACGTTTCAAACAGCTCTCCGCGACCTTCCCTAGGTTGCTCCGCTTCACGATTCGTTTTGCTTTTTGGGAGTCAAATGGCAGTTAAGTTACATCATCCGTTTGTAGCGATCATATTAGTTACTGATCGTTTGCGGTACCTACCTATATTTACATAATATTTTAGGTAGGTACGATTGATTTCATAAGATACTGCACAATTACACTGTTATAATAAACGGTTACAATAATTTACCGTTCGTTGTCCGCGTTACCGCCAGTAAAATTTTTACATGGTCATTTTAAATATAATGCTGTTGTAGCATTTATTGTTAAGTATGTATATTATGTAAATGTAAAGATTTGATAATATATTTTATATTTGTACATTTATACTTACTACTTACCTACAGGCTAAGCTCAGTTATAAAAATCAAGTCATTTCTTTCGGACCATATTTCTCAAAGGGGCCATTCACTTTAGGACGGTCGCACGGACGCATGTCGCACGGTTCGATCACTAATTTAACGGACCTAAAACATGAGCTCACCGTACGGTCCGCTTTGCGAATAATGGGTCACTATGAGACTAGTCACTTACGACAGAGGCTCGTAAGACGGCCCGTGCAACCTTCCCAACGTGAATTGCCCCTTTCAGGTACAGCTCTAATTTAATTGATATAAGTGGGTGTGTATTTACTTACTAAATTGTAATATAATTTCCGTGTGTTAGCTTCTATCAGGATGATAGTGGTCTCCCGTATTTATATTCTGTATGTTCGGTCTTGTCGCTTTTTAGCAATGCCAAATTGCATCTTAATCTGTACTTAATTTATTGTAAGTAGCTTTTTATTAAAAGCTTAAGCATATGTATAATTTAAAAAATTCAAAACCAACTTAAAAAAATCCGTCTTCTGGATCCACTTTTCACCTCTTGGAGAGTTCATTCGGTATTCTTATTTTCCCGTCATGCCACACTCAGTATACCCAGTTGAATTAATTTATACTTGTAAGTAGGTACTTTTATAGAGAACCTCACGAGTTTATCGTCAGATCATTTGTCTTATCATTTTCAATGTTGATCATATTATTCGTGTTCTCTTCATTCTTTTGAATAGGTAGCCCTGGAATTCATCAATCGGATTCCCGCCAATTGTTTAGGACCATCTCCAGAGATCAGCGTAGTAGCAAATATTAATACTGTGGCTCGTACCTACTACGACCTTCTTTTTCTTAAGTCGGTTAAATATGTTTTTGCCTTTCCGTCCACGCGGCCATTTTGGCTTTCATGATTTAACGGCCTGTCCACATCTCCACGTCACGACGTCGTCAACGTGGAACGGTGCGGTAACGCGGCACAGAACGTTGACGTAACGTGCAAATTTACGTTACCGTATCGTAACACGTTCCGCCTCTAGCCGCAAGCGCACACGTATATGCGCTCCGCCCGCGCTCTCCACGCCCGTGAGTTAGTCGCCGTCTATGTGCTCTGATGCTTTAAACCCATACCTTATTGTTTCTCTTATTAAAATTCAGGATTTACATGGTCAACGATAAAGGCCTATCCGCACACAACAGTGCCGGCACAGTGCCGACACGTGCCGATCAGCAACGTATGGATCAGTGTCATATTTCACTGACACTGATCGATACGTTGCTGATCGGCACGTGTCGGCACTGTGCTGGCACTGTTGTGTGCGGATAAGCCTTAAATCTAACAATGATCCTGACGTGCATTTTTACGATACGGTAACGTAAATTTGCACGTTACGGTTACGCACCGTGCCACGTTACCGCACCGTTCCACGTTGACGACGTCGTGACGTGGAGATGTGGACACGCTCTTAGACGATCGTTTTTTTTTAAACACCATGCTTTTTTTGCCCTGTATTTATTTTATTTGTAACTGTATTTTGTGGCAGGGCCTTGCCTACTATGTGTATATAATATTATTATTTTCGCACAACGTAGGTAATGCCTAAATTATTGCACAATTTACTGACTTGTGATTGTCAGCCCTACATTGTTGACCCGACCGACCCTGTTATTTCCCATCAATTTTTGACACTTGTGGTAGGTATAAATAATATGAAATTATCCCTACCCGCAGAGGAATGTTAGTGACTGACTAGATGTCTGTAGACCTGCTCGATATTTTTCTCCATCAATGATTTTTGTCACAGAAATGTCCCAGTAAAATCAAGTGAAGTTTTGTTCTCGAGCGAGATTATGAATTGTTTTTGTCGATCGATACAATCGAGCCAGTCTTAAGCAGGACCTTAATAAAAAAGGACAATTATATTACTAATATTAAATTATGAGCTGTTTGACTTTTGTCTTTGCAATTCCATGACAAGTATTCCATCTTGTGAGTTATTTTTGATACATAAACGCTGAAGTATTAGTAGCTTTCGTAAAGACGTGTTCTGCGCTTCTATGAAATTGCGATATAACGACTTTTAAACTTTTAAGTTTGTAGGCTACTAAAATTTCAGTTAGTTTAATTACGTTGGTTGGTCGATGATACTTGACACAAATTTAATGTATTTTTTGTAATGTTTATAAAATACTTAATCATAAATTAGTTAAATTAATATTCAGTACCTGTGACCTGTTTAAATGAAAATTAGATTCTTTGTGTAATAGCTCTCTACTATTAGTTGATAAATAGTATTACCTACTTATATGTGTATGAGTAGTATAAAACATAGAACTAGATTACAAATATCTGTAATTTATCAGTGACATTCATTAATTAATTATTACAGCTCGACAATCTTAGATGTGTTGAGTGTACCTGTAGGTAACAAACTGTACCTTTACACAGGACAGTTATTAGAATTCCTGGCGAACATAATAGATAATTAAGTACATACGCCAAAGTTGTTAGTATAGCCGATATATTGTACTGAAAATACATACTTAACTACAATTTGATGAAATAATATAAATAATATGTATATAAATTTCAGTGTTTTCCTTGATTGTACATTGCACATAATTTTAAAATTAATACACTTGTGTCATATTTTTGTTGGAATATATTATAAATAATTGTATGTTAAAAATATATATTTATACCTACATGTACTATTTAACTTGGAGCAAATTTCCAGTTACGTTTTTCTACGTATGTTAGGTATTCTAAGACGACGCATGTTACTGATGAAGATCTTCTGATCTCATCAGTAAGAGATACTTTCTATGAACCGAGCCAATTTCATGAATATAATTTATTTTAATATTTATTTACATTAAATGAATACAGAGTATACTGCCAGTCTTTATCATAATGATAAATTCTAAAGATTATAGAAAAAATATGTACCTAGGTACTTGTTAAAACAAAAAATAACGTTTTAATATAATTTACATAGCAAATCATCCTAAAGGAAAATTTTCATGATACTTGTACCTATTACCTACACATTAAATACTGAATAAATATTTTTTATAATAATTTAACTTATTTTATTTTACGACCTTGCAAAATTTCTACTTTCTTGCATGTAGGTATCAGTGGTTTAATCAAAATTATTTTCATGAATTAAAAAATAATCTAAGTACAATAAGTAACAAAAATACGTATAGGTACCTGAGTACCTACCTATATTTAAGCGCCCCCGAGACGGTCAAACGGTTTGATTCAAACCTTACGTGTTTGATGAAATCGTTTGATGCAGGTTTGAAGGTTCATCAAACGGGACTGCGCAGTTTGGTTCTGTACGCCGCCGTAATCAGTGTTGTGACGTATATAAATTGTGAAATGCCCTCGAACAAGGATCACGATTTCCTTTGCTCTTATTACATTAATCTCCTGCATAAAATATAAAAAGTCGTATCTTCGTCGCACACAACCTCACACTACAAAATCCAGTGCAAACTGAGCCGTGTTTGTTCAAACGCGTCGGAAGACGATCAAACGACGCGTCAAACACAACAAAAATATGTAATTTCATCAAACAAGCTTCAAACACGTCAATGTTTGACAAACCTTTCAAACTACCCGTGTAAACTATCAAAATGGTTTGAGTCAAACTAAAATCTACGTGTTTGAATCAAACCGTTTGACCGTCTCGGGGGCGCTTTATGGACAATTATGAAATGGACCCTAATGAGGTGGCCACAATACCCAATCTTTGCTTCGCGCCTTCTTTTACAAAATGGCTTTTATTCATAAGCACGTCGTGTGTGAACTTTAAAACTGAAAAATTACAGCTTACACAAACTGATTTATATGAGTTACAAGCGCGAAGGAAAGACTGCCTATAAATAGGCATGTTTTTTTTTTTTAATAATTCCTTTTTCACTGTGAGTGACGACTGATGATGGTAAAATGCTCGGTGAATAAAGAGCTGGGATCTAGGTACCTACTTACTCATAAGATTAAGGCGGTTTTAATTAAATATTTACTATCTTTCTCAATCTTTGTACTTAATTATATCCAATTTGTACTGACTTTTTGTAATTATTAAAAGGTTTGGTCGGCACCAATGATATTTTAGATTACATTCAGCTGTGAGTTTAAAAATCTATTTTCGTCTATGTTTTGAACTTATTCAAATAAATACTTTGTTATTCAACAAAAGCCTTGAATCTATACTATAAAACTATTTCTAGGTGAATAAGTTCTACTTATAGCTGAAGTAAAGAAGTAAATAATAACACTTTGAAGCTAGATGTTAAGACGAAAATTATATACAAAGAGTAGTACCTAGTATTAAGACGCGCAAATTTGCGGATTCAAAAACACTCCAATTGGTGGAGGATCTTGCTGATAGCTATCTCTTTCACTTTCGAACTTTCCGTCTATCTTCGTCTTACTCATTCGAGAAACCTAACCATGCAGGATCGAATTTTAAACGTCCTAACATATTCTATGAACGTAACATTCTCACATCTATGTTATCATTGGTTAACACACTGTTTAGATTTTGTAAGTTCCTTTCTGCGAAGGCTTTTTATACTTCTTTTTTACAATATTTTTTTACATATTAGCGAATATAATATTTAACTTAAACAAATCTAGTCACTATGTAGTTAAGTAGTTTGTATTACTCTAAACTATTTTTGTGGTAATCCTCTAAATATGTTTACATTGGGACCATTAAAACGTCAAAATTATAACTTGTTTACATAAATTCTAGAAATATATCTAAGACGTAAAATCTGTGAAATTGTACATAATAATATTGTCACACTTGTTGAAGTTTTGTGACTATTGTTTAATTATTGTTACTTCTAAAGGTACCCAAAAAGAATGTTTTGGCAGTTAAAGTTTTGTAAATGCATAATACATACAATAATTCTTCCATTTAACAATAAATTAAAACACGAGATATGTACATAGATAAATGTATAATTGAATTTATTTCCCGAATTTATCATGCTACTGATAAGGATTTAGTACTTAACTTGTACCTACAAGTCATAGCAAACCTAGTAGACGCATATTACACTATGTTGCCAATAAGGGACGTATAAGTTCTAAAGTGTAAATAAATAAATGGCCATCATTTAATATAATTAATAAATTATATGTATATTGTGTTAGGTAAGTACGGTACCGGTACGGTACGTTTATATTACATTATTTTATGAAATTCATACCTACCAAACTGCTACATTTCTCAAGACTGACGCCTAAAACATATCATTTGACTGTATTTTCTTGTAACTACTACCTAATACTAAATTATTTTCTGGTAAGTACCTACATTGTATTTTATGTACATACCTACATTTTTTTAAAATTAGAATTACGTATGTACCTACGTAACTACAATACGAGTCGCTATTTAATGTGAAAATATAACAAATTATCTTGCATTCTGTTAGCATAATTAATTTACCAAGTATTTAGTTATCTCTTCAATACAGGATTACTTCAAATTAAATCGCGAAACTTCACAGGGTGCGAACGTACCCAGTGGTTAATACCTTCCTAATTAACAAAAGTTTAGGTATTTTTTTATTTGAATGATTCTAATTAATGATACGCAGTAACTGTAAACTATCGCCAGTTAATTTGAAGTTACCGTATAGGTACATACAAGGTTAGTCGGAAGGCGGTTCTAATCCGCAGGCTACTTAAAGTAGGTATCACCGATGACTGTGTTAAAGCAAGTGTTAAAACTTCAATATGTATAAATATATTTTTCAAAAATATTTTTTAGGGAAAGTTGTAGAACAAAAGTTATTCACTATTACGGGTACCTACTATAGCACCCTTTCGGATTAGTACCCCTGACTAACCTTGTATATATCTAGCTTTACTTTTCGATTCTATAATCAATAAGGAACCAATAACATTCTTGCTACGTACATGTACGGTACCTAATTAATATTTTGTCTCAGGCATACAAATGATCATAATTATACATAGCATTGTGTGGTCGTTTTGAAAATCAATAACGACTCTTAGATTTCAATGATCTATACCAGGAACACCACGTTGTGAAGTTCTATTGTCGTGACTATAGGTCTGCCTCGCCCTTGAGTTAGAGAGTCAGATTTCTTATTGGTTTCCTACACGGATTATAGAACAGAAAAAATTACGTGGATTCCTACTTTAAAAAAAATATCCACCCATAAAAGCTAAAATTAAATTTCAGGGATGATGTAAAGAAGTAATCAGCGGAGATAGTACAATAATATTTAATTCATTTCTTTTATTTGGGAAAAATGCCAAAAAGACTTAATTTTTGGATTTGTATTTTTATAATATTATTAGGATTTTGTGAGTCTTTAGTAGCTTTTTATTAGATTTATACATATTTAAATTGATGCAGTACTAAGATCATTCTTATTGTGACATTTGTTTTGGTACACCATCATTGAACCTAACTCATAAAATAATACAATACATGGTGTTTATTAAAAATATATTTTGTGTCACTAAGTAATTGATTTTAATTAAGTCGTGTAGGTACTTTTATATATATTTTGTAAACACAGTTTACGTCTCGTCTGTAATGCATCGTAGAAATAAAATGTTAAAATTGACATATAAAGTTTTATTTCATTTCAATATTTTCATCTTGAATAATCTAAATACAGACGGACATGGCGAAACTACGGGTTCCTAGTTTGACTACGGTACCTATTCTAAAAATAAGGACTTACTTCTTTTGGCCGGCTTGTACGAACAAAACAAAGTTTAGAGTTTATTCAAATTTATTAGTGAATATTTTAGCATAGTAATATAATAGGCTCGCCCCTATTAGATGGGAGTCATGGGACTTAAACATAACTGTGAAATGGGCATCTAAGGTAGGTAAGGCAATTAACGCCATCTGTTAAATAACGCCCAAAAGACAGAAAACGTACTTTTATTCGCGTAAGCTACTTGACAGCTCACGCAGACATATAATACACCAATAAGAACACACCTAGCGTGAACGCAAGTCTCTCGTGACACAATCTTGCCAGTGATGCGTCCTGCTTCAAGGACCGCAGCCATGGACGCCGCTATTATAAAAATTGCTCTGACAAAATTGTTAGTTTTTAGTTTTCTGTTGTATTTTTCATACACTTTTATATTTCTGTTATAATGTAGGTGACTATCCTTCATATTTCGTCAATATTTTTAAGACGATAAACGTAATTTAGTGTAAAAACTTTCGAAATAACATTAACTAATACTCGGACAATAACGCCCATTCAAATGATCATTGGGCGTTATTACCATTCATGGGCGCTATTGGCCTATGGACTTGCGTTTGACCACAGTCTCACCTGATGGTAAGTGACGACGAGGTCGAAGATGGAACGCACTTACTCAGAAAATGCCTATTACTGAATCCAGACGCAGGAGTATCAGACCTCATATTATTAAAAGGTAATTCTTGCTCAAGTATAGCCATTGTCATCAATGGTAGGTTAAGGGCGCCATTGCCCACTATCGTTTAAAAACGCCCAATGTAGGTTTAGATTATAATCTTCTTTTTTGAAATAAAACAGTTGTAATACTTTTATTTTTTATAAATTTTAATGTCAGAACTAATTTTTTTGTTAAAAATGATTATCCAAGAGTGTCATGTTACTTTACGCGTGTTAACAAGTTAGATAGTTTTTTTATGTTTAATGTTGATGTGTTACATTCCTTTCATTTCTATTATAGAAATTTATATGTGACTATTATGTTTTGTTAGATTTATAATCCCTATGAATGTATTTTTGCGTCCAGGACATTATTAAGCAAACGGGCGGTAATAAACATACTATTTTTAATAACGCCCAAGACAAGGTTTTTAAAAAGATGTTATTTACATGGAAATCATAAATAGTTACACCACAAAACTAGCATCCTTAAAGTATGAAAATCATGTTTAATGTTTTAATCAAATATTTTTTTCCATTTAAATAGTATTTACAGAAAAAAAAATGGTTTTAAGTTAGGTGGGCGTTAATTGCCTGGGCTACCTTAGTATACACCCCTGCCCAGCCCTTCGGGGAATATGTATAAGCGTGATGTTATGTATGTATTTTTGTACAGAATATCTGTTAGATCGTACCTACCTCGGTAAAAAGTTATCTGACGTAGGTAAAATAGGGGCTTAATCTTATAAACTGAAGACTACTGCTGTAAGACTTAGGCAAACGGAAGAGAATAAAAGAGAAAAGTGTGTAATATGTACCTACAGTCCGTGTTAAGTTTCTTCTAGGTCACTTTGAAGTTCGGCGAGTGGTTGAGCAGTGGCAAAAAATTATATGTTGGTAAAATCGGTTCTTAGCGCTCGAGTTTAATACGTAAGTAGATAATTGTCTGCCTTCACTCAGATTTATTAGAATGTTTATATTGACTAATAAATAATAAGCGTACCTACCCTAAAGATACGAGTTCATAGCCGACTGCAGACAGCAGCAGCAAACTGACGTGTCGCTGCGACACTACCTACTGGTTTCTATGTATTTCTATGAAATATCTTCCGCAAATCCGCAGCTAGCGAGCGACACGTCACACGATCCTAGACGACGCGACGTGTCGCTCGACCGCAGATCAGTAGTGCCAGTATAAATACTAGTCTATGTGTAGTGCCACCGACGCTGGAGCGACAACACGTTGAATCTTTCTCAAAAAATGAGTTTTTCCAATTCCGGGGAAGAAAAACTGTTAAACCAGGTGGCCCAATAAGCTGCACTGTACGATGCTCTGCATTTCAGCATGGACGTGTGGCTTGTTGTTTTTTCTCTCTATACTTGTACTATAATAAAAACAAGTCATCGTCGTCTTCTTCCTCTTCTAGCAAAAGATACAAAAGTAAATCGCGATCGCTAATCCCAAACAGGTCAGACATGGAACATTCAGAACTAACCGGAATACGACGCTGCCGTCTGCTGTAGCCATCTGCAGTTGGGTTCGGAATCATGACTGCAGCGACATGACGCTATGACATGTCGCAACGTCACGTCGTCAGCTGTTGCCGTCTGCCGTCGCTTACGAACTCGTACCTTTATTTCCTGGAATGTAAAGACTCAACATCTAGCTTACACAAGCACGCGGTGCAATGATATACATATACAAGGTTCAATGTACTCTTAAGCCAGCGAAGGGCAGCACAGCAGCAGCGTCAGCGATGTTGTGAGAGATGTTTCATGAATAGGGACCTACTAAATCATGTCGATCGGTTGTGTAGAACCGGAGATTCCTACATCTTGATCTATTAGTAAGCGGTCCTACATAAAGCAAACTTCAAGATTTGTTGGTTGTTGCGAAAAAAAAATCGTTTTCCGAATTCGACGTGAACAAAACTGCGAAAATAGTACCTAACGAAAAACCGGGGTAAACAATATAAGAAATCTTAAACTCATTCTGAGTATCTATTGTCTATCTTATCTAACCACAGATATTAAGTAAAATCGATACCGCAAAATTGCCGCATTTTGTGTTCCAACTACCTACTTACTTTACGAGGACAATTTTGTGCTCGAAAGTAAACATTGCGCACGTTTCGTACGCGTCTTCGAGCTTTGCAGTGAAAGGTCGCGCTCACGCAATCTGCTAACATTCACGCTGGCAGAAACGGAGACGGTTGAGAGGGAATTGATTTAGCAGCGTATCAGGTAGGAGGATTGCTCCTACCGAATGGTCAACTTGCGTATCTATTTAACTCTATATGCGAATCTAACTGTAGGTACTTTATCCTAGTCGATATCCCTCCGTAATTGGCTTGCAAGTCGCTGTGTTGCTCGAAGGTAGCCGATCCGCGTAAAATTCTGAAAATCTGCCGTATCTAGGGGCCTACTCCCTAAGTCCGTCAACGAAGTTAGTCGCCCGTCCGAAAGTACCTCGAAACGTAGGAGTGAACAAAACAAGTGTCAAGTTCAACTTTTCGGTCGGGCAAAAACACATCGGTAGTAAGGACAACTGTCAAATCGTGTTGTCATTCGATCATTCTTAGTTCGGGCCCCGAAATAATCGTATGTCCGTACGTAGGTGATAGGGAGTAGGAAACGCTCGTAATTAAGGTGGAAACCACGGACTTCGTGCTTAGGGAGTAGACTCCTTGGTTCGAAGGGAAGCCGACCTTTAACGTAGATGGGAAAAGACTCTGAGGAATGATGACGATGAAAGTGCTAATAGGCCTGTTGCCACATTTTACATATTCACTTATTGATTTGTATCTCCTGTAGCGTGTTACACCGAATTAATAACTTGGTTCTGTGGTAAAAAGATTAGCTCATTAGCAACTTTGGTACCGGGGCTGACTGCTAAGGGTACGCATTTAACTGAGCTAAAACATACCTATGTAAGTAGGTAATTAAGTAGGATGTTAATTAAACTAACTTAATCATTTACTTATAGAATATCAGAAGCCATGATGGCATCACGTAGATAATGTACCTAAGTGAGGACACATACCTAAATCTAGATATTTTAACTAGACACGTAAAAATCACTGGCTCGTTGGTCAGCTCGTTAACGATCTGCGGTTGACCCAGTTCTGAGATCATTGTTCTCACTCCATCCGATAGCAAACAGTTTTATTGTTACCGAACTACTCCCGGATTAAGTATAAAATGGTATCTATTTACTTAGGTACTTTCTGTTTTATTGACCTGAGGAAGTTTGCCAATTATGCAGATTGGGGATTCAAATGATTAAAGTTGAAAGAACAGCAAATTGTAAATCAACAGAAGTTTTTAACGTCATTGTTATTTCTTTCCTTTTTAGGGTTCCGTACCCAAAGGGTAAAACGGGACCCTATTAAAGACTCCGCTGTCCGTCTGTCACCAGGCTGTATCTCATGAACCGTGATAGTTAGACAGTTGAAATTTTCATAGATGATGTATTTCTGTTGCCGCTAAACAACAAATACAAAAAAAAACAGAATAAAATAAATATTTAAGGGGGCTCCCATACAACAGACATGATTTTTTTGCCGTTTTTATAGATAATGGTACGAAACCCTTCGTGGGCGAGTCCGACTCGCACTTGGCTGGTATTTTTGAGTAGTAATCCTATTAGATACCCTCCATCTGGGAAGGCGGAGGGATACGTCGGACTAACACCGACTAAAACCACCCGCAGCCTTAATGTCTAAGTTAACTGGTAATCGACATCGACTTCATTTTTGACATTTGAAACCTAGCTTGGTGGTCGTCCTCAGGACAAGGGGGGGGGGGGGCTCCGGTGTGCTATTTATTCTGTGCTCCGGTGCCCTCTTGTATACGCCTTTTGCCACGTCCTGGGGAATGGCTGTGGCCCTAATTAACATTCAAAGTGGTAAGCACTGCCGCACTCCCATCTAGAAAAGGAACTCCGCACTACAGGGTGTAAAAGAATTCGTGTACCGAATTCCTTCAAACCACGTGATTTACTAGTGACACAGAAAGAATCAAGAAAAAGAATGAACAAAGTGCTCTGTTTATAGTTACGTTCCGATTAGGTAGGTACTAGGGTTTTCGGCCCGGGTACCCGGAACTGGGAATTCCCGGGAATTTGGGGATTTTAGGACCCGGGAATTATTTGGCGGGAATCCGGGGTACCCGGGAATTATTTGAAATGAAGAAATGATGATGAAAAATGAAGGGCCTGCACGCTTCTGAAGATTTTAGAGCATTTTCTGCCTCTCTCGCGTGAAACGGACAATGTACTGCGTGGTGTGAACTTACAATGGGGTAAATGTATCGTGATATCAGCACACAGTACTGTTGTCTCTGTCTAGTAAATAAATTCTAAACGCTGTTTTTTTTTTGTAAATGTTTCATTTGTGGAAACTATTCACAATGCTTATCTTTTGTGTAATTTCGAGATTTATAATGAAAATATACAGGGTGTAAACGAGTTCGTGTAATTCCTTCAAACAGCGTGATCTACTTGTCACAGATTAACCCTAAATGGCTTTTATTTTAAATACAAAAGTCTATTTAAAAAAAAAAAAAAAAAACTTTTTTCGGTCCCTTTTTGCGCCCCGAATTAACCGACTGCAAAAAACGATTTCGTGCTAGTCGTGCTAGCCAACTGTGTCACCGTACTCACCGTGCGTATTCATTGATGAGTGGCGTCGAAATGTACAGAATAAAATTTTAATTCAGCAACTTGAATTTTTTTTATTTGTACTTTATTAGCTGGTTATGTTTCGATCACATATCGCTGCCGCAAGAAAAAAAAACTTTATTTTTATTTTTAATCAAGCTAAGTCCCGTGCTCGGTCATTCTACACCAGTAGTAGATCATGTGATTTTAAGGTATTACACGAATTTGGTAGCAGCCTTTATTCATTCACTCTATTGTTATTCCGTAATATTTTGCCATATTATATGAAGAGGAGACTTTTTTTCATTCAAGAAACTCGCGACGTCGCGGTCGTCGTCGCACAATAAATGACTGTAACTGCTCCTAGTTAATTTTTTTAAATAAGTGTAAGATTTTTATTTTAATAAGAAAAGTTCTCTAGAAAAGTTCGACGACACATTTGGTGCAGTGGCTAAGCGATTGACTGCTGCGCTGCGTGTCGTGGGTTCGATTCCCGCACGGAACAAAAATTTGTATGGCCTACAGATGGTTGTTCCGGGTCTGGGCGTTTGTTTGTGAGATTTGTGTCTGTAAACGACACCCACGATACCAGAGAAATCTTAGTGTGGGGCAACGTTTTAAAAAAAAAAAAAAAAAAAGTCGATTGGTATGTTAGACAATTTATCAGTTTATCATGTTTAAAGTACTTCCACAAGTTTAATTTTGAATTATACGAGAAAAACTATATTTATACAAAAAACACGAAAATTCCCGGGCACCCGGGAATTCCCGGGAATTATAAATTTATTAGTTTATCATGTTTAAAGTACTTCCACAAGTTTAATTTTGAATTATACGAGAAAAACTATATTTATACAAAAAACATGAAAATTCCCGGGAATTATGAGAAAAAATTCCCGATTCCCGGGAATTCTAATAGGCCGGGAACGCGAAAACCCTAGTAGGTACCCCTCCAATAAGAAAAAATAATTTTATTTTTAATCAAAGTTAATTCCCTTGCCCTGGTAATCTACATAAACCAGTTATACAGGGTGTAAACAAATTCATGTATTTCCTTCAAACCGCGTAATCTACTAGTGACACAGATTGACCAAGCACTGGTTTTTTTCAGTTTAAGCAATGAGATTTTTTCATAGAAATAGCCTGATTTTCTGTTTCTGAGTAATTTTAGCGCCCCAAGTTAACTGACGGAGTGATATCGCGATAGTCGTGCCTGCCAGCTGTGTCGCTGTGCTTCCATTCAATTTTGCGTGGCATCGAATAAATGTTCTATTACACACATACCTACAATTATTTATTTCCAAAAATAGTTTTGCTTATTTTTTTATTGAAATTGTATTAAGTGGTTTAGATTAGATAAGAAACCGCAAGAAAAGAAAATGTTTTTTATTTTTAATCAAGCAAATCCCGTGCGGTGTTTATCTATATCGTTAACTAGCTTTTGCTCGCGGCTTCGCTCGCATTAATTTATAATTTTTTGATCCCAAAATATAGCCTATAGCACTCAAGGATAACGTTGCTTCCTATTGGTGAAAGAATTTTTGAAATCGGATGTGTAGTTCCGGAGATTACCTCCTACATACAAACAAACAAACAAACAAATTCTACCTCTTTATAATATTAGTATAGATAGATCATGTGGTTTTAAGGAATTACACGTTTTCGTTTACACCCTGTATAGATCATGTGGTTTTAAGGAAGTACACGAATTCGCGTTTACATCCTATAAGTAGGTTATCAGGCTAATCAGATGCGGCTTATTACTTATTTATTTGAAACATGTCACGGAGCGAGTGCCATCCGACCACCATTATCTACGTACGGTACGTAGGTACGTAACTAGGCTCGCCAACCTTTATGTACGAATTAAGCGGGACTTTGGCAGTCAAAATGCGGGACGTGGCAAAAAAAGCGGGACCCAACAGCAAAGTATAGGTAGGCGAATTTTATATTAAGTATTTATTTATTATATTAGAAATTATTTTTTCGTTCGTTCGACGCGAGACTCGCGGTCGCAATCTCCACTCTTGTAGCTAAACAAAACGTGCGTTCACTAAATTCCGACTTCTGCCCGAAGGTTTAGCCGTAGGTACGATAATACGGGACAATTGGCGTCCCGCACACGTCTTTCGCGAGACGCATCCTCTAAAGCTCTAGAAATGGGACGTCCCGGCTCTCGCGGGACGGTTAGCAAGCCTAAACGTGTTACGTAACGTACTAACCTTAGCTTAGACCATTTGTCAAAATAGCTTGTAAAAGTTTTTTTTTATGTATAAGTTGGCAAACAAGCAGCTGTCTCACCTGATGGTAATGTTACCGCCGCGCCGCTTATGTACCTATAATACCAAGAGGATTGCTGATGCGTTGCCAACCTTAGGAGGAGAAGTTGGAAAGTTTCATGTGCCTGTAATTCACCGCCATTCAAACCGGAACACAATAATGCTGCTTAGCGGCAGAATTAGGTATGGAGGTAAATTCAAATTCAAAGTTTTTTTTTTCCGAATAGGCACAGTACGGTCAGCAACAAAAGTAGCTGAACATTTGAGTTTTTAAACTTTGCATTATTTAGATAACTAATTGATAGGAAACAATAACTTTAAGACATACTTAGAACTGTATCTAGCAGCTCTAGGTATCTATTAAAGTTTTTGTTTTAAAACAATTAGTTTTATAATTAATGCCAAGTTTAAAAACTCAAATGTCACCTACTTTTGTTGCCGACTGTACATGCACTTCGGAAACGTCTGGTCAATTTAGTTGTAATGGTAGTAGGTACTTCCCCGGACTAACTCTTTCACAAGGAGCTCTACTACTCTCGTTATCCGCTACGGCTGCTACTCAGGTAGTTTCAAGCAAGCAGCTGCTTTGGGCTAGGCGTAATCATTTTAAGGGTTTTAAGAATTGAAACCAAAGCCGAGTCGCACAGATGTACCATAATTAGGGCTCATTCACACGGGTTCCGTCATTGAAGATTCGTCATAAAACACGATACGTCGTTCGACGTTCACATTGCATACGGAATCGTGTTTTATCACGATTCGGCAAAATATCCGGATTGATGGTCACATTCGTCTCATGTTGGATGAACTAGGTATCGAACACGATGGATCAGTCACAAAAAAAAACACAATTTGTGTTTTTTGACGAACGTGTTTTTTAAAAGACGATACGTGATTTAAGACGTGTCGACTTTTTCACGATGCGTGATGCGTGTGAACACGGGCATTTAAAAGGAATAGCCGCCGTCAAAAAAAACGAATCGTCTTCGTGTGAATGAGCACTTAGTTATTCGTTGGCCGCCGGTTATGTTCTTGATTATTTATATTTTTATAAAAAGGCGTGATCTTTGTATGCGTGTTATACATTAATGTATCATTGGTGGTACACTAGTCGACAGTCCCATAGCTTACCGGTCTTGGTGACCAGGTGCTGCCGGGGTGTGTGTGTGACGCGATGATTCTACTTAATTTTGTATGAGCGCCTCCAGGTATCCTAAGTTCCTAACCAAGACTGGGTCAAACCTGAATGCAGGTAGGTATGTACGCCCGGTTATATTGAGATGGTCAAGACAGCTCAACTAGGTCAAGATCTTACACTTCCGCTATTCGTTTTTAATACGAACTATCCGTGGTACCTACCAGAATGTATACATACTTAGTTAAAAGTAAGTAGATAATATCTAACTCTTCGGTTGCAGTTTATTGACGAATAATTGTGTTCGAACTTTAGATGTAATTAAATAATACCTATAAGTTTTCTTTAAAATGGATTTAAAAAAAAGTGTAGCGGTTACTTGAATTAATTCATTGTTTATTTTTTACATTTATTGTAGTGTTTCTAGGCAGATTTTCGAAACGCACAACGTCCGGTAAACATTACTGTATGTACCTATCATGAAATCGATTAGTTGCGCGCGCCGACTTATCTTCTGTGTAACAGTTGAACTAAGTTCGCGCAAATATCGTCAGCTGGCTTTTTAACATTACCAGGTACTGTTAAGGTCTTACTAGATTTCGAAGTAGGTGAATAAATACTAAATGTTTCCGGAAAATACCCTTTGATTGACCCATAAAATAGTAGCTTACAATAAAAGTACTTATTTCCTAGTAATGTACATAGTGGAATCTGTGGACAGTTCCTAATATAGCTCTGCCATCATAGTGATTATTCTACATCCATAAATAGCTGAAGTAAGCCGTGTAGTGCACTGTGACTTCCATTATCTTCCTTTACGTGAAATGAATACTCAATGTTCTTTAATGTTTATTACAAGTAATTAAGTACCTAATATTGAATTTATATTTTTTAATAATAGTCATCATGCCGGGAGCCAGGCATAAGATCCTGGGGCACGTCCTATCTGGATTTTGCCACAAAATGAATCGACGTAAACCAATATACGGGGATTCGATGGATACCCCACTGAACCGATGCCTCACTACCTTGGATATCACGTTGCTGGGTGAGTATTGACTAATAGTATGTGTTCCGTGGTTAAGTGTTTTTCTGTTGATCTAATTGTGAGAGTCTTGCTACCATTATAAGAGTGTTTAAGTGATTAGTTCCGAGGGCAAGAGTGAAAGATAACCACGAACGAGGGCCATCGAGCCACTGTAAGTAGTCCGTT